>OY744527.1:112287224-112322224 GCA_963556195.1 Sepiola atlantica
TAACAATGGTGTCCTTTTGTAACAATAACTGAACTTATTTTCTCAATTATGATGTTCCATAAATAGCAGAAAACATATAATGAAATGAAGAAAGACCTACAGGTGCATACCGAATTATGTGTATTATTAATGTTGTTCCCCGGTGAATATTAGTAAAGGGGCCAGGCTTGAGAGATAGCAAGTAAGTTCTCCATCATCAACCTCTAAATCTTAACCTTCTACAGAAAAAAAAACATTGATCAGGACTAAATATTAAAATCGAGGAAAGCGAGCAGAATTAAAATTATTTGTTACTAACATGTGGCAAAAATCACTAACTACATACATTTATGTATGACCTTGATATCACCGAAACTATCCAGAATCTATGTGGAGGAATAACAACTGACTTTGCTTTATATACAATATATATACTCATAATGTAATTTTAGAATTGCACAAAGAGGATGAAGTAAAGGTAAGTGGGAGAGAAGAGGAAAAAGGATATAATGATTAAAACAATCCAGAGCGTTAATTGTAGAGAAACAGCCGAAGGTGGTCATTTCGTTAATGGCGTAAGATAACATTTGCTTGCAATGTGTGCAGCTGTTGACTTTCAAAATTTGCAATATGTATCTTTTACTAATAACTACAGCACGCTGTTAATGTTCGACTGCATTAAACGGTATTTCCATTCGTTTTATTGTTTGATGTAGTTGGGAAGCATTCTTTCATTGAAGAAGATACGTATCCCTCTATCTCTTTGATTTGATTCTTTTCCAAAATTCGAAGACTCAGGAAATTATATATTCATATAAATAGCTCTACCCCCACCCACACACACACACCTTGCACTCTATAATAAAGAACAATGTGTATTTATTTATATATGTATATGTACTTCCATTCCGTTACGCAAAAGTTAGCGAGTAAAACACGGGCCCTTTGTTAGCATCCCCTCCCCTTGCGAACGAAACTATTTGAAGTGGTGAGGGGAAGCGAAAACACAATAAACAAGTCAAAGACCCACTTCAGACTTACGTCGGCCCCTTATATCAATTTAGAAAAACTCTGCACTCTATAATAAGTAGTAGAAAACAAAAAAAGTACAGCACTCGATTAAGTAAATTATATATATATATATATATATATATATATATATATATATATATATATAGTGAATGCTTTTATTCAAACATGTACAAGGTCTGCTACACTGGCATGTCGATGTTATCGATCTACAGCTCTCAAAAGCTGAGGTCTCATCAGGCAGAAAATTATTTTTTGATTCAACCTGGTTGCTGAATTCCAGGGAGAATGAAGTCAAGCAAAAAAGAAGAGGAGAAAGAAATAAAAGTCATGTGACCGATTTTAAAATATGATTGCCGTTAGAAATTACTATTTTCATTTTTTTATTTTTATCTTTTATATATTTTATATATCCAACGCTGAGCTGGGGTAGAAAGGGGGGGGGCGAGGAAAAGAAAAAGAGACGAGAAGGGAAAGGAAGAAAGATACAATTGCTGTTAGAAAAGTTTAATTTACAGCTATTTATATTTTTATTTTTTATTTTTATCCAACGCTTAGTTAGGGGGGGGGGGTGGAAGAAAAAGAAAGAGAAAGGGGTGGAGGGGTGTTAGGGGTGGATGTCTATAGCCATTTAGGATTTGTTGCGGGAATGGTTAATGTAAGATTTGAGTTAAATTCATATTTATTTTTATTCAGCACTGGGCTGGATAAAGAGGGGGGTCGGGGGGAGATGAAACAAGAGCGAAAGAGAAGATGAAGAAAGAGGGGGAGGGGAGGTTTCAAATTTGTTGTGTCTGCTTCCTGTCAACGCAGACATATAACAATTACATGACATCCAGCTTACGGGGATATTTTAGTTTAACTAATTGATGGATTTATGGCCTTAATGTTAATAAATTATGTTGTTATATTTTGATCAATTGGCATTTAATTTTGATTATTTTGATGGATAAGTAAATGTATTTTAAATAGTATTTATCAGTTAATTAATAAAACATAATGGTAATTGTCTGTATTTTCAGTAAGATTCATATATGGATTAGTGGCAGTAATATTAGTAGATTTAGTTCTAGGTACTAATGAGTTAAAATATATTGGGAATTATTCTTGGTAAGGATCGTATATAAGTTTATGACATTGATATTGATGGATTATACTATTATATTTAGTTTTAATTATTTTGGAGTATAAATAAATGTATTTCGATTATAAATAATAGTTAGTGATGGATTAATATAAATACTGGTAATTGCTTTTATTTTTAATGGAATTTATATATCGATTAATTTCAGTGGTGTAGATAAATAAATTTAATTATTCGTTGTAATCCTATTATTAATGGTGGGGTTAACACCTGTTATAATATTAGTGGTAAGGTGTTCTAGTTAAAGTTGTTAACGCAAGTTATGGTCTATGAAGGGGGGGATTATAAATGGTGGGGGCCAGTAATTCTGATTAAAGTGATCAGTATATAATTATTTAAATATTTAAAAATTGGTTTTGGTAATATGTAGTTTACTTTTGAGGGATTTTGTGAGCTGGATGTTGAGCGCATACGCGCACTCGTTCACACATATAAATACATATATGCACATGTATACACAAACATTCATATATGTACCCAAACCCATACACATATACACGAACACACAGGTACACATGTATGTGCACATATGTATACGTATATATACGCGCATACAGGCGTACACATACACACATAAATAGTTATAAATTTTATATCTTCATACATATGCATATTCATATGTCCACAAAAATCACCTATATATATATATCTAAAAGTTTTACTTTTACGTGTTATAGTATTTATTCAAAAGGGGGGTGGTTGTACTGTATTTGTAGTTGAGGGTTAAAGTTACTTGATTTGGAGGTGTTAATAAGTGTTAATTTTATCGGGGTTGTTGGGTATTGTTTTTTTTTGTTCTAATGGTATTATTTAGGTGGGGGGTGTACAAATTACTGAGGAGATGTGATTTGTTATGCCTACAGTTGATCGATGTTTCCTGTTTTTTGTTTAAAAGTTTTCCTCTGTCAGTGAATTTAATTATTTCAAGTTTTTCGCCGAGGCATAAATAGCATGGTGAGTTTAATGAGTGAGGTATTATTAGACATGGCAATTGGTGTTTGGAAAGGTTTCTTTAATTGTTAAAGGAACGGAGTGTTGTCTTAGTAGCATTAAATGTAACCATCCATGTACGTCCCCATCTACTACAGACTAGAGGCCATTTTCAAAATAGTAAACTATTGCTTGGGATATTGTGCGTTCGTTTTTCCCACATGACGAGAATAGAGCTGGTGTCATCAGCAAATATATCCATTTTGGACGCAATTGCATCGTGGAGGGCGTTTATAAAAATCAGGAATAATAAAAGTCCAAGGATCGACTCCTTTCAAATGATCAGTGTTACAGACAATTAGAATTAGTTAAAAAAAAGTTATTTGAAAATTCAATCCGCGGAAGATGCTATTTGAAACATAAGCGTGACATACCGTCATGGAACAAGAGGAAAAGATGTGTCTCATGGACAAGATGGCGGACTACGTAATGTTAGTAATTGATCTTAAGTGTTCCACGTCTCAAATGCGATAATTTACAACTTATCTACTAAATAACAAGAGCGGAGCCATTATTAAGATGCGTCCATTCAATCTGCACGTTTTGTGATGACCATTATTATTTCCAGCTGAAACGAAACAAACCAACGTAAAGGTTATTTTACATTTAAGCGTGACAGAGCGATGGGAAGTTTTTTTTCCCAACTTAGTGTGACAGACTGATGAAAATGATATTTTAAACTTATGAGTGGCAGACTAAACGACGGCTGATCAACAATGCCTCTTTTTCTTTTCAATTTTCTTATCTGTTTGTTTTTGTTTGAGATAGGTCATCCTACCAGATGGCAGACATTCACCCACTATTTCATGAACTCAAATCGAGATATCTTTTTTAATGATTCTAACGGTCATTTTTAGTGCAATTGTTTCGGTCTCTATTGAACTTAGTTCACTGGGTATATTCGCAAGGTAGGTTTTGAAATTCGTTTTCATGAGCCCAGTAGCTCCTACAATTACTGGAATGAGAAAGGTCTTCCTAAAATTCCAGTTTTTTATGTCGTACATAAGACCAAGGTATGTAGTTATCTTCCCCCTCTGTTTAATCCAGCATCATTATAGAGACTTAGTTCAACTAGGGTTGGTGCTCTCTCCTTCTTGCCCTATATTACTATATAGGGTTGAACAGCTCCGTGCTTGCACCCACAAGAAAATCCGTACATTCATTCTGTGCGTTTAATGATGCAAAGGCTATTCATAACGAAGCATGACAACGGACGGACAAACCCTGTTCTGGCGATGCAAGAGTGCATTCCAAAATATAAAAAAACGAAACCAGACATTTAATGGTTTAAGCTATAACATGGCTTAACCTAATCTCTAAATAGTGACCATTAAAAAACCTCGCCTGCAAATACATTCACCTTTTTAGCAAAATAAAAATGATCCGTTTTTAAAGTGTAAGATTGTGTTTTGCTTGCTCATAGATCTAATGGAATTTTGCAGAAAGAAAGTTTAGGAGGGGGGCAATTAGTCTTGGCACTGGAGTATGTGTGATAACGTGATTTAACCCCTGCGAAGTCACGTGATTGTTACCGAAAGGGAGATTCTTATTCGTTCAGTAGTTGTTCGGATCAAATGGATTTGAGGCACTCCTGAATGAGCAACAACCGAAGGGACGCATTTTGTCTTAACATCGATTTTGTAGTTTCAGTTTTATCGCTTATGATTAATTAAAGATTTTTAAAGTGAATAATCCAATATTTAAAAAATATATGTTTTAAAAACATTTTTTTTAAATATTCAATTTTAAATTGATTTCAGGATACCCGCCACGTGATTAAATTAAATAACGAAAAATCCAAAAGCAGAATCCAATATTGTATGAAGAAATAGTTTTTTATTGCTTACGAAACAAAACTTTTTCTAAAAAAAACTGTATTTTTAGTTTAAAAAATGTACGTATAACACAACGTGATTGTAAATAAAACTACGCATTTTTTACTATGATATAAACCTTTCGTAAATAAATCCCTTTTTTAATAAAGTCTCAGTTAAAAAATACGTAGACGCCGCGTTGTTTAGTTCATAATTACACCGGTAGTACGAAAAAGCGGTGTGACAGAAAAATGTGTCCTTTTGGTCGTTGCCAATTCTAGGGTTCCTCAAATCCGTTAGTTCGCCTTGAGGACAATCACATTCTGTTGCGACTCTATTCACACAATGCCGTGTGTAACCAAGTTTGCTTTACTTACGCTTACTGCTTTGTCTATTGTCAACTGCTTGTATTCTGTGATATCGTTTGCATTTATAACATTTATTCGAACAGTCATATGATGTATTAGTTGTATTAACATCCTTATAGTTTGTATATAAAATGTTATGATTTTCTATTGTTTCCTCTTTATTCTCTTCTATCCGTATATACAATGTTAGTGCATCACGTATGGACTAATGTTAATATATAGCATTTAGTGGCTGAGAAATGCAACAGATCACCGAAGACTTTGATATAACGAATATGAACCCAAATGCTTATATTTTAGTGACTATCTTTAAGTTTTGATTGAGAAACAATTTGATGTATTCTGAGTTAATAGTCTGGACATTCAGACTGTGGTTTTCTTGTGTTTTATCTTTTTGAGTGTTTTTGTGCCAATGATTTCGGTAAAATTTGATAAAAATTTCCCAAACGAAAATGCACTTACCATATTCTGGAGCAAACGTCAACACTCAGAACCACAAAAGTCAATTAAGGAATGTCTTACCTGAAACAAAAAAGAAAAAGAATACGATTAAGTCTTGAACTGATAAGAATAGAAATAAAATCAAACATTAAAACTGTGGCAAAACGTTTTTAATTAAAATCTTTGAATACTTATATTGGTGCTATTAATCTCAGTTCAGAAAATATTTTATCAGAAAAGTATGCGATTAATCACAAGGTGTTGATATCAAAGGCTTAACAAGATGGTGAGACAATAGAATATCCTTAATGTCATGGAATTAATAAAATCGTAGTTTGTATTCATCCGTTAATCCAAAGTCAGCTCCCAGTTACGAACAGGTCGAAATACTGTGGCAACGCTATCGCCACGTGAACCGTCCAACATACAGGTGAAGTAATGTAATAAATATATTCGAATTTGGTGCAATGAACAGTTTCAACTCACGATCCACTTTTCTGTAGAATTCTACCGTAAATCTCATGCGTTACTCACGACTCTGACAGACTACTTCTGTACCAGTAATAATCTTCCAAAAGGTCTCATTCTGTTTATCGTTTATATTTACTTGCCTCCCCACGAGGGCAAAGTTCGACACAAAGTCAGTTTTTAATATGGAGAAAAATTCAGTTCCCTAAAAAGGGTCAATTTGGATTGTAACAAAAATGTAAATGGCCTCAGTCTAGAAGGACTTCTTCACTAACCAAGGACAGTGTAGCATCATAACAGATACACTTTCTTCTTGGCAAAAGGTCAAACCTGCCGTTGTTCGAGAGCATTAAGTTTCATTTTCGTTTTTAATATTTTTAAATATGCCGTTTGTTAATAGTTTTTTTATTTTGTTTGAAAAATATGATTTTTGATGATAAACTTTATTATTACGATATCATTTGGTTATTAAATTATTAATCAAACCAAAGTGTAATGAAACTATGACACGTTTTGTGAAGGTAATGTTTTAAATTCTTTCTTATTAAATGAGTTGATGTAATAGCTTACAAAATGTTCTATTTTTTAATAGATGATAATTTACTAAGAATTTTAGGCTACTTTTAATGACTTTCGCTCTGACAGTTTAAATGCTGTTCAATTTCGACGGTTCACCAAGTAATTCATTCTTTGTTCAAGTATACACAAATATAGAAATGTTTCACTGATCTACGAAGAAATGCATTATGTTGGATTTTATTTTGTAGTTAAAATATTGTTAAAAAATGATTTTTTTAAATAGTTTTACATTGCATATTTGATTTTGAAAAAGCAATTGATGCATAGTAAATACAAAAACAACAATGTACACATTTTGCAGAGGCAGGAATCCCTCGTACATAGATAAACCAGGAGTCACGCAATTTTGTTAATATAGAGAGTTGTATACTAGGTAAATACTCGTGCTATGGATGTGCTCACTTATTACTAACAAACTTCAATGATTTAGTAATACTGTATTATGTTGTTTTTAAATTTGCAAATCGAAATAATTCAACAGATTCGTATTAATAATTCAAATAATTTGGTAATGGTTAATAGTAATAACAAATGTATAATTCAGCAGATTTTATTTACGTATTTACATAATTTAACAAAATGTAATTCTGTATAACGGCATAATGCCCGTGAATCGCCACTTCCGACTAAGAATATATTCAGCAGAAAGCGGTGAATTGTGAAGATCAGTCCCCGTTTTATTATCTTCTCGCCAGTGGCTGTGTTAACTATTATTATTTTTGGACAAAAGCACATTTTCTTTTGTTTATTAAATTGTTAAATAAAAGTATGGAATAGTGCAAGCCTCCTCCCCATGTTAAAAATGGCTTTCTAAAGTATAACATTATTTAGAAAAGCATTCTTAACATGTTAAATATGTTAAACATATTTGCTTTGAGTATTTTAAAAAATGAAAACATTCTAATTTCTTTTTAAATTCTAAATTTCCAATAAAAAAAATCTGTTTTCAGAATTTCTTATGTGTTTACTCAGATTTTCTGATGTGTGAAATACACAGATTACTAATTTTCACCCTTCACCGCTTTTTGCTGAACAAATTCTTCGCCGGAAGTGGCGAATCTTGAGCGTCATACCGTTATACTTTTAATACTTATTAAATTCAAAAATAGAGGTCTGTTTCTATTTACGATCGGCCAATAATTCGTAGTAAGAAAGAATAATGGTACTATCCGGTTATAAAAAAGTTACTCCTGATGATGCCGGTCTCACTTTTTAAATATCTTATTAATTAATTATTAATAATTTTATAACTAATTATGTTTTTTTGCTATAACATCTTAGTAATGCTTTATTCTTGTCTTATTTGTTCGCTTTGACTGCGATACTAGCAATTATATATGATTGAAGTGTATTGTATTGTTATATTGATGGTTACCACATCTATTTCTCAACTTTATCACGTATAGTATTATTATATGTGAGTTAGATAGAAGAGAATAAAGCCTGAGAAAACCATGAATCTTCTGCGAACAGGAAGTGTTAATCAATGACCATATATATCATTTTTTTTATTTTCTGTTTTTGTATTCCAAGAAGAATTAAACAATAAAACTGCTTCTAGATCGGATAGTTTAAAACAATTTTATAGGCATTTTGCGTGTACATTATTATTTCCCATAAGTGCATCTCATCTATCATTGGCATGATGAGAACAGATGAATATTTCGTTGATTAACACCATTTATTATTTTGAATAAGACAGAGTTTTTGACAAGAGTCCAAAGCCAAACACTATAACGTTAACCATCAATTTAAATTGCAGCTTTTGCTGCATCCATGTATAATATATATATATATATATATATATATATATATATATATATATATATATATATATATACATTTGAAGATGAGATGAATTAGATGAACATTTCGGTTGTGTACATAATAGTCTATTTCGACCTTATTTCGACCTTATTTTGGTCTCCTCAGGTGTACCTTCAACCACGATTCAGACATCTGAATGTCTGAATCGTGGTTGAAGGTACATCTGAGGAGACCAAAATAAGGTCGAAATAGACTATTATGTACACAACCGAAATGTGCATCTAATTCATCTCATCTTCAAATTTATACTTGTTCTGCCTAATTGGATATCGAGATCTCTTATTCGGATTCCTACCGTAACCATTCGAACCAGTATACTATATATATATATATATATATATATATATATATATATATATATATATATATATATATATATATATATACACTAGCTTTTCCGACCCGGCGTTACCCAAAAGTATTGCTACTTGCGTTATCATTTAGTAAAAAAAATATTTTAAATCTAAAGGACGTCTTCTCAGCCGGTGTTTGAATGTTGGACTCTAGAGTAGGGTGCTATTCGCCATGGCAATATGTGGTTAAACAACTTTGTTATAATTGTTAAAGGAGCTTTGTCTTAGTAGCACACAATTACAGACTGGAGGTTATTTTCTAAAGACTTAATCATTGCCTTGGATGTGTGGAAATATACCCATCTCGGACACAATTTCATTAGAGATATCGTTTATGAATCTAAGGAATAATGAATATCTAAGGATCGACCCCTATGGTGAACTCGTATTAATCTCATGTTGTTTGGATAGAACGGTCAACAGGGACAACCTGGATTTTTCTATTGGCCAGGAAGAATCTCCATGCCAGACATTGTAAAAGGCTTTAGACATATCATTTGCCTTGTCCGGTCTATTGTGTATGCATTAAAAGATGACGGGATATCTGCAATAAAACGGGCTTGCCTAAATCCATACTGATAGTCAGAAAAAGTTTAGCATTAACAAGGTGGCAGACTTTCGCTAGATTGATTAAAGAGTCAACGGTGTTAGCGAAGATCTGGAATAAACAGATGGACGATAATTGTGGGGGTCAGTTCTTTCACCACAATTCCTGAACACTGGTACCACATAAGCAATTTTCCAGCTATCTGGGAAGCAAGATTCAGCAAAGTTTTTTGTTGTAGAATTTGTAGAGAACAGAGGTCAGCTCAGCAGAGTATTACTTATGACGAGGACAATGGCAGGGTTACATGCTTTGGAGGTCTCAGGTCTTTTTATGATACCCCGGACATGAGAAGTGGTGATAATCAGGTCATCAAGTGTGGCTTCAGTGTGCAGTGGGAAATTTGAGAGGGAGTGGTTTGTGGAGTTCAAAACGGAGTTCAAGGCGAATAGATGCACAAGTAATTCAACCTAATCAGTAGCCGTAAAAATGACGTCATCATTGTTGGATAGAGGGGAAATTGTTTATTGCTAATTATTACTCACACTATTATAGATTTGCCAGAAATCGCGAGTTCCTAATTTCTGTGACTCGATGCGTTTACTGGTCATCTCTGTGTATCTTCTCTTAGCTGCGGCTATTAGAGTCTTTCAATGATTTCGAGAAGCTATGAATTTCTGTCTATTCGTAGTTGACTTATGGCGGAATGCTTGCTGCTTCTGAGCAATAGCAGCTAAGCTAGGGAGAGTGGGGCTTGTTATAGAATTCTCGCGTGGGGATATGTGCTTCAATGTGAGCAGGGGGAGAAAAAGTTTTCTGATGGATTCCCGGTCAGCTCGTTTGAAGTAATCTTGAGTAACAGCTGACCGGCTTGGGGTCGAAGATTTAGGGGTATACCAACCGTTATCACAAGGTGATCATGGTTCCCAAGTCGGCTATAGGAATCCGTCACACAAACCTTTGTGTAGTGATGTCAAGAATAGGTCAAGATGTGAGGCTTGCTGGTCCTCATAATCTGGAAGGCGGGTTTGGAAAGTAACAGTCTATGATAGGGAGTGTGCAATGGAGAAGCTATATATGCTGATACCAGCTGCGTTTGTATAGCTCAAGAATCTAGGTGACTATGTGTGGTGGACATTGAAATCAACAAATACATGTATTTCAGCGCTCAAATCTAATGAGAATGCTGCATCTATGCTATCAGACACAATGTTGAGCAGGGTACAGTCTTGGTTCGAATGAGAACGGTAAATGAAGTATAAGTAACTAACGCTATGTTGTAAGGTTAATCTGAAGCACGCGTAGACTTGATCATCTTATTCTAGACTATGTTCTCTAATCTAGGGGAGGCTGTTCCGAACAAAAACTCCAAGTCTGTGCATATATTTGCCAGAGTCCTTTTGGTAGAGTTGGAGGTATCCAGCCATGTCAAAACGATTAGAGGAGATCAAAGAGTGTAGGTTTGTTTCGCTCAGTGCTAGGATATCTTAGATATTTACTAGGGAAGAACCAACATCGATGGCTTTGAATCCTAAGTCCTCGATATTTGTTAATGCAAGCATCAAGGGAGGAGGCAAATGGTAGGCGTCTGGTTTTATCTTGTTGCTTTTTTGTTAAGGCATTTTTTGTTTTTTGATATAGCGTCCTGCGCAAACTGGATGGTTGTTTGATGCCAGTAGGCTCACACAAGTAGACCATTATCCGAGTATTTGTCTATGGTATTGTGGCCTCAGAAAAGCCCACCGGAGACAAGGGCACGGTCCTTTTCCATTCTCGACATGACACCACAGTTACGCCAATATTATACAACTGTTGATAGAGCAGTCGCTCTTAGCGCTAGCTAAGATGGAAGGCTCCTGCCATATAAGTCTGAAACACTAGCCAGACAAGCTGTCAAACCTGTACCCTCAACCTGCTAGAATAAGAATGGCCCATAATAGTAGTGCGAGACTAAGTGACAAGACATCTTCTGCAAGTTTCCACAGATAGAGAAGAAAGAGAGCTGGCGTTCATTGTCCTAGTCAGAAAACAAGGCCAAGCATTGGGTGTCTTTAAGTTGTCCCTGTTATGGTACCTCCGCGCCTGGTTAATAAACAAAGGAGTGAAAATCCGGGCGATAAGCGTGGCCTATCTTCTTAAGTAATTTAGGTTTGCAAACCGGATATTTTGGTCTAGTCTCAAGCTCTAGGAATGTTGTTGCCGAGCAGAACTAAGGAGGTCTCTCTTCCCGAGTTGTTCCGCGTTAAGACGTAAGTCAGTATTGATTTACTCCTCTCCGGGAGTTAGGCACAAGGTCAGTTTTTATCTTACTCCCACAAGTAAGATGTGACCCAAGGTCGGGTCGGGAAAGTGGGGGTTAAAAATTGCCTGGATAGCCCCGTCGGCATTCCCCGGTAGGGGCGCCTCAGGCAGTAAGCAATAAACTTACTCCTCCCCAAAGAGGGGAGGCGAAGCCTGGGAGGGTGGACCTCCTAGAACTGCACAGGACAGACCCATAGACCGGCGTAAATCAAGCCCCGAAGGCCAAGATAATACCAGTCTATGGGGTGCAGTATCCATCGGAACAGATACTACACTTTGATCTTAGCCAAAAAGTCAGTAGCACAGGTTTTATATCACAGTTGTCTTCTTAGCCGGTTCACCTTGCAGTATCTAATTCTGAGTAGCTTTGTAAGTTCAGTACATAAGCACAAACGAAACGTGTAGTAGCAACATAGCTGAGCTATGTTGCTATAACGATAATAGGACTTGATGCTAGGGGCGAACGCGCGTGCGCAACGTGAATTACTAGAAAATAAACAAACACGGAAGTATGGAAAACCAAAATGACGGAATGAGTATTCTTGGTAAATCAATGCGGATTTAAAACGAAGCGACCCTACTTTTTTATCATTTTTTATGAGAAAATCAGAACGTTACTGAGGGAAAAATATAGGTAGAGGCATGGTCCAATGGTTAGATTTAAAATGAAGAGTGTCTAACATAGATCAAGATTGAGATATGAAAAAGAACGATGCTATGTGTTTTATAAAAGTGTTTACGGTGTATGTTGGTAGCAGATATGAGTGTCAGAGTGAAATTTTCTCCGATTCATGTATAGATGACTATCATAAGAAAAATATTGAGCAGAAATAAATGTAAAAATTTCTGAACGTGAACAGATTTACAATTTCTGAGAATACGCACCAATAATTGGCCTAAATCTATATGAATATGTTGCTTAGTAAGCTATAAACTATAACAGTATAGGTGAGAATCTTACTCTACTTATAACTACTAAAATAATAATAATAATAATAATCATAATAATATATATATATATATATATATATAGATAATATATATATATTGATAATACATATATATATATATAGATAATATATATATATATATATATAGATAATATATATATATATATATATTGATAATATATATATATATATATATTGATAATATATATATATATATATATTGATAATATATATATATATATATTGATAATATATATATATATATATTGATAATATATATATATATATATTGATAATATATATATATATATATTGATAATATATATATATATATATATTGATAATATATATATATATATATTGATAATATATATATATATATATTGATAATATATATATATATATATTGATAATATATATATATATATATTGATAATATATATATATATATATATATATTGATAATATATATATATATATATTGATAATATATATATATATATATATTGATAATATATATATATTGATAATATATATATATATTGATAATATATATATATATATATATATAGATAGATAGATAGATAATATATATATATATATATATATATATATATATATATAGATAGATAGATAGATAATATATATATATATATATATATATAGATAGATAGATAATATATATATATATATATATATATATATAGATAGATAGATAATATATATATATATATATATATATATATATATATTGATAATATATATATATATATATATATATATATATATATATATATATATATATATATATATATATTATCTATAACATCTATTCTAGGGTCAACACAGTTTCTTCTCTATAAATAATATTCCAGAGAATATTATTCAGAAAATTAATACCACTCTCTATTCTGGTGCTGCTTTTCGTCCATCTCCCTCGGATCAGTCGAAATATGCAGCTGATCTAGAAGTTGAGTTCAGTTCAGTTGTTGATTGGATTAGGAAATTAGCTCGTGTCTTTCAATCGTCGGCGTGTCCCTTTTCTTCCTGAGATTCTCATGGGTGACTCTCCTCGTGAGAGGGAAATCGACTCTGAAACTTCTTGGTCTTTCTCTCTCATCAAATCTTTCTTGGAGTTCATACATAAGATCCATTGGTCTTTCTGCTTCTCGTAAAGTCGGTTCTCTCTATTGCTCCAATTACCTTGTCACACATGAGGTAATTCTCTATCTTTACAAATCTACTATAAGACCATGTATGGAATACTGTTGTCATATTTGGGCTGGTGAGTTTCTGCCCCATTTGAGGGTTCTTGATAAGGTGCAAAAACGTATCTGTAATTTGATTAGCAACGTTTTCTTCTCTGCACCCTCTTTCTCACAGGCATCATGTTGCTAGTCTCAGTTTATTCTTGCAGTACTATTATGACATGCGTTCTTCACAGATATGTGATCTATTCCTGCTTCTTTTGTTCCAGCTCGTTTGACTCGTTGGTCTACTGGTCTCCATCAATTCGCTTCCTATTTCAGTAGCTTTTTTCTAAGAACTGCAGTCTTGTGGAACTCTTTTCCTACTGGGTGTTTTCCTCCTACCTATAGCCTTAGTCTTTGCGAGACTAAGGCCAAGAGGCATTTCCTGTCTTTGCGATAATCGTCTTTTGTTCTTGTTAGCTCCTTACAACAAGTAGCGTCATGCCTTTGTGGAGCGATTTTCATGAAAATTTGATTAATGAATATATACGTGCTTAAAATATGGAGGAGAAATACTGTATGTAAGGAAAGTAACTCTATCTCAATCGCTTAGGATATATATATATATATATATTGTATATATATATATATATATATATATATATATATATATAGAGAGAGAGAGAGAGAGAGAGAGAGAGAGAGAGAGAGACTGATAGAGACCAAAAATATGCAATAGCAGAAAGAATTGTCCACAATTTTAATTATTGTTTGCATTTCCCAATCAATTAATTAACCTATTCTTTCTCTTTTGAAACAGTTTGCTTTTCAAACAACACTTCCTCGTTTACTGAATTATTTATATGACAAACTTCCACCTTTCTACCTAACACTTTTCTTTCACCATTCTATTACTTGTCTTTCTTATATTTTTGTTTATATTTGTTTACCCATTTTTTTGTGTTCACATTGCTGAATTTCTAAATACCTTCCCGCAACTGTCATTAAAGTTAGTGAGATTACAATTCTCAAGAGAAAACATTAAATGCTGCCATTCAAACGCAAGTCCATACAAGTTATTATGCAAATTTGTGAGTCAGATTTGTTCATCGCCATAAAACTATCAAATGTAATGTTGTTGTCTCATGCATTTTCTTATCTATTATTATCTATATAATAAAAAGAGAACGTCTATGTGTCTGCCTGTTTATAGAAAGAAAGACTAGAGAGTGATGTTAAAATGGAATAGTTTATACACGTGTAGTATCATGCTAGGAACATGATAAAATAAAACCTAGCACTCTAAAGGAAGTAACCGGCCCTTTTCCAACTTTCTGCACAAGGAATATTAATTTAATGAGTGTTATTTGAAAATACATTTAACAAATGCAATATTTGTTAACTGTCTTTTCAAATAACAATTGCTCAGTTGGAAGAGGTTTAGGCTTATAACCATGACTGTGCTGTTTCGATCCTGCCTCGAATTGCATTTTTAGATGAAAACAAAGAATATCTTTTTTAATATAATAAAAGGAAAATGATATACACCAATCTCTCTCTCCCTCTCTATATATATACATATATATATATATATACATATATATATATATATATATATATATATATATATATATATATATAAAGTAAAGACGATGTTTTATGATTGGCCATTAACATGGATAGAGCGAGTGTTTAAAACAGGAAGAACATTTCTGGGGAAATACCGGTAGCATGGGATGAGCAGGAAGACTCCTACAACTCTGTCTCCTTCCTTTCTTCCTACCTTCCACCCCCCCCCCGTTTCCGTCTTCCACAAGTCCAAACCGACAATTATTCTAAACATTAAAATTATCCGATGTGAGTAACGGGTCCAGCAAGTATATAACACATGGGATGATTAATCCGTGCGTGTGTCGGTATGTCCCTTAATATCAAGACAGACTAGGAATTGTATCTTACATATTCCATGTAAAATCTTCATATAAACATGAAATAAATAGTATTGTCTCGATAGCTGCCTTATTAAAAGAGCTAAAGGCTCTTCTCCCACATGTTGCACATTGAAATTGATCTATTTATGAGCATTCTTTTAAGAGTATTAACACATATATGAATAGCTTAGTGCTTAAGATACCAGGCTGACAACATCAAGGTTGTTGTTAATGTACTTAATATACTGTTGTGGATGATGCTATTCCATATTCGAATCCCGTGAAAACGCCGGGTAACCCCGCTGGTATCTGTTAAGTCTAATAGAAAAGAAAAACCAATGTAACAACAAACGGCAGATTATTTGACTATTATTTTATTTCGAACTTATGCGTACATAAATAGTAATAAGTAGTATTAAAATACTTCCGTGTACGTGTGGTCAAGCTTGACCGCATACCTTTTTCATTGCTACTTATTTACAACTGTTCATCGGAGCACATTCCCTTGGAGAACATGTAAAACAAGCACAAGGATGCAACATTGCTGCGATGGGACAGGGGCTGCAGCTCGGTGGATAGTGAGTGACTCTTTTTATGGAATTTCTTTAAGTGGAAGAAGCTAATGAATGGTGCACCAGCTCAGATATGACAACAATACTCCATGCATGTGCAGATAGTGGCTTTGTAGAGATATAGGATACTGTCAAGTGTGAGAAGTTTTCTATCACGGTAGTGGGAGCTCACCTTCTTTGCAGCAGCATTGACAATGTCTTCAATGTATTTATTCCAATTTATGTTACCTGTGAATGTTAGGTTGAGGAGTGTGAACGTTGGACTCTCAGTTAGAGTGTTATTTGCCATGCCAATCGGTGGTTGAAGAGGTTTCTTGTAGTTGATAGAAAGGAGCTTGGTCTTAGCAGTATTAAAAGTTACCATCCATTTATGACCCCATTCTACTACAGAATGGAGGTCACTTTCTAATGATTCAGCCATTCCTTCGGATATGTGCGCGTCCGTTTTTCTCACATGATGAGAATAGAGCGTGGTGTCGTCAGCAAATATACCCATCTCAGACACAATGTTATAAGGGAAGTCTTTTATGATAATCCGGAACAATAAAGGTTCAAGGACTGATCCCTGTGGTGCACCTTCATTTTAGCCATGTTTTGGGGTGAACGGCCATCGATGGCAACCTGGATTTTTCTTTTGGATAGGAAGGATGTAATCATATTAAATATTCGTCCACTAATATCATATAAATTAATTTTTATGAGAAGACCTTTATGCCAGAGCTTGTCAAAGGCTTAGCATATATCAAGCGCTACCGCCCTAGCATCGCATGCAGTGTCCATTATATGGTATATGCGTTCAAATATGACCGTTAAGAAGGCCGCAGTAGATCGTTCTTGCCTAAGTCCATACTGATGGTCAGAAAGAATTTTAACATTAACGAGGTGACGGACTATCGCTAGATTGATCAAGGATCTAAAGACTAATAGGACGATAATTCTGAGGGTCAGTTCTATCTCCAGAATTCTTGAAGACTGATACAACAGAGGCAATTTTCCAGCTATCTGGGAAGCAAGATTAAGCATAGTGGAGCTTACAGCGAAACGCTGGGCACGTAGTTCAACATCATTGTGGTTTAATAGCGGTGGAATTGTTGATTTCACATTGTTTATCACATTAATAAAGATTTTCCAGAAATCACAAGTGCCTAGTTTCTGTAACTGAATGCGTTTTTCTAGGCATTTCTGTAGACCTCTTTGCTTTATCTATCACAGTGTTTCTTGTGTCTAAGTTTTTGTCTATTTGTAGTTTACTTATGGCGGAGTGCTTGCTGCTTCTGAGCAATAGCAGCAGGTGAATCATTGGGAATTGCTGTAAAACTTTCACATGAGGACATGTGCTTCAATGCCTGCTTTGACCCATTCAATTGACTCATTTGCACACTGATTAGCAAGGAGAGAAAACGTTTCACTGTATGGGTGTCTCTGGTGTGATCTCTGCTGGATTCCCAATCATCCCGCTTGTAGTATCTCGTCGTTTTGAGCATGGCTTATCAGCTTTGGGACGAGATTCTAGGGTGATATAAATCATTGCTACAAGGCGATCAGTGTTACTGAGCGGCCTATGGGCATTCCTCACACAAGCCTCAGGCCGGGAAGTAAGGCTTGATGGTCCAAATGATCAGGGAGGCGGGTCGAGAAAGTGATAGTATGTGAGAGGGAATGCGCTATAGAGAAGCTATACGTGAAGTTAATAGTTGCGTCTGTATAGCTGGAGAATCCAAGTCAGTCACGGTGATGTACATCAAAATCACCAAATACATGTATTTGGACACTCTAATCAAGTGAGAGTGCTGTATATATGCTATCAGAGACAGAGTTAAGCAGGGTGCAGTCCTGGGTCGAAGGTGAACGGTATAAGAAATAAAAGTAACTAAAGGTGCTGTACGGTCAATCTAAAGCAGAAATAGGCTTGGTTATCCGATTCTAGCCTCTGTTATCTCGTCAAGGGGAGGATGTTCCGAACATAAGCTCCTAACCCATGCATATGTTTGTCAGAGTCTTGGCGGTAGAGTGGGATGTATCCAGCCATGTCAAAATAGTGTGAGGAGATGTAGGATTTAATGTTTGTTTCACTTAGTGTTAGGATATCCGGGGAGTTTACTAGGTAAAAAGTGTCTACGTCATTGATGTTGGTTCTAACCCCCCGGAATGTGAATGATAGTCTCAAGGGCGGAGGCGAAGATGCTTTTTGGTGGGTGTCTGGTATTGTATGTTTTGAATAATATTCTGAGTTTTGATTATTAACATACATGCAAAAATCTCCAGTGTAGTTAGTACGCATACTGATATCGTTTACCGTTCAGTCGTTAAAAAATACATATATAAGTTTGTTATTTGGAGGGAAAGGACTTACTTTAAACATAGCTGATAATGAAAGTGTAACATAATAATTTAGAAAATATTTATATAGAAATAAAGCCTTTGAATTTTCTTAATTTTTCTTTTACTACTTATTTACATTTTTTAAATTTAGTTGAGTCAATCAGAATTAATCCTTGTTTCAAATCACCGTATGCTAATTATGCAAATAGAACAGATACATTTATACTATCATCAAATAAATAATCATCTTAAAAACAAAATAGCAAAAAACAGAAACAATATGTTACATATATATATACTATATATATATATATATATATATATATATATATATATATATATATATATGAAATTAAAAATGGAAAAGCGGAAGACCTTTTCGCTCAACGTTTCGCCCAAATTTCCCGTGGGCTTTGTCAAGAGCGGACGAAGAATACAAAAATGACAAAAGACGAAGAACGAAGTATTCTTCGTCTGCTCTTGACAAAGCCCACGTGAAATTTGGGCAAAACGTTGAGCGAAAAGGTCTTCCGCTTTTCCATTTTTAATTTCATACCGTCGGATTATTTTTTTCCTTTAATATACTCATATATATATATATCTTTTTTTTCTTATCTTTCTGTTTTTGTTGGAGATGGGGCATCCTACCGGATGCCAGACATTCACCGGCTATTTCAGACACTCCAGCCTAGAGATCGTTTTAAAATTCTAACCGTCTCTTTAAGTGCAGTTGTTTGTATTTCTCTTGCACTCAGTTCACCGGGTATACTCGCCAGATAGCTTTTGAAATTATTTTTCATTAGTCCTGTTGCTCCTATAATTACTGGTATGATGGAGATTTTCCTTAGATTGTGTGGGGTGACAAACACAATTGAAGTGGTTATGCGTAATTAATATGTGGTTGACAGTAAAGTTTAATTCAAGGTAAGAGCTGGCGTTTAGCAATCTTATGAAGAGCCATGTGTGTGGGTTTTAGCAATAGTAAAATGCGTGTGTATATGCGTGTTTGTAGACTACAAAATAAGATTAACTGCATGGAATTTCAACTAAACATGAAACTCATTTCTTATTTTATCTCTCCTCCCGTTACCTCAACGCAGGCCACGTATTCTATGATGACCTCCCACAGTTCAAGGGAAAACAGATTCATCAAAATATAAAACGGGTTATTGATTTTTTAAGTATCCACCGACAGTGCCGCCTTCTTGGAGCTAAAAACTAAACCAACACTGACTTTAAACTACTAACCTACGCGCCTGACCCTTTAAGAGAAATGACGTAAAACCGTATCTGTATAATAATTGTAACGGTTATAATGGCGGGCGAAATGTCTTTTGGGCGGAGTCAGTGATCATTATTTGCTGTTTTCATTAATACAGACCTTCACCGGTTTCTTTTGTTCCACGTTACACTGCACAAAACTGACCTCCGGTGATCTTCCTATGATTCCTGAGGGGCTACACTTCCGGCTTATTCAGAGCGCTTTCCCATCAACCCGCGTCATTCAAACATGGCGGACTAGGATGGTCACGAAAACAATGTCGTGATATCATGTTATCATACGAGACTTGAAGGACCGAATCGACATGTTTGTGCTATGGATATTTGACTTCGACATAGCGTCCATTTTAAAGAGATTTTGTATTTCCGTTTGCGTGCGAGAGTATATGTCGCCATTATTAGAAAACCTTGCGATTTTATGGCCGTTCCTACACTCGTGTGTGTATACCCAAACATCCTTTTGGCTTTTATATACAACTATAAAAAGTTTGGGTTTTAACATTCCTTTAAGAATAATGTGCAATCCGTTAATGTATACGAGTGTTCATTACATCGTCGACGGCGATTACCGATAATTAGTAGCTCTTCGTAAAACGAATAGAGCACTATCGGTTACTGAAAAAAAATGCTTGCTATAACCATCTAGATTTCACTTACTGCACTAATATTGTGCTAATAACGATACTAGTACGATGTGCGCCTCTAGTGAAAGCAGTCGGGTTTTGTTCTTTACTTGAGTTACTCGCGTGTCTAGCCACACAGAAGAATAGATAATAGGGAATTCGTCTACGCAAGTACGAATATCGTTTATTAAAGCAACGTTTACTAAAAAAATATGTTGCCATATTTAAAAAATCCGTCATGTATTTGAGTTACTTTGTATACGTTATGGATACAGTATCCGGATAGATGCTAAACAACAGCATATTAATTAAATATGTAAGAGGTTATATTTCTATTTAGAAATAACACTATACATTAGGTTGCGTGTCTATCGATACATGATACATATCAAGTGTAACCGTTCTTTAGTCGATGCTTACCCGATATATATATATATATATATATATATATATATATATATATATAAACTGCATTTTACTTTTTTTTTTAATGACTCAAAGCTTCTTTAGACTATATATTGGGTATTTAGATCTGTATGGCTAGGTTTCCTTCCTCTTATCTAATTACTTTTCTGGTACGTAATGTACTTAAGCTTTATTTTTTATTTATTTTTTAATGCAACTTTAATTCCTATATAATTTTATTGCTAACTACCATATTTCAGAATGGTTCTTGGATGTAGTTATTAGATAGTATTATTATTTTTTTTATTATTATTATTGTTATAATTTATGTTATTTGATATGCAAATTACTATATCATACGGTAGTCTTAAGGGTAATATATTATTATTATTATTTTATTATTATTATTTATTTATGTATATATTAGTGATATTTTAAGCTGAATTATTTCGACACTTGATTATTGGGGAAATGGTAGTATAATCAGTATCATTGGAGAGCCATGAATATTATAACTGTCCTGTTTTTAAATCTCCGAAACAGTTACATGGTAAACAGCCAATTATCCCCGTGTTAATATTAGACGCTTAAGGTCTCCTGTTTTTGTTTCACTCTTAGATAATTAACCCCCCTCTCTTGTATTTACTTATATTTGTTCATTTATTAATTTTCCAACGAATGTTAAGTCTGCAATATCTTGGATTTAGTTAGTTTGTCTGGGAATTTAACCTGCATTTTACATTTTTTTTAATGACTCAAAGCTTCTTTAGACTATATATATATATATATATATATATATATATATATATATATATATATATATATTTAGATTTTTCACTTTGAAGATAGTTTATTCAGTGAAGACCGGGATTAGGCCAATAAAAATAAGCTCGATGATACTCATTTACAGGGTACAGAGCATGTATATGTGATTTATTGAAGGTTTACCGATGCATTCCGTTCAGGCGGTGATACATCACCACAAAAGACTGTTTATTTCAAAGTATTATTTATTTACGATATACATTAAACTATTTATATATATTATATATATGTATAATTTAATTATTCACTGACACGTGTTTTGTCGTTTACGACTCATCAGTGTGGCTGAACATATGTGTGCGTGTGAACATAACAAAGAAATGGAAAATAGAAAAAATAATAAACGAAAGAAAAATTAATACCAACGAGAGAATGAAAAAGTAGGAAAATGAAAAATGAAGAATGAAAGCGAATGAAAAGTAAGATCGGACGAACGAAGAGAGCGAAAAAAAAAAGAACGCTAAAAAAAAGCGAATGAAAAAGAGAAACTGAAGAGAAAATCAATGAAAATCATTAAATTAAAAGAATAAAAGAATAAAAGAGTATGTAGAAATCAGACCAAATAATAGAAACCAAAAGAAGGAATGATAGAAAAAATATAAAGAAATAACATAAAGCAATGAGCAAAAGAAAGGGAGGAATCAAAAGGAAAGAAGAGAAAGTAAAAGCAACAATAAACAGCGAGAAATGAAGGAACAAATAAAAGAGGACACAGAAATAAGGAGATGTATTCTTAATAGAAGTTCATTCAATGTGCGCGTTTAACGATAAAATTGTTATTGAAAACATAAGCGTGATCTACCGACAGACAGAGCCACATATAAAAGTGCTAGGATGCATCTAAAACAGCAGGAAAGAAAGACAGAAACAACCAAATAAAATAGGAATATCGTGTAATTAGGGAAAACAAACAAACAAAAATAACAGGCAAAAGAAAAATGGATAAAAAAGAAAAAAATATAAATAAAATAAATAAAAATAATAAAAATAATAAATTACTGATAAAAATGAGACAACTGAGTGAGGTTGGGTGTTAAATGAACGAAATGGAGGGAAATGGAAAGATACTGTGAAAAATACGAGATTTTTATCCTGCGAATTTATATCAAGGGCTTTTCAAGCCGATGTCGGCCAGGGCGAGGGGTTCTCTACATCTGGATTTGTTCTGGGCGAAAATGCCTTAACTCATTCTCTTCTGATTGGAAGTGACGTTTATTCTTGATTTGGAACGACGACAACGAGGGAAGGACAGGAATCGATTTGGTAAGTGTGAGAAGGGCATTATTCGGACGGCATTGTTGTTCCTTCGGTTGTTTATCTACAACGCAGTCTTTCAAGAACAGATGTATATATAAATAGAGAGAGTGAGAAAGAGAGAAAGGGAAGTGGGCCAGAGAGATGGAGGAGTGAGAGATAGAGAGAGAGAGAAAGAGAGAGCAAGGGTTGGTGAGATAGAGAGAGAGAGAGAGAGAATTGGCTAGGAAGACAGCGAGATATATATAGAGAGAAAATGTGCGAGAGAGAAGAGAGAGTGTAATAGAGAAAGAAGAAGAATGTGTGAGAGAAAGAAGACTGTGTGAGAGAGAATTGGATAGTGTGTGTGAGATAATGGGAAAGTGTGATAGAGAAGATGGGAGAGTGTGATAGAGTTATGAGGAGAGTGTAACAGAACAGGAAAGAGTGTGACAGAGATAAGGAGAGAGTGTGACAGAAATCAAGAGAGAGTGTGACAGAGATAAGGAGAGAGTGTGACAGACACAAGGAGAGAGTGTGACAGACACAAGGAGAGAGTGTAACAAGGACAAGGAGAGCGTGTGACAGAGACAAGGAGAGAGTGTAACAAGGACAAGGAGAGAGTGTAACAAGGACAAGGAGAGTGAAGGCGAGAGACAAGGAGAGTGAAGGCGAGAGACAAGGAGAGTGAAGGCGAGAGACAAGGAGAGTGAAGGCGAGAGACAAGGAGAGAGAAGGTGAGAGACAACGAGAGAGAATGTGAGAGACAAGGAGGGGGAAGGCGAGAGAGAAGGAGGGAGAAGGCGAGAGAGAAGGAGGGAGAAGGCGGGAGAGAAGGAGGGTTAGAGAGAAAAGGAGTTAGAGAGAGAAGGCGAGAGTTAGTAATAAAAGGCGAGAATTAGAGAGAGAAGGCGAGAGATAGAGAAAGATGAGAGCGTAAGAGAAAGAAGAGAGCGTGAAAGACAGACATAGTGAGCGAAAGAGAGAGAGAGTGGATGAGTGAGCGAAAAAGTTTGAGAGAGTGAGAGCGAAACGGTCGAGAGTTTAAACAGTTAAATCTTTACCGCAAGCACATACTACGCACATACGTCTATCGTTCCTCAAAACAGGGAGTTAGAGAGTTGTTATTTACAAAAGAATGAAAGAGGCCAAACACAAACAGGCCCGTTCTATTAAACAACATGGTCGTTCACAGGAAAACGTGCAAATGGTGTGTGCATTTTCGCACAGATAAGGATTCGTTATTTTACATCCTTTTAAATAAACAAAATAATAATAAACCGAATTGGATAAAGAATGTTATAAACAATGTTAAATAAGTTAGGATGTTCCGCACTAATTTGTATTTCGTTTTTTTTTTTTCAAGTATTGTTTTTTAATACTTAGATTGTATATATTCAGTCTAAATACAACAAACTTATACAACGATCAGTAAAATTACAAATAAATATATCCTACCCCCAATTCGATATTCTTTCTATTTGTTAAGATACATAGTGTGTAAACAGTAATGGAAACTTATTTTTAATCGCAAATAATTTTGTACGAAAGGAAAATACAACAGTTTTCGAATATACTCCGTTCAGGAAAGCTGTTCGATAACTAAATCACATTTTCCCATTAAAATCATGTACAAATGATTAATTCGTTCTCAAGCACCAGATGAATGCTTATTTACAAACATTTTTTATGATTTCTCAACTGCATGCACTAGAGTTTCCACTGTAGATTTTCTAAAAAAATAATAATAAAAAAAACAAGTTTGCGAAATAAACCATGATTGGTTTAAAAAAAACAGCCTCAATTTAATTAACACACACACACACACATATATATATATATATATATATATATATATATATATATATATATATATATATATATATAAAATAGTATATATATACATACCTAGAAAATAGTATATATATACACATCTAGAAAATAGTATATATATATATATATATATATATATATATATATATATATATGCAAACATTGTTAAAGATAACAGAATTCGTTTGTTTAATTATACCTTTTTTATTTCCTCAATTTTTCTGATAGTCTTTTTTGATTTAAAATCAAAAAAGATAATAAATGTTTTTTAGGTTTCATGAACGTTTTCGATTCTTTGATGAATCATTATCAGGTGTTAAAAGCAATTATATGTATATATAACTAGAATAAATATATATATACCTAGAAAAAATAAATATATATATATACTATTTTCTGGGTATTAAATAGGTCAATATACCACATTATTTAGCATCAGTTATATTATTGTTTTCAATACTAACTATAATGCAAAACCTCATTTCGTTAAAAAATATTCACTGTGAGCATTTTATGAATTAAAATATCTTTAGTGCATTTTTGACCATTTTACTACAAATGTAGTAACATTTTCGTTTTTTTTTTAATTTTACAGGTATTTAAAAGTATATTTCCTAAGAACAAAGTCATATTTTAAAAAAAGTGTAGATGGATTAAAAATAAACAGATCTTGCTTTAAATCCTAGGCGTGTAAACACTTCACAATATTGTTGGCATTTCATGCTTCAGTATCCGTCGGCGTGATTCGTGGATCGGAATTGTAAGAAAACCGAGGCATTTCCGGCTAGAGTTTTTTTTTTCGAAATTCGAACTGTTCCAGTTCCGATAGGTTTACGAATCGAGGTTTTACTGTATTCGAAATGTCTTCGATAAATAGATGAAAGCGTTATTCATTTTCCTCTTTCGCAATTTATTGCTCAACTGTTTAGCTGCTAAGCTATGATTATGTTTTCTAATCGCATTAAGTGTTAGCGATTTTTCTTCTTTTGAAAGTCTTCTTCCGTGTCAAGTAAACTGCTTAATAGTTTGTAGGTCTTCCAATCTGGCGTACTGTCTTTGACATATGGAGTTTTGTAAGTTACTAAAAGTTGGTAGGCCTTCCAATCTGGCGTAGTGTCTTTGACATATGGAGTTTTGTAGGTTACTAATAGTTTGTAGGTCTTCCAATCTGGCGTAGTGTCTTTGACATATGGAGTTTTGTAGGTTACTAATAGTTTGTAGGTCTTCCAATCTGGCGTAGTGTCTTTGACATATGAAGTTTTGTAGGTTACTAATAGTTTGTAGGTCTTCCAATCTGGCGTAGTGTCTTTGACATATGGAGTTTTGTAGGTTACTAATAGTTTGTAGGTCTTCCAATCTAGCGTAGTGTCCTTGACATATGGAGTTTTGTAGGTTACTAATAGTTTGTAGGTTTTCCAATCTGGCGTAGTGTCTTTGACATATGGAGTTTTGTAGGTTACTAATAGTGTGTAGGTCTTCAAATCTGGCGTAGTGTCTTTGACATATGGAGTTTTGTAGGTTACTAATAGTTTGTAGGTCTTCCAATCTGGCGTAGTGTCTTTGACATATGGAGTTTTGTAGGTTACTAATAGTTTGTAGGTCTTCCAATCTGGCGTAGTGTTTTTGACATATGGAGTTTTGTAGGTTACTAATAGTTTGTTGGTCTTCCAATCTGGCGTAGTGTCTTTGACATATGGAGTTTTGTAGGTTACTAATAGTTTGTAGGTCTTCCAATCTGGCGTAGTGTCTTTGACATATGGAGTTTTGTAGGTTACTAATAGTTTGTAGGTCTTCCAATCTGGCGTAGTCTTTGATATATGGAGTTTTGTAGGTTACTAATAGTTTGTAGGTCTTCCAATCTGGCGTAGTGTCTTTGACATATGAAGTTTTGTAGGTTACTAATAGTTTGTAGGTCTTCCAATCTGGCGTAGTGTCTTTGACATATGGAGTTTTGTAGGTTACTAATAGTTTGTAGGTCTTCCAATCTGGCGTAGTCTTTGATATATGGAGTTTTGTAGGTTACTAATAGTTTGTAGGTCTTCCAATCTGGCGTAGGGTCTTTGACATATGGAGTTTTGTAGGTTACTAATAGTGTGTAGGTCTTCCAATCTGGCGTAGTGTCTTTGACATATGGAGTTTTGTAGATTACTAATAGTTTGTAGGTCTTCCAATCTGGCGTAATGTCTTTGACATATGGAGTTTTGTAGGTTACTAATAGTTTGTAGGTCTTCCAATCTGGCGTAGTGTCTTTGACATATGGAGTTTTGTAGGTTACTAATAGTTTGTAGGTCTTCCAATCTGGCGTAGTGTCTTTGACATATGGAGTTTTGTAGGTTACTAATAGCTTGTAGGTCTTCCAATCTGGCGTAGTGTCTTTGACATATGGAGTTTTGTAGGTTACTAATAGTTTGTAGGTCTTCCAATCTGGCGTAGTGTCTTTGACATATGGAGTTTTGTAGGTTACTAATAGTTTGTAGGTCTTCCAATCTGGCGTAGTGTCTTTGACATATGGAGTTTTGTAGGTTACTAATAGTTTGTAGGTCTTCCAATCTGGCGTAGTCTTTGATATATGGAGTTTTGTAGGTTACTAATAGTTTGTAGGTCTTCCAATCTGGCGTAGTGTCTTTGACATATGGAGTTTTGTAGGTTACTAATAGTTTGTAGGTCTTCCAATCTGGCGTAGTGTCTTTGACATATGGAGTTTTGTAGGTTACTAATAGTTTGTAGGTCTTCCAATCTGGCGTAGTCTTTGATATATGGAGTTTTGTAGGTTACTAATAGTTTGTAGGTCTTCCAATCTGGCGTAGTGTCTTTGACATATGGAGTTTTGTAGGTTACTGATCAGGAGAGAGTAGACTAACAGATCTTGTTGTTTCATGTGCCAGCAACGTTTCCATGATGCGTGGTTGTGATGGAGTACAAGGTTTTGGGAAGCCGACATAACAAAAATGTAGCATCAATGAATAAACGCACAATTTAACAAGCGAAGTGAACGCATATCTAAAAATTGCCAGAAAATCACATATTTGAACGAAATTAGTATCAATGTTAGATAAATGTAAATGAATTTCGACTGGTTAATCCAAACTTTTTATCGAAGAATAAAATAAATTCTACTTTTTAAAGCAATTAAATGCAAACAGCATTGAGAAATATGTGCAAACTACTAAGGTAAAAAGGACATAAGTTACATTTTAGAGTGGGGATACTTTCCTTTATAAATGTAACGTAGAATGATCTCCGCTCCCAAATCAAAAACGCATAGGAGAGTCGGGTAACCATTTGGGGTTAAGTGTAATGTCTAGCTTAGATATATTTCTGTAATTTACTTAATGAGGACGAAAACATGTCCATTAGCCCACAATAAAAACCATGTGTTCGCGTGACGGTCGAGAATGTCGTGATCGGGTTCGGGAAGCTAAATTCGGCTTTTCTTCATGAATACTAGAATAGTGGAATCGCGATCGAAATACTATATTCGGTTTTAGACATCTTATTTAAAATCAATTAGAAAATCCATTCTAGATAGATGTATTACCAACTTGCAAACAACCATTTAAAGCGCGATAGTTTATGATAGAGCTTAATATATAATATAAAACTTGGATTTTCTTTAAATCATGATACAAAATAAAGATGCTATCATCCTTTTTCCAGATGTTTTTATTTTCTCTCATACAAAAACTAATACCTTTGCTCGGAGCAGAATTCGACAAAAAGTCAGCCTGTATTCAAGAAAAGCAATAATGACCAGAAAAAAATGACCTAAACAACGAGCCTGTCAGTCAATCGTGCTTCAATTTGTAGTTCATAAACAAGTAATTGACGACAGTTTTCTGTATTTTTGGATTCGATAATATGCAGTATGGTGTATTTATTTTCATGTTCTCGGCAAATATTTGCCTTTTGATAATGGCTGTTTGTTTTGGTATGGATTTTTTCAGTCACTATTATATTTCGTGAGTCTAGGATTTTACTCTGAAAAAAGGTGTAATTTTTTGTATAAGTAAAAATATTAACACCTGGAAACAGATGTACGGACACTTTCTTTTGAATTATTATTTAAAGTTCATTTAATATATTTAAAATCTTTAAATCAATATTTTAAAAATTTAAGTTGATTTAACTTATACATATATATATATATATATAAAGATAAATGAAGGAAGAGAGATAAAGATGTACGAATGACAAATGTATTTCAACTTCGATTGTTCAATGCAAGGTGTATTCGATAAAAAGATGTTTATATTTCTTTCCTTAAGCCAAGGATTTTCAAAGATTAAAATCTTATCATCAGAGGAATTACATAGATGGATAAGTTGGCAGTAAAAAGCCAACTATGTAATTCCTCTGATGATAAGATTTTAATCTTTGAAAAGCCTTGGCTTAAGGAAAGAAAAATAAACATGTTTTATCGAGTACTCCTTGCATTGAACAATCGAAGTTGCAATAGATTTGTCATTCGTACATCTTTATCTCTCTTCCTTCATTTATCTTTCTAATTGCTTTATTTCGTATATTGAGTTCAAACCATTTCACTATGGGTTCAATCCTCTAAAAGTATACTTTTAGTTTCATATTTTGTATATATATAATACTATATATATTATATTATATATATATATATATATATATATATATATATATATATACTGTTTAAAATAATAAATGGGGAACCAAAATTCTTTACATGACGAATACTTTCAATTCAGCTTAGAATCATGTTCAAGGTATCCAATGTGTGTGAGTGGAAATAAGATTTCAATAATGAATCTAAGAGAGACAGTGAAGGAGAGAACTATATGGCTAAACAGACAAATAAAAAAAAATCGAGAGAGAGAAAGAGTATTCTAATCCATTGGCATAATGCGTTTCCTTCTCGCGAACCTGCAGTCATTAACATTATATACTGCCATTCACATTTTTAATAACATTTTGTTCTTGTTTTTTTTCTGCATTTTCCGACGAGGATCGAAGTTTCAAACGCGCTTCACCAATCATTAGGATTGTAGACAATATGTCTTGATCAATACTAGGAAGAAACTAAATATCGATCTTTTTAGCTCAGTCGCCCCTCGCTAAAGTAAAGATGTTACCGACACATTCTCTTCTCTTGGGAACGACACCAATTTCACGTAATGTCAGTTGTTGTTTTTTGTTTGTTTGTTAATTTACACTAAGCATGCGCAGAAATGCTTCCGGTTAGTAAAATTCAAGGTAGTAAAAATACAAAAAAACGGATATTTTTTAAATGCGTCTATTCAATTTGCGCATTTAGCGATGAAAAGTCTACTTTCAAACTGATGCGTGACAGACCATGATACTGCGAACTTGAGTGTTACAGACTATGGAAATGCTAGTATAAACTTCAGCGTGACAGACAATGAAAATGTTTTTTAAAAATTAAGCGTGACATGAACATACTATAAGTTATGTAAATGTAAATGAAATAAGGGTGACAGACAACAGGCATATATAATAATTATACACGTGACAAAGCTTAGGCATATATGAATTATAAACGTGACAGACAACGGAGATATTATGGAAATTATAAGCGTGACAGTGAAAAGGTTTACTATGGAAATTAAAGGTGGTACATACCACGGATATATTGAAATTATAAGCGTGACTGAGCACGGATATATTGAAATTATAAGCGTGACTGAGCACGGATATATTGAAATTATAAGCGTGACCGAGCACAGATATATTGAAATTATAAGCGTGACTGAGCACGGATATATTGAAATTATAAGCGTGACCGAGCACAGATATATTAAAATTATAAGCGTGACTGAGCACGGATATATTGAAAGTATAAGCGTGACTGAGCACAGATATATTAAAATTATAAGCGTGACCGAGCACAGATATATTAAAATTGTAAGCGTGACTGAGCACGGATATATTGAAATTGTAAGCGTGACTGAGCACGGATATATTGAAATTGTAAGCGTGACTGAGCACGGATATATTGAAATTATAAGCGTGACTGAGCACGGATATATTGAAATTGTAAGCGTGACTGAGCACGGATATATTGAAATTGTAAGCGTGACTGAGCACGGATATATTGAAATTATAAGCGTGACCGAGCACAGATATATTAAAATTATAAGCGTGACTGAGCACGGATATATTGAAATTATAAGCGTGACTGAGCACGGATATATTAAAATTATAAGCGTGACTGAGCACGGATATATTGAAATTGTAAGCGTGACTGAGCACGGATATATTGAAATTGTAAGCGTGACTGAGCACGGATATATTGAAATTGTAAGCGTGACTGAGCACGGATATATTGAAATTATAAGCGTGACTGAGCACGGATATATTGAAATTATAAGCGTGACCGAGCACAGATATATTAAAATTATAAGCGTGACTGAGCACGGATATATTGAAATTGTAAGCGTGACTGAGCACGGATATATTGAAATTATAAGCGTGACCGAGCACAGATATATTAAAATTGTAAGCGTGACTGAGCACGGATATATTGAAATTGTAAGCGTGACAGAGAATGGATTTACTATCGAAAATTATAAGTGGTACATACCACGTATATATTGAAATTATAAGCGTGACTGAGCACAGATATATTGAAATTATAAGCGTGACCGAGCACAGATATATTGAAATTACAAGCGTGACTAAGCACGGATATATTGAAATTACAAGCGTGACTGAGCACGGATATATTGTAATTATAAGCGTAGCATAACAAGGAAATGCTAGTTCAAACTTAAGCACGCCAGACTATGCAAATTCTATTTCAAGGTTGATCGTGACAGACTATTCAAATGACATTATACATTTAAACGCAGCATAACAGCCGACAGATTGAGCCTTTCATAAAGATGTAAGGACGTATGTTTGAAAGAACGTGGAAGTAAAATACTTGTTCAAGGTTAGAAATGGAATGTAAAAGAGTTATTGATTGTTCGATGGATTCTCATGCGCTGAACATTCATTATTTCTTTCTTTGCATCGGATTCTTTTGTTTCCTTTTAACTTTTTAAGTAAGAAAATAGATTCGCCGAGAAAACATCGCAAACACTTAAGAAGGGACGGTGGGGTGGGGGATAATGGATGCTTGGCACCTGGGCCTGCCTTTTTTATCCTCGACTCTTCGGAATCGAAGAAACAAAATCAAGGCGACGGATATCAGTATTGGCGTATCTAAACACAATCTGAGTATAGTAATACGCTCGCTAAGGTGTGTATGAAAACAATAAAAAGTATGTTTGATTTATATCTTTTACGGCATATCAACCCCCTTTGAGTCATATCATACCGGAACAATACCTTCTAGCGGGATCTCTGGAAATTCCACAGTTGTATCTGTGATGTAGTTTCCGAATATATCTGGTGATGGGAATCTATCTCTAAAATTCGTGTAAGAGTTTGTAACAAATCTCCATTCTATGGAGGGCCGGCGCGAACGAAGACCCCACGTGATTATTTTACCATCTTTGGACAGAAAAATACTAAACTTTGATCTAAGCCCAAAAGACAAGAAAGTGTATTTTAGTTTAAGTTTCACGTTCAACACAACAGTGACATTCAATTCCGGGCAACATTGGGTATCCTTACTTTATATTTTCCCACAATAGTATAAGTTCGTAATTAAACACATGTTAATGATTTTGATTTGAACATTTCAGAGCAAATGAGCAAATCGCAATAAAACCGAATTCATGTTTCAACAAAAGTATTTGGACAAAAATGTTCCCGCGAAATTCTACTTTGCAAATTAACTTGATTTTTCCTGTAGTAATATGAGACGGAAACTTTCTTTACGACTTTGTGTAACAAGGGTTGTTAACATTTTTGTAGCTGATGAACAGTTAGAATTTCCATTCCATTTTCTAGTAACTATCATGGGGAAGACTATGATTTATTATGAATTAATTCAATAGTCTCATTTATTTACAATAATTGTATTCATTAATCTCATTGAATTTATTTACTAGCTGGGGATATCCGTCCCCGGGTGGGTTCATATTAATAGAACGTACTTTGAATCTTTCACATGTTGAAGATATCAGGTCACAAAATTCATTAATGCAATAAAAAAAGACATACTAATCTGGCGAAAATGATATGAACTTATACTCTATGTTAATATAATCATGATAATTATTATTATTATTATTATTATTATTATTATTATTATTATTATTATTATTATTATTATTATTATTAAAGGCTTAGTTTATGGAGATTAAAATGTGTTCAAATTTGGAGTATCAGCATAATTTTCTGAAACAAAAGTGGTTTAAATCTCATCAAAATAAGAGATAAACACATTTAAGTTTCAGTCTCTTACTTCTTTGGGATCATTTTAATACAATATGCTTAAAGAAAAGACATAGAATTTCTTTTTTTCCGTTGCTATAATTAAGATTCACATTAAAATTATTTAGAATTTGCAAAGGAATTTTGATAAACATAAGAAAAGTCTGAAATTCGGATAGACAGACATTTTTGTGTTTTTATACATTATATATATATATATATATATATATATATATATATATATATATATATATATATATATATATGCGTGTGTGTAATGAACGAGATGGCATATGATTCATGATAACGCGACACAAATGACAACTTAAATAAGTGTGAAAAACAGATCCTACATGCAGGAAAAAAATTGATATTGTTAAAGTTTAAGGAAATAAAAATTACATAACTAAACTTTTGGCTTTACAAAATATAGACACTATTTGCGATATATATATATATATATATATATATATATATATATATATATATATATATATATATAAGTAAAGTCAAATCCTAGATAATACAGAAAATAACCTAATCTTTAGTAGTTTACGAGTGCTTTCGATCATCATTGAACTTAATCATGGTTTAGATGTGTAATGGTTTGGTTTTTTTAATGCGTTCATTTTTTTAAATTTTATTTTATTTAAAAATATTCGGGCGTAAGGATAGTATTGTAGGATTAGTTCATTCAGTTAATGAAAAGGTTTGGTGTGTTCGTGTTTCTATGTAGCTTATTTGTAATAGGTGTACATTATATATATAATATCATGCATTTATGTCAAGTAAGCTACACGGAAATATTTCCGAAGCAAATCATCAGGCTAAACAGCATCTAGCCTAATGATTTCCTTCGAGAATGAGATGCAAACGTTTCTATGTAGCTTACTTTCCATGAGTTCATTTTATATTATTATTTGTCTCTTTTTATGTATTGAACACGGTTTAACAAAAGTATATACATTATATAATAACATATTACGTAAGTACAATATATGAAATAGCAATCTATATATATATATATATATATATATATATATATATATATATATATACATGTATGTGTGCGTTAGAGATACCTAAAATTTACCCTGTTTACTTTCTAAAACCAAACTCCTTTCTCCACACCTAGCATTATTAACGTACGTAATGCAACTTACATTTAGTTTCACCCCATCAGATTGTAAGGATATTAAACTGAACATCCTTATGTCTTTTATTACTGACTCGAGATAAAAAGAAGAAAGAAAGAAAACATAGTACACCTAAATATGTTTCAACTTAAGGATCAAAGCAAGAAACAAGATCTTGCGACATTTAGGTTTCGAATTAACCTTTCAGAAACGACTTAACGTGCTTCACGTCTTGCACAATTCAAGTCTCAACCATAATCTAGAATGTCAAAATATTACGCATTTATTATTAGTAGTAGTATTATTATTTAATTATTATTATTATTATTATTATTATTTAATTATTATTATGATGATGATGATGATGATGATGATGATGATGATGATGATGATGATTAAAGACGTGTTTCTTCAAAGAAATAGGAGATTTCAATAGCTGCTTTGATCCCCCTCGCTAAAACGAACAGATACTCTTAAGATACGTCCATTCAATCTACGCGTTTACCGATTAAAATTATATTTCTTGCTTAACCATGTCAGACAGACGAAAAT
>OY744527.1:112332224-112339724 GCA_963556195.1 Sepiola atlantica
GGTCTTTTCAAGATTAAGGTCAACAGGCATCTTCTGTATTTGCGTTAATCATCTTTCGTTCTTTTAAGCTGCTTACATCAAGTAGATTCATGCCTTTTCTGGAGCGATCCCCCATAACAATAAAAATTAAAATGTGATTACTATCCGTCGGAACCGGAAAAAATAATATTACTGTCTTTTAATTCAGTTTACTATATTAATTCAAACTAATGTACTATCTTTCAATTCTCAATTCAGGGAGTAGTATATATTTTGTTGTTATGATACCATCACCTCAGGCATTATCTCCTCCTACTGGAAGCATTGTAGTATACGGTTATCTGTCATATATTTTTCTAGTTATAATAAAATTCACTAAGTCTTCAGGAACATTACCATTTAAAACTTCCAACATTCCATTATCGTGATCAGTGTCGGTTTAAATGTTTCCCTTCAGAAGATGCTCGTCCAACCTTGAAGCGGTTGTCAAACGAGGTTTATTTTGAAATCCTCACGATTGGATTTTGTCAACATTTTCTAACTGTTTATTCATCTTCAACATATTAATCGTAACCTTCACAATTTGTCTCCGTGTTTCTGCAGAACTTTTTAAAAAACATGAACATTGTAGCAATGCAATTCTGAACTTGGTAATGGTGTGCACATATGTATAAGTAATAACATTCTTTACTAAACTACGTTGCTATAAGTGATACCAAGATATCAGTCCTACACCACATATAAAAACACTGGAGAGTATGATAGATTTGGAAACTTTATTCATCTTTAGATAGTTAGCTATGTTGTACCGAACTATTTTTAGTTATCTAGAAACATGGGGATAGTCAGGTTATGGGAGATAATCATCATAAACAGGAGTAATATCACTTCACCTCATTTTTTTTTAATACTCTGATTCGTCCCCAGAAATGCACATTACAACTGAGACGTAAGGGTCTACTTTGAATCAGGATGACCCTAAAGGTATTGCACCTAAGTGAATAGTTGTGCAGCGATATGTTTGTTCATATTACATTTGAATTTCTGCATGTTGGAACTGTCTGAGAAACAGTGAACAGAAAGGGGATTCCAACGGCGAGCAGTACGAGGAAGGAAGCTATTGGATTAGAAATGCTTCCGGCATCTGGGGCCCTCTACAGTGAAGGAGTGGGATTTTACTGATTGTCGGGTCGGTAGGGGATATTTAGATTGTAGGAGCACGAGTGCAGCAAGTTCGTCGGAGCACATAACATCAAAGTACTTGTAAAACAAGAACAAGGATGCATCATTGCGGAAATGGGACAGGGGCTGGGGCTTGGTAGACAGTGTGGGACCTATTAGATTAGAGCGTCTCTTTTTTTACCGTGTCAAAAAGGGCGAGAGTAGTAGTTGGTGCACGTGCCCAGATGTTACAAAATTACTCCATGCATGGATGAATGGTGGCTTTGTGGAGATATAGGATACTGACAAGTGTGAGAAGTTTTTTAGCACGATAGAGGGGGCCTATCTAATTTGCAACAGCCTTGGCTATGTCTTCTATGTATTTGTTCCAATTTATGTTACCTGTGAATGTTAGACAATCGGTGTTTTAAAAGGTGTATTATAGTTGTTAAAGGAAATACGTTTTAGCTTAGTAGCATTAAATGTTACCATTCTCATACAAAAATTCGGACCTTACCTTGGATATGTGTATGCGTTCGCTTTCACCGCATGTCGAGAATAGAGTGTGGTGTCATCAGAAAATATACCCATCTCAGACACAATTGCATCAGTGGGTCGTTTATTCCAGTATGATCACAGCTATTATATAAAGCGTTTAAAGAGTCAACTGTCAATATCGCCTCGCGGACCATACAATATTTATATTCCGAAGACAGTAGCAGGATTGAGTGTAATTAGATTTCTATTAGTTCTTTTCATACTAACGACGTTTCAAATTGCGGTGATGAGTTTGTAGCTGCCATCGCCATGGATATTACCATCAATCGCGATAGCAATGATAATGGAACCCTTGCATTTAACGACCATTATAGACTCTATACAGACGATAGTGGAGCAGGCTTGTCGCACTTTTGATGACGTTATACACGACAAAGCTGACGTTTATAGCAATATAATAGTTATAATGGTGGCAATTCATGTTGGTTCGATTATGGTTCTAGGTTGCTGTATAAGGTGTTAGAGTTTCTGGATAATGGTAAAAAAAATTACCATCGATAATAGACGTATCTGCGATAACCGAACTCGAGAGAGATGGGGTGACAGAGCTCGCAGGTTGTGTCTAAACTGCTAATAGTGTTCCTGTCATTGCCCAATCATTTGAATAATGGAGCTATTTCTTATTTTGTTTCCTGAACTTTCACCAATTTGATTCGCATGTCGCAGAAATAAGACTCTAAACGCGGGGTTATTAGTGCGAGTGGGAGAGCCAGAAAGAGTCGCATAGATGTATTAGGCAATTACATCAGAAAATTTGTTGGAAAAATGTTATATAGCTGAATATAATATTATGAGTACGTTTATTCAGAGTTTTTGTTAAGAGGTGAATAGGATTTCTAATGTATGCATTAAAGAAGTGTTTATATAAGTACAATAAGTGAAGGGAAGACGTGTTGTTCACCCCTCAGGGGGCGAGAATTAAGGCTATAATGTTCTAGTATGCTCAGATGGACAAGTCCAATTGGCTGCTAGTTCATGAGTGGATAAACCCTAGAAAAATGTTGTTTAAACTCAGCAATATTTACATTGTATTACATTTACTATTAAATTATTTTATGCTGGCAAAGGTCAATTTGATTTTGCCGTTTTACCAGTAGGGTATACATCCCTGACAATCAGTCTGATAGAATCTTGGTCAGTTTTAGTAGGTGATGACTTTTCTTCTGTAGGTATGGTTCTGTGCAATTCTAGAAGGCCTACCTTCCCAGGCTTCACTTTTCCTCTTTAAGAAGGAGTTAGTTTATTGTTAGTCGCCTTATGCGCCTTTGCCGGGGAATACCGATGGGGCTGTTCAGAAATTTTTGATGAGCCAGAGTGCAGATGGAACTTATGCACTGGTTTTTTATCTTCACTTTCAAATTTAGTATCACATCTTCCCGCGGTGGGGGGGGGTAAATACCTACTTTCGCTCATCTCGGTAGCTAGAAGTCTAATTTCATCACTTGACGGCTGCGGAAGACAGTGAAAAGACCATTGAAAAAGAGTTATTTTCCTTATTAGGCTAATTGGTCCGTCATCTTTTATCTACGAGTAGGCAAGAATGTAACTAGCTTAGACTTCAAACCTTCAGACTGCGAGCATTCATCACAAGGCATTGCATGAATCATCCACTTAAAGCCTAAGTGCGTTATTTTTCAGTTTATCATAGAGAATTCTAGTCACGTTTTTTGATAACATGTTGTTCGTTACATTCGTGAGTGTATGAATAAGGAGAACGAAAATAAACTTAGATTATATTTAATTACATTTACCTATGGATTCAGTTTCTTATCTGAGTTGGCTCTCGTCTCAATCTGTCCAGATAGAAAAAGCGATCTTTTCTTTTAATTCGGAATCGCAACTATTAATATTCTTCAAGTTCATACTATCGAGGCCACATGATGCAACATTATATGTTTATATTCTTGCGTAATTATGTACTTATCCTCGTGCACATGTCTGCAAGAACGTTATAGTTTGATGTATACGTTTGGTATTGATACGTTAGATACGTCTAGATCTCCACTTTAAGGAAATTTAATTGACAGTTATATATATATATATATATATATATAATTTATATATATACGTATATATTCACTAAGGGTTGCGTGGACCGGCGTTTACCGGGGAAATTAAATAACCCACGAAACTCGCACACACTAGTCCCATGTAGGTATTTTTAATCAACATCTAACGTTCTGTAAGATTATTTAGTAAATGAAATATTATTACAATTTAAAGGAAATATATGTAAAGCATGTAAGAGTGTTTTTTTACTCTGAAAGGTTAGATATGCCGTAAAGAAAAAGAAATTGTATATAAAAAAATAATGTCATCGGTCCCAGTTCGAATCGATCCACCAACTTTTCTTTAAACAGATAATAATAATAATAATAATAATAATAATAATAATAATAATGATTATAATAATAATAATAATAATAATGATGATGATTATTATAATAATAATAATAATAATAATAATAATAATAATAATAATGATAATGATAATCTCTGAGATGGAATTAACGGAAAGCAAACAAAATAGTACTGGCGTGAGAGATCAAGAAACACCACCTGACGAAAACACCCAGAGAAGAAGAGGGCCAAAAGAAAAACACTGAAACAGAAGATGACGAAGATTATGGAACCACAGAACTCACTGAGGAAGAAGCAATAGAAATGGAAAACAGCAAACGAATCATGTCCGAGGAAAAAACAAAAATACCATCCCTAAGTAACGAAAATTGGAAGAAGTTAACAGTTAAAACAGAGACAGTAAACAAAGTACTCACATGCATCTCAACAGACACTATCACAGACCTTAACAACTTGATATATGCAGGGGAAAAATCAGTAAGTATTAAACTAAAAAGAACAAGACAAGACTGACCAAAAGAATGGGCCGACAATGTCCGCATGGGACATCAGACTGGAAACCCAGATTACCAAACTCCGAATAGAAATTAAGACTGTAAACAAGATGAAAGAGAATAGGAAAGGATGGAAGAGCAAAAATCCGGTTCACAAAGAAAGACTAGATAAGAAAGATGAAGAGTTAAAACACAAGATAGCAGCAATAGAGGGAAGACTGTGACGATATAAATACAAATCTGAACAGCAAAAACAGAACAGGACCTTTGAAAACAATGAAAGCCAGTTTGACAGAAACGTAAACTGAGATCGAACAACAACAGAACAACCGGACCCGGCAGAGACGAAAGAGTTCTGGAGCAAGACATGGGAATAGCCTAAAAACACAACAAAATGCCAAGTGGCTGAAAAACATGAAAGATGAACACCAGGAATTTGTAGAAGGGACAGAAACAGAAATTAAAGAAGTAACGATTAAAGCAACTCTAAGGAGAATGGCAAACTGGAAATCACCATGCCACGATGGAATACACGCATGCTTGTTTTTAAATTCACGATCTTACATGAAAAACTAGCGCAGAAACTGAGAGGATGTATCCATAAAACAGACGTCCTATAATAGATGGCCAAAAGAAGGACAACACAAATACAAAACGATGCAACAAAAATAGGCGATCCCAAGCATCTACAGACCAATAAGCTGTTTATCAACAATGTGGAAAATTCTGACGGCACAACTTAGAGAACTAATCTACCAATCCCTGAACAATGGTAGATTACATTCCCAAGAACAAAAAGGATGCCGAAAAGGGAAAAGAGGAACGCACAATCTGCCATACATAGATCAAAAGATCCTGAAGGAGGTAAGAAGAAGAAAAAGAACATATCCATGGCATGGATTAACTACAAAAAGCTTACGACAGAATCCCTCAACCATTGATATTGAATGTTTTAAAATATACAAGATACCCGATATCATTATTAATCTTACCAAGAAAGCAATGGAAACATGGAGACTAGAACTGACAGCCAGTGGACAGCACCTGACTGAGATGATAATAAAGAGATGCATTTTCCAAGGAGAACCCTATTACCACTACTGTTTATAATAGCCATCATGCCGCTCAACTACATACTCAGAAAATGTGATGCTGGATACAACTTTACAGACACTGAACGACCTGATGTGCATGGACGACCTGAAACTATTTGCAAAAAGCAATAAGGAACTGGAAAAGCTCATAAATACCACCAGAATCGTCAGTCAAGCCATTCAAATAGAATTCGGAATGGAAAAATATGCACTACTAGAAATGGAAAGAGGAAAACTCCCCAACCAAGAGGAGATGAGAGTGCTAGGCAGGCAGGATAGCTACAAATATTTGGGAGTTCTTGAAGCAGACACCATAAAATCTACAGAATTGAAAGAGAAGATTGGAAAAGAATATTTACGAAGAATAAGAAAACTCATAAAAACGAAATTATATAGTAGGAATCTAGTAAAACGTATAAACACCTGGGAAGTATCGCTAATAAGATACTCTGGACCATCTATAGGCTGGACTAAAGAAGAACTCAGGCACCTTGGCCAGAGGACTAGTAAATTAATGACCATGCACAATGCTCTACACCATAAAGACAATACGAATAGACTCTACGTGAAAAGAAATGAATGTGGAAGAGGACTGGTACGTATAGAAGAGTGTGTGGAAGACTACAAAAAGAGCTGGAGAAATACATAACTCAGGACACGGAAAGGCTAATCACCACAGCAAGGGACACCGTTCCAACGAGGAACTCGGGAAGCACCGACACCAGAAACCAAAAGACAAGAAATGAAAAGTGGGAAGGTAAACAACTACATTGACGCTTCAGAAGACTGACAAGAGAAGAAACAAACGAAAATAGCTGGACATAGCTTAGAAAATGAAATTTGAACAGAGAAACGGAATCTTTACTGATGGATGCACAGAACAATGCGATTAGGACAAACTACATTAAAGCTAAAATAGATAAAATCCAGGAAAACAGCAAATGCCGACTGTGTTGACAAATAGGCGAAACAGTAAATCATATAATTAGTGAATGTAGTAAACTCACCCGAAAAGAATACAAGAATAGACATGACTGTATGGGAAAAGTAGTACACTGGGAACTGTGCAAACAATTAAATTTCGAATACGCAAACAAATGGTACAAACATAAACCAGAAACAGTACTGGAAAATAAAAAACACAAATTCCTCTGGCATATGGATATACAAACAGATAAACGCATACAAGCAAGGATGCCTGATGTTATTATAATGGCCAAGAAGGAAAAATCTTGCAAAATCATAGACTTCACCATTCCGGCAGACACAAGGTGAATATCAAAGAGACAGAAAAAATAATCAATACACAGAAATAATTGTTTATATCAGTTGTTTAATCGCTAGTCGGTATAGTTATAATTATGAAGCGATTTCACACACAGTGTAAGACAGAAACTTACTCTAATTAGATATATTCTCTATTTCCCTACAGTGTATAAATGATGAGGATCTTGTATTATGATTAATTATTTACTCATGTCTCTCTTTGAAAATTATAAGCAGAAAGAAAATTGTTAAATATAAAAGTTATGAACTTAGATGTAAAACTGCTTTTTAATTACTACCTGAAGGCCACGAAGTATATTAACTATTAAAATAATATTTTGTAATAACTATGTATATATGTCGATTTATGTATACTTATGTATATACGATATTTGTATATTTAGTGAAACGGTAAAAAACAGTACATTTTTTTCCGTTTACGAAGTCTCCTATACTTGAATAGACTAATTTGATAACACGAGTAACTGTACTTTTAATAATATAAGTCTCTGTACTTTCTGGGCTAAAGACAATTTTTTTATTATACCGCATCCTGAGTATAAATCTAGCCATATCTCACTGAAAAT
>OY744527.1:112342224-112347224 GCA_963556195.1 Sepiola atlantica
AAGGGAGGTAACTCTGTTGGAATTATAAATGGTTTGAGGTCGTTCAAATGGATTTGTTAGATTAGTCTAATAACTGATAAACAAATTGTGAAATTGGAGTATTATCCTTTATTTTTATTTATTTCTTTATTTTTATTTCTTAATTTTATTTTTAAATTTTATTTTTATCTTTAATTATATTTTATTTTTATTTTTATTCTTATTTTATTTTATTCTATTTAATTTTATATTCTTATATCTCCTCAAAATCTCCTCCGGTTTTAAATCTCAACCGTCTTCTTACACTAAATTTAAATTCAAACAATCATACACAACACGCTCAGCGTTACGTGACTTCACATGTCCAAAACAGATGACAACATAAGCTGAAGAGAGCCGGATGGCTAAGATTTTCCGTGCTTGAAACCGACGGTACGAATGTTGTACTAATTTTTTCTGTACAAAAATAAATATATATATATATATATATATATGCACACACATTTATTATATTAATTTTTTTTATATTACCTATATATAAATGCGTTGGTTGGATAAAGCCACACTGGTGACTCTTAAAAAACACGTGCTAGTAAATGTTAATATTTATATAATCCATATATCAAGAATGAGGCATAAATGTTTCTATATAACCAGCTAGGAATATGTACTACTCATATATTGAGTATTCTAAAAACATTATATATATATATATATATATATATATATATATATATATATATATAAAATAACTGCCCCTTGTTATTATAGACAACTTTTAGTTAACAACACGAAAATAATAAATTCTGAAACAATTTATTAAAAATTAAAAATACTCGAGGCTATCTTTATTCAAACATAGCAACGTAAATTAATAACATTACGTATAAAACCAGTAACAGCATTTTTAAATGATTAACATTATAAAATTCATCATTTGACTCTAATTCTGGTGTCCCGGAATTTAAATTGTTAACGTCTGTTCTGGAACTGAACTGGTTTGTTCTTTTGACGTTTAACTGACTTCACATGTGTGTTCTTGGCTGGTTTTTGAAATTCTCTTCTTTTCTCTAGCTTTTTTGTTCATTTTGTTTTGTTACATGAAGATGATTCGACGAAGAATCGAAAACGTTCGTTATACACAGGGAACATACATGGATTTTTCTGATTTTGCCACAAAAAAGATCATTACAAAAAGTAAACATATTAAAAAGGTATCATTAAGCAGATATTTGTTATGTTTAACAATGTTTGCTTAAATGAAAAAGGTTGTCTAAATTCACACAATTCAAATATATACATAATTAATTTGTGTATTTAGTTTAACGATTATCAATATCCGAGTAGAGCGCAGTGATAATAGTATTAGTATAAAAATACATTTATCACAAGCAAGTTACATAGTAATGCATTTTATTTTAACTGATGAACACCATATATATATATATATATGAGTTAAGCGTAATAGTTGTATAAAAGAAAAACTATATCTATAGCAATCAAGCTACACGGAAACTTTCGCATTTCACTCTAAGGAGTTCATCTGTTGGAATAAAAGACATTACTTTGTAACTTTTTGGTTATAAATATATTTGTATACTACTACTATTACTATTCGTGTATTGATAATTGTTAAACTAAATACTCCAACTAATTATATATATATATATATATATATATATATATATATATATATATATATATATATATATGGATACAAATGGAAATAATATTCCAACGTAATAGAAAATGAAAAAAGGAAAACCAAAATTATTTATATACCTATTAACGTTTCGTCTTAATTGCAAAACTTTTCACGATGATTGATTTGAAGAAATAGTACACAAGTACAAAAAATTGTAAAACGTTTGGTCCGTTTGTAACGTATAATATATATATATATATATATATATATATATAACGAAATTATAAAAGTTTTGTCCTGTCACGATCGCAAATTAAGTTTGAGAAAAAGTCATATATCCTGAAAGAATTCAAACCTGCATTCACTGTTTGAATATCAAAAACTTGTCATTTTACCAAATGAGCTACGTGAGTTATTTTCATCTCTTTTCTGTAATTTCATTCTTCCTTCTTTCTATTATTTCCTTATTTTCGTTTGTTTTGTATTTCTTTTGCAATTTATTTCCGTCATTTTTATCATTTTACTCTCATTCACTTTGTATTTTTCTCCTCTTTCCTTTCTTCCCATTATTCTTCAATTTTATTAATTTTCTTATATATTGAGCGTCCTTAAGAAAATCTATATATTTTCCTGCCCTTATTTCCGATTTTCTTAAAACTTTTATCCTCCTCATCATTTTATCTTTCCTAAATCCTTTCATTCATTATTTCTTTCTTTCTTTTAATTTGTTGTTCATTCAACCTTTAATCTCTCCATCAAAGCGGAATTGCGTGTCTTTCATGTTTAAATCACCTTCTCACAATACGTAATTCCCTCCCTTCATACTCCGCTCTCCTTTGTCTTTTCAGAAAGGAGATTGAATAAGCCTCTACTTCAACAGCACAGATTGAATTCCTTTGTTTGTTCGGGTCTCTTTTATGTCAAATTCACGAGATTACACTTTCATTTACTCACTTCGCTGGTATCAACTATTTCCTTAGTCAAAACAATCATGTCTTGTTTTAGAAGGTTAAAGTGTAAGAACGCATTATATTATCTACTCTCTTATATAGCACAACGTGTGTGTAAGGCAATGGGGGATAATAATCTAATGTAGAGACGGTTTTACCTATGAACATCACCGTCCTCAAAACAGGTTTCTAGATGAGAATTGATAGCGGCATAAACTAAACTCGTATTTTCACAGTGTGGTTGTTTGGTTTGATTTTTCTGTTTCATGGAATAGATGAAACTTTTTATTCATTGTAATACCATAACATGATCTATTATCAACAATTGATTTTATTGTCGGGATACTAACAAATTCGATTTTATTAAACATAAAAACGCAAAATACTAGAATCTAACATGATAACGATAGAAATAAAACCCAGTACTTACTAAAAAACAGTTGTACACACAATAATTTTTTGTTTGGGGAATTTTTGCAAGGACCCGTAGCGTAACAAATATAAGTGATAATATAAGTTATAAGTGAAGTCTTCTGGCGGTTGGAGGTTCAATCCTAAGTACAGACGATACTAAAACTATATTTACGACTCTACTCGGTCATGACTGATTGAACGAGAGCAAGCTACCTCCGATATTAAATAAAGGTTTCGTTCGAAATCTCGTACAGATTCCCGAGTTCGACAAAGCGTACCTGAAGAAAGTCGGAGATTTACAACGAGCGAAACGCTGTGAGAATAACATCTAAGATAAGAACTATAGTCCGAATAATCTAAATACGAATAATGTATTTATTACTACCAGCACATCAAAACTTATACAATTACTGAATGAACGTATCTTCCAGTTTTTTTTATAAAATGTTTGCTTCATAATTTACATTGAATACATCTTTCCATAGTGAAGATTACCTTTTATGTGTCGATGTGAAAAGACAAAGAAAAAGTACGCCTGTGTGTAATCTAATTATATTTTGCAAGATAGAAAATATGTTATGAGCTTATAGTGTTTAGATATCAGTGAGAAAATATGGTCCTTGTGGTGCTTTGGTTTAACAGAAATAGCAGCCGCAGCTTGAGTTGGACAGTTTGGGTATCTTTTCGCAGTTTTTTGGGCAGGTCTGTTCAAGTGACGGGGTGAAGAGTGATTTTGTTGCCCATGTAAAATTATTTTTATAATTTACGATCGGCTCACATAAGGTAAGTTTTGCCTGCGGGCATAACTGTAGAAAAACTCGCGTAACTTAGTATTTTACAAGTTATTTTTTCGTTTTTTCTTTGCGTTAAATATTTTCCGACAACACCTTATTTTAAAAATACAATTGCAAGTCTCAAGCAAACAAAATACTTTTTGTACTTTCTGACTTTTGATACTGCATGAATATACTTAAGAAAACAAACAATCATGGTAATTTCTCCAAGAATATCACTTTCGTTTATAATATATGCAGCATCCGACTCAAGTGTAGATGAAGAAAACTCAGATGGATCTAACCATCTAAAGTCCTAATTAGTGAAATATCTTTCCATTAGAAGAATTTGACAAAGCTAACGTTATGGCATCCATATTGAAACGGGTGAGAGCGTGAATGCCGATTCAATCGCTAATCGTATCCTTGTATCTCCCAACGCTGTTAATTAGTCATCTTCCCTTGATTCGTGAATTAATAGTGTACGTATTCTTGGAAAAGGTTTGAATCATAAATCGATATCCACACGTCTGCAATGACATATCTCTTGATGATGCTGGCTGTTTAAAGGTTAATAGCAGAACAAAGAATCTGCGATTAAGTAAAAACGAATTTTTATTATTAACTAGACGACGCGTGACACGTTTCATCAATGTCCTTACAATATACATGAGCCTATATGCTGTTACTATTACAGTTGTAGTCAGTTTTCCTTTTCTCTTTTATTTACGCCACCTTCTCACGCTGCAGCTTCTACTATCATTACCCAATATCCACCCCGTATCACCATTTTACCTATTCCCTTCCTTCCACCACTTCACGTTTCATTCTCTCTTACTATCAACATCTAAAACATACAATGTGCAAACAATTAACTAACCAACCAAGACAGCGGTTAGTCTAGATCAGACATCATAAAGTATCTCTTTCTTCCTCTCTTACTTTGTCTTCGTGGGGAGCCATGTAAATAGAGAATATGCATCAGTGAGCCTGCCATGGCTAACTGTGCAGATTGACTGGACGCAACTGTACAATATCCGTTCTTATATAATGAACAAGAGAGTAAAGAAACGTTGAATTAATTTTGTTTCCTAACAAAAAAATGCCCCCATCCCTGTAGGCAATTTTGTTCAATCCGCAACAGAAATTAATCTATCTCCAGACTCGGTTTCGTCAAGTTTTAGTCCTTAGGAAAGTGAGTTATCTTTACAGCGACGGACGACATGCAAGTCCATCAAG
>OY744527.1:112357224-112384724 GCA_963556195.1 Sepiola atlantica
GACGGACGATATATTGTAGAAAAATATATTATTTTAATGTTAAAACATTTCTTTTTGTTTTCTTGTTTTAGATATGGCTATCAATTGACACAGGAATAACGCGTTCATAAAATAACGTATAGTCATGTATTTCATTGGTTAAAGCAATTCAATGTATTTATTAAATCCTCTTTATTCTATGGTTATTATTAACATCATAATAGTTTAAGCAGAGCTTTCATCGCAGTATCATGGCCGCAAAGTATGCATCCCAATACCAATATGACCATTAGCAATAAATCTGTATTAATATCCCAATGAAACGTCAGATGATTACATTTTGTGCATATAGGAAAGTGTTGCCTTAGCAACAGACAATCTTCGTTTTTTAGTACGGAGAAAGTAATCTAACTTTATACCAACAAATATCAATAATTCAAGCGGAGTTAAGTTTCAATGATCGTAACGAGAGAATATATTGTCACATTGCAAAGTGTTGGTAATATTTACACAGGTAAACATCTGCCTGGTGTATACGTCGTAATTAATAATTCAACATCAGGTGCACAGAAGAGAATAGAATTCGATTTTAGTCAGAGAATCGGCCATTCATTATGTGATTATTTTCGGAAGTTTGAATGGTGGCGAAAGGTAATAATGAGAACCGCTGCCATATGTTTCTTGGAAAATGATCTTCCACATAGTTGGTAACTGTTGTAGACCCGTGCTAGGGGTCAAAAAGATAACAACCACAAATTGTGACAGGTTAAAATATACAATGTATTTATTCGTAGCAATACAGTAACGCCACTAAATGTGGTAGGAGATGACCGGATTCCTACCATGCGGTAAAACATGAATAGGAATGTCCTCGATATTTAACACCTACCCACTATAGGAGTATGTGACACAAGGTCGGAAAGTGGGATTTGAAAAGCCAGCGCCCGAGAACGTGAGCGCTTTAGCCATTAAAAATTGCCTGGACAGCCCCGTCGGCATTCCCCGGTAGGGGCGCCTCAGGCAGTAAGCTATCAACTTACTCCTCCCCAAAGAGGAGAGGCAAAGCCTGGGAGGGTGGACCTCCTAGAACTGCACAGGACAGACCCATAGACCGGCGGAATCATGCCCCGAAGGCCAAGACAACACCGGTCTATAGGGTGTAGTATCCATCGGAACAGATACCACACGTGGACACTCACATGATAGGAGTGTGCTCTGTTTGAGTCTTTGCAACCATGGTATTTATTATAGATGGTTGCTTCCATTAGTTCTTCAATAGGGGTGATTTGTACCCCACAACAGTAACAAAGAACAAAAACATCAAAATATAAGTCTTTCTTTATTAGCTGTATCTGAACGTTTACAAAGTAAACACATTTTGTACGTCCTTTCCACTTTCGGTGCTGGAAAGTGAAGAAATAAGTGATATGAGAGACTTGCTAGACAGACTACATTCGTCCGTGGTTGTCACGTCCTGGTACGTCAATTAAACCCCTATTTTCATAGCCAACTCGCATGATTGTGGGGATGTCTCCCGATTTTTAACACATTAGAATGCGTTAGAATGTCTCGACTGATATTGAGAATCAGTTGTATGTTTCTCAACGAACTTTCCTTCCTCAAAATCATCAGAAAAAAATCAGTCCTGTCTGCAACACAATTAAATACGGCGTATCTTGTTACCATTAAATATTTAACACGATGTTTCTTATTGCCATTAAATATTTTACATGGCGTCTCTTATTACCATTAAATATTTAACACGGCGTTTCTTATTGCCATTAAATATTCTACATGGCGTCTCCTATTACCATTAAATATTTAACACGGTGTTTCTTATTGCCATTAAATATTTTACATGGCGTCTCTTATTACCATTAAATATTTAACACGGCGTTTCTTATTACCATTAAATATTTAACAAGGCGTCTCATATTACCATTAAATATTCACCACGACGTTCTTTTCTTACCAAAGAAAGTAAGAAAACTAATGGGGACTCGTGGAAATTCCACTGTTGCTTTCTTCAGTAAAAAGACTAAACACTATGAAATCTAAGAATTTTAATAGTTCCGTTTTATATTAAAAGTACAATACATATTAACTTTTCCGCTATTTGTACATATTCTACAAACGGTGGATGATAACTTTAATAGCTAATATATATATTTTTTAATTTTGCTTGAAAATGTTCAGTTGCCGTCTGCTTCTTATTTACGGTGAAAAAGAAAGAATTAAGTTCCACAAAACGTGTGTTGCGCCGTGATAAAATAATGGTTTATTATAATAAATCATTATTTAAACACGGCGCAGAAACCTTTTTATAATTATGTATGAGTTCATTAATAAAACAGCAACTATCTGCCAAAATAAACACCATAATTGTTTACTCATTTCTATCAACGACCTGCAAGTTTTCGGATTTGGTTAAAGTACTAATCCTTCAGCTTTACACGAATAAAAATCTTTGCAGTTAACAGAAAAGTTACGTAAAAGTGAGAACATAGGGAGATAAGTTAGTCTGTCTTCATGATTTCAGTCGTTAACGTCAATTTTAGGAGAACTGAGAAGAACTTTGGAGACATGACAGACTGACTTCTCTCCCCTTTTACGTAACTCTTATAAATTGAAGAAATCAGAATCAGAAATATACAAAAAACTGATTTTAATTTTTAATTAAAATTCTACTCGATAATTTTCCGTGATTTTTCGTGTAGATATCTACTTTTGCCTGATACGTAACTATATCAAAGAGTTTTCCTGTTAATTTATTTGAAACTGCCATATTTTAATTGTGCCTTTCTTGAAACAAACACCGAATGTTCTAAACTTACAAGTAATGTTCTTTATTTTAGTTCTATAATTTGTAGGACAATTTTGTATTGTTCTCCTTCAGTAAACACATACTGATCTTAGCCAGATATCCTACAGCTATATCACAAATCAGTATCAGACTTAAAAAACTATATATTCTACGTATTTGTACAAAACCTATAACCGCAACGCAATGTAGTGCAACTTTACATTGAGTCAACAATCAAGATTATTTTTTTAAATCAACCAAGAAATTTACCGAATCTACAGAAGACAAACAGAAAGACATGAACTTAATGTTATTTTACTGTTAAACTATTTTTTTAAATCGCTGTTAAAATTAATTAAATGAACACACTAGATGACATCTTTCTTCGTTGAACTTCACATTTTGTTTAAAAATTCTTTCTTCTTTTTCGTGACGGTTTTTTATACGTTCAAATAACCCCAAGACAACTCTCTTCATTTGTCAGCCAGGAATAGATCCGCTCTTGTTCATTAGCGCATTTATTAACGCAATAGCCGACGGGGGATAATTCAAGTAAGGAGGGAGAAAATTAGCGGAACGCTCAATTCTCGTAAATATGACGCGTCGAAATATTTCACTACTCGTCTCGTAGGCAACAAATTGTGTCACAACCCGGCGGGCGAAAGGAAAAAGAAAACACGTGTGTAGCCACTTGTTAGATCATTAGCAGCCACGTATGAAGACCGTTGCTAAGTGCGGAACAAGAAGAAAGCAACCAAAAAGAATACACTTTTTAAAAAAAATTAAATTGCGTATTTTCTGGATAATTCATCCAGTGAGCCGGACGCCCGACGACGAGGCTCAGAGATAAGTACTGAAATTAAACCTCCGTTGTGGAATGGATGGCGTCTGAGAAATATTGAGGTATAACTTCGTTTGCTGAGGCATGACTTAAAAAACCACGTGACAGACAAGTGAACGCAGTTGAATGAATGAAAGAAAAAAGACAGTCGTTTTGTGAAATATTAGTTACAGAGTCAGTCATGTTCTGGGTATGCCTTACTCATTCATCATCACATTAGCATGAAATAAGCTCCTTCTGATTTTCGAAAAAGTACTGTGTGTGTGATGAATACTCCAATAGCCAAGAAACTCCTGAAACTCTGGTGCATTTTGATACTAACTAAGTAGTTTTTTGCGGTTTTGCTTTTAGAAATTTCTTACTAAACAATACTATGACAGGTGTGGAATATACACGGTTTTAAACAAGTTGCGACTTAGTTATAAATTTTAAATTACAAATACTCTATACACACAACACAAACAACGATGAAGCAAACAGATCAGTTAGTACCTCCCCCCCGCCAAAATAATAACTGTGACTAAGTGTTTCTTGGTTTCCTCAATCTTCACAGTTATATATATATATATATATATATATATATGGAAAATGAAAAAGGAAAACCCAAAATTATTTATATAATCATCAACGTTTTATCTTTATTTCAAGACTTACTCTAGATGATTGATTTGAAGCAAATATATATATATATATATATATATATATATATATATATATATATATATATATATATATATACGTATACGGACATGTTTTAATAATCTTTCAGGAAAAAAAATCGGCTATATACGTTTGTTCCATGTATGTATATGTATAATTTATTATTTCATGTATATACACATATAATATTATAAGGTGATATGATATATTTTGTATAGATTTTCAGTATTTGTTTGAATATTGTTCAATACGTCAGTAGAGCTTAGTAGTATGAACATATATACATGGAAAATAAGATACACAGAGGCGTCCATGTTTCATCCATGAGGATAAAACATGCTAACATCTGTGTAGGTTAATTTCCATAAATATATTTTTCATACTATATATGCGCGCGTGTGTGTGTGTGTGTGATTAGTCGATGAGAAGATCAGAAGTACACAAGTAGGTGAATATATAATTAGAATAATAAATAATCAAATGTGTAACTTACTATTTCGTACTGAGTGATTTGGACGATCTTAGAAGCAGGGTAAATTCTCATTTCTATTTTTTCTTTTTGTTATGATATTCTATAGGATACTTTTCGAAAAGGACGTTTTATTTCTTTAAACCTTCAATTCTTATTAGCGTGTCTTTGAAGCATGTGGTCATACGACAGGTTGCACACTTTTTTACGCAGTCCTTTGCATTATTGTTGTACTCTGCAGGATTATTAAAGCTGCACCAGTTGGGCAGTAAATGGCAGACAAGGCAGTGTTGCATCGTATGGACCCCCTCTCCACATTCACGGATGGTTGGGAGAGTTTTCCTAGCCCACTCTAGACATAGCAACCATTGATCACTCCATTCTTCAATTAAGTGGGAATTACTAAAAGTACGCCATTACGTTTGTTTTGAGTCAATTTATATCTCAAAAGTGCATTTTAAGTGTTGCAATCTGATGAAATGAACTAAACAAGCTTTTCTAATTCAGTAGTTAATTTGTTTAGACGGTAGAGCATTGGGGCCAGTGGTCTTAGTTGATAGTGCCTGCCGACCGGGTTTCGAACATCTGGGTTGATCCGCTCGCGACATCTAGCCAAACTGATGATTCGTGAATCGAAAGAAAAAAAAACTCAGTTGTCTGTGGATTATTTTATTCATGTGGATGTATTAGTATCATATTTGAAGTGATTTCTAACACGAGTCCATTTATTTTGAAATTGTTGAAGGACAGTAGATAACAACCATCTATACTATATCGTATCTGTATTTTTGGAGTTTTGCGTTCGCACCCGATATTCATAAATAACAAATACGATGTTTTATTTTAGTTCATTTTATTACAATGACAATTATAGAACTTACAAAAATAAGAATAGTAATGGTAATATGAGGTTCAGAGCTTGGAGCGGGAGTGCACAGGAGTCCTCATTTGTTCACGGGTAACGCCGTCTGTTCCTGCTACTATATATATATATATATATATATATATATATATATATATATATATTATATTGTACACGTACTGTATTAGTTTCTGTATATGTAAATCCGTTGAAACGCAAGTGTTTATAAAAAGTGTTCAATAACAAGTAGAGCTGTTCTTAAGTATAAATTTTTATTTATACAAACATTATTAGTTACATATGTGCATACATGTTTCGGTTGTACTCTTCAGAGAGTCAACCTCTTTAGACCAATGAACATCTTTGTTTGTTTGTGTGTGTGTGTGTGATGTTTATCTATAATCTTATTGTATATATATTCTTTTTCTCTTACTTATATCCCCACACAGTTTGTCAGCGCTTAACCTTATCGACGTTATGTACGTATGATATTGAAGTGTATATCAGAATCTTGCCGTGGCCCAAATATTGAACGTTTTTATTTCCAATATCGAATTCGTTTCGTCATTAATTTCGACTCGTAACAATTGTTGAGCGAAACTATCTTTGGCGCAGCAGTTCTTGATATTGGCTCTACTGAAATGAAAAAATAATCCAATAATCGGATTGGTTCCATATTTTCCGAAAGTGAGTGAAATCTTAAAAAACAAAATCCCAACTTTAAACTCTGCAATCGTTTCGGAGAAATCTATATCGACCTCGCTTTTAATTCTCTCAACATTTTCCATCGGTGTAGCTTTTAGTTTCATAGTGGCAATATTACCTCTCATAATCTCTTCCTTCCTAATTCTTTCATCTCTGAGCTTCCCTCTAATATATGAGATAAATAAAATTAATAGACGTATCATAATTCACTTATTGCTGTGTTGTCTTTCTTTTTTTCGTTTCCTCTCTCAATGTTCGTTCTTTGATTAGTTCCGTTCATTTTAATTCAATTGTTTTGATTCATTCTTTTTCTTAGGCTTCAGAATTTTTTTTTTTTTTTAGATCAAGATTGATAATTTATATTTTTGGGATTATTTGAACTACTGTTCACATCTTAGGTGTTATTCTCACGACGTTTCGGCCGATGTAAACTACGACTTTCTTCATGTGCGTATTGTCAAACTCGGGAATCTTTATGCCGAACTCTGTTGATGTGTATCAAATTTCAAAATGAACCCTATATTAAATCTACGAAGTAGATATATGTCGTTCTGTCAGTCATGACCAGGAAAAACTACAAGAAGTTCTGACACCGTCATTGAAATAAAGACACAGTAGATAAATATTAGCAACGTCTTTTCTGTGAGAAGAAAGCCACCAGAAAACATAATCCCCCATTAGATTTCGGCACCTCCCCAGATGTTGCAGTAGTACTCCAACTTAGGACGTATCTGACTCTTATATGCGTATAGGATTGCATTAGGAGTTACATACTTTCTAGAGCGTTCGATTGATCAACTATTTTTCTAGCAACCTAAAATCTTTCTATCCCTTTATCTATGCTCGATCCTTTCTTTGTATCCTTATATCATTCCTTCCCTCTTTTTATCCTCTTCGTCCCTCTATCTCTCCTTTCATCATTCTATCCTAAATATATACTTTTCATGCTTATTATACATGTTTCCTTCCATCATTCTTTCTCGCCTAAAAACTTTATTTTCATTTTTCTATCGAACAATCATTCTCTTCTACTTTCTTTATATTCTACCTAACTTATTTATTCAATTCTCAACTTTCTTTTTTTTTTCTTGTTTCTAGTTATTCTGCATTCGTGATTTCTTGTCTGTCTTTCTTATACCGATTTTATAAAAAGTGTGTGCTCCCTTCCCTCCCTGTTTCGAGCAGTCAATCAGCCAAAGTTCAAAACGCTTTAATTTATTCCAACAGCTTCCGCTGTTCGCTCGAGAGAAGGATTCTCACGTCTGATTCGACCAGATCAAATCTAAGTGCAGCGATAAATGGGCGTCCATCTGATACTTTTCGATGGCAGGAACGGAAGGACGGACGTTACGGGTTCAGTAAATATAGGCAAAACATAGTTGAAGATAAGTATAGCTTGAAATGTATCTGCAAAGGGATATTTGAAGATTTTTAAAAGAATAGACAGAGTAAAGAACACAGCTTCGAAAACGACTAAATCTGTTAATGATGGGGAGGAGGTAATAATAAAGAAAAGTAATACCAGAGTAGAAAATGAAGAAAATGTGGAGGCGATTATTCTATTCTGAAAAAGTAACTCTGGAAATAATACATGATGATAAAGGTAGAAGTAGACCTTTTTTGACAGACAATCTTGTAACCCGTTATTTCCCTATTTGACTCTTGGCCAGCCTGCTTAGCATCCAGGCGATTGACGCTGGTGGTGGTGTTTCTTTTGGGCTTGGTTTGTCTTGAAGCCATTCTACCTTCCTCCCCCATGTTATTATTAGGATTAGCTCCTTTCATCAAGTCGCTGTCATAAAAAAGAAGAAAAACAGGAAATGCAATTTGTGGACATTTCCAGCCCTATTGATTTCAAACCATAGTTTTTTTAGGGCAAAGTAATTTAACCAATTAAACAACTAGTGATCTTATATTGTCGTACATTACGTGGTTGAATTGTTTGGCTCGAAAAGATTATCCGAACTGAACAGCAACTCTCATCACTCAGGTAGCTCGTTGTGTGGATGACACGTTGCAGCGGTTCGTTCTTTCTTCTCTTCCCTTTCGTTGTTCTGTCCTGATGTGCGTTTATTAATATCAGCGCTTGTAAATAATGATAGTACAAATTATTTGTAGTTCAGCAATGCTTTCGAGGATTTTTTTCTCCAGTATACATACATGATACTACAACCCACCCCAATCAGGAAATAATGGAGCTGTCCGAAAACACGACTATTCTCTCTCCCGGTCCAGAAAAAACATTTCTCAGCTTATCCGTTATGTGTATTTGGCGACTTCATGTCTATGGCGCAATATTCTGACATGCATCCCTAACTTTTAACTTCTAATGGAATATTCCACTATTCTAACCTGATACGAAAAATACCGTATTTAACATCATTTAAACCCACTCATATAATCTTGCTGCAATTTATTTTCTGAACTATGTGTGTCACCGAAGGTAATATAATTGACTTAAATTTGCAATGTTTGTCAATTGGTACCATGGAGCAAATTATCCGGTGATCATAACCGTTGTTGGATTAGGTTTGGTTGTTTTGTTTTACGACATGTCAACCCTTTTCATGTTATTTAACGCCGAATCTGGTCTTTTTGGTAAACGTTTTTATGCTTCAAGTTCTATATATCTTAAATATGTATTCATCGTGTTTTGTCTTGTTGTTTTGTAGAGGAAAATTGTTGTTTTTCTTTTTGGCTTTGCAGAACATGATTGAGTTTTGCAAAAGTCCAGAACAAAAAAAAATAACATTAATTTCTATTGTGCATTTTTGGTCAGGATACCAGTATCTTTAGACAGCCTAATCTTGTAGCACCAGCTGTTGGATTTGGGGAAAAAAACTAATGAATCTACTTTTCGATAGTTGTGAAAAGCGCATTTTTTATGGTGAGAGTCATTCTAAAGATACAACCAGAATTTTCCGAGATCACCAATAACTGTTTCATGTAAGCAATCATTAATCCTAACATTCTCCTAAATGTTCAGAATTAATAAAGGGAAATTTAGATATTTTTTAACAATCGTCGATTTGGGCCATTTGGAAATCTATGAGCTAGAATTTACCAAAAAATCTGACTCAGTTTTCTGCGTTTAAATAACATTGTGCAAAATGTCTTGAAGAATCGATTAGCCAATTTCATGAAAAAGAGAGTGACAGAAACAAACGTCCTTTCTTATTAACATCTGAGACAAAGAGTTAGAAAGAGAAATACACAAATAAGATAAAAAAATGAAATACGACTGAAATCAAGCTGGAAATTAATGAAGAAACTTTAAAAAATGAAGAAACAAAGACTAAAAACCCGTATATGTTAAAAATATAATCCTTTTTAATAAAAACAAGAACGAATATTACATCGACACGTCTAGTGATAAAAATACTATTTCCAATGTATGCGTGACAGACTGACGGGCGAATAGACCGACGTCTAATAAAAAAAAAAAACGAGGTTAGCATAAAAAATTCGATTTCAAAACTTTAGCTGACAGAACGACCGAGCCTCTTATTGAGATGTGTGGACGCTGCTAATCAGCTACCCTGCCTTAATTCAATCTTCGCGCTCAGCGATGAAAATGCTATTTAAAACTTTACCTTGAGACCGACCGACCTAGCGTCTTATAGAGATGTGTGGACGCATCTAAAAACATTACGTATTCACTAGATTCTGGTGGTATACAACAACAAAAGGAAGAGAAACTTTCTTTAACGTTTGTTTATGGAATGTTAAAATGTCTTATGAAACTTATTTTCATACCGGTGCGAAACGAAAGTGTATCCTATGATTTTTGGGGAGGCGGTGAGGATGAGGATGAGTCACAGTAGGTACCAGACAGGGAGTGAGAATATCTCAACTGTAAGCAATGCGAAAAATTCGAGCAGGGCGAAATCGTAAAGTCAATAAATGTGAGTGAAAACGATTTGGGGGGGGGGGTCCTGACACGGAGCATATTAGAGCGATAAAGAATGCCGAAACTTTTTATGTAGCTTTTTGTTATGAAATTATACCCGTCAACTGCACATGGGGAAAAGGTGAATAATTTATTAAATGAAGCACAAATAAGACTCCCAACTTTCGTAAACTATTGTTAATCATATGCAGTCATTATGAAATAGCAGTTTCTAGTTAGGTGCCGTATCAACTATGTTATAATTGACCTTGTTTTTTAATTGTATATATTGTCATGAAAATAAAATTGTGATAAACATAAACGTTTTCGCTTTGACATATTTTCATATCTTACCCCCGAATTAGTAAATATTCTTTCCGAGAGCGAAACAATAACGTTTTTGGCAGTCTTGAATTTAAATAGACAAAAAATAGAAAGGCGTTAACATTTGCTCGAGACTCCCTAAAAATGATAAGACTCCCAAACTATGCATTGACCTTCTCAAAGGTTAAATTAATCCAAATGCCCTTTCCATACGGATGTTATAAAAGGCAGGTCCGATTACCATAATAACCGGTTCTATTTTGTCTGCTGTTCCAGATCTACACCGAGCCCGTGTTATTACACGAACAGCGGGGATCCTTCACCCTATCCATTACCTTATTGTCTTGTTTGGATGGAGACGTTTCTTTTTATTTACACTCCCGACCTCGCTCAACATGTCGACTGATGCCACATAATCTACCCGGTCGAGTCTTCCTTATGGGACTCGGAGTTGTAAGCGTATCGTAAGCTGTCCGACTTCTCCGGAAATGTGAAGTGTCAAGAAGCGTTACAAATAAACAGAGTTCAACTTTGTCTCGACTTAATGTTTTCTAATTATTTTTATGATTTTTTTTTTCTGTGCGCGGGATTTTATTTCTAGTGGGGTCTCCCCTTTTTTAGCGCAACATTATAATAGACTACGAACTCTATATTATCTCATGTCAACATATCGCTAAACAAACTTTCCTGCTCTTAAGAAAGATTATTCCTTGGGTAGGAGCAGAATGTGGCGTCTGTTCTGATACTACACTATCTATCTTTCTTCGGTCGGTTAAATAACACAACCTTCTAGACTGAGGTAATTTTTTAATTATTTTTATTACCATCCAGCATGGCCCTTTCCGGGGAGCTAGATTTTCTCCACATTAAATACTGACCTTATGTCTAAATCTGCCCTCGTGATCAGGCAAGTAAATAGGAATAAAATAATTTGAGCTAGGAGCAAAGTGCAGCATCTGTTCTGGTACTATATGTTACTTCATCTTTTCTGGCCTCGATCAGTGAAAAGGGATATCCTTTTAGACCAAGTCAAATTTTGTTCGAATTAAGAGCGCACGATTTTCTACACGTTATAAACGGACGTTATGTCTAACTATGCCAATCGTAGAAGGCAAGTATATAGGGACAAAAGAAAAACAGTAAACTTCCATATGATGGATATAATTGTCCTGTACATATTTAAGAATCTAGCCCCTTTTCATTTGCCTACCCCCAATGATGTATGCTAGACACAAGGTAGGTTCTCAATGCGGAGAACCCAGTTTCCCAAAATGTGGTACTCTGAACTGGACAAGTCCCGTCAGCGCGCTCTCAAGAAAAGGGCACATCAGACGCCCGGCAATAAAGTCATGCCCCCTCCTAGAAGAGAAGGTAATGCCTCGGAAGATGGACCCTGAAGACTGAACAGATAGTTACATTTTGATCTAAAACGAAATCCAGAAGATACTATACTAATGAGTAACCACTTATTAAGACCAAAAGCCACTCGACTATAAAGGTTAATGATATTGTCAGTTGAACGACGAACAACACCGTGAGAGGTTTTAAATAGATGGACGGAATTGAGAAAATTTGACTACTAAAATGAACAGCTCGCAAGTATTTTTTGACATTCTTCTTCAAGAGGACCATTTAATCTTCAGGGACTCAGTCACCTGATAACGTGTTCCACAGAAGGGATTTTCTTTGACAGAAACTTCGTTCATGGAAATTGCGTCTAAAATTAGGCACAAGGGGAACAAAAGATTTGAGTCAAGTCGAGCACCTACCAAGTAAATAACGATAAAGTATTGATTTACTCCTCTCCAGGAGTTGGACACAAGGCCAGTTTTTATCTTACTCCTACAAGTAAGATGTGACCCAAGGTCGGGTCGGGAAAGTGGGGTTTAAAAATTGCCTGAGCAGCCCCATCGGCATTCCCCGGTAGGGGCACCTCAGGCAGTAAGCAATAAACTTACTCCTCGCCAAAGAGGGGAGGCGAAGCCTGGGAGGGTGGACCTCCTAGAACTGCACAGGACAGACCCATAGACCGGCGTAAATCAAGCCCTGAAGGCCAAGACAATACCAGTCTATAGGGTGCAGTATCCATCGGAACAGATACTACACTTTGATCTTAGCCAAAAGCCCAAGATAGAGTATTGATTTACTCCTCTCCAGGAGTTAGGCACAAGGCCAGTTTTATCTTACTCCCACAAGTAAGATGTGACCCAAGATCGGGTCGGGAAAGTGGGGTTTAAAAAATTGCCTGGGCAGCCCCGTCGGCATTCCCCGGTAGGGGCGCCTCAGACAGTAAGCAATAAACTTACTCCTCCCCAAAGAGAGGAGGCAAAGCCTGGGAGGGTGGACCTCCTAGAACTGCACAGGACAGACCCATAGACCGGCATAAACTAAGCCCCGAAGGCCAAGACAATACCAGTCTATGGGACGCAGTATCCATCGGAACAGATACTATACTTTGATTTTAGCCAAAAGGCCAAGATAGAGTAGAGAAGAACTAGCAACGTCTCTTTTGTGGGAGGGTGGTTGTAGGGAAGGATCGAGATCATTCTCCCCTAAATTCCGAAGTTGGTTTTGTAGTTTGTAAAGCAGGAAAAGTGATCTGAACAGCAGTACTCCACTTTATGACGCATTTGACTCATACATGAAGAGGGTTAGGTACTTTCTGGAGCGGTAGAATGATCCAACGATCTTTTCAGTGACATTGTGTTAAGTTGAGACAAGTGTTCAAGTTCGGTCTTGGCTGTAAAATATAATGTTTTCTCATAACCTTGAGTAAGGCATGAACTCATCTTTCTTTATTCCTAATGTTTAAGTAAATAATCGGGTAGACTATTAATCTTTCATAGAAGAATTTGTTTAAGAAACAATAAACTACGTTATCTTTGTTTAACTAATGGGATACCACTTATGAAGGCAAAAAAGCCACTCGAGATTAAAGGTAAATGAGATGGAATAGTTGCCACTTAAGATTAAGAGCCTTATAAGAGGATTGAGACCGATTGATTGGGCTGATCCAGTTCGAATACGTGTGGAGACGATTCATAATAGCAACCTGTTGATATTGGATTTTGAAGACAACCATTTTGAAATCTACAAGGAAGCAGTCCCGTGGTATTGTGTTCCATTGACGCTAAGCACTTGCGAAGTAGCTTTATTTGGGGGAATTCGGTCTGACGCTAGACACACGGGGAAACTTTGCGTAGTGTATGCAACGAATGATGCAATGAGTGACATTTTGCCAGTAGTATTCCAATTTAGGACGTATCTTACTCTTACATAGGTAGAGAACTGCAACAGGAATTAGGTACATTTTGAAGCGATGGAATGATCCAAATATTTTTCGAGCGGCGTTAGCAACAAATTCTATCTAAATCTTCTATTTTAAATCTAGGGGTGAAATGTAGCTCTCCGAGCTTATCAAAGCAAGGGGCTTCCTCGAACAGATAACCATTCAGTTCGACTCTGGCAAAGGAATGACCAACGCGTTGGTGATGGAAGGAGAAGAGGAGCTTGGTTTTAGAGGTGTTCAACCTAAGAAGCCACGTTTTCCCAACTGTACCACGTGCTCTAGATGCGAAAAAATAGAGAACGTGATCACCAGTTCTCATCGAAAAGCTGCCCTAGACAGTAGTATCGTCCGCATAACTGGCAACAACTAATCCCAGCGTTCTCTGCGGTCATCTTTTATTCCTCCATGCCACTGAACTTGGAAGAATGTCGGTCAGCGAATTGATTGAAAATTTTGCAATCCTTACGTTGCTATAGCTACTCGTCTTGCAAGCAAAAGAAGTTAAGAGGTGGAAAGATCGAATTTACCGACGAAATTAGAACCTGGCATGCAAAAGCTAAATCTCACTTTAGTAACCATTCTCCCATTTACACATCCGGAATTTCGAGTACAAACCACTCGAACTCCGCATGCACTCTCGCCATAACTACTTATCTTTCTATCATACTTTCGTTCCAACGGATATATTTCTCTTTTTAACATATAAGCTAGATTAGTGTGTAATAAACCCCGGTCTCTTTCAACGGGTCAATGGCGAACCTCGTATCCATGAAAGCCATCTAAAATATAACCATACCAGACCACACACAAAGGCATGTTCTTTAATTTACATCGATATACCTATCGATCAAGCTGTCGAGAAAAAAATATATGGAATTTATTTTCAACTAATCATAGTAATAACGAAATTACGTCGATATTTCGATGAACTATTAGATAAATTATTTCAGGGAATGTTATCGATATTTTTATAATATAAATGTTATTTGCAACTTTTTAATCGTTGAGTTGAGAAAGTTAAAGAGCAAATGTTAAAAGTGCCATAACAAACACACGTATGCATATATCTGTATCTTTATATAAAGTTAGGTATATAAATATATATGGGATTCACTGCTGAACTAAAAAATCCATCTATTCTAGAAAACACGATGAGTAACATGGGCACATTATTTTTTTTAGACTTTACCATTAAGAAAGTGTGCACCCTAAAAGAAAAACACGTAAAATAATTTGAAATAAAAATATTTCATACAGAAAATAATTGCTCTACATCAAAGTTTGGGTTATATTATGTAATCTAGAAGAAATCCAAAGAATTACAACCAGGCTTAACGAGAGTGCTCAATATAAAATAGAGGTTTTATATATTTAATTACTTTTATTTATATAGACATGCACATAATCTGAGCATGTCTGTATGAATAAAAATAATCATATATCTATATATATATATATCATATATATCTATATATATATATATATATATATATATACATATATATATCATATATATCTATATATATATATATATATATATATCATATATATATATACATATATATATCATATATATCTATATATATATATATCATATATATCTATATATATATATATCATATATATATATACATATATATATCATATATATCTATATATATATATATCATATATATATACATATATATATCATATATATCTATATATATATCTATATATATATCATATATATATACATATATATATCATATATATCTATATATATATATATATCATATATACATATATATATCATATATATATACATATATATATCACATATCTATATATATGATATATATATCATATATATACATACCATATATATATCATATATATATATATAGTATGTATCTATATATATATGATATATATATATGATATATATATATATATCATATATATATATTATATATACTAGCAAATATATGCTCCCTCCGGTCGCATATTTTTGCTAGGCTGCCGCATCAGAAATGAAGGCTCACGCGTAAGCCAATGGAGCCCCAGTCATATTTCTGTGGTGGTTAGACATTGATTTTCTGTGTTAATGACCAAGAATATTTTTAGTTGAAAATAAAGGAAAAAAAAATTCGACCGTACCCCGATTGTTGTTGTACCCTCGCCCATAAATAGAAAGACCTGTAGTTTAAAAAGAAAGAACAAAAATGCTTTGTACCCCCCTCAATTTTTTTATATTACCAGTCATTGAAATATTTTTTTGTTAAGAAAAAAAAAAAATTTTTTTTTGACCGCCTTCCCCCAATTCTTTTATCTTCCCCCCCCCCTATACATGTAAATATTTTTAATTAAAAAGGAAAATAAAAAAAACCTAACCCTAACTGTAACGACGGGGGCAAAGTTAGCGTGGGTCCTAAAATGAAAAAGCACCAAAAGATCAAATACAGTGAACACAGTAGGTGTGTGTGTGTGGGGGGGGGGTGTTTGTTTAATGACCTTTTTTTAATTAAACAATTTGATTTTACAATCAGTTGTATAGTTTTCCAGTACAATGTGAGGTCGTGAAAAAATGATAATATTGGATATGAAAGTATTAAGAAATCAAATACAGTAAACACGAAAAGTTTTTTAATTCTCGGAAAGAAAAAGTTTACCTGAACTGTGTGTGTGTGGGGGTGTGTGCGTGCGCGCGCGCGTTTTTATATAGTAATTTTTAAATCAATTATTATTTTACTTAAACGATTTGATTTAATAAATGTGTGTTTTAAAACATAATGGCTAAGAATAAACAAACTTAGGACGGTTTTAAAAATGGAAAACTGAGCACGGTGAATACCAGCATTGTTGTTTACATATTTAACGTGCCATATTAACATCGTCTGCTTAATCAGATCGCCATATTTAATTACCGGAGGGAGGGAGGACACTACTGATTAAAAAGCCAATCGTCTGCTTAATCAGATCGCCATATTTAATTACCGGAGGGAGGGAGGACACTACTGATTAAAAAGCCAATCGTCTGCTTAATCAGATCGCCATATTTAATTACCGGAGGGAGGGAGGACACTACTGATTAAAAAGCCACTCGGCTGCTTAATCAGATCGCCATATTTAATTACCGGAGGGAGGGAGGACACTACTGATTAAAAAGCCAATCGTCTGCTTAATCAGATCGCCATATTTAATTACCGGAGGGAGGGAGGACACTACTGATTAAAAAGCCAATCGTCTGCTTAATCAGATCGCCATATTTAATTACCGGAGGGAGGGAGGACACTACTGATTAAAAAGCCACTCGGCTGCTTAATCAGATCGCCATATTTAATTACCGGGAGAGGGAGGACACTACTGATAAAAAGCCAATCGTCTGCTTAATCAGATCGCCATATTTAATTACCGGAGGGAGGGAGGACACTACTGATTAAAAAGCCACACGGCTGCTAAATCAGATCGCCATATTTAATTACCGGAGGGAGGGAGGACACTACTGATTAAAAAGCCAATCGTCTGCTTAATCAGATCGCCATATTTAATTACCGGAGGGAGGGAGGACACTACTGATTAAAAAGCCACTCGGCTGCTTAATCAGATCGCCATATTTAATTACCGGGGGGAGGGAGGACACTACTGATAAAAAGCCAATCGTCTGCTTAATCAGATCGCCATATTTAATTACCGGAGGGAGGGAGGACACTACTGATTAAAAAGCCACACGGCTGCTAAATCAGATCGCCATATTTAATTACCGGAGGGAGGGAGGACACCACTTATTAAACACCCAATGACTTTGCAATGTTAACAGTACTCGCGTTGAAATGGTTTAGAACACACGCCGGTTATGATGAAAATGTCTGTAATTAATTGTATGAATAATTTTTATTAATATAACCTCATCGGAAAATATTGTGAATACATATGTAAATTTGATAATAGCAGTTATAAGTGTATATTTGTAAATATGAATTTAATTGAAGGTTTAAAGGAATGGCTTATGTAAATAGGAAAACCCATCTGGTGTCTTAACGGCTTTTAATGACAGTATATAAAGAATTTCAAAAAGATTAGTTTCAGTAAAAGAAAATTAGTGTCAGTAATATAGTCATACTGGAGTTTCGGCTTCAGACAGACAGACAGACAGACAGATACATAAACTCCATTATTAATAGATATATATCATATATATATAATATATATATATATATCATATATATATCATATATATATCATATATATATATATATCATATATATATATATCATATATCTATCATATATATATATATATATCATACATATATATATCATATATATATATATCATACATATATATATCATATATATATATCATATATATATCATATATATATATATCATATATATATATATCTATATATATCATATATATATCATATATATATCATATCATATATATATATATATATTTATATATATATAATATATATATCATATATATATCATATATATCATATATATATCATACATATATCATATATATATATATCATATATATATATTTATACATATCATATATATATATATAAGTTATATTAGTAGAATACCAGTTCTAGAATTAGTTCCTAATGTTAATGTTTTTTCTTTAATTTAATACGGTTTCGGTTGCGCCGTCTAAACGGTAAAGTTAGCAAATAAAATAATAATGTGCCCTCGTTACTTACCATAGTCTAAATTGTTGAGAATTTATAAAACACATATTATTGGCGCTCGTGTACTATTTAATATGAATCTATATTTGTATATAGAGCAATTCTTTTTCTCTATTAGATTTTTGTATTTAACTAATGTTTATAGTTTTGTGGTGTGTTTGGGTGGGCGCGCACCTTTAATTGTGAATTATAACACCGACAAAATGAATGTGGTCACGTTACTGACTGGGTTTCCGCGAATATATATTCTTAAATTCATAATGATTGGTTCATAACAAAGAACATATATATATATATATATATATATATATATATATATATATTATAATATAAAATGAAGTAATAAAATAAGGTGTCAATCAAATTTTATTAGAATTCAAAGTTCATGCAAAGCATCCTTAAGTCCTTAGCTCATGAGTTTTCAAAGATAATTCTTCTCTTCAGAAGATATTATAATATTAATGTACTATCCAGTATATTGAGCTTCAGTTTTTTTATCCGGATGTTTCACTAATTATAAGATATTAGTTGACGCTTATATCTTTTGTTGGATTGCTTCATATATATATATATATATATATATATATATATATATATATATATATATATATATAGATGTACCCCCTAAATGTAAACATTTAATTTACAAAAAAATAATGTGCTTATGTTAATAACAATATTTATTAGGACATATCATCTAAAATTCATAATAATCCGTTCATTTATTGTGTAGATAACGCTGCACATGTTTTGTAATTGTAAACATTAAGGGAGGGGTCGGATAAAGTTTGTAAATTTTTAGCTATTTATTGATTAATTTATAAACCGATTATTATGAATTTTGGAATACATATTCTCGACAATCCGGTGAATAACATGGACACACCATTCTTTTGTAAACTTTAGAATTTAAGAGGTACGCCCGCCAAAACCCACACCCGTACTCAAAAAACTTCAAATTAGTTAAATACAAAAACTTATATAGAGAGAAAAAATGCTCTACACCAAATTTTGAGTTATATTAACAATACATTTTTAAAGGATCGATGCGCGAGCGTGGTTGTCAATAATATGTATCTCCTTGGTAAAACCTAAACTATTGAACTCATTAATTATTGACAAAAGGGTGAGTAGCATAGGCACATTATTTATTTGGTTTGCAAAAAAAAAAAAAGAAATTAACTAAAAACATTACAATTTAAAACTAATGTTATATAAATTGCTAATACTAGTAATTTATATAGATATACATATATATATATATATATATATATATATATATATATATATATAACAGTTTTTCATGGTAAACAACTGATGATCCCTTAAAATAGTGTTAGAAATAAACTAATATAATAACTGTAAAAAATAAACTGACTTACATGAGTGATTTTCCACTTGAAGACTTGGGACTATAAGTTTTTTTTGTTTTTGTTTTTTTTTATATAGTTTTAATGGTTGAGAAACTTCCGAGACTATATATGTATATCTATACAAAATTATTTAATCGGATTTATAGAGATCATTTTCCCACCTACGCGTTAAATAACTAATATTCAATAATTTGTATACAAATAATTATTCATAATAATCGGTGCTGTATTTCTGAATTACATAAGATAAAATGCTGTAAATAAAACCAACCAAATCTAACTATTCTAAACTAAATGAATCTTCATCGCTCTCCCGTATTTTTACGGTACCGCAAGTAATGCAAATACTTGCGAAAATTCTCATGGAACCTGATCAATATATGTCATATGAAGTACCTATCAGACAAACAAACAAACTGAACTGGTTAAAACATAACCTCATTGTCAGATATAATAAATATCAAATATCAAATTCCTCTGAGTGAAAGTGTTTTACTGACGTAAGTGGAAACCTCCTTCGTATATTAGCCGTGTATTACCAGGCAGCCAGTTAGATAAGATGGCGGCTACGATGGTAATTGGGAGAGGCTGCTGACAATCAAACTATTTCCCTATATCTCTCACCGACTCATAACACAATGTAGGCATCGGCTCTGGGCAATAAATTACGAGCGTGTAATGAAGAATTTGATTTCTGTAAAACGATGTCTTCATTTTTTTAAAGACTTCTTATTTTTATTTTTTTCGTTTTTCTAATTTAGAATCAGCAAACATTGTTCTCCACCCTTTTCCGGTTATATTTAGATACACTCATGCATTTTTGATGGGGGATTATTTTTATCGGTAGGTCAGTCAGCCACAGTTCAGTTTGAAATAACATTTTCGCTGGTCAGTCACGCTTAGGTTTAAAATAGGTCTGGTGTTAATCTGTTACGCTTAGGTTTGAGATGGTATTTTTGTCGCTCAGCCACGCCTAGGTGTGAGATGGCATCAGCTTGAAGTATTCTTGCACTAGTTGCACAACCAAGACTTCTTGGCATAGGATTGCCCTAAAAGGAAAACAGCAAAGCCCCCGGCGGCTGTGCCTACACCATCTAAAGTGCCTGAGAAGACATCAGTGCCAGCACCAAAGGCAGCAGCAACCGCTAGAGTGGAGACTCCCACAAGTGATGGTTTCAAGGTAGTTTCCAGAAAAGGGGAGAAACCGGCTTCTAACTCTAACTCGAACACACCATCGATGTCGGTAAAGAAGAAGCTCCCGGAACATTCATCGGAGTCCGAGGAAGACACGAAAACAGAGGAGGAGAAGAGGGCTGTGGAAGGAGTCGAGGAGCAGAAGGAAAAAGAGAAGGACTCAAAGGCCAAGAAAATTAAGGAAAATAAAGAAGAAGAAAAGAAAGAAGAGAAGGAAAAAATGGACAGCCTTGACAGTGAAATTGCCCAACCGCCCTCAGACTCGGTTGAGCAAAACTCCCCTCCCCTTTTGAATACCCCTGAAGAGAGTTTGGTTGCCGCAGCGGAAAAGGCTACGAAGAAGCCCGAACTCGTGGTACCTATTGTTGAGGAGCCGGAAGATGATCCGACCCGAGAGCAAAAACCTACTCCTCCACCGGTCGTCAGACAAGACAAGTCGAAAAAGTACCCTTTCTTTCCCGGCGAGAGGATATGTGAAGCGAACGCCTCAACGGGAGACAAAAAAAGTACCTTCGACAATTGGAGGCTTTTACCATGTAGGGGGTAAACGCGTCGACAATCCCCTAAAACTTCAAGGAAGCCCCTATGATCAACAACTTTGTTCGCCAAGATAAGGGCAGTAGGGCAAGGGCCCTTTGGAGAATGTTGGAGGCTGGCAAGGGGGCAATTCCCGGGATGAAACTGATGGACGAGGAGCACCCGTCTTTAACTAAGTTAAATTTTAAATGTCCAGGGAGAGACCCCATTTATGTTCACTCCTCATTTTTTCGGGCACTAAAACTTACTTTCCCCTTGGACGTGGGAGGTCTGGCAAGAGACGGACGTTTTTCGCCCGAACTGCTGACAGGCAGTCTCGGTCAGGCCTTCGGCGTCCTCACTCCCGAGAACCTTGGCCCCGTGTGTAACAGTAACTGATGGGGATCACGAATTTGAACTTGGCTTGTTGGAATGTGAGGGGCATGAGATCCCGAGACAAAGCTGCTCGCGTGTTAAGGGATCTTGTGGCCCGTGAGGTAGATGTAGCTGCGATTGAAGAGACCCACTTCGGTTCGTACGGGGATTGTGATGTGCTGACTGACGACTTTGACGTCTACTCAGCATATGGCAATGTTCGTAGTTGTGGCATCTCTTTGTTAGTGAGACGCACTCTGTCTGCGACGGTGAGCGTTGTTCATGCGGATGCGGTAGGACGGCTGGTCGTGGTCGATGTTGCCGTTGAAATAAGCAAGTTTCGGATCGTTGCGGTTTATGCGCCCAACATTGCTGGCGAGAGGGTTTCCTTTTGTCGACGATTGGAGGCGTTCTTCAATGGTCCGGAGCGAGTAGTTTTAATGGGGGACTGGAATGCCATCCTAGACCCCAAGATAGATAAGGTCGGTGGGAATAGAGGGTCGGCGTGGTGTGAGAGCAGTCTGTCTGACCTGATGGCCTCATGCGATCTTGTCGACAGATTTCGCGTTGATCACCAAGGGAGGGAGATGTGGACGTGGCATACTAGCGCGGCCTTCTGTCCGAGTACTTACTTGGACAGAATGTTAGTTAGAAGAGGCGACGTAGATTTCATATCTTGTCCCACATTCACTTGGTTAGGATATTCGGACCATAAATTGGTTATGGCCCGTTTGAGCTTAAGCAATAGGCCTAGGTTAGCTGGGTACTGGAAGTATATACCTCCTTACTGGAGATACGCCACTTCCGGGAACAGCTAACGTTACTACTCCAGCGGGGATTAGTGGGGTGGTTATCGGGAGTAAGTACTGGGTTAAAACTAAGGCTCAGGTTAGAAACTTTTGTGTCCGCTACAGCCAGCGCCTCGCTCAAGATAGAGTTAGGACGCAAAAGCGTGTAGAGAATAAGATGACCAAGGCGGCGGCTGGGGGAGATCCCCTAGAAATAGCATTAATTACGGGGGACCTCAATCGCTTGGCCAGCGAGCGATATAAAGGTCAAGTAGTTAGAGCTAGGTTAAAGAAAGTCTCTAACGAAGCCGTTGTTGAGCGTAAGGCTGCTTTACGTCGTGGTTCGGCTGGGTACATTCGGAAAGTGAAAAACCTGGAAGGACATACCCTGGTATCGTCTCGTGAGATTTGTGAGGGGTTCCGTGAGCATTTGGAGGAACGCTTCACCCAACTGCCCAGACTCCGCGGCCAGGAGTTTGACAGCTATTTGGCTGACTCGCCCCGCCTGGAGGCGGCTCGAGCAGGTAGCTGTGATGGCAGGATTACGGAGGGCGAGATCGTTACTGCGTTGAAGCAGGTCGGCTTGAACAAATCTCCAGGACTCGATGGTCTGCCGTACGAAATGTATTTGAGGCTGTCGCCCATGTTTGTCCCAATTCTGAAGGATGTGTTTAACCACTAGTTTGTTCAGGAGTCAATCCCTGGACAGGTAACCAAAGGAGTGGTCACATTACTGAAGAAAGGGGGATTAACCTGGTGGGGGTAATTTAGACAGTTACAGGCCCATAACTCTGCTAAACACAGAGTTAAAGATTTTGGCCCACGTTCTTGCGAACCGCCTGCAGGTTGTTATCGGTGATTTGATCAAGCCTGAGCAGAACTTTGCTGTGAAGGGGAGGTCGATTCAGAACAACTTGCATTTGATTCGCATGATCATAGAGGGGGCAGAAGACGACGCTGAAGCCGCGTTGATCAATTTAGATCAGTCCAAGGCTTTCGATATGGTCGACCATGGTTTCGTGAAAGCTGTTTTAGCGGCTGCCGGTTTTGGTCCGGACTTCCGCAGGTGGATCTCTATTCTGTATGACTCGCCGACGGCAGTGGTGCAAGTCAATGGCAAGAGGTCGGAATCGTTCGTTGTTTCTCGGTCGGTACGTCAGGGCTGTCTCCCTTGCTCTACATCCTGGCGTTAGAACCGTTCCTTCGCAAATTAAGGGATCGGGCGGCAACACCAGTCTTGCGCAGGATCGCAATTCCTCTCCGCAAAGCGCGAGTCAGGGTTTCCGCGTTTGCCGATAGTGTCACCGTTTTCGTGTCGAGCCGTACTGACATTCGAACGGTGATTAAAGCGCTCGCTCGGTACGAAGAAGTTACAGGGGCCATAGTCAACCGCAGCAAGTCAAACGGCCTGCGGTTGGGTGCCTGGAGCGGAGAAGAACGCTCTTCCAGGTGACTTCAGCTGGTCGGATGGCCCGGTTTAAATCCTCAGCGTGTGGTTCGGACCGGGCCTCCAGCTGGAAAAGAATTGGTCGGAGGTACAGACAAAGGTCGAATCATCGGTCCGAGCTTTGATTCGAAGGAAGCTTTCCTCAAAGGGCAGAGCGGAGGCGTGCGCCACTTACGTCTTTCCCCTCATCCTTTGCCGGCTGTCTGTACTACGCCTGCCTGCGGTCCGCCTGCGCGCTTTCACGCGCTTGCTCTTCTCGCTTCTCTGGTAGGGCCAAAAGGCGTACGTCCGCAGACAGGTCTGTACTCAAGTTCCGAGTGTGGGAGGCTTGAGGATGCCTGACTTGGCAAGTCATCGACATGCCGAGAGACTGGCTTTCCTGAATCGGACTTTGATGGAAGATACTCCGTGGATCCCTGCGGTTGGGAGCGCCTTTCCCAACCTCATACCCGACTTCTCAGTCGAAGGTCGACGTAAGCCGAGAGGGAAGCTCTTGTTCTTTGCCGAATGCCGAGCCGCGCTTAGAGCGTTGCCGGGGTCCAGTGACCTTGCCCGGTCTAGAAAGAGACTATATCGGGATCTAGTGGAGGGTACCGCTTCGGACCCACTTGAGGAGCGGCTTGGATTGTCGAGGGAGGATGCCCGCTCCCAGTGAGGTTGGGCGCCGGGCCAGAGTTATCTCAACAATTCTGAGTATTCTCTGACCTGGCGACTGGTTCGGAACGCACTGCCCCTCTATGGCAGATTACGCAGAGATGGTTTAATGGACGTCCCCTTATGCCCGCGCTGTGAAGACGACGAAGAAGAAACGGTCGAGCACGCCTTCTTCACTTGCAGCAAACTTCGACGTCTCTGGTAATACGTCAGAGAGGTGACGGCTCGCATCGACGCCGAACAGCCGATGGCCCTGGATGTAGCATCTGTCATCAACAACGCAGCACCACCGTGGTCTGGGGAGAAACGAATGGTGTTTCTAGCCATCCTAGCCGTAGCAAGACTAGTGACGTGGGTTACACGTCTTGATGAGGTTCATGGGGTTGGATCTGTTTCGGATCGGGATCTGGTAGTTTACTTTAAACACCAACTTATAGTGAAAATCAGATGCGATTGGAAGCGATTACATCGCATGACTTTTAATAGGAGATGGGTGCATGACACTAGTTTGTGCATCCGACGAGGCGCCAGGTTTGAGTTCGTGTTCCCTCCATAGTTATGGCACACGCGGTACTGGGTTCTACGGAACCCACCCCTGTAGAGTTTTTTGATTTATTTACAAAAACTAGAAAACTCTAAACTAAATAAAATAAAAAAATAAAACTATGTTAAACAAACATCTAAAATAACAAAAAATAGAAATAAATATATTCTAAGCACGCTCGTGTTAAAATAAGGGAACCTATTAATTGACACATTCACAAAATGTATGCGTCACCCCTATGCAAAATTAAACAAAGTTAGCCGAACCTTTGTTTGTGAGAAGCTCTGCCATTGGCTAATGAAAACATTAACCCGTTGGAGAGAATAACAATGAATCTGATTTGTTAACTAGCTGGCTAGCTAGACTAAACACTACGCGGATATTTAAAAACACTTTGTAACACGAATTTCATGATCTTTTTTCTTGACGATTCTCTACGGAAATGAAACGCGAGCACCTCTGTAGTTTAATTACCAGAAATATACTTTCATAACTTTATATATATATATATATATATATATATATATATATATATTATTATTATAATTATTATCATTGTTATTATTATTTTCTTCTTTCCAAAATTATTTTCATATAGATGTGTATATATGTATATCCGATTATAGTACCTTTGTCCTTCTATCAGTTTCTTTTTTAAATAGAGTTTAATTTTTTCATTTCTTTTTTCACTCTTCTCTTTTGATGCAATCAACCCATCTTTTATTTTATAATAACCAGACGATGAACACCGTCCAGTATCGGACGATCTCATGAATCCTATATGTTTACCATGCCCCAGAAGTCCGCGCTATAATAACGAACGATAAACGTGGCTGAAACAGCAACGACAAATGTCTATTCCTGGAGTTTGCTGACTTCTGGGTAAAGAATTGCAATCGGACACTTTGAAGGAAATAGTGTTTGAGTTATGGCGGGAAAGATGACCCAATTTGGTACGATCGAATGGCTGGAAGAAGCAACGCGTCAACGGATCTGCCGTTCGGCGCAACCAATTTCTACCAGCGCTCAAATGGAGTGGAAATAAGGAAAGATTTCCGCTTGTTCGCATCATATTTACATCCGGGATATTGTAACGAAAGATGGCCATAGCAGCATTACAGAACACACGAAAAACGAAATATATCCATTTGTTTGTAAATTAAACTACACATAGAAAAGAAACGAAAAAAAACGAGAAATGAAAAAAAAAAACAAGAAACGAAAAAAAAACGAAAATAAAGGAGAAACGAAAATAAAGGAGAAACAAAAATAAAGGAGAAACGAAAAAACTAAAAATAAAAATAAACGAAAAAAAAGAGAAACGGAAAAAAAGACAAAGAAACAAAAAAGGGAAACAAAATGAGAAACGATAAACGAGAAACGAAAGAAAAGAAATGGAAAAAAAGGAACGAAGAAAACGAAAAAAGAAAAAACAAAAACGAAAAAAGATAAACGAAAAGAATATAACCAAAGAAAAACAAAGAGAAGAAAAAGCGAAAAGCAGTAAAAGCGAGAAATGTGAGAAAAGAAAGAGCAAGAAAAATGAAGACAGAAAAAAAAAAGAAATTTACTAACATAATAAATGAATGATGGAATAAGTGGTTTCTCGGCAACAGTTCCCGCCTTCACAGATTATGCAAATCGATTTCTCTTTAAGACAATGTGAATAATACAATATTTCTTGTTCTGTATGAAACAGTAGACGTGTCGGCACTTCGGCGTGAACTAATTTCTATTGCATAAGATACTCCAAACAAAGAGGGAAAACAAAATAGATCCCCCTCCCCCGCAAAGATGAAGCTGGCATCGATAATTACTTCTGTTTTCTTTCCAGGAGATTGATATTATTACAAAATTCGTCAATGCATACAGTATTCTTGCCACATATGGGTTGGTGCACCAACCACTAGTCTCTCCCTCTTGGATAGGGTAGCAACAAGAATATCTAACCTAATACTCCTGCAGTGTCCCATTGCCGCAATGTTGCATCCCCGTGCTTGTTTTACAAGTACTCTCACAGAATGTGTTCCGATGAACTTAGTGTTCTTGTACCACCTCTAATATAAGTACTTCTGACGAACCTGACGAGCAACAAAATCCCATCCGT
>OY744527.1:112394724-112409724 GCA_963556195.1 Sepiola atlantica
TATAGCATATTCATCATTTAGTATATAAATTAATCCGACATCAACAAAATATTAATGCACGTACGTTTCTGAAAAATTCTTTATATTATAAAGTCTTTTAATCAGCACAAAAATTAGAAGGAAGTTTAACAACATTTTGCCAGTATATATATATATATATATATATATATATATATATATATATATATATCAAGCGAAATATTAGATAAAAAAAAGTCAAGATGAAGAAAAAAAAGAATATTGTTTTGATTTTTGATAAAAATATCTGCATCTAACACATGGTTTTGTTAAGGCATTTTGCTTCTTTCTTTAAGTATATATATATATATATATATATATATATATATATATATATATATATATAGGGTAACATGGGGTATTAAGTATCATGGGGCATTAGACATGAGCAACTAGGGTACCTTCGCAAACCTCTCTATAGCATTATCATGGCACTTGTAAACAGAGCTTGTCTAATCACGTAACAATCACAGGCCTTGTTCCTCACGAGTAGCATTTACTGAGTTAAACAAAAGGAGTCATTTTGACAAGTTAAGAATCTGTTGGGAATACAGAACGCTGTATATAGGAGGACATCGACACCTCCCTGAAAAATACCCTGAAAACAAGTAACAAAAAAAAACTAACGTCGGCGTCTCTTTTGACCGGGATATACATGCGATTGGGGACCGCTTGTGAATTTTATATTCCCTAGAAACTTCTTAATTCGAGGAAAACTGGTTCAACTAGCCTAGGGTGAATTTCGCCGCGTTTCGTTTTGATCAAGGTCTCAAATTAGAACACAAATTCATGTCGTTTTTGTAACTTCATTATAGAGGAGTGGTTCATCGCCATTCCCTTCTGGGAATGAATCAAATATATATCCTATTGCACTATTTCCTATGCCCACTATATCTGTTAAAAATTTCAGAAAGAATTGTCCACTATTTTTCTTCCCATAGTTGTACAGACAATCTCACATACCTATATATATATATATATATATATATATATATATATATATATATATATATATATATGAGTGTGTGTGAGTGTTAGAGAGAGAGAGAGAGAGAGAGAGAGAGAGGGGGACAAATTTGACACTCTTAGAAAGCAAAGAAAAACGTAATAACTTGACCAAAATTCAAAATGCATCTCCTACGAATACAACTCATTCGAAAAAGTGTTATTTATAAGATCTGTTTTCCGGTTTCGGTATGTGCGACCTCATAAGTGTAAATCTCTTACATTAATATTATTGGAGCTTGCACGGACCGAAACCCTGACTTAAGCCAAACCATTCACGAATCTATATCAGCTTTACTAATAACTATGTTACTATAGAAAAACACTATTGGATCGGATAAATACAAAACTTATTAAATAAGATTAAACTAATAACATGGGGTTTCCGATTGACATTTCCTATATGTTGCAGCGAGTGACTATGGACACCTTGATCTTAATTCATGTTTCGTTTGCATGTGATTGTCCAATTTCATGTGCATGTGCGGTGTATGTCGGCGCATATGTTTAGAAAGATGAGCTAATTCCAAAGATCAGAATCCAGAAAAAGTCTCATCGACCGTTTCAAAGAAAACATAAATCAGGTCATCGGTTGAGAAGCTTAATGTCTCCTGTTCTCTAGCCTTTGCCGAATAAATCAGACAATTCTGCGAACTAATTTTGATGATAAGTCGAGAAAATCTATCGACGTGAAAACGTTACGAAATTGAAGAAAATCATGGAGGAAAGAAAACAGAAATAGGAAGAAAGAAAAAACGCACAAATGAAAAAGTGAAAATCGATAATAAATTATGAAGATACACAAAACGAAGTTTAGTATAAGGAAGAGACGTAGGAAGAAAAAAGAAAAGAAAAGAGAATAAAAAGTAAAGAGAATAATTATTGTAAAATAGAAAAAATAGATAATGAAAGAAAAGAAAAAATGGAAGAAAGGAATAATCTATATACGGAAGAAAAGAGAAAAATAAAACAGGAAAGATGGGAAACATTGAAAAGAGAGGGGGGAAATAGAGAACAGACGAGAGATAGGAAGAACAGAAGTAAAGAAAGGGACGGGGGAATGGGAGCAAAATTAGTAGGTACAAGCAAAAGTAGGAGGTAAAGGCGAAAGACGGGGGGGGGAGGAAAGGATGGGGAAGGAAAGAAGAAAAAAGAACCAACAGAAGAAAAGAAAAATAATAAACAGGCGAAAGAAAGCGAAACAAGTTTGTAAAAGGAAACAAGTTTGTAAAAGGAGACAAGTTGGTAAAAAGAGACAAGTTGGTAAAAAGAGACAAGTTGGTAAAAGGAGACAAGTTGGTAAAAGGAGACAAGTTGGTAAAAGGAGACAAGTTTGTAAAAGGAGACCAGTTTGTAAAAAGAGACAAGTTGGTAAAAAGAGACAAGGTGGTAAAAAGAGACAAGTTGGTAAAAAGAGACACGTTGGTAAAAGGAGACAAGTTGGTAAAAGGAGACAAGTTGGTAAAAGGAGACAAGTTTGTAAAAGGGGGCAAGTTTGTAAAAGGAGACCAGTTTGTAAAAAGAGACAAGTTGGTAAAAAGAGACAAGTTGGTAAAAAGAGACAAGTTGGTAAAAGGAGACAAGTTGGTAAAAGGAGACAAGTTTGTAAAAGGGGACAAGAGGGAGAAAGGAGACAAGAGAGAAAAAGGAGACAAGAGAGAAAAAGGAGACAAGAGAGAAAAAGGAGACAAGAGGGGGAACGGAGACAAGAGGGAGAAAGGGAACAATAGGGAGAAATGTAACAAGAGGAAGAAAGAAGAAAATGATGAAGAAAATAAAAAGAAAAAATTAAAAAAGAAAATTAAAAAGGTTAAAAATCAAGGTTGAAATTAGTAGTAAAAAGACGAGAACACAATAGAGAAGGAAATAAAGAAAGGAAAGAAAAAATCAGAAAAATGATTAACAAAAACGAAACGAAAAACCTATATAAAAAAAGAGAAAACAATATGTTAGTACACTAAAGAAAACAAATTAAAAGACAAAAAATAAGCAAAACACACTCTCAGCAAAAGAAGTAGAGAAAATCGGCGAAAATTCCTAAAGTAGAAAAACAGAAGGTCAACACGGTTTTCACACGTGTTTTCAACATCTTCCCTCTCTGTTATATTGATTGGCCGGTCGGATTTCTCTCTGATCCTTTGTTTTTCTATTCTCAAACCAAATATGGATCAAGCGAGATTATTCTTCTGCGTTAATCATCGTTTCCATTGAAGAAACTACCAGAAACTGACAAGCAATATTACAAAATCCCTTTTTCTTATCCTGTGTAATGTTTGATCATCACGTTCTAAATCTTCATATTCCCCGTTTCAGTAGTAATGTCCGTTCGCCCGACATTCAGACTCCTCATCTATGAATCTAATTGAACGGTTTGGGAGGAAAGTCTATAAATAGATGTTCATCAGTCAATAAGATGGAAAGAGCATTCGGTTTATTGGTTGAGGAGAGCTCTTCATTAAACAACCCTCCTCTTTCCAGCATAGAATCGATATATTGTCGCCGGTTGCATTTACAATGCATAGATTATTTATTAGACTCTACGGGTTTACTCCAACAGTTGTAACTCGTGAGTTTTACGGGTGTTCAATCTGATATGTATTTCTTTTCTAGCATAAACCATCAACAGGTTTTGCACTTTTTGACAGCCGCCCTCTGAGTAGAATAGCACAGAATTGAATACGATACTTGAACCAATCCAACATCATCATCATCAGCAAGTACTATTTTTTAGAAAACGTAGGTTGAATAAAAAGATGCAAACGAAGAAATTAACTCAACGTTTTGTTGACTAACATACGTATATATTCTTGTTGACACTTGATACTAGCCGAGAATACGTCCTCGACAATCAGTCCGCCGGATTGACAGCTCTAGTACTAAGTGCCCTTTTTCTGTCGGGATGAGGTACTGCTTTGATCAGGCCAAGGAGGTTATACTCCCAGGCTTTATATTTTATTTCAGAATGGGGTTGCTTTATCGCCTGAGGCACCCCTACCAGGGTATGTCGACAGGGCTGTTCAGGCATTTTTGTGGAGCCATAGTGCACTACCTTTTGTGGCCTGTCCTTTCTATCGCCATCTTTCGGTCTTATGTCACATCTTTCTGTGCTGAGAGAGATGTTCATACAACGTATATGTCCGCTTTTTTATTATGTCTATAAAAAGTCATCTTTTTTTGTTATTTAACACCAAAGTCAACCCTAATCTAAAGGGTAGATCATATGTGATTAATTGAACAGAAGTTGCTCTTTTACTTACGGCTAGCAAAAAAATAATCTTTCAAATATTTTGCGTGAGTAATTGACCAAAATTGATCCGATTGGATTCGAACTAGAAATAGCCGAATCCATAGTCGGCGAGAGTATCCATGAAATCAGCCACAGACATAAACACGCTCATACAGATATATACATACAGATATCTAATGGAGATTTAGTATCTGCCTATCTGAAGCCTAAACTATATTTCTACTTCTAGTAAGTTTCTATTATCCTTTCTTTTAATGCTCAATTCAGTTAACTATACTATTTCAGACTAATGTACTATATTTCAAGCTTTATTCATAGGGAGTAGTGTAGTATGTGTTATGTGCACATGAAATTATCATCTAAGGCATTACCTCATCCTTTGCCGGCGAATAGTGTAGCATATTATTGTTTGTGATGATACCATCCTCCCAGACATTAGCTCTTTTTTGAGGGGGGGGGGTAGTGTAGTATCTGTTCTGAAGTAATGATACCATCCTCACAGGGAAACATTACGTCAACAAGTACTTATCACAATCAGCTGTTCATTAGGAAACTCAACACTTACATTATATATATTGGCTAAAACTTTGCGAGTCAGCATAGAGAAATTAGGCCAAATATAAGTTGAAGCCTTCAAATGATTTCCTTATCCGCGCCAGCTTTCCTCCGATGTGTATGCCATCCGGAGAAAATCTGGTATGATGGAACACACATGTGCATAACCCGGTGACATTTCTTGGTTCCTTTGAACGAGCGACAGACAAGGAATGGTAAAACGGCTATGATTAGCAGAATAGGTTAAATATACATTACAAGACGAGAGATTTGCGGGAGGGGGGAAGGACACGTAGAAGACTGAGCAAACAGAAAGAATGAACCGTCTTCGATTTTTCCTACGCTCGATTCTCTGTGCAAGAAAGATCAAAGGGATTTACACGGAGCAATCAGAATGGCCAAACTTTGCCTACCCATTCCACATCCTCCCGATGTTGGAAAAGCTAAAAATGACACAAGTGAACTAAGCCTCTTATAGAAAATACACCGGATACAAAACAGTAATATTATCATATATATATATATATATATATATATATATATATATATGAGATGCGTCCCCGCCTCTCTTTCAAGTGTTTTGCCCGTCACTTAATTGATAAGTCCGTCACGCATCAGTTTGAAATAACATTCTCATCGCTAAATAGGCAGATTTAATGGACGCATCTTATTTTAGATGCGTCCACGCATCTCTATAAGTGGCTATGTCTGTCGGTTTGTCTATCACGCTTAAGTTTAAAATAGTATTTTCGTTTGTTTAAGTTTGAAAAAAAAAACATATTCATCAATAATCGCGTAAATTTAATGGACGCGTCTTAATATCCGTTTTCGTTCTTATTGCAACGGTATTGACTTCAGAGTGTATGTAAAGAGTCGGGTCTGCCTCATCTCCGGCGTGGATGTATCAATAAAGAAGACGTTTGAAAAGAGAAAGAAAAAACGCCCGATCAGACAAACGATCGAATTACATCCAAAGGAAACATGTTTTCCAAACAACACAGCCGAACGGTGAATCCATTGAAGAATTCGGAACATGACAGATGTTCGCCACTTGTAATTTACCGTGTTATATACTCTGTTACTACCATACATAATTTACCCTGTTATATACACCGCTAGTACCATACATTATTTACCCTGTTATATATCCTGCTAGAACTATATATTATTTACCCTGTTATATACCCGCTAGAACTATACATTATCTACCCTGTTATATACCCTGATACTACTATATATTATTTACCCTGTTATATACCCGCTAGAACTATACATTATTTACCCTGTTATATACCCTGCTACTACTATATATTATATACCCTGCTAGAACTATACATTATTTACTCTGTTATATACCCTGCTAGAACTATATATTATTTACCCTGCTATATACCCGCTAGAACTATACATTATTTACCCTGTTATATACCCTGCTACTACTATATATTATTTACCCTGTTATATACCCGCTAGAACTATACATTATCTACCCTGTTATATACCCTGATACTACTATATATTATTTACCCTGTTATATACCCGCTAGAACTATACATTATTTACCCTGTTATATACCCTGCTACTACTATATATTATATACCCTGCTAGAACTATACATTATTTACTCTGTTATATACCCTGCTAGAACTATATATTATTTACCCTGCTATATACCCGCTAGAACTATACATTATTTACCCTGTTATATACCCTGCTACTACTATATATTATATACCCTGCTAGAACTATACATTATTTACTCTGTTATATACCCTGCTAGAACTATACATTATGTACTCTGTTATATACCCTGCTACTACTATATATTATTTACCCTGTTATATACCCTGCTAGAACTATACATTATTTACTGTTATATATCCTGCTAATACTATACATTTTACTCTGTTATATACCCTGCTACTACTATATATTATTTACTATGTTATATACCGTACTACTAAGCCAAAACATCAAAGCTATGCTTCTATTTATTCGCTATTAGCGCACGTTTACAATGTCTAATATTTCGTATAATTTTGACTGATTTTGTAGACACGGCTCTTCAGTTTAAAGCCAGTTGAAAGGGATAACGGTTGGCGGGCATTAGAACACATGCAGCCTAGATGCAGCCTAGATGCAGCCTAGATGCAGCCTAGATGCATCCTTTCGCGTTTCGCGCCATAGCGTTTTGTGTTCGTGTCTTTCTATTTATAAACACAGCATACTCACGCCTGGCAGTATTTGGTATATCTGCGATGCGTTACTCGCCCGTATTATGTATATCTCATCTCCTTAGGTGTTATTTGTCTTTAACATCAGCTATTTGTTCCTCAATTTACTTGGCTTCCATCGCAAAAATTCGATACAAAATTTTAAAAGAGATTGAAAGAAGATTTCGAATGAGGGGAATGACAAGATTCGATCAACTGACCTATCATTACATATACAAAATAGATAAACTATTTAACATTTAAAAGGAGAGAAATATATAACAACGATGCGATGTGATTGGGTTTGTGTGCATTCCAACTTGATCACTACCGAACATGATGTAACAGGTGAACATGAAGAGTTTGGTTGTTTTGTTTTACGGTATAACCCTAACCCTAACCACGCGCAGCAATTGGATACAGTTTTTTTTTTAAATTTTAACTTAATCTGGTAGGTATTTATTTTTTAAAACTTATTTTGTGCAAATTTAAACTTAGTCAATTCAGAAATAAGAACTCGGGTTCTTTCAATGTCTCAACTTAAAAACGGGAAACTTTGAAATATTACCGATAGATTTAAGAATTTACTTTATATTTCTTTTAATATAAATAATTATTTGTTTTTTTTATGCAGTAACTTCGAATATTAGACGATTATTATTTATAAAATACAACCGGCTTTAGCTTTATACTGACTTCAATAATCTTTAAAGTATTTCTTTTTACTAAAAAGCACTGACACGTCGGCTAGTTATATCTAATCATTTATATATTTAAGGGTTAAGAAAACAATCGAGGGTAAATTTCGTACAGACGTCCGATAGCTTTAAATAATAATATTTTGTTGCAAAATAAGGCAAGTACAAATACTTTCGGGCAACACTGGGTCGGGATAGCTAAGGTATACATACATACACCTATATACATCCGATATTTTATTAGATACTTAAGTTATTTTCAACCAAAACTAACACGTACAGAAACGCAATTGAAAAATAGTTATTCAACTATTTATTTTTTACAATTACTTAATAAATGGTGCACATCTTTATAGAACAACTATTTTAAATGTTTTCTATGTAATACTACGATTATTAGTCATGAACAATGGGTTTGCAATTGTGTATTCAGAAACAAATAATGCGCCCGTTCCCACGATGTACTTTCTATTTCCCCTGTTAATTAAACATAAAAACGGGAATTCAATGCGACATTTCAGTTTTTTTCTGTAATTTGAAAATGATCTTAAGAAAAATCTTCATGGATATGATTTCTATTTGTAACAAGGTTGAAAGGGGCAACATCCAGACTGCTGACGTTGAGCCAACTGCGGTTCGTTGTTCGAAGAAGCACCAGGTGGCGTGCTGTGTTTGCAAGCTTAAGTAAAGTATAAATCTTGGGAGTATAGTTTTAATAACCCCAAAATAACAATATCTGAAAATTGAGTTATCTCCCTTTGTAGATTGACTGTTTAGAGTCTCTAAAGCTAGATGTCTCTGGTTGGTAGTATAAAAACTGTATTTTTTGGATTGAAGAGTTGAGTTGATATTGGGAGAAATCAGAGAGGGTGCAGAGTTGTTCAACGCTGGATTGCCTTTCAAACCCTTGTTTTTTTTATTTTTTAAAATCTTTACTGAAGGATTTATAAGACTATTATTGCGCAATTCGCAAGTACATTTTTTGTCTTTCTATTCATTAGTTATTTCATTGATAATTTCTTCTAAAATTCATTAAACTTTCATCGCTACATAATTATTTATAACTTTAAAGTATTTCCTTTACTTTTACCGATAAATTACAAGGATGAGGTGTTATGCGCACATTACACCCTTTATATTTTGTTTTACAAATTATGACTAGATACGGTAAATGGTAGAATTAAATGTTTCACCAATCTCTATCGAAATAAAATTATTAGACAACTTTACATGAAAATGTTTTTCGTTTATTACGCATAATTTTCTCGTTTTTATTTATTTCACTGGAACTCTTTTATAGAACGCTCAATAACTAAACGTTTATCGGCTACAACATTTAGCCTAACCAATAACTCGTTACACTATCGAACGCGGTCAATAATTCGAGTTAGCGATAGATAGGATAAATGGCGGGAGAATTACACATTCCATCAATATCTACATTAATGCAATAAAGATAATTTTCTACCAATTATCACAAACATGTTTGCCTCTCTTTTGCTTTCATTTATTGATATTAACACTTTATGGCATAGCTAAATAACCGATACAATATTGAATGTAGCTAACAATTCGAGTAACTGATGAATAAGAGAAATGGCAAAAAATATGTTTACTAACGTGACAACATTATATATATATATATATATATATATATATATATATATATATATATATATATATATACGTTTGATTGAACAGGAGTACTAGCTTCTGTTTATTCATTTTCTGATCTATTTTTCCAGTCGTCGAACGACCGATTTTGTGTTGTTATCCATGATGTGTAAGAAATCAGCATATTTTTGGCGAACGTTTTCGACCGACATTGGTCGTCTTCAGGCAGATGAATGAGTAAGCAATATAAAACTGGTGAATCCACAAAGACGACGTTCTTTTAAACATTCCAGCAAGACTTCAACATACCTTCACCCCCTCATAACGAGAATGGTTGATGCTAGGTTAATTTATGCGAATGAACAATGCTTCCATTATGGAGAGGCGAATACTACATCATGAAACCGCAAGAATTGACGTGTTACCAGTTAAAATACTCCTAAAATCGTTTTTGGAGATATTATGTTTCGGTCATCGACGACTGGAAAAAATGGATCAGAAAATGAATAAACAGAAGCTAGCACTCCTGTTCAATCAAACGTGTATAAAGGAAAGACTGCTGCCTAATTATACAATATATATATATATATATATATATATATATATATATATATATATATATATATATATATATATATATTTAGGCAAACGTTGTTGAATAGCACGGAGTGTTTCTGCTTTGTGATCTTATTTTTAATTTTTTCCATCTTCCGAATGGTCAACTTCGTACCTCGATCAAACTGGGTGTATGAAGTTTCCGTAGTTTTGTTGTTCCATCTTCCTTGCGAGTACTTTCGATTTGATATCCTCAAATCATCTTCAAGCGTGTTTGAGGATATCAAATCGAAAGTACTCGCAAAGAAGATGGAACAACAAGACTACGGAAACTTCATACACCAGTTTGATCGAGGTACGAAGTTGACCATTCGGAAGATGGAAAAAATTTAAAAAAAGATCACAAAGCAGAAACACTCCGTGCTATTCAACAACGTTTGCCTAAATGAAAACTTGCTGCCTAAATACACACAATATATATATATATATATATATATATATATATATATATATATATATATATATATATATATGTGTGTGTGTAATTTTATTTATTTATTTATTTATTTTTATTCGCGATACTGATAATTGAACGTATTCAACTATTTATACGGAAAAGCATTTACCTAAATGCTAGGTGAAAATATTTGTTCCCTTTACGAATGTGACTCCCCAAATATGGGAGCGTATATATCTATTAAATATAATTTTACACGGAAACGTGTTTCGACCTTGCAAGATTCAAAAACGGGACCTCAGAGACTGACGTTCGACGCTCTACTACTTAGCTAAGAACCGTTCATATATGAGTGATAAATGCGCATTTCAGTTTTCCGTCAGGTACATATTTGTCATAGCATCAAAGAAGTATAAGACTAGACGAAATAACATAAAAATGTAAGACAAGAACAAATGTGAAAGCATTTATGCAGACAGAAAAAAGATTATGAAGTACCAAACAGGAGAAATAAACTATGGACCAATCTATAAAATCGAATGCTATTTTGCAATACTTACGAACGGAAGAAGAAACGAAGATTTTAGGTTTTCGGAGAGGAAGTAAAACCGTTGATATTTACATTAGCATAAGATGGACGAGGTAAGGGGAGATAATCGGGTAAGATTAACGAAACAGATTAGAAACAAAAATAGACAATGAAAGTGATGCAAACAGTTCAATCGATCCGAAACAAATCGATACAAAGATGTTTTCTATCAAGATGGCGCTTCCTCATTCAACCAAATCCAACGTTGTATCTTATGAGTATTTATAACTCCTCTCCAGGAGTTAGGCACAAGGCCAGTTTTTATCCTACTCCCACAAGTAAGATGTGACCCAAGGTCGGGTCGGGAAAGTGGGGTTTGAAAAGCCAGCGCCCGAGAGGTGAGCACTCTGACCATTAAAAATTGCCTGGGCAGCCCCGTCGGCATTCCCCGGTAGGGGCGCCTCAGGCAGTAAGCAATAAACTTACTCCTCCCCAAAGAGTGGAGGCAAAGCCTGGGAGGGTGGACCTCCTAGAACTGCACAGGACAGACCCATAGACCGGCGTAAATCAAGCCCCGAAGGCCAAGACAATACCAGTCTATGGGGTGCAGTATCCATCGGAACAGATACTACACTTTGATCTTAGCCAAAAGGCCAAGAGTACCCGCATACGGAGGGCTTTAGCATAGTGATACACTTGAAATATATAACACATGTAAGGGACCAGACTCCAACATTTTTACAAATCAATAAAAAAAATATACTGATATCGTCAAAAATGTTTGAATATATAGATTACGAAACTGAAGTTATGGACTATAAGCATGTTTAATTTTGTAGAATTCGGGTCTTGAATGAGCGAAAATTGCTTACATTTTTTGTATTGCATTAGTTATTAAAAGATCGCTCGGGCATCATAGATCATAATCCTCTATATTTCACGGTCTTCCATCGCGTCCTTTAGTTCTTCAATCAACAAACCGGTGTCATTTCTTAACTGGTTCGCATATGTAATTGCTGGCCCTTCTTTTCTTTTTTCCTTGCTTTAGTTCACACCTCAGTAGCTGGCATACAAACTCATTGCTTCCTCCTCCACATATGCACAATACATTAAGACACCTAAGACCGCTTTTAACATTCTGATATAGGTATTAAATAGCCGTTTGCACATTTTATTTGTAAGGAACCAGCCTTTTGCCTCGTACGGCAAAACACTTAAAAATGTTTACTTTGAATCTCATTAAAATCAGATATAAATATATTAAATGGAAAGGTTGTATACTCTTTCAAACCCCGCTTACAATTATAAAGCTAAGCCTCAACATACTTAATGCAATCAAAATTGTACTGTCATGACAAACATTATGTGAAACTAGCGCCTACACAACTAATGTTCTGGGTTGTAAATGGTTTTTGTTAAGTCCCAAATAGAGTTTTAAAATGTACAAAATTACTTCACTTTAGACGATCTGTATTATTTGGATAATTCGGACTATTGTTCTTTATATTTTATGTTGTTCTTATAACGTTTTGGTCGATGAAACATCCGACCTTATTCTTGGCGAACTCGGGAATATTTATGTTGAACTCAAGAATCTTTACAGAATTTACACCTGAAATTTATTTAATCCGCAGACGATACTAAAAATAAAATAAAAAATAATTAAGATTTCTACTCTGTCATGACTGATGAAACAAGAATAATCTACCCGGTGGATTAAATAAAAGGGTTCAGTTAGAAATCCTGTTTAAATTTCAGAGTTTTGGGATGCTAACACATTTTGTATTATCCAGAATACTATTCTCATCTTGTACGTTATTCTCACAACGTTTCAACCAGTGTAACCTCCTACTTTCTTCATATGCCGCTTGTCGAACTCAGAAATCTATCTAATAGTGTGCAAGGTAACTATGGTTATGTTCCTGCAAGACAGTTTGAAATAGAATATTCCATGCTTCTTCAGACCCATGTAAAAGAAAAATGTAAGCATTACCATTTATGCCAATTAGTATAAGTGGTGTTTATCTCTGTTCCAGGTGTGACATGGTCGGAAGGATGGGATTGAAAAAGAGAATTACATGCGGTGAACGATGTCCCAAAATAAAATGCGCAAGCAGCCCCGTTGGCATTCCTGGCAGGGCCGTCTCAGTCGATTAACAATAAAGTATTTCTCAAAGAGATAAAATAAAGCATGAGATAGTGATCTTCCTAAGACTGCGGACTGCATAGATCCAGACAGAACAAGGTCATCCGTTGTCAAAACGTCACACACTCTGCCGGACTGATTGTCGAGGATGTGAACCTGGATCTATCCAAAGTGTCATAACGCGATGACGAAATATATCGGTATTAGAAGAGGATCGTTCTTACCAACTTTGTAGGTCGTAAATACAGGGTGGGCCAAAATAAGGGTCCTATCTTTAAATTTGAATAACTTGAATTTGAATAACTTCCACAAAATAAAAGTTAAACTCACCAAACTTTATGCGTGTGTAGACTGACCCTTCCGAGATTTTTTGAAATAAACAAAACAAATTTTAGCCGAAAAACACTTCTTAAAACTTACAAAAACTAAAGTATTGTTTTTTACACTGTTTTGAGTTTTTTAAGCAAAAATAATGTTTTCTAAATGAGGGTACGTTCCTTAGGGCTAATACGGCTCATGCTTGCTTCGGAAGGGGTCCTTTACTTATTCTAAAAAAAAAATTTTTTAAATCAATAAATAAAAAAGTTATGAATTTTTAAAAATAGGACCCTTATTTTTGCCCACCCTGTATAATAAACTAAAAGCGGGTAGCGGAAAATGATGTTCTTATGCATATCTCTATTTATATAAAGTCTGTTATGTGCATATATGTATGTGATTTACTCCTAAACTCATAAACAGATCATCATAGATTTTGGAACACAGCTTCGAAGCGTAAATGTGCGTATCAATTAATAAGTATTCCTAAAATTCAGTTTCTTTGTTAATGTTATTTTTAGCAGGCATAATATGGGCACAACCTCCCATTTGAAAATTCAAATGTCTCCTATTTGCATTAAATTTAATTAAGATTCTCTGAATTTATATTTCTTATGAAAACCCTTAAGCTTTAGACTGAAATTTTAGATATTCTCTAGAATGAATATCATGTAATGGATTTTGATCAAAATTGGAATAAGGATTCTAGACATAAGGGTAAGTAGCACTATATCTTTATGTTAATCAAGGGCAATAAAAGAAGTGCAAAATTATTCTGTTCATGGAATTTTACCCGTTTTTGGACGAGTATTCATCTAGTTATCACATATGCATGGGTTCGAAGTAAACAAAATTCTATAAAAGCCGTGTATAATGTGAACCCCCTATTTTATTTCTGATTGACTAGTCCACTGTAATATTCTTTCGTTTGTCTGTACCTTTTCTGAATGTAAATGTAAATATATTAAACAAATATACAACAAAACGAAAGAAAAATTAAAGTAGAGTGATCCATAGGGCATAATAACGTTGACACACCGGTTCCCGTTAAATAACCGAAATTAAGTGACGTTGACCCTGGCCAGTGCAGGATGGGTGACAATTTAAAAATTAGGCGCTGTATGTCATGTCACCTAACCGGGATATGCATGCTGACTGGAGACTGCATGCGAATTTGTATTCCCCATAGACTTCCACTTTCAGTGGAAGGCGGAATCCCCGACGCTGTGTGAATGCCAGAAAAAGTCGTATTACCGGTTATTCGAATCCATCATAAAAATATAAGGGAAATTTAACACTCTTGATATTACTCCATTTGATTGTGTGAAAAACAATTCAAGCGAGTAAAATTTATTAATTTTATATCATTCCATTTTAACTTTATTTAGACGATAAAGTTGTTTAAATATATATGTAACTGAAACGGTTATTTCATCATGTCGTGACAAACAAGTAGTAGATTGGTTTCACATGTTCAAAATGCTTCATAATCGATTGGCTTTGAAAAGAAATGCAAGAAAAGATCAAATACAACTAGATATCACAATATGGCTGCTAAAGATTTTCATCTTTCCGACCCGGCGTAAATAGCCGCGATATTGTTATTACAAATCTAGTATAAAGCTGTTGCGTGACTGGTATTCGA
>OY744527.1:112417224-112437224 GCA_963556195.1 Sepiola atlantica
TCAAAGTTTGAAAAGTGGAGCAAAATATCCAATCAGATTCTAGCAGATAAGATCCAAGAATCTACCCTCCCCGAAGAAAAAAAAATACACCGGTTGCCCGCCTACGATCGCTTGTTTCTCAGATGGGAATATATATATATATATATATATATATATATATATATATATATATATATATATATATAACAGAATCTTAGGAAAATCTCCATCATACCAGTAATTATAGGAGCAACAGGACTGATGAAGAAGAATTTCAAGAGCTATCTGGCGAGTATACCCGGTGAACCGAGTGCAAGAGAAATACAAACAACTGCACTTAAAAGGACGGTTAGAATATTAAAACGATATCTAGGCTGCAGTGTCTGCAATAGCCGGTGAATGTCTGGCATCCGGTAGGATGCCCCATCTCCAGCAAAAACAGAAAGATAAGAAATATATATATATATATATATATATATTAATAAATGCGAAATTCATATTTCATTTATCCGAACTATATTCATATAAAAAACTTCAGCTTGACCTTATCTAATTATACACTAAGATATTTTCACATACCGTATATATACTTACAGAAAACCTTACTAAAAACTTTCAAGGCTATGAATTATTTGCATATTATTTTTTAAACATTGTCTAACAAATTCATATTCAGTACGATTCATGATGATGATAATGATGATGATGATGATGATGATGATGATGATGATGATGATGATGATGATGATGATTAATATTTGTCATAGAAAAGAAAAAAGCTCTAATCTTTCTAAATTACAAAAAAACAGATTGTTTTTTTTAATATTAATTAAGACATTTTCTGTTTTTTATAATAAAGGAGAAAAGTACAAAGTACCCATTTCGAGTTACTCACTAATATAAAATTGGTTTATCTAACCAATCGACCTCCCACCTTTATATGTGATTCATTTTATTATATAACCAGTTTTCATTTTTATGCTGAAAAAATAAAATGCCTCGACTTTGAATATCTTAATGACTATATCAATTCATTTTTTGGTGTTTTTTTTCCTAAAACTTAAATTTGACTATGGGCATGCACAATAAATTTTCTATGCATTGGAATATATCAAATAACATTACGAACATTATTTTTTTTTATTTCCTCCAACTAACTAAAGTATTAATTGAATTTTTGTCTTTGATTTCTGTAAAAACTGCAGCCTTAGTAATTGCTGCCCGGAGGGCGGGTAGATTTTGCTAGTAGCTGCTCTAGCCGCACTAAAGAGCTGTGATACAGCGAAACAGTCTGTATGTGGATGACTATATAAAACTTTCTTGGGTAGAGCTTATTTGTAAGGATATCGCCAACTGTCATTAGCTTAAAGGCATAGCTCATAGTTCCCGGCACTTGACAATGTTTACATTGAGATATCACTTACATTCAGTTAGTGTCGTATGATAGCGCAGCGGTAAAGGCGCCGACTGTCAGCTCGACGGCTTCGGGCACTAGCTGGTCTAGCCGCACTGAAGAACTGTGATACAGCGAAACAGTCTGTATGTGAATGATATATATATAAGAGAGAGAGAGAGAGAGATAGAGATATGGTTTTGTATATATGAAATGTTCCACGAGCGCATCACTCAATAGTTCCCGGGTCTAGCATGTGGATAGCACCACTAATAAAACAAACAATGCTACTTTTTATAAAGTACTCACCTTCAAATAGTAGGTGTAAGAATTTGAGCCCAATCGGATTATTATTTTTCTTAAATTACAGCTATTTAAGTCAAGCTACTGTTGCAAATTTTCAAAACAGTGGAAAAATATGAATTTCGTATGTTGATAACGTATTACTTTCTTATAGCAACAATCCTGTTCAAGTGAACAATGGTTGTATTAGTGTGATTCGGACTGCGTCGTTGGAAACAACGATTAAGAGGTGGTATGCGGAAGTAAAACGCGTTTGTAAATTGTAGTTGTGTTAGATAGCAGAGGAACTGAAGATATCAGAAGGCAGTGTATTCACCATTTTGCATGAACATTTGTCAGTGAGAAAGGTGTTTTCAGAGTGGGTGTTGCGTTTGCTCACATTCGATCAAAAACAATGCGTAGGCAATTTAGAGCGTTATTTGCAACATTTTTCAACGCGAAAAACAATATGACATTGGATGAAACATGCATTCACCATGAGGAAAGGTCTTGGTCTCCGTATTTTTCGATTCGCACGCTATTTTGTGTATCAATTACCTTGAGAGAGAAAGAACCATCAATAGCGAATATGTTGTAGCATCATTGGTGCGTTTGAAGGTAGAAATAGTCAAAACAGTCACAGATGAAAACACCGAGACAATGCACCGTGTCACGAGTCGATCGCAACGATAGCAACACTACAAATATTGCACTATTCTCCAGATTGCCCACTCCCAGCGACTATTGGCTGTTTGCAGGGCTAAAAGGCATGCTCCAGGAAAAGTGATCTGTCTCCAATGAAGAAGTGATCTCGGAAACTGAAGCGTATTTTGAGGCCAAAGATAAATCGTTTTGCAAAAAAAAGCATCGAATTATTAGAGAAGCGTTGGAATCAGTGTATCATTCTAGAAGGAAGCTATGTTGATGAATAAAGACGTATTGTGCATAGAAGTTGTTTTATTAGTTTGGCCCGGGACTTATGCGATTTGATAATTAAGTAAAATATCACGTTTACAAACGGCATTTCGAAATTTCGAGCAAGGCGATTATTTTACGTAAGACATACATAGTAAACTGAACCCTATCCTAAAATTGAACAGTATGTTTTTCAAAGTATATATTTAAATAATTGGATGAGTTGAGACTGAATTAATATAATAATTATAATAATATTTTCTAAAATTACTAAATGAAAATGTTATAAGGTGGCGAAATAATCATCGAGAAATATTTATTCAAGCAGGATCACTTTGCGTTAAACTAACATACCAAATTTGACTTCTACTCTATCGATATTCTCATAGAAGCTACTCGACTGAGCTCCAACCTCTATTTCCTCCTCATAAAACATTCACAACAAGAAGTCGTCTTATTACCATAACAGAAAAGCACTTCCCATTCAGGTCTCGGGTGCCTAGCGCCAGGCAAAATTTCTATTGACAGATCTTCTTTGCAAGAGCTACCCGTATGTAGAATACATTACTGCGGGACTGCTTCCCTGAAGATTACAACACAGTCATTTTACAAATCCGATGTCAACTAATACTTTTCATAGACAATCACATAAGTCATCAAACTTAGTTAATTCCATTAATCAAATTTAGTACACCCATAGTATTCTTCAATTTTCGGCTGACAATAATCCTCGAGGAGCTGTTGTCTTGATAAGCTAAAAATTTAGCAAATTCATTTAAAAATGTTATTTTTAATCGAAAAATGTGGTGCTTAACCGATTCTAATGCTTATTTTGTTTTTAAGAAATTAAATACATTTTAGAGCTTAGTCACCTAAACCCTTAAATGTTCTATTTCATATTGATTTGAAAAAAGTGAAAAACGTTTCATAAGAGTAATTTAAAGTTGTATTAATAATGTTTGATAAAAACAAATTTATTGAACAAAAATAAATGATTTTGCAAATGTGCAACGAATGGCATAACATTTTACATGTATAAAAAAAACACCACAATATATGCATCTCAATAATTATAATGCAATAAGGAATCATAAAATATTTTTTTACTTATCGTCATAATGACTATATTTTAAAGTTTAGACGCTTGAATGAGGCAGATGATACACCGATGACATTGAAAATACTTATTACCTATTTATCGTGTGTGCTGATGCAACATCATACTAATACCTACTCACACTTTCTAACAGGCTCGTTGAAAATATGAAACAAGTTGCAATTTGACAGATAATCGTTGAATATTTTATTAAACAAGCATTTTGTTGGAATGTGTCATATTTGAAATAGAACGCATTTAAGGGTTAAATGTCAAGTTCGTCGGTCAAAAATATTTTTAAAGCACAGGAACTGCCAACCAGTTCATTTGAAGAATATCATTGGATATTTTGATTCTGTCGAAATCGGAAACGTGTGGTGATGCAATATAAGCGAACGCCCTACACGTGACGTCATTACGCACGTGCCGATAACAAAAGACGACAACAGAGGCAAAAGGGTAAATGAACATGTATCTGTTAATAGGTGATAGTTTATCTTCAAAAACTATAACATAACAGACAATAAATATACACGGTAGATTGTATATACAGTTACTACACGCTCCAAAACAATTGAATGCACATGATTATAACAAAGATAAAAATGTCGTTTTAAGTGCACAAGGATTTACTTACAGTCGTCTTATGGGTGGTGTTGACCCGTAGAAGTTAGACTAAGTTTGATGAGGAAAGAATGAATTCTAACCCTCAAACCACGTGATCTCACCATAGCGAGGACGAGGGCACGTATATTCACGAGATTTAGGATCTCCCTGACCCCTTTCTCCCAAAGGCCTAACTCTGACCCAAAACGCCATTCTCCCAAAGGGAGATAACTTTGTCTTCCCTACACATATTGTTCAATGTCTTTCTCTTACTTTCTTCTTATTTTCATAGTTATTTTCTTTTTTATCTATTTTTTTTTTGGAGGGGGGGGGGGTAGTTTTCTAATAAATTTCTTCCTGTATCCTTTTCCCTCTTCCTTTCTGTTTGATACTATGTTTTTGTTTTAATCTTGTCAGTTTCCTCCGTTCTTTTCGTATGCCCCCTACTCCTTTCTTTCTTTAATTCTCCCATTAAGCGTAACGACAAGAGAGGCGTTAGTCTCCAGCAGATGGCGCTGAATTCACTGTCAATTTTAACGTTTTGCTTTATTTCATCGTTCTTACCCAAAACATGCTTCCGAAAATTTTGCATTTTCTTCCAACAGATGGTGTCGATTTAGAAACAAGTCTTAGGAAGACATTTCAACCACACCCTGACACAACCCGTTGAAGTAAAACCCTCTTATCTCCCCCGGGCGTTATTGTCGTTCTATTACGCCATTTTTTATTATTAACTACATTTTGCCACTAAAACTTAATAAACATAATGTAATCATCCATTGTTCACACACACTGACTACTTTTATACTTATGTATTGTTTCTGTCTAACTAACCTTAATTATACACAACCTCACACTTATGGAGATGCACACAACCTATACAGGCATATTGTTTACTGTACCAAAGCTCTTGAGTGAGGACAGGTAAGCAAAAGAAAGACTAGTGTTATTTCGGAGTTTTTCTCCTCCTAGCCTTGTTTCATAAACGATGCTTTAGCGTCTGGGCTAATGGATTTATCATTTTGTAATAGTAGTGAAAATAGGTATATATATATATATATATATATATATATATATATATATATATATATGAGAGAGAGAGAGAAAAAGAGAGTGACAGGGAGATATACAGAGTGAATTAACAATGGACAAACCGCAATATATATATATATATATATATCTCAAAGGTATCAGAAAAAGCATCCTTTTAATTTTACAAAGTACCTGTTATCAAAAGAAACGCAATACCTATCTACTGATGTGTCCTTGATTTTATTTTGTTTTCTAAATTATGCGTTTTGTCCACTGTTCGATTTTTTTTATTAATCCTGTCATATTATACTTATATCAATCATCAATATTTATATATATATATATATATATATATATATATATATATATATATATATATATATATATATATATATATATATATTTATTTATTTATTTATATAGTAAGGTAAAAAAAAATATTATGGCAATTTAGCTAAGCAGAGGCGCCCGCGCTTCATCTCCGCAGACAATCGTCAGGCTGTGTGTAGCTTAATTGCCATAAATATATTTTCATACTTTACTACTCAGCCCTACTCACGTATTGAGCACTGTTGAAGTAAATACTTAAAAACTATACACAATATATTATATCACCTCATATTATTCGTGATACATAAATAAATATAATGTATACATATATATATAATATATATATATATATAATATATATATATATATATATATATATAATATATATATATATATAATATATATATATATATAATATATATATATATATAATATATATATATATATATATATAATATATATATATATATATAATATATATATATATATAATATATATATATATATATATATATAATATATATATATATATAATATATATATATATATATATATATAATATATATATATATATAATATATATATATATATAATATATATATATATATATATATATAATATATATATATATATAATATATATATATATATATATATATATATATATATATATATATATATATATATATATATAGAATTATAAAAAGAAAAACTATACACACATTAAGGTTGTACACATAATAACTTATTTCGACCCCTTTAATTAGGTCTCCTCAGATGTATAGACAACCACGTTTTTGACGTGGTTGTCTATACATCTGAGGAGACCTAATTAAAGGGGTCGAAATAAGTTATTATGTGTACAACCTTAATGTGTGTATAGTTTTTCTTTTTATAATTCTGTTTTGCTCTGTTTAAATTACATTGAGCTCTGTTATTCAGATTCTCCACACAAAATTGAAATCTACACACTATATATATATATATATATTTGTGTGAGAGATAGAATAGAACACGCTCATTTAAATGAATAGATACACTCATGCAGATAGATATATACAATAATAAAGAAAAAGACCGCATATTGATATAGACATGTTTTATTTTTGTATTAGAGAGAAACCAAAATAAAAATGCTGAAAACCGCAGATGTTTCGCCTATATCCACCCACACAAACTTACTCCGCGACAAATAACTCGTAAACAGAAGCGAAATTACGCTTATCGTTGTATGCATATAAACACATACTACGCTTATCGTTGCATGCATATAAACACATACTACGCTTATCGTTGTATGCATATAAACATATACTACGCTTATCGTTGCATGCATATAAACACATACTACGCTTATCCTTGTATGCATATAAACACATACTACGCTTATCGTTGCATGCATATAAACACATACTACGCTTATCGTTGCATGCATACAAACACATACTACGCTTATCGTTGCATGCATATAAACACATACTACGCTTATCGTTGCATGCATATAAACATATACTACGCTTATCGTTGCATGCATATAAACACATACTACGCTTATCGTTGCATGCATATAAACACATACTACGCTTATCGTTGCATGCATATAAACACATACTACGCTTATCGTTGCATGCATACAAACACATACTATGCTTATCGTTGCATGCATATAAACACATACTACGTTTATCGTTGCATGCATATAAACACATACTACGCTTATCGTTGCATGCATATAAACACATACTACGCTTATCGTTGCATGCATATAAACACATACTACGCTTATCGTTGCATGCATATAAACACATACTACGCTTATCGTTGCATGCATATAAACACATACTACGCTTATCGTTGCATGCATATAAACACATACTACGCTTATCGTTGCATGAATATAAACACATACTACGCTTATCGTTGCATGCATATAAACACATACTACGCTTATCGTTGTATGCATATAAACACATACTACGCTTATCGTTGCATGCATATAAACACATACTACGCTTATCGTTGCATGCATATAAACACATACTACGCTTATCGTTGCATGCATATAAACACATACTACGCTTATCGTTGCATGCATATAAACACATACTACGCTTATCGTTGCATGAATATAAACACATACTACGCTTATCGTTGCATGCATATAAACACATACTACGCTTATCGTTGTATGCATATAAACACATACTACGCTTACCGTTGCATGCATATAAACACATACTACGCTTATCGTTGTATGCATATAAACACATACTACGCTTATCGTTGCATGAATATAAACACATACTACGCTTATCGTTGCATGCATATAAACACATACTACGCTTACCGTTGCATGCATATAAACACATACTACGCTTATCGTTGCATGCATATAAACACATACTACGCTTATCGTTGCATGAATATAAACACATACTACGCTTATCGTTGCATGCATATAAACACATACTACGCTTATCGTTGTATGCATATAAACACATACTACGCTTACCGTTGCATGCATATAAACACATACTACGCTTATCGTTGTATGCATATAAACACATACTACGCTTACCGTTGCATGCATATAAACACATACTACGCTTATCGTTGTATGCATATAAACACATACATATTCCGAAACGAAATAATTCTTATTATTTTTTTGTGAATGCGTATTTCCTTATGTACTATGCACATGCGAAAAAAAAGAAATTATCAATAAAATGTATTTTTATCGATCTGCCCGAGAATCGTGGAATCTTTTGCTTCGTTATGTACTTTCTATTTCTGCGAAACTGCTGACTCAACAGTGCAAATTGTTATCAATACTTAATTAGAATATTCTCTCGTGCTCAGCTGCGAGAAGATCTCATTTGTTGCGCGGCTTGTTTACTGCTTGTATTTCATTTGTCGTTGTATTAGTCCGCATGACAGAAAACAACGCAGCGAGATAATAGACATTGAAAGACTGAAGGATGCTCGGCCTAATGCAAGTTGGAGAGAAATTGCTCTCGGTTTAGCATAACTGTAGGTGAGATTTCGTCGTATTTCACAGGCACTGGCATGGAATTAGATCACAAATGCGTAAGTTTGAATGTGGCTGTAATAATGTGAAAGGTAGTAATTATGATAAAGTGGTGAATGCTTTGTGCGTTCGACTTTCGATATTTGCATTCTGATGCTAATCCCAGACAACTACCCATCGAAATGTTTAAGCTGCTTTCTCTTGAAAATATTCTAAAGTAAACTTTTTTGACAAGTAGATCAACTCGGCGTTAACAGAGTAGAGAGATAACATACATTTAGAATTACGTAACACTTCTATTCGTTCATGCCGGACGGAACGAGAACAATATACCCTCACAGATAAAATAAAGGATTCGGTTCAGAATTCCGTATAGATTACAGGGTTTGATATAAAAATTCCCACGATTGAAAAATGTGTACCTGAAACAAAAAAAAATGGTCAGAGGTACCATCGGCCAAAACATTATGCTAGCAGGGTTACTAGCGTTGCCCGAGGCTCTAACCCCACCCGTTCTTCCCTCCCACTCTGCTGTCTAGCCCATTTCATCTCTCTGTATATACACGCAGACACTCTCCTTGATGAATAAGTCGGCATTAACATTGAAAGGGGTACCTTTGTCCTTAAAAACGCTATCTGGCCCGGTATCCGCAATTCGATATTATAAAATTTTTTTTTTTTAATTTTTAGTGCCAAGTTTTTCAGACGATTTGTTATCCCCACCAAAAAGAAAAATCCACACGCACAAAATATATTTGGTTATATGTCCTAAAAAACGCTATCTGGCCCGGTAATGAGTATGTAAATCTGATCCCTCACTATTTTTTTAGGTTTTTCAAGCTGTTTACATGTAATCGCCGTAAAAATGCCCAAGATTTGTTATCTACCCTCTCCCACCCAAAAAGTAAAATACACACGCACAATTTATCTACCATTACAAATATATTTAATTATATCCTTAAAGCGCTATCTGGCATGGTAATATATGTGAAACTGATCCCCCACTCTATATTCTAAAATATTAATTTTCAGAGGCAAGTTTTTCAAACTGTTTACATGTAATCGCTATAAAAAAAATGCCCCAGATTTGTTATCCACTGCCTCTCACACTGTATGTGTGTATGTATGTGTGTAGGTATGTGCGTATGTCCAACTAAAACTTGAAAAATGCGCGACAGATAACCATAAAGTTGATATTTTCTAAATTGCCTATCTTTCGGTCGCATATATCGAAATATTGGGAAAAAACCCATTGATTCTTGATTCATAACGGACACAGAATTTTTAGTGGGAGTCAAATTTGTTCGTTTTTACCACATCAGACATGCTTAGTAAACAAACCGGAAGTTAACAAGCATTTTTTAATTGCATGCTTCACCGCTCAACAAAAGGGAATAGCGCGGTGGCTAAGTGGTTAACGACGAGGACTGAGGATATGGGTGTACCAGGTTCGAATCAAGTTCGTTCCACAGAAACATTTTCATCAATGTTGCTGCATTTTTACGTGATGAACCAAGGTCATTAAATGAGAAATCTACCTTTGCGTTTTAACGTTTCCTTTTTTTTAATTTTAAATTTTATTTTTTGAACAGAAGGAATACTACACATTATATTGCTTTTCTTTATTCAGAAAATGTTTTTACATTTATATTTAAAACGTATTCATTTAAAAACATAAGTTCGTTCTGCGTGAAAAAACACCAATCTTCGTTCGTAAAGAAAATCACTGGTATCAAGTAATCATTTTGTTTTAATTATAAAAATGTAAACTTTCATCAACGTAGTTTTAATCGAAAGTTTGTTCCCAGTAAAAAAAATTAACTACGTTGTTTAGTTACGTAAGAAAGGGTAAAGTAAAGAAAACAACAAGAAATCAATGTTTTGTTCCAATTGTTCGACTGGTGATACCAGATCAGGCTGCCCTGTGGCTCCCTGAGACGAAATTCACCTACATTGACGTTTTTTTTTTTTTTTTTTTTTTTTTTATAAAACTTAATTATGTTCTACAAAACCAAAAACAACAGCCCCTCTCCCTTTCTCCCTCCCCTGTTTTATTTTTATTTTTCCTACCCTACTGGATATGACCTTAAACTACATCCGATGGTGAGATCCGGCTTACGGACTTTGGGGAATGTGGAGCCTCCTCTTGATTGCCATTGCTCCCAGGTCCACCCTGACCCGGAGTGGTAGTACCTGTTAGGGTCCCAACTATGGGTTAAATAGAAACAGATATTAAAAGGGGAAAGAAACAAAAAAGAGAAGAAAACAAGACCAGATTCGGCATTAAATAACCCAAAAAGGGTTGATATGCCGTAAAACAAAACTACCAAACAAAACCTACCAATTGTTCGATAGTATATATCCGAAAGATGGGCGATTTAGAAAATATCAACATACTGTTAATCTGTTGCGTATTTTCCAAGTTTTAGCTTGGCATACGCACATGCATACACACAACGACATCTCTCCTTTATATAATAGCAGTTAAGGGATAACACACTTAGAATTATGTAACGTTTTCCCCTGTCATGGCTGACAGAACGACAGCAATCTACCTTGTATTAAATAAAGGGTCTAGTTCGAAATTACTTATAAGGTTCCAGAGTTCAATACGATTCACCTAGAGAAGGTCCACTAAGCTTAATATATTTCAACAGAAAAAGGAAAGTGATCGATTCATTGCTTACAAAATCACTGTAAAATCGATGAGTCGGTCTAAATTTTCTCGATTTAAATGAACCGATGTTTTTATTAACAAATTCATTACAAACCGAACAGAAATTGTAAAGTAAAAATGAAAGTCGCAAGTGTTAGATTTTGGATTGGAAATAGTTTTCATTTTTTAAAAAATAAACAATAATGAGTTTAAATGACACGTTATACCAATAAAAAATTGAAAATAAATAATTTCTACTTGCGGCCTTCGGGCTGTGATAAAAGTGCAGTATATATTCTCTTTTTGGTCAGTGACGGAGGATTTTTTTATATTTGTCCCAATCCAGAGTATCTATTTTGAGGAGCAAGATTTCCCCACATTAAAACCGATCTTTGTCTAACGCCATCTTTGTATGGAGGCAAGTAAATAGGAACTCGTAGAATTCTAAAACTTCGATAAAATTTTTTAGGGTGAAATGGTCACACATGTTACCTTTTACTGATGGTTTTTTACTACTGGAATTATTAACGAATAAATGTCTACTAAGCTAAATGTGTTTCAGCAGAAAAAACATAAATGACCGATGTATTACTTACAAAGTTCCCATAAAATTGATGCCCAGGTCAAATTTTTCTGACGCACATGACGTTGGTATTAATTCTTGAAGTCATAAACAATATAAATAGAAAAAATACATTCATAAAAAAATTCAATTATATCCACCGGATTGTGTTTCTAGATGCTTAGCGCACGCGCGCAGAAAGGCATACTCAACTCTATTATGTAGATGGAGTTTTGAGACCCAACAAGGCAAAAAAAAATTATAGACATTCACTTGTGACATAAACATTTATAGATAAGAAAACATAATAGAGGGATGGGGTTAGACAAACGAACAATGAAAGGTTAAGACATAGAAAAAAATAACATGAAATAGAAATTTTAAAACAAAACGCAATGTCAGTCCTCTAATCCAAAATTCTCAGGATACATTCGAACTTGACACATCTAAAAAAATAATTGAACCGTTGGGCAACTTATATTGCTATAGTAAAACAACTGAAGCTATGGGGCTTGCAAAATCTTAATGCTGTAGAGTGATGCTGACATTACGGTTATTTTACAAAGATAAACATTTACACACATTGTTGGAACCTATATAATTGTGTTTCCCTATTTTCTTGTCTCCCCACGAGGGCAGAGTGAGACACAATATCTATTTTAATGTGAGGAAAATCCAGTTCTTCTGAAAAGGTGTACTCTGGATTGGGTCAAAAAGAAAAAAATGCTTCTGTCTTGAAAGATTTCTCTTACACTGATTAAATGCAGAAATTATTAAATGTAGTTTCAGAACAGATACTACACGTTACTCCTAACCAAAAAAAGGTAATTGTGTTTTTTCAGTAAAAATGAGAGGGAAAAACTATTTCCCTGGTGTGAATAGGGCGGAGAATTTATAGCAGTGCAACTGGTCAAACCCTTATTCAAATGACCAAAAAACAAGTTTACATATGGAAAATTATATTTTAAAAATCTTACATGTATTTGAGCAGACTTAGCACATTAGAATGCGTCCCAAACAATAACCAATTTTCTATGTCTATAAGTTTAGTCGTTTGAATATAAGATAACAGAAACATAAATTAAGACAAGTTTGAAGATGTATTGATTATTCTGAACAGTGCAAACATCTACAAGACGTTGGGCGGAACTCATTCAAGACGTTGGGAAGGTAAATCCTCGTCCTTAGTTAATTGTGTTAGTTGTTAATCGCCACAAACGTGAATGAAATTAAAACAGACAAGATATAAGATGTGAACAACTGCTTTTGAGTAAGATATAAACAATATAATTATTTATATTTGTGATTGCATTGCGCTGGTGAGGTTGCTTCGTTTATCGAGAAGCAGGTAAATTGTGAGCTATGAGGATCTCAATAAACGGAGTTCTTTGGACCGGGATTTTCTATTGTTAATCAGTGATGCCGGCGGGAAAGATGAATGCTTTGGGAGATCGGTAAACATGTTCTGTGAAGGTAGGAAGACCGTAATCAAGATGGAAGTGGCTAAAAGAACAGGAGGAGTGAGAAATGATGGTGAATGAATCGTAACGACAAGGGTGAGATGGATTCGGAATAAACATGCTAAAGTTACGACATTAGAGACAGAGAGGGGGACATGGAAATCAGATTATCTTTCCTTGTCAAAGTAGTAAAGAAACATGTGAGAGAGAATGAACGATTTCGAAATAAAGAAAAACGACATATAATAGAAAGAAATTGAGACAGCAATAAAAACAGAAATATAATATGACATTGAGAAAGTAATAAAAAAACAGAAATAAAATGAGAGATTGAGTAAGCAATGTAAAACAGAAATATAATGAAAGATTGAGAAAGCAATGAAAACAGAAATAGAATGAGAGATTGAGTAAGCAATAAAAAACAGAAATAGAAGGAAAGATTGAGAACGCAATAAAACAGAAATAGAATGAGAGATTGGGAAAGCAATAAAACACAAAAACAGAATGAGAAATTGAGAACGCAATAAAAAACAAAAATAGAATGAGAGATTAAGAACGCAATAAAAACAGAAATAGAGTGAGAGATTGAGAACGCAATAAAAACAGAAATAGAATGAGAGATTGAGAACGCAATAAAAAACAAAAATAGAATGAGAGATTGAGAACGCAATAAAAAACAGAAATAGAGTGAGAGATTGAGAACGCAATAAAAAACAGAAATTGAATGAGAGATTGAGAACGCAATAAAAAACAGAAATAGAATGAGAGATTGAGAACGCAATAAAAATACAGAAATAGAGTGAGAGATTGAGTAAGGAATAAAAAACAAAAATAGAATAAGAGATTGAGAACGCAATAAACAACAGAAATAGAGTGAGAGATTGAGAACGCAATAAAAACAGAAATAGAATGCGAGATTGAGTAAGCAATAAAAACAAAAATAGAATGAGAGATTGAGAACGCAATAAAAAACAGAAATAGATTGAGAGATTGAGAAAGTAATAAAAACAGAAATAGAATGAGAGATTGAGAACGCAATAAAAAACAGAAATAGAGTGAGAGATTGAGTAAGGAATAAAAAACAAAAATAGAATAAGAGATTGAGAACGCAATAAACAACAGAAATAGAGTGAGAGATTGAGAACGCAATAAAAACAGAAATAGAATGAGAGATTGAGTAAGCAATAAAAACAAAAATAGAATGAGAGATTGAGAACGCAATAAAAAACAGAAATAGAGTGAGAGATAGAGAAAGTAATAAAAACAGAAATAGAATGAGAGATTGAGAACGCAATAAAAAACCGAAATAGAATGAGAGATTGAGAAAGTAATAAAAACCGAAATAGAATGAGAGATTGTGAAAGAAAAAACAGAAATAGAATGAGAGATTGTGAAAGAAAAAACAGAACAAGAGATTAAGAAAGAAAGAAAAACAGAAATAGAATGAACGATTGAGAAAGCGAAAATGCAAATAAAAGGAGGAAAGCCAAAGAAAGAAGGAAAGAAAGAGAAAGAGAAATTTAAAAGGCCAAAGTAATGAAAAAAGTTTTCTATGAATCAAAGAAAGATGTAAAAAGATGTGGAACGGTAAAGAAAAAAGGAATAACAAAGAGGCTGGGAATACCAAAACGAAAATATAGAAATTAAAAAATAAACAACGATAAGGTTCTGAAATCTCAAAAAAATACATACAAAGGAAGAATGATGGATTTTTCAATAGAAAATGAAAACAATAAAAAAAGGATTACAGAGTTTTAAAAAGGAAGAAGTAATAATTGACACTGTATAAATAAATAGGAGTTGAGTGGGAAGTTACTAACAAGACAGGAGAGAAGGAAAGATATTTAAACGGAAGAAAACAAAAGAATATCATAACGGCTTCATTTAAGTTTGTCTGTTTTACTGCATATCAACACTGTTAGGTTATTTAAAGCAGAAATATAATACATATTGTACATGATTCACTGCTAACAATTTTGAATGCGAATTGCTATTTAAGTTAACAATGAAGTTGAGGAGAAATTATCGGAAAATAACGAAATCAAAGATAGAATTGTTGCATCAACCGGTTCGCCTTCCGTAAAAAAACACGAAATTTTACGGAATCAAATCACGTGTAAATAGCGGAATGCATTTTGATTTCATACCGTTTACATCATTGTTTTCACAACCTGCATAGATGTGAATGATTTATTTCAGATCTTCTAATAAAAAGTTGCATTTTACTGAGACATTTATCAGTAATATATATATATATATATATGTGTATATAAATGTGTGTATATGAATGTGTGTGTATATGTATGTGTTTATATGTATGTGTGTATATGTATGTGTTTATATATGTATGTATCTTTCTATATTAGGTTGTCCATAAAGTCCGTCTGCAATATAAAAAATAAACTCTTTTTACTAAAAAACATATCGATTTTTTAAGACAATTTAGCATAAATACCTAAAATCGTTTCAATTTTCTATATTGCAAAGAGACTACTGGACATTTGTGTGTAATATATATGCATATGTATGCACACACCCACACCCACACACAGATATATATATATATATACATATCATATATATATATATATATATATATATATATATATATATACATATCATATATAGCTCTATATTCATTCATAGAATGTGCTTGCGTAACGCATGTCTAATCGGTTGAATGATAGCTTTCAATCTTCGAAAAAGTATTCTATAACTGTTATTTTCCCCTGCTCTTGAAATTAATATATATATATATATATATATATATATATATATTAATTTCAAAGAATACCCGTCTCAGAACATAAAATCAAGTCCCTGAAGAGAACAGTTTTACAAACTTTTATTTCCCAAAAGAAGATTAAAGTGTAATCATACTAAAGCTTATGTCTATAATCCTTATTCTAATTTAGATCAAAATCCATAGCATGAGTTTGACTTTAGAAAATATCTAAAATGTTAAATCTTAATTGGGTTTAAGAAACTGACATTTAAAGAATCTTTAATTGTTGTCTAATTACTATGGATCATATTCAATGTAAATCTGATATTTGAATTTTAAAATGGGAATCTATTTAAAATACTCCAAAGAAACTACAAAACTGGGGAATATTTATTAATTAATGTATAATATCTATTGTAAAAATTTAACAAAAATTAAGTCTATCAGATGTGTTTTTAATTAGTTCAGGAGTGAATTCGGCACATGCAAATAAATAAACATATAAATATACCGAACTTTAAATACATATTTAATATATATATATATTTTTATTTATATATTATTACAGAAGATCAGAAGGATATCGGTACCGTTGGTTTCAAATTCAAACAAATAGGACCTATAGTTGGTCTCCTGAAGCTAAAGAGCATAGGAAACCATCGATAGGTCTTTTTTTGTTTAGATTTGAAACCGACGGTACCGATGTTGTTCTGATTTTCTGTAATACATACACAAATAAATATTACGCCTTTATTTTTTTATTTTTCTTAACAATCGAGCACTCTGCTGCGGTTCTCTCCCACTAACCTTACATATATAAGTAAGTTGTTGCGAAAAAATAATTAGATGCATAATAGTAAAACTTGTTGCTTTTTTTATTACTCCGTAAAGGTCAGGCTTGAACATTTAAGAAGCATTTTCAGATATTGTTTTTTATACGTTCAGTTTAAATGGTTAGAATCTAATCTATTTTTCATATGTTTCCTCTCGTTTTAAAAAAAAATTAACATGTGTCTAAAAAACGATCTTTAACATTTCCTTTAAAATTGATCGATATTTTGCACGTATTTGATCTATTGGTTATTTTTTTTTATCACAATGTTAACTAATTTTCGTACATCAGGTGGCAAACTAAAGACCTTTTCTCAATTAATCTTGTGCATTATTACGGATGTGCTGATTGAAAATGAGAGCTCAAAAACGAGAAAAATGTTGAGTATAATTATTTTGTCGGATTCAATTTCCTATTTTTATTTAATTACATATTCTTGACATAATGATTGCAATTCATGTTTCCCCGTCACGTGCGACAATTGGTAATCTTACATAATTCCTCCAGAAGCTGTTGCGGAAATTAGCGAATTAAATGTTAGGTCAGACAATGTTAGCTGCAATTTGCGTGTTACTGTCGCCTCCTTTGTTAATTATCATTGCAGTCAATTATAAGGGTTCGTATTTTTGTACTGAAAGTAATTAACGATAACCTGGTATTTAGTTTAATTATCCTAATAATGCATAAACGCATTTGCTTGTTAAATGGGCTTAAATGAGTTCTGACAACCTATACAAAGACGGTATATTCACACAGAATCGTGATAAATGACGTACTTATCGGAATAAATCTAAGCAACTAATCGAACGTCACTTATCTTTAATATGTTAAATGTATATATATATATATATATATTATATATATATATATTATATATATATATATTATATATATATATATATTATATATATATATATATTATATATATATATATATATATATATATTATATATATATATATATTATATATATATATATAAAACTAAATGTCTGTATTCCCTAGAAAAATAAAGGTTAAAGAATCTACATAAAATTTAACATTGAATTATGTAAAATTGACCGTGGAAGATACTAGAAGTGTTCCGGAATATCTAAGTGTACATCTAAGCAAGTTATTGGGGCATAAGCCTATCAAAACATAAAATATCTCCTATTTTGATGAATTTGAATCGTATGAATTAAACTTTCTCGGGGAGACAATTGAAATGGTTCCAAATCTCTGCGTTACCGTCTATGCGTCAAATATCCACGTGCTCCCACACATAAATGACTCATGGGGACAGAGTGCACCTTAAATATAAGAATGCACTTGTACAATTTGCATGTGAACATAATGAGAGTATTGATTTACTCCTCTCCAGGAGTTAGGCACAAGGCCAGTTTTTATCTTACTCTCACAAGTAAGATGTGACCCAAGGTCGGGTCAGGAAAGTGGTGTTTAAAAATTGGCTGGGCAGCCCCGTCGGCATTCCTCGGTAGGGATACCTCAGGCAGTAAGCAATAAACTTACTCCTCCCCAAAGAGGGGAGGCGAAGCCTGGGAGGGTGGACCTCCTAGAACTGCACAGGACAGACCCATAGACCGGCGTAAATCAAGGCCCGAAGGCCAAGACAATACCAGTTTATGGGGTGCAGTATCCATCGAAACAGATACTACACTTTGATCTTAGCCAAAAGGCCAAGAGTAGCTATACGTTTCTAGCTGCTCCTTAAAGGAGCGTATGGCACTTTTTCTAACATGTTACACAATGAAATTAATCTATTTATAAGCGTTAATTTAAGAGTATGAACATATATCTGAATAGCTTAGAGGTAAGATATTTAGCTGACAATATCAAGGTTGCTGTTAAAATAAACTCTCCTTAATATGATGTTTCATATGATGCTCTTCTACACTAATCCGGGCAATGTCTGGTAACCTTGATTGTATTAAATAAACGGAGGCTGATAGATACTAATGTTCTTATTGGTTGAGTTGAGTCACGTGATAGAGGAGGTATTTAAAAACATAGTCAAGCAGAGTAGTTGATTTATAGTCTTCGGAAGCTTCTGTCCTTATGACATAGAATATACATGTTAGTAGGAAATGCTTAGATGAGGTCTATTGTGCGATTGATAACTCGGTCGATGAAATATGAATAGTCGGTGTATCATGTTTTTGTTTTTTTCTATTTCCCCGCCATAAGTGATCTTCAGCTGTGGGGAATGAAGTCCAAGATGGCTACGTAATAATGCGTGGATTCAGATGAACAAAATATACGTTAATGAGTATCTAAGCAAATAACTAATATGTATTTTTTCAAAACAGAAACATAAATGGGGAAAATGTCTAAACAGTTTTTTTTTGTAAATATCAAAATTAGCTATGGACGAATAAATTCTTTAATGTATTCATCCAAAACTGAAACAGTATTTACCAAGAGGGAAACGAACGATAAATGAAGGTTTCTGCAGACTACGAAGTGTGTTCAGCGATCATCTAAACTAAACCAGTAGTAATAAAGGTAATCTCTGGAATGAAGTATTTGTTCAAAAGTACCCAGCTTGGCATTTTGGCTAAGATCAAAGTGTAGTATCTGTTCCGATGGATACTGCACCCCATAGACTGGTATTGTCTTGGCCTTCAGGGCTTGATTTACGCCGGTCTATGTGTCTGTCCTCCTAGGCTTCGCCTCCCCTCTTTGGGGAGGAGTAAGTTTATTGCTTACTGCCTGAGGCGCCACTACCGGGGAATGCCGACGGGGCTGCCCAGGCAATTTTTAATAGCCAGAGTGCTCACCTCTCGGGCGCTGGCTTTTCAAACCCCACTTTCCCGACCCGACCTTGGGTCACATCTTACTTGTGGGAGTAAGATAAAAGCTGGCCTTGTGCCTAACTCCTGGAGAGGAGTAAATCAATACTTATCAATATAGAAATGTAAAGAGAATGAAAGATTTATTTTCTTTTTTAAAAGTTGTGCTCAAAACACCGAATCTATATTTATATCTACAGAAAATGACAAGAATTTTAAATTGTAGATTAACAAAGAATATTTAATTTTGTTCAAGAATACAAGTTGTGTTTGAAAATGTACCCAGACTAAAATTGTAGTTACGTATAGATAT
>OY744527.1:112444724-112454724 GCA_963556195.1 Sepiola atlantica
TTTCTACAAATATATACATATATTTATATACATTCCTTTACTATATGTATATAGATATTGATTTTTTAAATTTGATTGAATGTGTAAGTATGCGTCGATGTACTTTCGGAATATTTTCAATCGCCAGAAAATATCCGTTACGTATGAAGCATTTAAACCATTATATAACTTACTTCGTTCTGTGTTAAGCAGATAATACTGATTTTTGTACAATGGTTAAGACTTCCTGCTCTGTAAGAGCACTGCCCTTATAGAATGGAATTACAACCCACTATAGGTAACCTCTTTACAAAGAACATCATGTTGCAACAAAATATTCAAATGAGTGGATCATCGATGTCTGCAAACAGACCTGATACCTGAAGAAGAAAAATAACTTACTGATTTTTTTGTATATCTTAGTTCATTTTAATTGAGCGGCGACGTTATGTCGCAGTATATTCTATAAAAAGAAAATGTTAATTTAGATGACTATATATCTTATCTTTTATCGTTAAAAAAACGCCGGAGTTATTACAAATGTAAAACAAATGTAAATGCAAGCGATAGCATTTGTTTTGTTTTTTAATAGAGCTGCGACGGAAAAAAAGTTTAATTCAAGCGATTAAAATATCACGTGGGAAATTTGATCCCCGAAAGAAAATTCAAGTCTCGCACGTGAGAAAATAGAAATTATACTCGAGGATAAGCGCTGAAAATTGAATTTGAGCCGACAGCTTTTTCAGAGAATAAATAATAACAGTGTATAGTAATTTAACAATTTTACTTAGGCAAGTAATAAAGAATGATATACAACAGAACAGGGTAAATATACAAAATAAGGGCTTGGTAATTCGTGCTTTCGCGTGAACTTTTCTTATGTGAAAATGTAAGTTGTGCAAACGTTTACTCCAACAATTCGCACTCTTCCGTCGTCGAAGAAACAGCTTTTGCCTTCGAATACCACGTGTGAGCTTTTGTCGGGAATGCAGTCAACGGACGTCGAACTTAGTGGGCGTTTGGTTTTGTGCAATTAAACCGATGTCAACGGTGTAGGTAACTAGGAAAATAGGCTGGTGTGGGTAGCGTTTAGGAGAAACAGTGATGATTTTTTTTCGATAGATACCTTTTACGAAGGGATGTGTCATGTGACTCGAGTAGTCATCGAAATACGTTTTGCAGATATTACCAAGTGTTTCCACGTCAGATTTTATCAGAATAAAATGTTTGTTTTTTTATCAGTTACGTATTAGGACAATTTGCTGGTGATAGCAAAAATGGCCTTCGATCTGTAAATTACATCTATTGCTAAAACGACAGATAGCCTCCATGCGAAAAATATTCTGAGCAAAATAAATTGAAATAAAATGTACTGTACTTAACATTCACCAACCTCCAACAGAAAAAAAAAGCGAGGACGAGTCAAATATCTATTTGTAAAATTCAATGCTATTTAGAGTTAATTCCGAAGATCAGACCAACTTAACTATATATATATATATATATATATATATATATATATATATATATATATATATATATATAATTCTCAAAATGGGAACCGAGACGAATCAAGACAGCTAACTTGGAACACAAATATAATTTTCAGATAGAGCTATATAACAAGAAATAAGCGTTGTATATCTTAATACGTATTACATATTAAGCAGGAAAAGTGACAGGGAATATAACCAATATATATATATATATATATATATATATATATATATAACTTCTTTGTAGAATGGTAGGAAAAATCCCAGCAGAGTGCTCGATTAATTAAGAATTAAAGTTAAAAATTAAGAGCATAATATTTATTTATTCTGGTACAGAAAAATTAGTACAACATTCGTACCGTCGGTTTCAAGCACGGAAGGTCTTACCCATCCGGCTCTCTTCAGCTTCTGTTGTCATCTGTTTTGGAAATGTGAGGTCACACATGACACTCTTGTTGGGACGCGTTATTTGCTCAGTGTGTTGTGTGTGTTTGTTTAAATTTGAATTTAGTGTAATAAGACCGTTGAGATTTAAAACACGAGGGAATTCAAGATTAAAGGGAATAAAAAAGGGGGGGGGTAAAAAATATATGAAAAAATATATATATATATAAATAAATATAAAAATTTGTACTAATTTTTCTGTACCAGAATAAATATATATATATATATATATATATATATATATATATATATATATATATATATATATATCCTTGTTTTGAACTTGTTTTCCTTGTTTTCTTCTTAAATGATTTTAACTGGGTCAAACCCCTGTGGGGTATTGTCAGTTGTTGAGGTCAATATCTTAGATTTGCATCTCCCCTGATGAACTGCCTAGCAAGGTGCTTGCTAGGTAGCAAAACACGTGTAGGGAACTATAGCCTTACAAAGTAAATAAATAAATCATAAAATAAAAGATCTTTTCGTTGTGATGAATCCTCTCTGGAAGAAAGGGAAAAATATCTTGGTAAACCTTCCAAATATACGCGTATATATATATATATATATATATATATATATATATATATATATATATACGCACTCAGCATTTTAAGGTGAGGATCAATGTTAAGTTGAATAATACTGGAAAAGGAGTGGCGGACTCAACTACATCTCGGAGTAGTAACTAATAAAAAAGGAGCTTTCGGATGTTCCTCGACTACTGACGACAACTTTACTTTTATTTAAAGAATAGATAAATGGTCCGATATACGTTTCCGAAATTTTAGCAAAGTTTGATTATCTTAAACCTACCCTAACTTCACTTTAACAGAACCTGAAGTCTATAACGTCAGCCACGAATATTCAATTTTCACCTATGTTTTTTTTTTTTTTTTACTATAGTATGATTTTGATTGCTTCAGATATGGCAACCCGGTCTCCTAATATTTATTAAAGGTTCTAATTATTATTTATTTTTATTACTAAAAAAGGTATTCGATACGCTGATAAAAATTAACGTGATTGATCTTTCCAATGTCATCTAAGTTCAAACGCTCTCTCCGGATCTTACAAAATAGAGCGGAAAGGTTAATCGTTGCTTTTAGAAGCATAGAATGTATATAGGTGTGGGAAAAAACGGGTGGTAATTTGTAGTAATCAATAAAGAGAGAGGGAGAGAGAGAGAGCAGAAAGTGTAAAGAAAGAGAGTGCTCAAAGAGAGGGAGGGGCAAGTGTTAAGTGATGCAAGAAAGAGAGAATCCATCGATAAAACTCTCCATTACTCTACGCCTGCCAATTGAAGAGCTGGACTCACATACGTTGCTACTTGAAGTATACCATGGACATGTATGAGATTTCCCTTCTGGGGCATGTCAAGATGAAGGCGCTGACGTAATATATTTAATTGGCAGACGAAATATATACACATATATTTATAGATACATACATAATACATATATACATACATCATTGTTCTCTGTAAAAAGAGTTGAGCTCTCCAGGTAGTCGATAAAATACAGAAATGATATAATTTCCTTTACTTTCGTGGCGAGATTAATAATGTGAAAGAAAGTTCTCTCGGCTGCTGTTCAAACATTTGGGTTCTGAATTTCAGCTTTAAACACTCGCCATGTCTAGCCACACTGAAAGGTAGTAATACGGCGCAACGGCTGTCTCTGGGTGCTGTGTTTATACATTATATATATATATATATATATATATATATATATATATATATAAAGGTAGAAGGATAAAAAGGAATTAGAGAAGCAAAAGGCAGATCTTTTTTCAATTCAGTTTCTCAGAGCCAGGTATATTCCGCAAAAAGGCAATTTATTCAAATTAATTTTTTCCTTAAGCCAGGCTTTTCAAAGACCAAAATCTTATCATCAGAGGAAATCGCTGAGATAGATAAGTTGGCAAAGGCCAAGATTTTTTGCAATCATACATTTGCTTGCATTCGAGCAGAGTTTTGCCTTGTATTTTCCCCCCCACAATCTTTATTTTACTTTTTCAAATTTTAAATCTTGGCCTTTGCCAAGTTATCTATCCCAGCGATTTCCGTCTGATGATAAGATTTTGATCTTTGAAAAGCCTGGCGTAAGGAAAAAATTAATTCGAATAAATTGCCTTTTTACGGAGTATACCTTGCTCTGAGCAACTGAATTAAAAAAAAGATCTGCCTTTTGCTTTTCATTCTTCTACCTATCTATATGCTCTATCCTGTATGTTGAGCTGTATACTTTTCATAATAGGTTTACCTTTCCTAAAAGTTCGCTTTTAGTTCACCACTTATAATATATATAAATATATATATATATATATATATATATATATAAGTTAAAAAGGATTTTATTTTCGTAGTTCCCTCATGTTAACAATACACATTTACTCTATATTTACTCTATACCAAACTGAAATATTACTTTCAGTGTAAACAGGACTGCCCGCGTCTAACATAAAAAACACATATTGTAGAAAAAGGTCCTATTATAATATATACTAAAAATGTATACTTTATCTCAGGTTATACTGATTGCACGATTAAACCAGCGACAGACAATAAACCAAATCCCCCACTGAAGTAGAATATAAAACATATCGCATTCAGACAGGTGTTGAGCTACTTGCGAACAAGACTCTACAACGGATTGTCTAAACTTTCTCGGATGGTATTAAAAGAGGAGCGAAAAATAAATCATTGATTTGCGTTACGCTAAAGCCAGCCATGTGTGACACAAGGTCAGTTTAATGTGAGGAACACCAGCTTAACCTCATGGAAATGTACAAAATTACATGTCTTGCGAGAAGAGGGTGCATGCAAAAAGCTAACAATCGACAACCAGTACTAAGAAGGTAATACCTGGGAGAACGGCCTTCTAGGAACAACTAGAACCATAGTAGATTTCACTGACTGGTCTGTAAATGCAATGCGCTTTCACTTTAAAGTACAGTTAAAATAATCAAAAGAATGAAAGGAATACTATCTTGCATTCTCTTTCTCTCGTAGCAGTAGTATTTATAACCTTTTCTCGTTGTATGTCTTCGTAAATAGAGATTTTCAAATTTCATACTTAAAGTTGATTTACTTTATCGATTGCTGTTTTACATTAATATCGTAGGGCTACATTCACAGCGAACAAAAATAAACAGAAAATAATTCAATAGTTGGGTACACAATTTTCTTATGTTTCTATTCTTCCCGGTCAACGACAGAACACGGGTTCGCTAGTACACACATATATATATATATATATATATATATATATATATATATATATATATATAAGAACCGAGCCTGAGGTTGAAGTTTGATGGTGATGAAAGGAGTATAGTCGCGCTTTCAATGCATTTGCGGCGTGAGAGAGAGAGAGAGAGTGTTACGCCTCAAATTCATTGAAAGCGCGACTATACCCCTTTCATCACCATCAATATATTCATATATATGTATATATATATATATATATATATATATATATATATATATATATATATATATCAGGGCGGAGACGCAAAAAACTTGGTTTGGTTGTTTTGTTTTACAGTATATAAATCATTTTCCGGTAATTTAATACTGAATCCGGTCGTTTTGGTAAAAGTGTGTATGCTTCAAGGTTTTTATATGTTCAAATATTTATTCATAGTCTTTTGTTTAGTTGTTTTGTAGAGGAAAATGTTTGTGTTTTGACTTGTCAGAACATAGCTGAGTTTTGCAATAAGAAAGGAAAAACAATAAAAGTAATGTTTGGTGCATGTTTGGTCAGGAAGCCGGTATCTTCAAACAGCCTGGTCTGGTAGCACCAGACAAAACAACTTTTATAGTTGTCCAGGTGTGCAGAAAACCCATCTTGAGTGGCAGACCCATGAGTACAAAAGAAGAATCTGAGGTATTTGCAGAGACTGGTTGTCTTGTCTTCTGTTGTGACTGTCAGTAATGCGAAACTGTCAAGTTACAGAGAAGCGGATTTAGTTCGCTATGCAGTTTTCTGTGAAATACCATTTAAGTCTTCTAGTAAGTGTTCGTAGTAGTCAAATATAGCGCAACGTCAACTAGTCTATCTATATACAAGGCCTGTCTAAAACGTATCCGACCTTAGGCCAGAAAAATATTTCAAATACGTGACGGGGTTGGGACTCTAATCTCCTTCAAAGTAGGCCCCTTGTACTTGCACACACTTAGCCCATCGATCCATCCACTGTCGGAAACACCTCTCGAAGTCTTCTTTTGGAATGGTGTGCAGATTCAGCAGGTGTTTGGAGAAGATGCGATGTGTAACACAAATTGATGAGTGGTTCAACCAATTCAAAAATTGGTGCACATTAACGGAGAGTGACTAGCGTTCTGGGGGGCTCCAAACTGCTCGGAGTGCAGCTGTTGTTGAGAGGGTGCGAAAAAAGAGATAATGCGGAACACGACGGCGGTGATGAACACCATTCCAAAAGAAGACTTCCAGAGTTGTTTCCGGCAGTAAATGGATCGGTGGGCTAAGTGTGTGCAAACACAAGGGACCTACTTTGAAGAGGATTAGGGTCCCAACCCTGTCATGTATTTGAAATATTTTTCTGGCTTACGGTTTGATACGTTTAGACAGGCTTCGTATATACATTGTGCTATGCCTAGCCACACTGAGGAGTCGTAAAGACGACGAACCACGTGTTTGTGCATAACTGTATTTTATATACGTATACGCTTAACTAAAGTTTAGTTATATTCTTTTCTAAACAGTTGCTTATATTGCTATTTGAATTTTGAAAAGTCATTTCTACATCGTAGTAAGAATGACAAGATTAAGCGCGTACCTCCTCAATTTAAATCGGCTTTTAATCTTCCGCAACCCATTCAACAGAAAGTGGGTGTTCAATTCCTAAAAGCTGATAACCAAGACGAAGGAACGTAAAGAAATGTGATATTATCCTTCTCATTAGTTCATCAATATCTAATGGAGTGACGAAACTAAAAGCTAAAAGCCCTGTTCAAGATTATTATCCAACCGGGTTAATAGCCTTCGATTCGTCAATCATCTCAATCAAATATCTTAATTCCGAGAGTTTAATAAATCTCGATTAAAAGCATGTCACAACTGCATAAATGCATCAACAGTTGAAGATACCCAGGTTTGGTTGACGGAAGTTATCGAATTAAGTTCAATCTATTTCCTCTTAAGCTCAAACATATTGGATAGAAACCTTCAATTTTACAGACACACACACTTAATAAAGTCAGCAATATTTGAAAGAATTTATAATTAATGGTGCTTGCAAACATACCCGGCTTCCGGGCGAAAGTATTTCGTCAATGTAATAAAATGTTATCTACTTATAATAATAAGTGCTGTGTGTAAATATACACATTCATATTTTAAACGATATATATATATATATATATTATATATATTATATATTATATATATATTATATTATATTATATATTATATATATATTATATTATATTATATATTATATATATATTATATTATATATATATATATATATATATATATATTATATATATATATATTATATATATATATATATATACCGTAAAAAGAAGTGAATCCTCTCGATGATTAGTATCGTAAAATGGTAAAAAATCATTTATAATCGATATATTTCTTACACTCACTCATAGAAAGAGGCTCACTGGCTTCGAGCGTAAAGAGAACGACGCATGTAGTGACGATTTGTAGTGGCCGATATCCGGGTTTCCAATATTTGAATTGGTGCGTTGGTTGCGTCTAGGCATACTGAAGAGTGGCGAAACGGTGAAACGACGAAACAGCTTCCGTGTATTATTTATTCACATTATGTGTGTGTGCGTGTGTGTGTGTGGCTGTGTGTGTGTGGCTGTGTGTGTGTATAAGAGCTCAATTTACTATAACTACAAGTATCACCATTAAATACGGCTCGTAAACCTACTCGTTTTTAAATTCTCCATTCTCTCAAGTTCAGCGGAAGTCGTTCATTTTTTGTCGGTTGCTGACTAGCTGTGACATCTTATATTAAATGTATATTGCATGTGATTGTATCTTTGTGCATGCATGTTTATGTCTGGTTATTATTTTTGACTGATGCATATTATGTGGTGTCTTTATTTTATTTTCGGTGGTGAATAGATAGGATACATGAAATACCTAATAGTAATAATTTTGTAAAGGTTTATCTGTTCTGACGTAAGAGTATATCTTGTGAATCTTAAGTAATGATATTATTTTTGAATATTAGGTGGAATAACGGATTTAAAAGAGTGATGTATAGTTACGTCATTGTTTCATATAATAAAACTCTGATTGAACAAGAATGTGTTTAATGTATTATTTTTTTATTCCTGTATATTTATATATTTATTCATATTATCTCTATCGCAAGAATTAAGAAAACTTATTTGATACCTGAGAAAATTTGATGAAAAAGCAAACGATATAAGTTGTCAATTCTTTTCAACACTGTGCATACCTACATATGATAGACTACTGTCAAAAACGACGTATTAACCTCTGATTCTACGTTGACCCCCCCCCCCACAGATGGATTAGATGTGGTGGTGTTATTTCGGAGTTTTCCTTCTTAGTGTCTATATCTCATTGCTGGGAGAAAGAAATTGATTAATATATTTACCACGTGAAAGCAATGAATTAATCCTGTCATAATTCGAACACGACATGACGAATCCACGATCCGCACCGGTAACCATTTAACCATCTACAATTCCATCCATATAGTCATTATAACTAGCTGTGTTTGATATGGCGTTGTCCGGCGTTATTTTCTTTACCGTTTGTTCTTTTACAAATAAACTATCTTAATAGGATTTGGTAAGTTTAAGTTAATTATTATGGTATAGATTGGTCATTGAATTATTAACTGCACCAAATTATTATAATACTATTAAAACTATAATCGGTATCAAATTATTGGATCTAAATAGATTCGAAAACTTTCGATTTTTTTATACATTTGCTAATATTTTAAAGCCAGAAATTTCTTTCCATTCAACAGTTTAAACGCTTCCAAATTCCTTTCAAATTTCAAAGCGTCACAAAGTAATTTATTCTCTTTCTTTTCAATTATTAATAAAATATTAAAATGGCAGACGTGTTTACAAATGAAACAGAATGCATTATGGCGAATTTAATTTCGTAATTCGAGTTTTAGTGTTTTTATTTATGGAGAGGTTAATGTGATCAGGAAGATAGTCAGGATGAAGAACGTAATTTGGTAGAGTTAGTTTTATCTGGCCGCATCTGTCTGAAATAGAATATTGAACAAGAAAAAGGGTGACCATCTTTCATAAATAAAACCACATCTACACACCTAAATAGGTATCAACTTTTATTCAAGAGAAAACTGGAACACAACGAGAATTGTGCTGTAGGCTGGCTTTTGTCGATAAACGAATGCTGTACCTTGGGAGTTCCATTCAAGCCGGATACTTGTAGCGAAACAGCGAGCACAGGATAGCATTCTACCAAGAGGCGAGCAAAACAAGAACTGATTTTAATTGTCTTTAGGGGCGCGAAGATACGTCTACGCAGATGTATCATAACACCCACGCAAGTTAACAGTCCAGGCTCAAGTGCGCGAGCGCGAAGCCAAACCACAACCTAATCTAACATTTAGATTAAATAAGTCCCTGACGTAACTGCTACAGATTATTTAAATAGGATTTTAAAAATTTCGTTTTATCTTACAATCTTGCATTTTTTATTTCAATAAATATCTGATTAATAAGAAATAATATTATATATATATAAATATATATATCGTAGTCGCAAGAAAATACGCACACACAAGTGACGATTAAATGACAACATAAGATTCATTATTGTAATTTCCATGTGAAGAGTTTGCTACACAAACCGATCACTATTATGCTTGATAGACGTGTGCTTGGTAAACAAATACGTATCATCTATCGGCCACCAACGTCAAAAATATATTAATTTTCAAGCGAAAAATAGAAAATCGTTGCTAGGACTCGAACCCGCATGGCTAATATTTGTTTACAACTTCTCTATTCAAACACAGTACTCTTGATATAGATTAGCAAAGTATACACAAAGTAACGGGTAAGTAAGCTGACT
>OY744527.1:112459724-112462224 GCA_963556195.1 Sepiola atlantica
TAAGTGGCTATTGAGAAAAAAGAAAAGGGGAGAAGGTTGGGGGGGGTCAGCCTAAATCATAATCCCCGCAGCGAGATGTCTGTTTACATTAGTTTTCAATTTCTGCATGTCAGTACTGTCGGGGAAACAGGGGGCAGGGAGAGATTTCCAGAGGCCAGCAGCACGAGGAAATAAGCTATTTGAGTAGAAGGCTCTCCGGCATCTGGGGATCTCCACAGTGAATGAATGAGATTTAGTTGATTGTCGAGTTATTCTAGTGAATTTACGTCGAGGGGGCACCAGAGTAGCCAATTAATCAGAGCATAATCCATTGAAGTACTTGTAAAACAAACATAAGGATGCTACATTGCAGCGATGGGACAGGGGCTGGAGCTTGGTTGACAGTGAGGGACCTATTAGGTTGGCGACTCTTTTTTGGACCTTGTCAATGAGGGAAAGACTACTGGAGGTTCACCAGCCCAGATGTGGCAACAATACTCCATGCATGGGTGGATGGTGGCTTTGTATAGATACAGGATAATGTCAGGTGTGAGGAGCTTACTAGCACGGTAGAGGGAGCCAGTCTTATTTTGCGGCAGCCTTGGCAATGTCTTCAATGTATTTGTTCCAATTGATGTTACCTGTGAAGGTTAGGCTGAGGAGTTTGAATGATGAACTCTCAGGTAGGGTGTTATTGGCCATGGCAATCGGTGGTTGAAGAGGCTTCTTGTAGTTGTTGAAGGAAAGTAGCTTTGTCTTTGCGGCATTAAAAGTTACCAACCATTTATGACCCCAATCCACTACAGCCTGGAGGTCATTTTCTAAAAATTCAGCCATTGCCTCGGATATGATCGCGTCTGTTTTACCAACATGGCGAGAGTAAAGCGTGGTGTCGTCAGCAAATAAACCAATCTCCGACTCTATATCATCAGGGAGATTGTTTATATAAATCAGAAACAACAAAGGTCCAAGGATAGATCCCTGGAGTATTCCAGCATTTATGTCATGTTGCTTAGATGAACGGCCATCGAGGACAACCTGGATTTTTCTTTTGTTTAGGAAGGATCTAATTATATTAAATAGTTGCCCAGTAATACCGTATGAGCGTATTTTCAGGAGAAGCCCTTTATGCCATACCTTGTCAAAGGCCTTGGATATATCAAGCGCTACTGCCCTAGCTTCACCTGCCTTGTCGAGTGTATGATACATACGTTCAGAGATGACCGTTAGGATGTCTGCAGTAGATCGTGCTTGTCTAAATCCATACTGGCGGTCAGATAGAAGTACTAACGCTAGATTGATTAAGGATTCAAAGATTTGGGCAAAGATCGGCAGTAGACTGATTGGGCGGTAGTTCTGAGGGTCGGTTCTATTCCCAGAACTCTTGTAGACAGGTACCACAGAGGCAATTTTCCAGCAATCGGGGAAGCAAGATTCAGCTAGGCATTTATTGAAGAGTTTGGAGAGGACAGGGGCCAGTTCAGCAGAACATTTCTTTATTACTATTACAGGTATAAGATCAGGCCCACAAGCTTTAGAGGTGTTAATGTTTTTTATGATGTCTCTGACCTGGGATGGGGTGATAACCAGGTTATCAAGTGTGACTTCGGTCAGCAAAGGGAATTCGGGGAGGGGGTGGCTATCTGAGTCTAAAGTAGAGTTAGAAGCGAAACGCTGGGCAAGTAGTTCAGCCTTATCAGTGGCCGTGCAGACGACATGAGTGTGTAATAAGCTTCCGAGCAGAGGAGTTCTTACATTTTCGTTTGTATTTCAGGCCTTGAAATGGAAAAACAAACAGAGCACTACCGATATCCGATGCTTATTTACTACAAAAAAAGGAGAGAAAAGGCTACAGAAACCTGCATAAAGATATGTCATGTGTATGAGGAGCATGCTGCTACAGAACGGATGTGCCAGAAATAGTTTGCTCGATTCTGAAAAGGAAGTTTTTCACTGAGAGATGCTCCCCGCTCTTGCCGGCCAAATATAATCGACAGTGACCAAGTGAACACCGTTTGACAACCAGACAAATCGCAAACATTCTCAAGATTTCCAAAATTGAGCGTAGAAAATGAATTGTATAAACTCGGTTATGTTTCTAAACTTGATGTTTGGGTTCCCCCTTTCCTAAAAAAAACGAACGAACAATTTGGCCAACTCAATGTATATGCGTATGCGTGTGTGTGTGTGTGCGTGTGTGTCCGTGTGTTACTTCGCTACCACACGATACTACATACTCTGTACAATTCGGTTAGCGGTAATAATTTTCAACAACGATGGCGTCTTTATAAATATTAGTATTAATTCTAGACTAAAACAAATACGTTTGAATACATTCCGTAGCTTAATATTTGTCCTAAAATTTTAATTAACATATTTTTATCATCTTCAACCTCATCCATAAGTCTCTATTAAATGTGCTTCAAGTTATGAAAATATATACATTGTTTAAATATATAATTAAAATAGTGAAAAACGTATGTAATATGTCTATTTTATACAGAAAACTTTTCAGGGATGC
>OY744527.1:112467224-112489724 GCA_963556195.1 Sepiola atlantica
TGATATTTATAAGGAGGCTTCAGTGTATACAAATCTTACTGCAAGGGCTGAAAAAATAAAAACGCATACAACATGCATTTAATCTGTACGTATTTTCTTATCGCTCAAAATTCAAAACCTTATTTAAAAAGGTTCAGATTATATTATTTTTATGATATTTGTCATTGTTCTTCTTTACAATGTTCGTATTCAATCAATAAAAAACACTCCAAAGTAAACGTAACTAATAATTGTTTAACGAACCGCAATTTTTCTCATTTGTGTCTTCTTTACTTCTTTATTTTTACTCCTTTTTTCATTAAATAAGAGAAAATAATTATGCTTCACCAGTTTTCGCTCGGTATTTATCAAAATACATAATAAAATATGAATCAAGATACATAATAAAATATTTAAAAAAATCATAGAATTACGTCAGTAATTTAATTTTTCATATATAAAGTATCATCATTTCTGATGACCTAAAGAAAAACCATTCACAGTTGAGTTATTATAGAGAGGGGTTTCCTTCAAATTTTGTTTTATGCGACAGTGTAACATTGAGGTGATGGTCTGACTTGGTATTTGCTTTCTCGCTTCCCTTACCACTTGAAAAGTTTTGTCCGGGAGCTAGAAAATGGCACGTATTTTTCTCGCTAACTTTTGCGTGATAGGATAAAAGAATATGTATTTAATTAATATAATAATAAAAGTACATATATTTAATTAATATAATAATAAAAGTACACATATTTAATTAATCTATATACTACTAAAACTCTATTGTCTTGTATGTTTGCAATCAGCTTTCAGCTTTCCGGTTTTCAACATCCGGTTGCGCATGCGTAAATAGCATCGTCTTCCAATCGTCTTCCAATCTGTTATTCCAATTCCGTTGAACTCTTATTATTAACGAACGCATGAAATTTTTCATTCTGGAAATGTTTATATCGCTTTAAATATAAAACAATTACATTTAATTTCATCAAATAGTTTTTTTGTTTTCTCCACGGCTAAAAACATTCAACGGCAGGACTTTGTAAAGTCTGTCGCAGTTTCAAAAAAGCTCCACCCTTTTAAAAAACAAAAACAAACAAACAAAACAACAATAATCATTATTAATATCAATAGCGGCGGTGAACGAAACCACCTCCCACTTTTCCTCTCACAGATTTCACCACTCCTACTCCCTCTGTTTTCGTTACGTACGCGAGACAGCCGGTTGTACCCCCTTCCTTTCTCACCTGTTCAGTGCATATTTACCTATAAGTATGGCCAACCACTTATAATTCAGTAACTATAATTTAAAAAAAAAACAATTATAATAAACAGAACGACGCATAGAAATCTATCTATATTCTTTTTTAAACAATTACATTTAATTTCATCAAATAGTTTTTTTGTTTTCTCCACAAGTGTCACGCACATACATGAATTCCATAGCTAATATAACAAACTGACCCAACGGGTCACGGGTGGTCTAGTATAATAATAAAAGTACATATATTTAATTAATATAATAATAAAAGTACATATATTTGATTAATATAATAATAAAAGTACATATATTTATTAATATAATAATAAAAGTACATATATTTTATTAATATAATAATAAAAGTACATATATTTAATTAATATAATAATAAAAGTACATATATTCAATTTTTTTTACATAGAATTATTTTTACGCAAATAAATACACATGGGTATTTATTATAGAGTTAGGACAGTGAGTGTTTTACTTTACGGCACTTCAACCTCTGTGGATCATTTAATGCCAAGAAATGGTTTAATAGTCTGATTTTAGGGTATGTGTTTTGATAGCGTTTTGTTTCATTTGTTATATATTGTTGAGGAGATTAACATGTTTTAGGTTAGGTTTTAAGTTATTTTAGTGAAAGTTTTTATGCTTCAAGTTCTTTATATCTTCAAATATTTATTCATAGTATTTTGTTTGGTCGTTTTCTTTTACGTCATATCTACCCTTTTCGGGTTATATAATGGCAAATTTAATCATTTTGGTAAAAGTTTTTATGCTTCAAGTTTTTTTTTATATCTTGAAATATTAATTCATGGTGTTTGGTTTGGTTGTTTTGTAGAGGAAAATTGTTGTTTTTGACTTTACAGAACATGATTGAGTTTTTCAAATGGAACGAATAAAAACAATAACACTAATATTTGGTGCATTTTAGGTCAGGAAGCCAGTATTTTCAGACATCCTGATATGGTAGCATCAGGATTATAGAGTGAAGGCTGTGTTTTTAACCGCAGTTTTAGAAAACATATACACAATATAAAACATATACACAATATAAAACATATACACAATTCAATACACTTCAAATAAACATTATCATATGAATGTAACTAGCTAGTCAAAAAAAGAACACGTGCCATCTTTGGAGGAGCCATCCAGAGAAACGAAAAATGTCGGACATAAACGTTTTTCTATTCGGATTATTCGGGCTACTACTATTCTAAGCTTAAATGTTATTCTTACAAAGTGTCGACTAATGTAAACTCCGAGCTTCTTAAAGTGTGTCTTGTCGAACTCGGGAATCTATACGCAATTTCGAATTCAACCCTTTATTTAATCAACAAGGGTGGATTGTTCTCGTTCCGTCAGCCATGACCGGATAGAAGTCTAAAGCAATTTTTATTTTATCCTTTGTTAAGATCGTCTGAAGTGAGGATTTAACCTTCAACTCCCAGAAGACTATCACTTAGAAGTGATTATGACTTAACACCTTTATCCATTGCATCACGTGTCCATGAACCTGAAGAAGGTTGGAGATTACATCGGCCGAAACGTTGGGAGAATAATATCCAAGATGAGAATAATACAAATAATACAAATTATCAATCCTCATCTAAAAAATGTCTTAACCTAAACGTTTTCCTTAAGGAAAGCGTTTTTGTTTAATTATTTAAAATATTTTTAATTGTGTCACACAAAATTGAGATGAATGTAATGTTCAAAATTTATTTAAATATCTCTTGGATTTGAGCAAAGTGTAGGATCTGCTCTGATACATTTCATATTTTCTGTCTTCCGTCAGCGAAAAAGAACTCCTAGATAGTAATTTTATTTTTGTCCCAATCCAGAGTATCCCTGTGTGGGCAGTTTTATTTCCCCACAGTCAAAACTGACCGTCTAGAGACAAGTAAATAGGAACAACCGAATAGGCCTAATAGCCGGTTTCGAATACAAACGGTTTCATAGACGAAAACATTTTTCTGACGATTGATATTAGCAAATAAGGTGGACCAGAATTGCTACAATAAAGCGGATTTATCTCGATTGGTTTTAGATAAACTGTTTTCTTATCCATGTATTTAAATTTCATTTGAAGTTAACGAAGGTCTTACTATTTTTTAGAGTGAAAATCTAACATTAATGATTTCCGCCATTCTGAACTGACTTTAGAATTTCAACCTCTTGTTAATAAAGAAAATCATTCGCTTGATGTATAGTAGACAACCATGTTATGAACCGTCCAGGGTCGGGTACTCTTTTAGTTATATATCATTATTGTCCAGTTTGGCAAAATATAGAGCAATGCAGTTATTTCATATTTCGTGTATTATCTTAGTTCAAAATATGGCCATCAGCACCAAATGAAAACGAAAATGATAACTTTACAAACCCTAAGAGATTATAGAGATATCGGGATATCGGGAGATGGTAAGGTAGTGCCGAAACTCGGACGTTGTATTTCCCTAGGGCTGGGGGAGTTACAGAATAGCTACTCTTGATAGAAATCCGACAGTTTGTAATATGACTAAGCGAGGTCAAAAGTGATGTCTAATTCAATAAAACGTGACAAATAAGAATCAGTTGTAGTCGAAGAGGGCAAACATGCATTCATTGATTGCTTCTAACTTAGCCCACAAAATCGATAGAACCCTATTGAGGTCAAAGTCAACATTTACACGGGTTTTGTAAAAACAATTATAAGGACTAGCAGACCACGTTGAAATTCAACGATCGCTTTTTCCTTTGTATTGAGTCACAACATATCAAGGCCAAGATCAACTTGAGGATAAGTGTTAAATGAGACTGAAATGATAGTCAGCTGAAAGATGAGCGACTTTTTTAAAGAGATAGCTGGTCATTTCGACTGGTCAAAACAGAGATTAGAGAGTCGGTGGTGAAAAGAATAAAGCTATGTGTTAGAGGTGTTAAATGTGACGAGACACTTTTCCCCAATGCACCATATTCTCGAAGTATGAAGAGAGAGAGAGAGAGAGAGAGAGAGAGAGAGAGAATCGGCGAGATCTTGATCATCAGTGCGTTTCGAAGTGCTGCCATAGACAGTCATGTCGTCGACGTAGATGTCAACAAATTATCCCAGCATATGATTTAGAAAGGCGTTAATGAAGATTCTTCATCGAAAATAATGTATTTTAAATATTCAAACACTACGAAAATTATTAATTTTAGACGATAGTTTCATTTTATAATAAAATTACAGGTATTCATTTGAGATAAATTTATAACTATTTTTCAATAAAATATTCAATAAAAACAAAATCTGTTGAATTTGTAATGCTTTGTCCTATTATTGTTTTTACACTTTATTCTCTGACAAATTTTGGTTAATAACTTTCTTAAAGTTTTTCAAGTTGTGATATTTTATTTTTATTTTCAGGAGTGAAATTAAATTTTCATTTGGGTCTGAAAATTGAGTCGGGCTAATATATATATATATATATATATATATATATATATCCACAGACAGCTGTTTCGTCGTCTACAATGCATTAGTCGAGTGAATCTACACAGAGGTGCTGAAACTCGAACGAGTGGTCACATCCAAATGCAGCCAGCAGTTAAGCATAGCATCCGTTGCGCTAACAAAACCCGCTTCGAAGTGGAAGAAATTATAGAGTTATATATATATATATATATATATATATATATATATATATATATATATATATATATATATATATGTATGTGTGTATGTATATATATATAAGAGAGAGATGTGTGTGTATTTTTTTCTGTATACAGATGTTTTATTTTATCACGCTACCATTTACTCAGAGAAACCTATGCTTCACAGAAAATGATTGATTTAAGTGATAACCGTTATTTATTTCCTCTAACTCCCCGTTTGGTTTATTGACTTTTGGGTTTTTTCACAAACATTGTAAAATCTTATTTATTTACTGATGGATTAATGCACTTTTAAACCTGCGTGTTTCTCAATTTGGGGATTTTATGTTTACATTGGACCCGGAATTGAGGTTCTGAAGAACAAGAAGTTATTTTTAATACTAAACTATCTGAAATAGTGTTTACTTGACAGATTTTTAAAAAAACAATTTTAAGCCAGATGACTTCGTTTGGGTATAATTTTAATGAATAAATTGATATCATAATAATTTTAAAATATATATATAGAGAGAGAGAAAGAGAAAAATGAAAAGAGGAAAAAGCACACATATGTATATATAAGTGTGCGTGCGTGTGTGTGTGTAAAGAGAGTGAGAGAGGTGGAGGATCAAGGGATACACCAACTACCTGCTCGTTCAATGACCTTCACACTTCGCTCCAAAATTCGTCTGACTTGTCTCCCGCCCGTTACACAAATTATAGCGGTGTGTCCGTTTCCGGTGTAAATCGTCATTTCCCTCAGCGATGGGTGATCGCGAGGGCCAAGGCCGAGATGCACAGAGCAAAAAGGCGTGAGATGCGTTGGCTGGTGAGGCAGAGGGCGCCGAGAAAGGCGACGAAGAGAGAGACAGAAATAGAGCGAGAGAGAGGAATGACGACAGTGGTTTTCTTCCTCTCCTGCCAAGTTTAGACAACTATGCCGCCTAATAAGGCGGAGTGATCGCGATAGGTAGGAGTAGGCAATCAAAGCCTAACCATAAAAGTCTAGAAAGGAAGGATGTCACACGCTGTAATGGCGTGGAAAGCAGTCCAGGGCAAGTCCAGATTACATTTGGTGATAAGTTTTTCAGCGCGAAAATCAGAGCCCGTCTCCTCTTTGTCACCCATTCGGTTTGACTTCTTGCAGAATGCAATGGGGTGGTTTGGAAGTGGATGCCAGATTATGTGAGGATGTGTGATCAGTATTCTGCTTATAGGATGGTTGTTTAAGATTTTAGAGATACCAGTAAATAACCACCACGGGCATTAGACTGAAATCTTGTGAAACACATTTCTATCCATCTCAGCTTGTCTAAATATCTTTCTCTCTCTCACACACACACTATATATATATATATATATATATATATATATATATATATATATATATAAAGTGTGTGTTAATCGTTCAAGTTTCAAAGTATTGCATGGAAAGTTAATAAAATTGAAATATAAGCCAAATTAGCAATACAAGATTTTTTTTTTCTTACATTAATCCTATCCATTACGGAATAAAATTCCTTCTTCAGGGGTGACCAGTATTGAGTCATTTTTTAAAAAAAAATTTTCATCAAAAATAAGAATAAAGAAACTTATTTCTTTGTTAATTTGATAAACGTCCTTGATGGTACGACGTCATCGCCGTGCTGTTATGAATGGCGGGTAGGATTCAAAAAACCGGTGTCGAACGAGAAATGCGTTGGCACGCTGTCAGGTAAAGTGTGTATTAATCGTATATATATATATATATATATGTGTGTATTAAAAGTTTCAAAGTATTGCATGGAAAGTTAATAAAATTGAAATATAAGCCAAATTAGCAATACAAGATTATTTTATTATTTTTTTTCTTACATTAATCCTATCGATTACGGAATAAAATTCCTTCTTCAGGGGTGACCAGTATTGAGTCATTTTTTTTTCATATATATATATATATATATATATATATATATATATATATATATATATATATATATATATATATATGTAACACTCTCTAACTCTCGCGTTACGTGATGAAAGTACATTTATTTATTTTTTCATTTATATACCAAAAACTACACTTTCGCCTTTATCATAGCATGGAATATTTTTTTATATTCAGAAAGCTCAACAAGGCTCTTAACGTCCCTATCTCGCAAGACATGGCATTATCATACGTTCGAATTGCAACTGATTGAATTTCAAATAAGACCTGTTATAGATTACTTGAACAAACCGTATAAAAGTCTGGTTTGCATAAACAAATACGTGTAAGAATTACGAAATGTTAATTCACACGAATGCGTGCTGCGAGTCGGAAATAATTTATCCATTTATTTTTTTGCCTCATTATCAATCTATGGCTTCTTATAAACACGCCCATATATTCTAAAGCGCGACGGAAGTTTCTTATTTCTTCTAGTTATCTTCAGAGAGCTCAATAGGGTTTTAAATTCACCTATATAGCAGGATTTCACATTAACATACGTTTACTCGTCAACGATTGAACAGCAACTGATCCTAATTCAAATTCGTCTGTTTCATGATAAAACAATACATATTCCCTTATATCATGCAACATTTAAAAATAGCTGATTCACACTAAGTCAATTGTCTCCAAAATATCTTCTTTAAAGTAATATTTGTCAGAGGAGTTGTATTCTTTACTTCAATGAATGGTAGATGAAACAAGATATTTGTAGGAGATATTTAACAAAGTTTACATTTAACGTGTAAAAAGACGCTATTGGTTAACAAAGTTAACAAAAGAGTTAACGCGCAGAGAGAGTCTCTTCAAAAAATGTTATGAAAGCAAAAAAGGCAAAAAGTGAGTAGCGAAGGAAATTTAAAAATATGTAAATATTATTGGAACGTTAAAAGTCTAACTTGTTCAAAATTAGATTGTAAATACTATTGAGTCGATATAGATCGTATTTTATTGCACTGAAACCTAGTTTGAAAGTGAAAACGCAGACGATATAGTAATTCATTAATTTTATAAACGGTGAAAGCGGTTCTAAATCTTGTTCAAATGGAAGAGTCTACGTATATACATACGAATTTTAAATATCGTAGTTGTATTAGGTTCCATTTCGTGTGTAAAGATCAGAATTTCGAATCTCGAGTGAGGTAATTAAAATTGAAACTTGTTGGTAATACGTTTTTAAGTTATACCAAACGGCTACTAATTCTGGGAAGTGATAGGAATTTTGACATCGAATTCGTTTCCTTTTTGATTTAAAATTAAATAATGCAATTTAAAAAAATGCTTAGGTATTCCCATGTTGGCTGTGAATTTGGATGTTAATCTATAGCTACGTAAATATTGATATGACAAAGTTTGACTTACCCCCTTAAGGATCGACATAAGGATCAGTTTAAATGCACTTACCTGCAAAAGAGGAGAAAAAAGAATTTTTAAACAAATATGAAAATGGAATATACAAATGTCCTATAGGTACACAGTTTAAAAATGACATTAACAATGGCAATACTTCTTTAATATAGGGTGAACTCTCTGTGATCACTCCAACTGTCAACCATCCATTAAATCGTTAAGAAAGTACAGAATCATTTCTGCAATCCACAATATTTGGGGCTAATAAATTTTAGTCCATGCTTAACTTGCCATCAAGTTTCAGTCATGAATGTCAAAAAGTTTTGTTTTTTTGTTTTATTTACGTTCAATTATAGGCGGGGACAATTTGGTGATCGTCTCATTAGTAGAAGGTGGTATCCTGTATAGGCTTCAAACGCAGTAGACCATAACTGCTCAGATTTTTATTTTTGTGTCATCTCAAAGATGATGTCTATCGAAACAATCTCCAGACTATTCCTGAAATGAAAAGGGCAATCACAGCCCAAATCACGGCAGTGCTAAAAAGATGGATGTGCCAGAAGAATTGACAATTCTGTCCGTTGTGATCTCAGATGGCAATGCAGAGATGCACATTTGGAGAATATCATTAAACGACGATAAAACAAAGGCTGTTGGGCATTTATAACTGAAATGTGATAGAGAAGTTAGACGTACTTGAAGTTTATTTCCACCAAATATGATTGACTGTAGAAGGGATTTTGAATGTTATAAAAGATTCAATGGGTTGTAGCATGTTTTAATCATCCTGAACTAATAAACTTTCGAGTAAAATTCTTTAAAAAACTGGCAAAGATGAATATGAAATAATCAGTTACATTGAAAAAAGAAAATGGCCAAAGTCAAAATAGTGTCATTTACATGGAGAAATGAAGCAAATATGTTGAAATAGATGTTAATGGGTAAAACATTCAAAAACAGGTAATACAAGTCAGAGGTTAATTTTAGTAAATTCTTTCCACAGAAGATCTTTCGACTATCATTCATCAGAAAAATAATATCTAATCCGCTAATAAATTTGAATTTGTACTTTTACAGAACAGGACTCATATCACACAGATTTTTCTGATTGCGATTTACGGAGAAGACCTGAAATGGCCGAGCCGTCGTCGAACAGTGATTTAGTAACGACATTAAATCAAACAACCTTTTCATTTTTTCCAACTTAAACTTAAAATAAATTAACCCCACCTCAAGATAGGTTTGCTAATTTTCTTAAAATTATTTATTTCTTTTCAATAAGATTTTATTTAATTTCATTTTTCCAGGGAAAAATGCTTCTAAACCTAACTCTTTGAATGCTTAGTGTCGTCTGCCTTTTTACATTTTCCCGGCTTTTAGATCGGGAACTACTTCGGCTATGTCTGATCTGTATAGTAAACAGCAATCGGAAACATTCGCGTCGATATGTGTCCTGTAGAAGATCCTTTTAATTGAAATATCTTTCAAGATAGTTAACAAATATTAAGGTTACACCGCAAAGAGACACTGTTGATAAAAAACAAGTGCAAAGCGACGTTGTTATGCCATGTACGAACGAAAGAAAAGAGGAAAATAAAAGGGGAAATATGTAAATAGTGTTGGAATATGAACATTCTTTAAACAGCATAAAATGTATATCAACAAACAGACTCCTCCTCCTCCTCATCATCATTAGTAGTAGTAGTAGTATTAGTATTATTATCATTATTATTAACAACAACAACAACAACAACAACTGTGACAAACTGGTTGCGGCGTATATCATTGAAAGTTTAATAAATAAAATAAAGATCTCCTGAACGAATTTGAACCAATGTCTAGAATAGAAACAGGTTTAGTCCCAAGGCGGCTCTCTTCATGGGCGCAGGTTCCGGTTTTTAAATAAGTTAATAGTTAACTGTAATGCATGGGTTATCTCTAATTTTCTAATTATTTCCTGTATCTTTTATCAGACACCTGCACGATACTTTAATATAAACTTTAAAATAATACGAGTTGTACAGACATATGAATATTATTTATAGCTGCATTACACAACCCATAATAACATCACATGTAAATTAACGACAGTCTGTATTATTCTATTCATTAGTATAAAAAAAACACTGCTCCGTACGTAACGGAAGCCAACTTAAGGTACAATATTATATTAGCTGTATGTTAAGTAACAGCGTAATATATTTAAGAAAAACATATAAATAGATTGTCAATTAGTATTAAAGCAATTGTTCATTAACATCCCCCAATAAATAATGAGTTAATAAGTGCGTTACGAACATTTATATCAATTCTAACGTACATGTATACCCCTATTAATGAACATACTCATATTTTTCTATGCACTGATGTAAGATTTTATCTGGTGGTCAACCGTAAGTACGTCTTTACGGCTCTTATGGTAGCCTCGGAGCTTTCAAAACGTGGGTCCGTGTAGATATTCTTAGAGGTGGAGTAATTAAAACGTCATACGAAAAAAATATCCGGTGAATAAAGGGTGTTTTTCAGTCCGACAATAGTAATGGCGTCGAGAGCAGGTGCATTGTCGTGGTGAATATGACGTGCAAACGAAAGCATGCAAGATAAAATCGTTGCAGAACGCTAAAACTACATACTCTATACTCCCAAAAATACCATGATAGATTATAGCATAATCTGCTTAACCATTTTTTTCATCATTTTAGCTCACGAAAACGCGTTCCTTTTCCGAAACGTTGTAAATATAAAACTGCCCGTGTACACTCTCCGTCAAAAATGACGGAAAATAATTATGGTTCACCAGTGTTCGCACTGGCTATATATTACTAAAATATCAATATGAAATCGTAGAATTACGTCAATTAAGTGTTCATATATAAATTATTATCATGTCTGATTACCTAAAGAAAAAAAACACCCACCGTTATTTTTTTATAGAGTGGTGGATTGTTGTTCGTATTTATTCCAGACGCTGGATTAAGGTTGGGCTGGTAGTCCGACTTTCCAGTTGATTTCTCGCTTCTATATCACAACTTGAAATGGTTACGTCCAGAAGCTAGAAAGAGTTACGTCTTTCACTAGCTTATCTTTTCCTGGCGAGATGAATATTCAAATAAGTACACATGGGTCTTTATAGAGTGGAGGGTGTTCAGGGTGTTCAGTTCAAACACTTTTTCATGAATAACATTTTTTGAATAAATAAAATAAATATATAAACATTTTTTGGAAAGACAGACCAATAGTAATGTCGCTTTTTGTCTATTTTTTAATATCAGTGCATACTTTAAGACTCATCTCTGAATGTTAAAGACACGTCACTAATTATTTTAGAAGCAGCTGTCATTAGAGATGAATGGGTAATGGCCCAAACAACATTTGTACAAAGAATACCGAATTCCTCGATTCCTTTTAACAATTTCCTTTTCATTCGAAGATGGGACAACAGTGCTCGTCCGCTCCAATGGTTTCATTCTTTCGTTTTCGGCATGACAACCCGCCCGCGCGATACATAGCGCGGGTGTCTCGTTATTTACTCATTATTGAATTCAAATGAAACTGTTTCTGAATTAGGATTGGGTTTCAATGGAGAATCCGGAAACAAAAAAAAAACAAAAATCACTTAAATCTTTTTAAAGAGGTACAAAAGAAGAAGAAAAACAATTCGTAGAATAATTCTAAACCATGTGTCACGGATTGACCTTCATCGCGGGTCAACTTGTTTGTTGCTTTGGGTATTATATTCAAACATAGGCTCACAAAACCCCACATACAAGCAATATCCTAAAAAATATCGACTATAAAAATGAACAGAAAAATGTTGGGAGCACTTCATACGAGACGAGGATACGTCTTCGACAATCTATCCGGCTGAAGTATGATTCTCTGCAGTCTAAAAAGGGTGCACACTCCTACGCTTTACCTTCTGATTTTGACAGGGGTTTGTTTTAGCGCCGGGAATGCCGACGCGGCTGTTCAGGTATTTTTGTGGGTTCAGAGTACACTACCTATGACCTTTCTATGCCTACCCACCGACCTAGTACCACATCTTCCTTTGGGTGTATATTATATTCGGACATAGGTTTGCAAAATTCTACATCCAAAGCGATATCCTAACAATAGCAACTATGAAATTAATGATTAATAAGATATAGAATTGACAATTGTTCAAGAAAAGGAAGTACGAATGAAATAACTCGTTCAAAGAAAATGAATCAACCAATCAATTTCTGTCGCTAATGCGAAGAACCATGGTACGTGTGTGGACAATTCCTTCAAACTAACGCATCATCGTATTGAGATGATGAATAAAGTCCTGATCCGGAGACCTTTTATCAACCTAACAGCACGCCCCTTATATATAACGGTGGCACTGCCTATTGTTGAGTATGCTATCTAAGCAACAAATCCTTACCTACAAAATAATATAGTACACGTAGAGTGTGTTCAACAGTTAGCAACCAGGAGGATGACAGGACGGCCAACGCTACCTACAAAGAGTCGCTTCAAACACTAAATCTATTTTCTCTTGAGCAGCCGAAGATGCGCGATTTGATTCTGGTATATACATCATCAACCGAAATTTTAATATACCTTTAGAGGAGTTTTTTACACTAACACTTAAGCGTGGTCTCCGCGGGAACCCTTACACGTTCGGCTCAATAGAAGAAGGCAGCATTCTCTGTCCATGTTTCTGTTCCATGGAACAACTTGCTAGAGGAGGTCGTGACGATGACTACCATATCCAGGTTTAAAGCGGCTCTTTACCTAGCATTCAGACTTATATCGATGTAAATAGCTTCTACCTGTCTTTTTACATGGCTTGTTGCACTTTGCTATTTATGCCAAATATATTTTATTTGAAAACAAAGCTAGATTCATTTATGTAGTATAAATGCGTAGTTCTCGTAAGAGAGTTGTTAACTGTAAGAGTGAAAAAGATAGAAAAGAAAGAGTTCAGTGTTGTCTCAGTCAATTCGTAAAGTCTTTTGTAATAAAATACTTTCTTTTGGTAGGACATGTTATTTTTAATTAAAATTTTCTTTTTGCGTAAATTCGTGAAACAAGAAATAGCTATCGTATTTTTTTTTCTCTGGCGAAGGTTAAATCAAGTCGGCGATCTGCGTTCTTGTAGTAAAGGTAAAGGTACAGGTCGCATAGCCTGGACGCGCACGAGTGTCGTTGCCGACATCGCACACTGCCCATGGCGGCAGTGATTTGTTAAGAATCACCGTGTCAGCATATGGAAGGCGGGGCCCATCCCTCTCCTTCTGCTGCCTTGAACCTTCCCTGAGTTTTAGTCAGGTACCCATTTACTGCTGGGTGGACAGAGGGAGTTTTCAGACCCGAAAATTCGCATACCGTGAGTGGGATCGAACCCGGGCGTCCAGCCCAAAGACAAGTGCTATAACCACTCGTCCTTCCCTGTTCTGGTAGTGTTGCAGAACAATTTTAGGCGCGCTAAGCTTTGATGGTAAAAGTTGTTTTGTTTGTTTTTCTTTTAATACGCAACAGCTTTAACAAGTTTTAAAAATTAAACAATCTTTTTTTTTTCTACTGTGAGCTCATGTTCGTCTTCAAGTTGGACACGTAGGAAAAAGTTCAGTGTCGCCTGAAATTTAGAAGAGAGTTTTATTAAATATTATTTTTTTGCGATCTGCCGCTAGCAATTATCGCAGGCGCATTTGCCTGTATTGCGAGAATATACTTGCATCTGTGTCGGTATTGGGATTTTCTGCGCGGAAAATGTCTGTCCGTTCGTTGTTAATTCCGGAAGTATTTTATGCGCTATACCCTGTTGATCCGTCTAAATTTTGACATGGAAAATTCTAGAAGATTTTAGTTTCGGCGCAAAAAGACTGTGGTCGTTTTATATGTGTTTTGCGTAAGTGCATTTCAATTGTTTTCTATGAGTAGTAGCATTTAAATTTAAAGGAGGAGTGATTCTATATACTGACACTTGTAATAAACGGAAGAGTATTATATGTGTATATTTAAAATGTAATAGTAAAAACCTACTGTCTACAGATGTAATATTCAGGTTGACTTCTATTGTAACCTGTAAAATAGCGTGTGGGTTAGCTCGTGAACTCACTCAGCATTACACATCTCTGTAGCTACAAAAAAACCATTACGTCGCAGAGAATTAACATGTTGTGAATATGATTCGACCTGAAAGTCCCTTGCAGATATAATGAGCCTCATTAGACGTCACAAGCGACAGATGTTGTTTGAGACAAAAGGAAAAACGTAATGGCTTGTCTAAAGGCGTTCCACAATTGGACAGATTATTTGCCAGGTTAAAAGCTAACCTCAGCGTAAAACGAGAACTAAAATGAACAATTTTTATTTAAGTCTGCAAATAGTTCTTGGTGAACCCAAAAGTTTAATATTTACCTGGTTGAAAGTAAATGAAATCAATGCTTAAATAAATTTAAAATTGCTTAATTAAAGCATAATTATATTTTATAAGTGGTTGTATTAAGTCACGAGTTGACGTTCGTCATCTTTGTGTGTGTATATGGGCACGCAATAACCCCAGAAACACTGGACAGATTACACTTTTGGCTCGGAGCAAAATGTAGTATCTGTCCTGGTACACTACTTCGTCTTTTCTGTTCGCGGTCAGTAAAGAAATCATTATAGACAGAGGCAAGTTTATTGTTGTCCCAACTCAAGGTGTTCCTTTTTAGGGAGCTGGATTTTCTGTATATAAAAAAAACTGACCTTGTTTCTAACTGCCTTTATAGGGGTAGGGGAAAGTAAATAGAGACACTGGTTCCGTTCATACAACATTTGTAACAATTATTCCATGTGTATGTAAAAATAAAAATAGTTGTAGAAAATAGTTAACATTTCACAAACTGTTATTGTGTAAAACCTGAATGTATAGTCTAAACAACTGTATAACATTTCACAGCTTGCTGATATTCGAGTAAATTTATAGTATTGTTCGTTCACATATCATTACATAACAAAGTTAATTACACAACATTTACAAATGTCTGAGTGCATAACTTCAGTCATACAAACTCTATAATTCACGCAACTTTTGCTATTGCAGTATGTATGTTGTACTACAGTAGTATTTACAATAGCGGTCTAACTGGATTGAAGAATATTGTGGTCGTATCTTCTTGCATTATTAAAGTATCCAAATATATTTTACTTTTATGAACCCGTCCTCGCGGTATTCTAACTATAAGTTAAGTCAGTCTCTTTGTTTCATTGTCATCGGTAGCGTTCTTCCTACAACATCATTATTCTCGCAACTTTAACGTTCGAACTCCTCGGCCTAATATTCACAAGTGGCATGAATTGAAACAAATACATAGAAGACATTGCCAAGGCTGCTGTAAAAAGAGTAGAGTCCTTCTACCGCGCTAGAAAACTTCTCAAACCTCACAGTATCCTATATCTTTCCAAAGCCACTATCCGTCCATGCATGGAGTATTCTTGCCACATCTGGGCTGGTGCACCATCCACTAGTCTTTCCCTCTTAGACAAGGTCCCAAAAAAGTCGTTAATCTAATAGGTCCCTCAATATCCACCAAGCTCAAGCCGCTGTCCCATCGCCGCAATGTTGCATCATTGTGCTTGTTTTACAAGTACTTAATGGAATGTGCTCCGATGAACTTGCTGATCTGGTGCCTACTCTAAAATACCTTCAACATACCCGACAATCAGCCAAATCCCATTCATTCACAGCGGAAGTCCCAAATGCTGGAGAGCCTTCTAATCCAATAGCTTGTTTTCTTGTGTTGCCGGCCCTTGGAACTCCCTCCCTGCTCCTCTGACTGTGCCGACATGCAGAAATTTAAAACTAATGTGAACCAGCACATCTCCTTATTTAGGATGACCTCAACGCTTTCACTCTAATTCTCAGTATTCTCTTACGTCTACAGTGGCAGCTTGCCTTGTTTTGGGTGAACTATGTTTACAAAAAAAGATGTTGCACTATGTTGCCAAGAAGAATAAAATGCAATCCGATTTAATGCTATCCAGAAAATACTTTGTCCGGGTAAGAATTATTTTCAAATTGCCACCATCTTAAAAAAGGGACGTAACTCTGTATTACTCTTGATTGAAAAAAATAAGATTTTCAGAAAAAATCGGCACAGTTAAACACACAAACAAAATTGAAATTATAAGTAAATATGCTACCGAGCAACGCCGGATAGATACAACTATTTACTAATAAATATTAATACATCTTTGAATAAACAATAAAATGCTGTGGACAACGAGGAATAATAACTATAAAAGTATGTGCAACCCAAATAATAAAAATTGACAGGACGACGCTTTATATAGTTTTAATAAACAGTAATTTTATGTTTTACTAGTCTTTTTTATTAGTGCTTTTCAAAATGTGATATATGACTTAAGATTTCAGATTTAAATGCGATGTGTGCAAAACGAAGCACTAAGAACGGATATTCTTAAGAGGCGTCCATTAAATCTGCGCATTTAAATGCGATGAAAATATTTAAAACTGAAGCGTGACAGACCGACGGACAATTTCTTACTGAGATGTATTTACGTATCTAAACATAGATGCGTCCATTTGATCTGAGCGTTTATCGATGAAAATGTTATTTTAACCTGCAGCGCGACATGTCAACGGAGAGACCGACCGACCGACAGACAAAGCCTCAGCTAAAATTGTGTGGATGCATCGAACGGAGTACAGTACAAAATTATATTTTCCTCTCTCGAAAATAGCCTGTATTTAATTAAAGCTTTATCTGTTCTGAACACATAGTCTTTTTGATAAGTCTGCAGTGAAACTTTAATTTCCACCTCATGGCATCCCTCTTTAACATCCTCAGTTCAGCTTGGCCTTTTGGCTAAGATCAAAGTGTAGTATCTGTTCCGATGGATACTGCACGCCTGTCCTGTGCAGTTCTAGGAGGTCCACCCTCCCAGGCTTTGCCTCCCCTCTTTGGGGAGGAGTAAGTTTATTGCTTACTGTCTGAGGCGCCCCTACCTGGGAATGCCGACGGAGCTGCCCAGGCAATTTTTAAATGGCCAGAGTGCTCACCTCTTGAGCGCTGGCTTTTCAAACCCCACTTTCTGGACCCGATCTTGGGTCACATCTTACTTGTGAGAGTAAGATAAAACTGGCCTCGTGCCTAACTCCTGGGGAGGAGTAAATAAAATCCCTCTTTAACATCCTGGATAAACGTCAGTGGACATCCCTTTCAGAGTCACTAGTCATAGGCTACACTGGATCTACACGATACCAAGAGAGCAATAACTGCATGTTTGGGGTAATTAACTTTTTTCAGTGATACAGACACGGACGTAGTGACAGTCTGGCGAAATGGCATCCGACTTGAAAATACGAAGCAAATTCAAAGCAGTGAATTCCATCACATAGAAAATAAATGTACTCATCGACATTTGTAAATACTTGCTGGATGTTTGAATACGGTAATATGCGAAACTAAACACGTTTCGGGCGGTCTTTTGAAATGAACATTACCTCATCCATATGACAATACTTGACCTCTCAAAAAAAGTTCGATTCAGAAACCGAAACTAATCAAGACAACAGACTGCATATAAAGGGATTAATATATTTTCAGAGTTAGTTTTAAAACAGATAAATCAGTTACTATTGTCATATATATATATATATATATATATATATATATATATATATATATATATATATAAAGTAATCCAACAAAAGATATAAGCGTCAACTAATATCTTATAATTAGTGAAACATCCGGATAAAAACTGAAGCTCAATATACTGGATAGAGCATTAATATTATAATATAAAATGAAGTAATAAAATAAGGTGTCAATCAAATTTTATTAGAATTCAAAGTTCAAGCAAAGTATTCTTAAGTCCTTAGCTCATGAGTTTTCAAAGATAATTCTTCTCTTCAGAGGACCATTACCGCAGTTATACTACTATAGGTAATAGAATATATATATATATATATATATATATATATAATGAAAATATATTTATGCTAAGTAAGCTACACGAAGGCGTCCATGTTTCATTCTAGAAGGAAATTATCAGGTTAAATACTTGATATCATTTATAACGATCTCTGATTACCTATCTGTCATTCCTTTAAAAGTTGTTGTATTGATTTCGTAGAATACTTGAGATTTGTCGCCTTTCTGATGAAGCGGAAGTAAATTATAACAGCCTGAGGTAGTTCAGAATTGTTTACATCGAACCGCATCACAGACATGTATAGATACAACGTAAATTAAAGAATTATTAACAGTATAGGGAAATTTTAAGATAACGTAGATAAAATAGACTGAAAACCTAGGAGTAGATTAGGAACAACAATATCGAGGATTATGTGATTCTAAATATGTGATCATATACAGCATAAATAGGGAGAGCGGCATAGGTTAAAGTAATACTATCTATAAGCAATGGACGGAATGGTAAATCATAAGCATGATTGGAGAAGGATAGCCGAAGTTAGTCTATATTGGAAGTGAAATAGGGTATAGTCGGCAATTAAAATAAATAAGGGATTTTTCTTAAGAACATGGAAACAGTTAGCGTATAATATGAACGCTACTTAAAAGGTTGAATATAGATAGGGAAGTATAAAGCTATGAATTGAATACACTCTAATATAGATAAATACATGCACTTGCGCTGTTAAGATTATTAGGGCATCTCGTAATCACGACTGTAAACATCAATAGAATAAAATTAATTTTGTAAAGTTTAAACTAAAAAATATATATAACCATTTCCACAAAAATATTCCCTGGTGTTCACTATTCTAACAGAATGGAGGCGATTACTCTCTATCAGTTTTAGTTTGTATGTCTATGCTTAAAACGTATAGCGGGATAATTAACTAACCAATTTAATAATATCCATAAATAAATAATAATAGAGTGTTTTAGAGTGGTTGAGGTCCAGTAGTGTAGGTAGGAATGATGAGGGCGGATATTTAATCCCAACTATTTTTCCTACTTATAAATCACCTAGATATTCTCACGAAAATAACCAAAATCATTTCCTCTAATAGTGATATATGCAGCAATTGTTCACATTACAGTGATGGGCATGTATAAGTGTTTTACTGGGATCATCTACTATCAAATTGAGGCACTCATTATGAATATCGAAAACAAAAACTTATCTACACATAATATTGATTATAGTATAATTTAAAAAGAAAGGTTAGATGTTTAGATTAAATTGGGGGCCAGAATGTAATGGTGTATGTAGTCTTTAGAAGTAATAAAATAAATATGCTTTATTGTAAAATTTACTATCCAATGACTATCTTTTTCAAAGTAAGAACTTTTATGTACTTTTCTTCAGAGTTTGAGGTGAACAGATCCAATAATAATGTTGTTTCGTTTACATTAATGAGATTTATTTACAGATTAATTAAAGTAGTTTTATAAGTAAATTGTAGTTAATATTTAAACCAGGTTAAAGGATATTACCTCAGAAAATATTATCGGTCAATGTATCGTGCGTATTTCTCTTGGCTTTGCTTTTAATTGCAATATGGCTGCCTGCCCGAGGTGGTTATTTCAGAGACGCTATGGATGGAAAGTCATCTGATGTGAGTTTGTTTTAATTGTTGGACCTTTATTTTTTGTCACATCGCAAAGTATAATTTTTTTAATTGAGTACTTTTTTTCTTTCTGGTGAATTAAGAGAGGAAGATCTCATATTGACATACAAATGTTGGTTGGTTCCCTACTGAACGAAACAGAACTGTAAAATTGTACCAAAAGGGTTTGTTTAAAAAGTTGTTTCGTAAGAGAAATACACTTTTGGTCTTTGGAATGTAACAAACTCATATATATATATATATATATAACGAGAGAGAGAGGGTGTATGTAAATTGTGCAGCATGAAAATGTCAATGATGATTTGTTTTATTTTACTACACATAATCTTTAAACTTGAGGTTTCCTTTTCAGGGGAACAGTTATTCTGTTTTCTGAAGTAAACGAATTCTCTTTCTATTCTTAAAAATCGGCGAACGATAAATGATTTTTGGTAGTAAAGTTATTCATAATATAATCAAATTATGGAATTATGTTGCTAATGTTTGGAACTTCTTTGAAAAAATGCTTTAATACGAATAATAGTGCGCACGCATGCGTATACAAACACGCATGCGTGCTTGCGTACTGTTACATATCCGTTCATTAATGTCGCTTATTTTTGATTGACATGCGCTGTGTGCGCGTTTGGAGTAACAATGGGGGTAATAGAATGTACTAGTCTGACCGATGCTTCCAGATCGAAGACAATACTCGTTATAAAAATTATAAAACTAAAGATAATAGAAAAGACGGATCTTTATCGATTTGAGAACCTGTATTTGCCACTGAAGCAGAATTTCTAATGTCTAATTGGGGTATGAATGCATTAGAGTTTCTATCGTAAATGGCATGCACCGACCCAGTATGGTTCTCCACACAGAGAACAGAACGAGGGAAGAGATAAGACACGTGTGATTTAATCAATAAAAATAAATTGCATAAAGTTTTTATAAGAATGTTCACTTATCTGCTAAGAATGTAGACTTGATTTGCCCCTCTTGACGAGAGAAAAGTTAATTCGGAATTTTCTGTTTGAAATCGCATTTATTTATTGGAAACTGCTTCTAGATACTTCAATTATACTAGATTAAATTGCTACTGAAATGGCGAAATTTTTAAGTAGTTGTTTTTCTAATTATTATTATTATTAGTAGTAGTAGTAGTAGCAGCAGCAGCAGCAGCAGCAGCAGCAGAAGCAGCAAGAGGAGTGTTATAATTTTGAATCCCTAGTCTTCTTTGAAATAAAAATATATGCTCTTGCATACGTAAGTCAGCACTATAGCCATTTCTCCTTTACTATAAAAACACAAAATTACACACACTATAAGCGGTCCTTCTCGGGTCGAGCACTGTCGTCAGGTGATGTCTTCTGCTGCTTCTTAGCGTAATGCTTTGTAAATAAACAAATTAATCACGGTTAAGAAGCGGTTAGTGTTTATATAAATAAACATTGTAGATCTCATTTACAAGCAGTACTCCTATTGCCTAATGTATAGATATGACGACTATCAACGAGATAGTTGAAGGTTCGATCTCTGGCTAGGGAGAAGTGTTAGTCTAGCCTCACTGAAGAGCTATGATACAGCGAAACAGTCCGTGGATGATTAATAAATATATATGTATATATTTTAATCAATGAAACAGACGAGTGGAAAAAAAGGAAAATTGTTAAAATTACCTTAAGGCCTTATCGTCTGACCCTCTGAGAGGAAACGTCAGAATGGTAAATTAAAAACTACACGTCGAATGATTTTAACAATTTTCCTTTTTTTCCACTCGTCTGTTTCATTGATTAAAATAATGCTTCCTCTTGAATTGATCCTACGATTCTGTTGTACACGAAATTTACTTATATATATATATATATATATATAAATTATTAGGAAGACCTAGCATTACCCGGGATTGAATGAAGAACTTGATGGCCCTCTACTCCATCCGATAACACCATATTACTTTTGTTATTAATATGATTTGTACTTTATAATATTCAATTTGGTGGTGGGGAGCAAAGAGATTCATCTTTATTATATAGATGTATAGGTTATACTTTATTGACTTAATGGATACCGCCCCAGCCTATGGAATCAGCTGTGACGAAATCAAGTCAGGGTTGGATGTATTGTGGAAATGTATGCACTCGTACCTTTGGAGAGTGCATGAACCGACGATTTACCGCCAGATAAAATGGTTACTGCAGTTTGATTTACAAAATCTTAGATATAGTGTTTCCGCATTAAACAACCTATGAAGAGTTCATACGCTGTAAAATGAACATCTTTATCCCCTATGACACCAGGCGTCCCAATGATTCATTTGATACAATTTTGTCTGTAAGTGACCAATACAGATATGCACATAGATGTGAAGAAAAAGAGGAAATGCTTAAGTACATAATATAGCATACTCGCAGAACTCGTTGAAATTCCACAGTTGTATGCTTCATCTGTTTTATATTGCTGTCGTGTATTCCATGGACGCCCGGGGCGAAGAAAGACCTAACAATATTATTGTATTACATTCGTTCAGACTAAAATATATTTATATAAGTACCCTGGTTAATATAGTCTCGGAATAGATCTAATTATGGGGATCTATCTCTAAAACCCTTGTCTGATTTCGTCACATATTTTTATTCTATGAACATCCGCCGCTCACGCAGACCTCGGGATATTATTCTACCATATTTAGACAGAACAGATACTACGTTTGGATACAAGCTCGAAGGTAAAGAAAGTGTATTTTAGTTAGAT
>OY744527.1:112497224-112564724 GCA_963556195.1 Sepiola atlantica
TCATTTCAAGTGGTGAACGGAAGCGAGAAATCAAATAACAAGTCAGACTACACCCTCAGACTTATCTCACCGCCTGCAATGAATTCGGAAAGAATCCTTCACTCGAAATAAAAAGTCAACGATGTTTGTTTTGTTTTTTTCACGTCATTGGAAATTATAATTTATAAAAGAAAAATTAAATGCCTGACCCAATTCTATGATTTTATATGAATATTTTAGTAATATATCTAGGTAAATAGCAAGTGCCAAAACTGGCGAAGCATAATCGTTTATGGTCATTTTTTAACATACGGTGCATATTAGTAAATTATATTTTTTTTATGTAAAAATATTTTTCTTTCTATGTGTTTTCGTGAGTTAACAGACTTTCCAAATAAAGTTCGCGATTGTTGGGAGCGCATTATTCCGATTGAATGAGGCCGTAGCGTGAATGTGGCTGACGACAACTAAGCGAACTGGAACATGCCGGATGATGGGCAGCCTTGCGTCTTTTGACCTTTTCGCGCTTATTTTCAGGCAATTTGTTCCGCCATTATCGTTCTACTGTCTTTCCATTCATCAAATTGATTCGCTATATTTTCTAGGACATTCTTCCTCACTTTCAATGTCTAGTTCTCTCTCTCTCTCTCTCTCTCTCTCTCTCTCTCTGGCTTATAGTTGGTCACAAATACACAGATGGGGTCGACTTTTGCTAGGCACTCTTTAACACACTCACAACATGATAGATGCACTCATTCTCTACACACATCTTTTGTAGATATCTAAAATTCCAATTAGTAGAATTATGCACATAAGAGACATTATATATATATATATATATATATATATATATATATATATATATATATATATATATATATATATATATATTCTTTCTCTCCAAATATGATCTGAGGTTAAGATCGGATTCTAACTCTGCCTGATGAGATCTCAGTTTATAGTAACTGTTGATCGATAACATCGACATGCCAGTGTCGCAGATTTTGTACATGTCTGTGTAAATAAAATTATCATATATAAAGCTCTATTTTGATATTGAGCACTTTTTATAAACCCGGTTAAAATTCTCTGGATTACCACCCTGTGGATATTTTTCACCTGGATTATTACCATTATTATATATATATATATATATATATATATATATATATATATATATATATATATATAACTTATATATGTTTAGGAGGTACACATTTAATAAATACACTTGAATAAAATGGGCGGAATACTCCCGAAGGCCTTTTCATGTAACATCTCATCAATAGAACATCGGCAGTTTAAATGGTTGAAAAATAGTATAGTGATGAAATTAAAGAGCACAAAGGGGAAATTCAATGCGCAAGGGAATTGACGATAAACTAATTACAAACGATTACAATAAATTTAATATTCGTTTAAAAACGATTAAAACGCACAGTGAGAGATTGAAAAAGGCGGAGGGGTCAAAGTTCTCTAAAAAGATTTAACGATATATATAAAATTCACTTTTAAACTAATGACCTGATCATGATGAATTATGGAATATATATTCTACGTAACACTGAATAACGTTTTGAAAACTTTAACAGTTGGCTCCTCCTAACTCACCCCCTCCGAAAAAACTTAAAATAAGCGAGATACAAAATATTAATACGGCAACAAATTGCTTTCCATCAAATTTTGAGTTGTATTATTCAATGAAATTATAACCGTAGTGGTGCGCACGCGTGCTGCGTTGTCCGCGAGTAGTTTTATCTTCATGTTTGTACCGTTTCAATCGCCATATTTTTTAATTAAACCACATTTTTATAAAAAAAAGTTGTTGTTTTTTTACTAACATTAAAATAACTTATAGAAAACAAAAATAATAATAAGATCCTTATGTAGTTCAGAGTTCGTAGCAGGATTTCCTTTCGTTTCTCAATTTTCTTGTGCAAAACCGGACACGGCTTCGCTAGTATATTTATAAAGTGCCATTGCTTGCACTAACAGCGAGATTAAAACGCTTTTTCAAATTCAAATAGAAACGCATCTTTCTGATATACTTCTTAGGTATATGCTATCTCCATCGTAAGATTAACATATTGATTTGCAAAATAACATGTTATTAATTAGCTATCGTTTTTCATTGTTTTCAAATTCAATTATTGTTTTGAGTCCAATATAAAACATACTTCTGTTTACGAATACTGTTTTGTTTCGTGGAGAAATTCTTAGAATTTCTGCTCATAATTTGGTTTCTTTTACTTAGCTACTGGCGTTGCAATCCTATTTAAAATTGTAAGTTATAAACAACGACCATCCCCTCATACGTACACCATCGCCCAAGCAAACGTGTCAGTCATTTTAATATTTTGCTAATAATTAAAAACAAAATGAATTACTTGGTGACCTCTCGAAATTTTAAAAGAATTTGGAAGTGCTTAAACTGTCGAATATAAAGTCATTTGAACTGACTTTACAACTTTTAGCAAATCCACGTGATTTAGAAGATTGAAAGTTTTGAAAGCTATTTAGCACTACTTTTTTACCAATATTGAGTTGCATTTCTTAGTTCAAATATGCCTTCCAAATTTTATTAGCAAATCTTCATGTGTTAAAATAGTGAACGTTTGGGAAGATATTTAGCTCTCTCAACCCAATCTTGAGGCAAGTAAAAAAATAACTTTAAAAAAATTCTACTTAACAAAATAGTTATTACTTTATTAAATCAATCATAAGTGACGTATTCTAACGTTCGATACTTCACTTGAACTTTATTTTAAATGAGTTTTTGTTCAATGAAAAGATTCCCGGGCAACGCCGCGTAGAGACAGCTAGTATATATATATATATATATATATATATATATATATATATATATATATATATATATATGTAATAGAATGTGCTCGGATTTAACATTTTACTGCAATTTATTATTTACTCCTCTCCAGGAGTTAGGCACAAGGCCAGTTTTATCCTACTCCCACAAGTAAGATGTGACCCACGGTCGGGTCGGAAAGTGGGGGTTGAAAAGCCAGCGCCCGAGAGGTGAGCACTCTGACCATTAAAAATTGCCTGGGCAGCCCCGTCGGCATTCCCTGGTAGGGGCGCCTCAAGCAGTAAGCAATTAACTTACTCCTCCCAAAAGGCCTGGGAGGGTGGACCTCCTAGAACTGCACAGAACAGACCCATACACCGGCATAAATCAAGCCCCGAAGGGCAAGACAATACCAGTCTATGGGGTGCAGTATCCATCGGAACAGATACTACACTTTGATCTTAGCCAAAAGGCCAGGAAAACTGCAATTTCATGGTGTCATCAATTATCAAAACTATGTAATAAAGATAAAACCGAAAGAGACGGGAGTACCTAGTCACGTGTTTTTTTGCATGTTGTGTTCTTTTTTATAAGATCCGTTGTTTATTATCTATTTACTTATGAGCAATTATGTTTTATACAGTACTAGTTTATACCCGCTCATCTGGCGGTGCTGGTACAGTACCTGGATATGTCAATTACCATCTTTACCTTGCTTCTACTGCTTTATAGTTCGCACAAAGAAAAATATTTGATGAAATTCCGTGGAAAAATATGCTAATTAGTATTGGCGTGGTAGAGCAGGTCACCACGATGTATTTTCTTTTTTATATTATTGGAAAACCATTAGCAATCGTTTTAAGCAGAACTAACTCCCTTTGAACTAACGCCGAATAACATTTGGCTACTTTTCTGCGGATTATATAAAAAAAGATCACTTGTTTCTAAAAATATATTTATGTATTGTTTTGTTAATTTCTTAAATTTATAAAACATGTATCCAGTTAAAAGAAATCCTTTAGACTTATGTGTTATTGGAACTCGGTTATTGACATCGTAAGACCTACTGCCTTAATAATATGTACTCTGACTATTCTGGGGGTTTTCAACAAATCACATGTTTCTATTTGCGTTCGAACAGACAAACTCAAAAAACACCAGAACTTTTAGTAGTACGTAGATAAGTTAATTATTTATTCAGGAATAGATATAAATAAATTGAAATGGTTAGCGAGCTGAGAGATGCGTGCAACATATTAATAGACTGAATTATGTATATATACATGCAGATAAATATCTTGTGGTTGTCGACTCGTAATATAATCAACCAGATATGAACTATAGCGAACCTCGTGAAACCTAGTGATACCCGTACGTGAAAATCTTTACATAAAGAATATGCTGTATTTAATTAAACCCACAATCAATATTGATCCAAAAACAAATATCATTATTAAATACTAGAGTTTCTCCTTAATCTTTTTAAGGAATATTTTAAAAAGGGAAAACTTAGTTCAGCGTTTAGTTGTTTTGTTTTACGACATATCAACCCTTTTCAGATTATTTAATGCCAAATACGGTCATTTTGGTAAACGTTGTTATGCTTCAATTTCTATGTATCTTCAAATATTCTTTCATGGTTTGGTTGTTTTGTAGAAAAAAATTGTTTTCTTTTTGTTTGTGGCTTTGCAGAAGATGATTGAGTTTTGCAAAGGGAAAGGAAGAAAAAAATAATAACATAAATGTTTAGTACATTTTTGGTCAGAGAGTCGCCATCTTCAGACAGCCTGATCTGGTAGTAGTTCAGTGTTGTAAATCCGTTCTGCGATGAGTATCGCAGCTAGTACGTATATATCTGTACTTTTTTGATACCCGGGAATATATAGGTGGGTTTTGCCGTAGAGAAACAACGTATCATCCTTTGTTGTCTCGTTCACAGTTTACTTGAATTTAAATGTGTCTGGCTGCTTATTGACACGAAATTAATTCTGTAGACTCGATATCGGCGTCTTTCTTTAGAATCAATAAATTACGTATTTCTGAGTCCATGGAAAAACTTAATCTCTTATTTATAGATACTTTATTTCCTCCACTATTTAGCAGCAAGATGGGAAACTTTCAATGTTACTCTGAACGATCTTAGTAATAATAGCATTCGGAAATATAATTTTGATCTTTTGCTATCTCTCATGAGATATATATATATATATATATATATATATATATATATATATATATATATATATATATATATATATAGATATAATCATTATGTACAAAAATATAGTTGTGGATTCGATTTTTGCCAAAGTCAGCCATGCTGACGACAGGTAGATACAGAGAAACAAATGGCCATGGATAACTTTAATCTACGTAAGAATTAAATATATAAAAATACGTTCTTTTATGGGGCGATGTAATGCAGACATTGCATATAAGGGAGGTAACTCCTCATCACTTACGAAGTAAGTCAAATATCAGGCAGCGTTCACACGCTGTAACTACTTTCAATAAAAAAAACAACATAATACACACACACACATTATATATATATATATATATATATATATATTAGTCATTGGTTTAGATTAGTAGAAAGTAATCAAACACAATGTTCAATTATTTTTAAAAAATTTTTAAAGAGCATACTATTTATTTATTGATGTGGTAACAGAAGATCACGTCGAATCAATATGATACCATCGATTTCAGAATAAACGAATCTCATCGACTATCTTCAGTCATGTTTGAATAGTTGAAGACGTAACGTGTCGGTTTAGGGTAAACGTACATTTTGCGGTGATGGATTTGGTTAACTATGGAATCTACGACTATGTCGAGTTCAATAACTATCGAATCTATTGTAATCGAATTCTGCACCAATAACCCTGTAAAAACGCACTATTTCCTCGCCAACTTTGGGCAAAATAACAACTTGTCTTCACTTAATAGTATGTAATGGATCACTGTAAAATGTTTAAAATCAACGTACGTGTTGATAATAAAAGTAATTTATTTGGAAATCCCATCCTACTTTGCGCACATGTGCGTTGTCTGTTCAGTCCGGGAGAGCTGCAAGGTTTTATTTACTCCTCCCCAGGAGTTAGGCACAAGGCCAGTTTTATCTTACTCTCACAAGTAAGATATGACCCAAGATCGGGTCGGGAAAGTGGGGTTTGAAAAGCCAGCGCCCGAGAAAGTGAGCACTCTGGCCATTAAAAATTGCCTGGGCAGCCCCGTCGGCATTCCCCGGTAGGGGCGCCACAGACAGTAAGCAATAAACTTACTCCTCCCCAAAGAGGGGAGGCAAAGCCTGGGAGGGTGGACCTCCCAGAACTGCACAGGACAGGCGTGCAGTATCCATCGGAACAGATACTACACTTTGATCTTAGCCAAAAGGCCGGTTAATGTAATGAATATTGTTCAACGATTTATTGAAGCTGTGAATTTTTGTTTTGTTTGGAGATTCATTTGTTTTGTTAGCGTACATTCTGTAAATAGTATGCGAATGAATACACTTAAACTATAGAGACGACTGACAGGTACTACCACTCCGGGCCAGAATGGGCCGGCCAGTAATGAAGGCTAAGAAGTGACTCCCCTCTCACCCAAAACTTCAAAATTAAGGTTCCACTACTGGATGCAATTTACGTGATACCCAAGACAGTTTCGGTAGAAAAGGTAATTGAGTAGTTTATAAGGTTAGGAAATAAGGTAAACAGAGAAAAGAGAAAAACACAGGTAGAAAATGCTAGGATAGACGAACTTCAAGTGGCGGTGTGGTGAAAGCGAAGACCGTACCCAACCGTTTCTGGGACAGTTTAGTGTTGTGCTCGAGGCCCGATACTTATCAAAGCGGCGAGTATATTCTAACAAATTAGCATGCAGTAATATGCTTTTCACTTTAAGCATAGGTAGGATTCGCCAAATGCATAATGTTATTGAGTACGATTGACACGTGTTGGCCTTAAAGTCAGCTATGTTTCGATATGTTACAATGCTATCTGATTGGTTAATTTAATCACGTGACATAGAAAATTTTGTTTCACTTATCCAGTAATATTATTAGGAAATGTTTGAACCTGATCCAGACTTGTGTAAAATAGAAACTTGTGTTTAGTTAAACGTTTACAATGAATCATTTACAGTTTGTATTGTGTTTCGGTATTGCCAACGCAACTGAAGACGTAATTCGCGATTCTGTTAAAGAACGCTTAGACCCTGTCGTGTGTCTCTGAAGAGAGCCAAAAGCAACTCTTATGTAAGGTATGCATATATTAAACATAGATGAAGTCTATTCTAAGTTAGAAACATATACCAGCTATTTGGAAAATAGTATATTTTAGGACATTTCTATCCCTGGCGGACCAAGAAAAACAGATTTGCTTCGAGATCTATACAATATGTCGCATTAACAACCGAAGATTACTCATATATTATATATATTAGATGAATGCTATCAATTCCTCCTCCTCCTCTTTTTTGAAATGCCATGAAACCCCTTAATCATTGAGTATCGATGGAATTGGACAACGGACTAACCTAACTGCATTAATTCTCACTTATTTCCATTAGCATCTCTTAATAATTAGGACGATGCAAGTTTATCGATTCATATCTGCACTTAGATTCGTAAAAAGAAAAAATAACGTTTCGATTACTTCCCGGGAGAAAGAGAACATAATTGATTTTTTTTTTAAACAGAAGCGTCGGCGTCTTGTACTATTTAACATAACCAATCAAAATCAAGAGATTTTCATATGTCGAAAATGGATGCTAGTTCACTAGTAAAAACCGGACGAATGAATTGATGAAGCATTAAACATCGACGTTCTTCGCAGCCAGTTCTCAGCAAAGATGTTAGGATTATTAAGTAAAAGTTCCGTCTTCATATATAAGAAACATTAATAAACGAATGTTTGTTTCTGTGGAAATATTCAATCGATAGATAAAAAGGTGGTAATTATTACAGTGTTTATAAGAAATTGTTTAATATAAATGCTTGAAAATGTGGACAAAAATGTTATAGAAAGAGTTCATTAACGTCTTTTTTATGGAAATCTCTCCAGACAAGGCATGAAGCCACTTTATGTAAGAAGCTAGCAGGAACAAATATGATTATCGCAAAGACAGGAAATGCCTATTGGCCTTAGTCTTGAAAAGACCAAGGAGAAAAAAGTCCGCAAGAAAGAGAGTTCCACAAGGCTGCGGTTCTTGGAAATAAGCTACTGGAATAGGAAGCTGTATTACAATGAGATATCAAAAGAGCGAATTGATGGAGACAACTAGACCAACGAGTCAAAAGAAAAGAAACGGGAAATAGATCACATAATTCTGAAAACACATGCCATAATAGTATGTATAGAAAAGACTTACAATAGTAACATGACGTCTGTGAGAGAGAGAGAGAGAGAGAGAGAGAGTGTGCAGAGATAAAGAAAGGGTAGCTGCAGTCAAATTACATATACATTTCTGCACCTGATCAAGAACCCTCAAATGGGACAGAGATTAACCAGCCAAAATATGATACCATATGGTCTTATTGTTGATTTGTAGAGATAGAGAAGTGTAAGAAAGTGTTTTAAGCGATAGAGTGAACTGACTTTACAAGACGCAGAAAGCGTGATTATCCCGAGTATTCATGAGATAGACATTCTGAACGTGTTTCACAATCCGAAGTATGTGGTTTCGATCACTAAAACGGCATTTAGTAGCAAGAGATGCTTCGTTCGCCGATTATTTCCCGTTTTCTACTTGTCTCAAAATCTGTTAGTTCTTTGTGTAGTCTGATAAACCTAGTTCTGTTTTTACTTATTTTTATTTCTAAATACAAGTTACTATTTTTTTAACAATTGTGGTGTCTTTTACTTATAAAAGAATACATTTTTCGTATTTTATTCCTTTAGTGTGTTTAAAATTCCAAATTGAAACAGATACTGAAAAATAGATAACTTTTTCTAATAAATGTAAACAATTTCATTTGAAAATCAAATTTCATTTTACAAATATAATGTTGTGAGTAATGCAAATGAAAGAGTCTCCGCATAATTGCAAGTATAATAAATAAACTTATATCTTTATTTTATTGTTTCCTTCAATTCTCTATACATACATATATACATGTATATATATATATAGTCTCGGAAGTTTCTCAACCATTAAAACTATATTAAAAAAAAAAAAATTTAAAAAAATATATATATATATATATAAAAATAAAAAAATAAATTAAAAAATTAAAAAAAAAAACTTATAGTCTCAAGTCTTCCAGTGGAAAATCACTCATGTAAGTCAATTTATTTTTACAGTTATTATATTAGTTAGTTTCTAACACTATTTTAAGGGATCATCAGTTGTTTACCATGAAAAACTGTTTCGGGAATTTAAAAACAAGACAGTATTTAATTTCATGGCTTCCCAGCAGAGTTGATCAGACCCCACTTCCCTTAAAAGACAAAAACATAAACGTTCCGTATACTAAATATGTGTGTGTGTGTGTGTGTTATGCTTATACCGAGAATACACGAGATAATAAGAGGATAAATGTCAAACCCATATCTCTACCAAAATATTGATTCTCAAATTTACTTAATAAAATATAAAAGGAATAATTAAAAAAATAAAATACTGCCTTGATTTGAACAGGTAATTAAAAAAGTTCAAAGGGAAAAAGTGAAAAGTGTAATATAATATTAATATATAAAGAATTGTAAAAGTGAAGAATATGTGTATGCATACATTCTATATATATATATATAAAGAGAGAGAAAAGGAGAGAGAAAGATAGATAGAGAGAGGTATAGAAGGAGGATAGAAAGAAAGGTAGTGATGGGGAAAGGGGAGGGGGAAAAGAGATTATGAAATAGATTAGTATTCAGAAATAAGACCGACTAACAAAGAGAAAGATAGACGAATCAAAAATATTATAGAGCCAGACAGTAAACAGATAACAAATTTAAGGCAAATTTAATCGGTTAAGAGTTGTGAAAGTTGAACAAGCCGCTATTAACAAGGACCGAGGTTTTAAAAAAAACAGACTCAATTGCCCGAATTGTAGATAATAAGCTTGAACGACTTGGTGCCGGATGTAATAACACACACATGTGCTTGTTCAAGGTTTTAAACTTTGGATATTAACCATATTAATCGAGAAATAGAATGACAGCTAAACAGGCAGACATTCAAACTCTACAAAGATAGAAAGAATAGATATGAATATGTGCGAGTTGTCTCCCTTTTTTGCTCGCGATTACTTTATTTATAAGAGTTCGTTCACATTTTTACACGGCATTTAATACGTTGTTGTAGCGATATTATAATCTTCGTTTATAGGCAAAAAATGGTAAGAACATATACAATTTCTGGTCATTTACAGGTTTGATTTTTGCGCATGCCAAGTATTATAGTAAATAACTGAGGTTTATTTTTTAAGTTGAAGAAGACGACTTTTGTGTACTTGTGAAATTATCACAAATATCTCATCGATCGAGCCCTGACCGCTCGTTTTTCTCCTGTTTGTTACCGTTACAATATGAATTAACACACACACACACACATTATATATATATATATATATATATATGGGCTCCCTATTCAATTGATACGTGTAGCCCTATATATAATAGTAGGGTAGACTATAATCTCCATCCTTCGTAGAGCATCCAGTTCAGTTGATTGACAGCAGATACACACGTAAATACGAATACACTATCATATATGGATATAAGTATGATACGTATATGCTATAATATATATGTTATTCACGTTCTGCCTTGAGAGACAATAGCTTATCCCTAATCATGGATCACATAGAATCGTAAATTAGAGAGACTTCATGGTAAGATAACTATTCAAGGAAATCGATATGAAGTCTAGTGAGGGTAAGAAGAACGCAAGAGTATCAGTAAACGAGGTACGGAATAAGATGAACTTAGATGTACATATCAGGTACATGAGCCATTGAGAAACAATGTTGTTGGAGTTTTTTTTACTTGTATTTTATACATAATTGCAGCTACCAGGCCAGAGAGGAAGATAGGAAACTTCGGCTTCCACATCACAGCTGCGACAACAAAAGGACGACCAGACGGTTCCGTTGACGAAGAAAGCTTGCTTGAATAAGTTTATTGAATGTCAACGCTTGTATGATTCGCTCATTATTAAGTTCTCCCATCGTAAATACACCTTCAGTCTCGATACTTGTTTTGTAGGACAACGTATTTAGAGATTCAAATTAACTGGCTAAATGTTCCTTGCTAAATACATGTACACATCACGATCTTTTTTAATCGCACCTTTCATTTTGTAATGAACGTTATATTCATAAGTTAAGACATTTCTTAGTAAATATATTCAAAATGAATGCTTTATTCATTCGTCATTGTAACTGTTTGAATAATTTAAGTATTAGTTTCTTTGTTGCAAGTTGTTTCACCTTGTGTTGGAAACTTTTTTGGGGGAGGGTGTAGAGTTGTGATTGTAACGTAATAATATTAAGAGAGCATCCATAACGTTGACCCGAAAGTTGTGCCAGACGGAATTGGTTGGGCAAGCAAGAAAGGCGGCCCATTAAGCTGTGTTGATGATATTTAAACATAATTTGAATTCTTTTTTTTCTTTTTAAGCATCCGAAGATTTTTTGCGGTACATGAAACAATTTATAATAGAAAAGAACTTGTGTTTTTTTTGTTACACCTAAATGATAATAAAAAAGGGATTAGCCATATTGTGTTTTGATTAATTACAAATACAATCCGCATGCTTTTTAAGCCTAACTAAATGCACAGTAGCATTGTGCCGTGTTTGAGGTAAACTGAAGTAAAAAATAAATAATAATTACTCGCCTTTGGAAAGGAATCACTGTTTAACAAGTTTATATCCGCTCTCTATGCAATGTTGCTCGGCCTTTTGGTCGAGATCAAAGTGTAGTATCTGTTCCGATGGATACTGCACCCTATAGACTGGTATTGTCTTGGCCTTCGGGGCTTGATTTACGCCGGTCTATGAGATTGTCCTGTGCAGTTCTAGGAGGTCCACCCTCCCAGGCTTTGCCTCCCCTCTTTGGGGAGGAGTAAGTTAATTGCTTACTGCTTGAGGCGCCCCTACCGGGGAATGTCGACGGGGCTGCCCAATCAATTTTTGATGGTCAGAGTGCTCACCTCTCGGGCGCTGGCTTTTCAACCCCCACTTTCCGACCCGAGCTTGGGTCACATCTTACTTGTGGGAGTAGGATAAAAACTGGCCTTGTGCCTAACTCCTGGAGAGGAGTAAATTACTCTATGCAATGTTGGTACAGTACCTGGGTATGTCAATTTCCATATTTACCTAGCTTCTAGCCCTTTATAGCTGGTACGATTGAAAATATTTGTGACATTTTGGGAAAAATACGTTAGTTTGCATTTGCATGATAGAGTAAGTAACCACGATGAATATATTTACGTATTGTTTTATATTGTCAAGGAATATTAGAAATTATGTTTTAAGAAAAATAATTCGCTTTGAAATGAAGACGAATACCTTCTATGTCTACTTTTTGCGGATTATCACCAAAAAAATGGCATTTAGTTTTTAAAACATGTATGTAATGCGTTTTATGTTTATTTTATTTTTTTTTTTAATTTATAAAACACATATCCAGTTTTAAAATATTTTAGACTTACGTGAGATTCGAACTCAGGAATTAACATCGTTAAAATAACTGCCGTGTACTCTGCTTATTTTTTTCTATCACGTTTCTATTTGTGTACAAAAAGACACATTCCAAAAAAACACCATGGCATTTTAATTGTATATGGATACATTTATTGTTCATTTCTGCCATATTAAATACAGTATCTTTGAAAACGATATATGTTTTAGAATCCAATAGAAATTTCCTTCAATTTTCATTTGGTAAAAAAAAAATCCGTCTGTAAATTTATGAACAAACTTTGTATTTCAAAAAACGTATGAATGTTTCGGACGAAAATTATCAAAAGCCAGCTTTTCTCCAGACGATCATCAAAAGAGAATATTATCACGTAACCATCTTAAAATATATTTTTTATCAGCAAACACCAGTTCGTTTTTGTTAGATGTGTTTGTTCTTATGAATCAGCGGCAGCATTTTGAGTATTCAATGCAAATCCTTTCTTTTGTCCTGATTTTTCATTGTCGTTCTTTGTCCTCCGCCTTCTTTCTCATCACGCATGCGCATAGGGCAGAAGAAGAGCAGTGTTTACGTCTGTGACTATCATTATATCGACCCATTAACGCGTTATGACCGACCGACTCAGACTTAAAACAAACGCTGTGTAGTTAAGAGTCCCATCTCGAATTAATTTGCATGATATTAATATCAAATACTGTATAAGTCCAAAGGAACTTATTTTTAAAAAATCAATTAATGCTGTCTTCTTTGCAAGGCCGAGAGCGAAGAAGCTCCTTGGCGAGATCGTAACTGACCAATCAGCCCATTTCTTTCCGAATTCGTGACCGTGAAGCAAGTCTAATTCAACAAAAAGCGATCAAAATGCAAGCAGCCATCAAACGCGATGCACTTAGAGAAACAACAAAATGAAGGAGATAAAAATCTCTCATTAATTTAAGTCTGACCGACATTTTTGGCCCCTTTCTTTTTTCTTAAAAAAAAGAGCATTTGGTAATGAAATGGTTGGACAGGGGTCGAAATGATATCGGTTGAGCAGTTTCACGTTTTTATTGTACAGTACGCATGCGTGCAGATGTCTATCTGAACTAAGATTATTGTTAGGGTGAGGGCGTGACTTTATTTGCCTTTTATCTGCTTTTATCTGCCCCGTTTATATTTCTCACATTTTCTAGGAGTTTAAATCACGTAAAAGTGTGTTACATGTATTTTATGTAAGGTTTAAAAAAGGGAGAACCAATCCAGCGTTGTCCGGGAGCCTTTTATGATTCCATTTTTTGTTTCGCTTTTTTTTAAACTATGCAGTTTGGTCTTATTGTCAAATTATTCCTTCTGAAAAATAGGATTCTGAAAATAAAATTTAATTAGTATGGTATCGTTGGTCATTAAATTATTAATTGAACCAGATTACTTTTCAACTATTACTATTTTTGCAAGTATGATATTTTAATCACTATAAAATTAGTGGATGTAAATAGCTCGCAAAACATTCAGTTTTCTAGTAAATGATGATTAGCTAAATTTTTAAAGCCGGAAATTACTTTCTATTTGACAGTTTAAATTTTTACCGAGTCTTTTCTAATTTCGAAGAATCACAAAGTAACTTATTCTTTATTTCAAATCTGAACAGAAGATTGAAATGCATAACTTATGTAAAAAAAGTCTGGAATAAATCAATATGCATGCTGGTCGATTTAATTTTGTAATTGAATAAGATTTTTTAGATTATTGTTGGTATTTTAAACAACTGAATTTTTTTTATTTCAGTTAATAATTGATTTATATGTTTTTAATGCATAATTCAAGTAGAAGCAAGAAACACACACAGGCACACGAGATGTGGTCACTCAATTTTATTAATATGGCCATCATATAATTAATAAACGAAAAATATATGTCTTGCAAGTATTGAAGTAATGAATGAATACGTAAAAGAGCGGTGATATAAACTATGTTCGTTAAGATCAGCAAAACGTTTTTATATGGAAAAACAAAAGAAAATTTGAAACTTTCAAATAATACAAATATTAAATTATATTGTGAAATATGTTTTAACCAGAAAAGAATGACAGTAAAAGTTTGTATTTACTACAACAAAATATGGCATCCGGTCAGAAGGTTTAGGAAACCCGGCTATCTTGAGGGCAGTCTGGTCGGGTGCAAGAATAGCTGAGAACGGGCCCGTCGGCATTCCTCGGTAATGGCGACAAAAGCGATCAGCAATAAGCCAATCACCCCTTCTTATGAAAATCGTAATGTCTGGGAAGATGCACCTCCTAAGACAGAGCCGGAACATGCCTCATTCCTAACAACATCTCAGGAACGGACCAGACTACAGTTGTGGACCAGACGGCTAGAGAATGCCCCCTCCGAGTAACATGTGACTTCGCACTTCCTTCTTGGTTCAGACGCACCCTGGGTCTAGTGGAATACACGCAACCGCCTGAGAACGGAAATGGTGTGATCAAAAGTTGCTATGACTAAATTGGGCTACAGAACCGACCCAACCATTTGCGAATGTGGAGAGGGGAACAATACAATGCTACACTGCATTGTCTGCCCTCAACAGCCCAAACGGTGAAGCTTGAATGATCTTGCAGAGTACAAACAAAAAAGCAAAAGCCTGCGTAAAAAAGTGGGGAACTGTCGTATGGTCACATGCTTCAAATACACGCTAAGAAGAACACCTTATCCCGACAAAGCAGTAGCTAATTGTTGGGAAGATTCACCCATAAACCGAGCCAAAGCATACCTCATTCAAACAAAGGATATGATCAAGTAAGCCCCTAGGTCTCCAGAATGACAAGAAGACCCTAGGCTTGTATGACAGTAAATGTTAGTAATAATTACACTGCATCACAGAATATACCCTTCGGTTTTAATCGGGTGTCGCTATTAAGACCCACATTTTATATATTTATGAATCATTTACCAAATCGTACAAACAATTTTTATAATATTAAATTGTTTGTGTGCGTACTATCACAAGTTTAATATAAAACGTGTAAGAGGTTATATTTTCGAGCAAATATAGCCAATATGAATACAAATTAAAGATGAACATCAGAAAAGTAATTTCTTTTAAATTTTGCTTTCTCAGTTGTTCATTAAAAATGACGGTGACCATGTTGGATTGTTATTCGTTAAAAAAGTAGATATCGACAAGATCTCATATTGAAAACTAAACTTTGAAACAGTTTCAGAACTTGAAAAATATGTAGGTCGGTAAAAAAATATTTTTTATTGTGCTTGATGAGTTATTTATTGTATATTTTGTTTGTTTTAGATTTATCGGCTGTTAACTATGCTATCAGCTAAGTAATTGAGAAATATAATTTGCGGGTAAAGCTGATAGCATAGTTAACAGCCGATAAATCTAAAACAAACAAAATATACAATAAATAACTGATCAAGCACAATAAAAAATATTTTTTTACCGACCTGCATATTTTTCAAGTTCTGAAACTGTTTCAAAGTTTAGTTTTCAATATGAGATCTCGTCGATATCTACTTTTTTAACGAGTAACAATCCAACATGGCCACCGTCATTTTTAATGAACAACTGAGAAAGCAAAATTTAAAAGAAATACAACTACTGTCACCATACGACTTAGAACCTATTTTTCTACCGATCTGCATATTTTTCATTTACTGAGACTGATATGAAGTTTTTCTTTATTTCAAAATAAATTGCAGTATCTCGAATCTTTTAACCGCATATGTTCAGTTATTTTTTAAGGCATGCGAGACTCAAAAACAAATTCTGAAATAAAAATATTTACAAAAAAGTTTCAGAGTTTGGTAAAAGTTATTTGTTGTATACTTTGTTTCTTTACGATTTTTTTTAATATACTGCGTTTAATTAAAATCTTATATTTGGCAATTGTCTCAAAAGCACAAATAGATTGGATGGATTGTCAAAAATGTTATTTAAAAATAATATTATGATATTAAGGCCTTTTTAGCGGATCATCTCAAAATCCTTGCACATTTAATATTTCTTCCTACGAGATTTCAAGTGCGTAGCCTTAAAAAAGCAAACAAATTTCGTCCATGTCATATATTAGTATTTGTGCTATATGACATTCTTTAAAAGCTGGCACTGAAAATTAATGCGTTTCCTATTTAACTGGCTTGAAATGTCACCGGCAGCTTGTGAAAATCTATAGGCCGGTTTTTAAATAGGGAATGTGTCGACGATTTTTATGTAGGTCTTTTCGGTGTCTTCAGCTAGCTAGATGGACAAATATGTTATTAGTTTGGTCGAGACACTTAAGTTCATGGACTCCACGCACCCTTTGTATATGAGTTATATATGTTATTAAATATGTGTCAAGACATAACTCTTTTTAAAGCTCGTTGTAAGTGCTACAGAAACCATTAACAATGCTGTTAATAGCAAAAGAATATATTTCGTATTTATTAAATTTTATCAAATTATCCACCATTTTAAATCTATTAAAATAAATGTATTTATGGTCTCTGTGTGTCATTTCATATATGCATAAATTAGTAATGTGTGTATCTTTGTTTGAAGAGTATACATATGGAATACTAAATATCAGTTAGTATTATTTCGATTATTCGGACTACTGTTCTGATCTTGGATGTTATTCTCACAACGTTTCGGTCGATTTTTTATTCGTTTTGGTCAAGTGTATCTGTGAATTTCGAACGGAACCTTTTATTTAATCCACGAAGGTAGCTTACCCTTGTTCCGTCAGCCATGACCGGGTAGCAGTCTTAAGTAATTTTTAATTGTATTCTTAGTATTGCCTTCACTGATGAGTAGACCTTCAAAACGTTGTGAAAATAACATTCAAGATGAAAACAATAGTCTGAATAATCCAAACAATAAAGGTTATCTAACAAATTCTAAAACTTAATGAAAATCAATTTCTCAAAATCGGAACGGAGCCGAATTAAGATAGCCGACCTTGCTTACAAAACTGACTCATTAGCCACTCATGCTGAGCTCTATATCAATAACATATTATTTGGATTATCGAGACTACGAATCTCGTCGTGATTGCTATATTCAAAGCGTTCCGGTCAATGTAACCTCCGACCTTCTTCAGGTGCACCTTTTCGAAATAGGAAGAGTCTTGTCAGACTCAGGAACCTATACAGATTAGATTGCTCTCATACCAATTACAAAGTAATAAATGTGTTTTATTTTAACACTATACTACAGTTTCATGGGCTATCCAATCATCGATTTTGCATCAAAAAAAATCCTAAATGTTTGTGTGCATACCTTATTCATTATCGCTATATCTCAGCCTGTTAGGGTTATAATTAAGAGTATATGTTTAGTCTATTAGTGTATCTACATCATTATATATGCATTTCGAGCTATTCACAATGCATGAATTTGGTTGAACTTCAACAGATTCGCATAATAAATCATAACTACACTATATATGTACTGTACATATAAATATATATAAAGTCTAGTATTTGAGTAGATGTCTAGTGGGAGAAATATTAATTTCTGTGTTAATAGAAAACGTAAAAGATTGCGTAAATAGTTATGCAATCATTAAAATCTAATACATGTTCCATAAACTATCAATTAATTTACTTAAAAATATCTATGTACCTTCACAATCGGTAAAGGAACTCACTTAATAATGCACAATGTACTAACCTTAACTCAACAGGTCACTAGTCGTCTAGTAACTATATATATATATATATATATATATATATATATTTATATATATATATAGTATGTAGGTGTGTATTTGCTCAGCATTCTTTCATTTAAGCAAACATTGTGAAACAACAGAATTTACTGCTTGATCATACTTTTTTATTGTTTAAATTCGTCTCATTTTTGTGTAAAAATAAAAATGAATTTTCTGTAAGTATCACAAGCACTTTCAGTTTTTTGTCGAATCATGTTTAGGTGTCAAAAATCAAATGAACAAAAACTTGAAGAAAAACGAATATAAAAAAAACAGCCGAGAACGTCCAGTAAAGTAAGACGTCAAGACAACAAACCAGTGCAGTTCCAGAATAACGTTTACAATTTAAATTCCGGAACGCCAGAATAAACGTCATGAGATAAATGTTATTTACACTAAACATTTTGAAACGTTTTTACTCGTTTCATACGTAATGTCATTAATTGTGGATTGCTAGGTTTTAATAAAGATAGCTTCAAGTATTTTTATTTTTTAAATATTACTTTCAGCGTGTAAGATTTTGGTATTGTTAATTAAAATGTGTCTTTAATCAGAGAGAGGGCAGTTATGTTTTTAATGCTGATGAATTGAGCTAGACTTTACCAGATGCATGGTTAGTCTACGGGGAGAAGTTGTGATAGTAAAACCAATGTAGCTATTAGCTTTTTATTATTATTATTAATGATAATCATAATGTATTGAAGTTGCCTTCTCACAAAAGGCATTTGAACTCATGAATAACATTTGTTCTTTCTAAGACAAAAAAAGATTAGAAAATTCGAAAAGAATAAAGGTGTTATCAATCAGAAATTTCTGTTATGTTTAAAAATGTTAAATATATATACTGAATGTTGGGTCCGCCACATAGCTTTTTCCAACCTCGTCAGGTAACTGTGGCAATTGCTTTGTAGATGAATCCCCCTGGTTGATGGCGCAAGGCATGACCCATCCAGCGTAGACGTACCGAGAAGACGACTTTTCGGAGGGAGTTAATTTTGCAGCAGCAACATACTGTGTTGTTTGAGAGGGGGTGTTGCTATCGGATACTGAGGATTCGACGTAGGCAGTTGCGATCGAAGGTTTCTAATCGTCTAATGCCTTCAACTCCCATTGGCCAGGACTCACTGTCATGAAGGATGATCGTTCACACCAGCGCTTGGTAGATCCTTACTTTGGTGCTACGCCTTATTTCAGATATTGACAAGAACCGGGAATTTAGTCATCAGAACAGATAACATGAAAGATCAATTCGCGCTCTGATGTCAGCTCAACCTTTGACCCGTGGCTGTGATGATGGCGCCAAGATATTTAAAACTCAACCTCTTTATAAACATCACCATTGAGGACGATGGATGTTTTGTCTATTAAAGCGAGACATTTATTTCATCTCAATCTACGATGCAACACGCTGAATTTAATTAATAGACTGGACATCAGCAAATGTTTGACCGAGTAACGCGATATCATCTGCGTAATCTTAGTCCATTGACGGCAAAGTTGCGTCCAACAGTGACACCGGGAAACTCTTAAGGCATTCAAAGTGACCCAGTCGATGGCGTAATTGAAAAGTGTTGGCAGAACAATGCATCCGTGACGAATGCCAGACCGTATTTCGAAGAGTTCCGAAACCTCACCGCACATGCGTATTCGGGATCGTGTTGTACAGTAGTAGACTGTGACACTTAGGCAGTATTCCATCTGCTTGCATAACCTTCCAGAGTGTTCGGCGGTTGACAGTGTCGACTGCAGCAGCGAAATCAATGAAGCAGATGACAGTCCTTTACTTGAATCACCAACTTGTTCGAGGATTCGTCTTAGGGTTTAGATTTGAATCGGTGCATCCACTGCCCAGACGAAAACCACATTGGTTTAGTCTGGTTCTCGAGTCGCGTTCTGATTATAATCGTCTCAGAAGAATCGAGGCGAGTATTTTAACAGGCACATCGATCAATCCGATACCACGTTAGATGTTGAAGCAGCGTTTATCACCTTTCCTACAGAATGATACTAGTGTTGCATCACTCCAGTCTTGGTGGAGTATTTCAGTCTCACAGACCCGGTTGATAATGTAATGGATGGCAGGCCCTAGTATATTTTCTAGACTGTTGATGACAGCAACAACCTCACCAAGCGGGTGTGATTGTTTGGCAGTCATGAGGAATTGGATCGGTGTCATTCATATGAGTAGTTAATAGGGACGGTTAATCGTGGTTTAACAGATGGCCAAGTGATCTCTGCAGGAGATGAGCGCTCATTGTGATTGTCTCACCATTCTGGTTCAAGAATGTTTGCTTACCATCTTAGCCTGTCTTTCTGCTCAAACGAATGAGGCCGTAAAGTTTGCGGGGATACCCAACAGCTGAAACACGTTCCACGTCTTCTGCCATTTTTCCATGAATGTATTTCGATCAGCAGAGTACCTTTTCGATTTCGCTCGTCGTTAAAAGGAAAAAATATTCCTGGCCTTATTTTTAAAACTATATATATAATTATAAAATAATATTCAGGCTTGTGTCTGAGGATCTTAAAAGGGGTGTTATCTTCGTCTGATGCAAATAAACTAAATAGAACATATTGATTTGGAGAAAATATCAGTGCGTGTAAAGCCTGCGGACACTTTAGTATCCAATCATAATGAATTATTCGTCTTTTAGAGTCAATTAAGATTTGCATGAAGAATGGTTCAAAGAGTTTCATTAAATATTTTCATGCACAATTATCACTGATTGTGTTGTAAACCTGTGTTTGGTAAACATTCATGCTTTAATACTAGCCAACAAAAACAAAATATAGATACTTATATATGCGTGTGTCTTTTTTTCTAGCTCTGATAAAAGAAATGATGGTTTTCACTTAGCGTAAAACAAAATTCTTCCATGTAAAAAAGTGAATCCATTCATTTATCAATATCGTAAAAAATGTAAACAAACGAATATTTAGATTTACTACGAAACACTATCTTCGACATTAAACGGAAATTCGGTAACCCAGTTAGTAAAGCACTGGCATACCGGTTTAAAATCCCGCTGCGTCTAGCTACACTGACGAGTCTTAAAAAGCCGAAAATCTCTAGATGACTAATATATATATATATATATATATATATATATATATATATATATATATATATATGTGTGTGTGTGGGGGGGTGCATATGTGTGAGTCTAGAGACAGTCAAAAACGCTTTAGAATTTGAAGTTCATGGAGAAACAGTCACTCATTGTCTGTTCTTTTCTGATATAGAACAAATACTATATATTGATCCAAGCCCGAAGGCTGTTTAAAAATGTAATCTTTGACTGTCTCAAATCTCCTTATAAATACAGCAACAACACAACTATTTAAAATATAAAAATATATTTCTTTCTTTTGATACGTCCATCTTTTTTTCTTATTCATCGTTGAGTAACCTCTATGTGTATGTATTCCCGCTTTATTCTTCCATACGCTTCCCTAAAATCTTTCCGGACATTCTTTGCCCCATTTGCATATTTAACTCCCCCACCACCCTTCACGCAGACCCCAATTACTATGTGTGTCTCTCTACACGTCTGTCAACCCGGCTATCTATTACATTCCCAACCACAGACAATATCCGGACCGCAAAACCGAACAAAGAAAAATACCACACGGCTTCACGTGTGCTCCGCTCTTTCACCCCAAGTGTCTGTCTGCGTGTCAGTCTGACTTTGGCAATTGCAAAAAGCGACATCCCTCCACATCACAATGGTCAGCGAGTATCATATAATTAGTGCATACAACACAGTTTACAGAACATCTAAAAAATAATCACCAATGGTTAATCTTTATTTGAAATAAATACAATTAAATCTTTCCGTATGTTTAATATGAATTCATAAACTACTTTCATTATTTATTTTTGTTTTAGAGAAAGCGAGATTGATTTTATTTGGACGAGTCGAGATTGTTGAAACTTGAGAGAAACATTGACAGCGAGTTTTAGCTTTAACTCCCATGTGAGGAAATGTAATACAACATCATTTTACACTGATTTCCTTTTTCAATATTTAAAGAATTTGTATTATTTCAGTTATTCGGACTATTGTCCTCATCTTTAATGTTATTCCTGCAACGTTTCGACCGATGCAACCTGAGATCTTCAGGTATGTCTTGTCGAACTAAAAAATCTGTACGGAATTTCGAACTAAACCCTTTATTTAATCAACGGGGTAGAGTGTTCTCGTTCCGTCAGCCATAAGCGGGTAGAAGTTTTAAGTAATTCTTGATAATATTCTTAGTACAGCCTGTTCAGATTGTCATTTATAACTGATTAACAATTAGCACTTTATCCGTGCGCCATGAGTCTAGGTGGATAATTCTAGTATGAATTTAGAGAACTTTAAACTTATGCCTTAACTTTTGAAAACAATAGGCTGTTAAAATATTTCTAGATTTAAAACATACTTGAACAAATTCAAGAAGTAACACAAGAATGCAGTCATCAGAGTTTAATGGCAAATAAAAAGCCGTACACTATCAAAGCGAAACTCCATGCAAAGTTCTTAGAAATGTCAAGAAAACAACACCAAAAGGCAGTACTCATGGTCTGTAAATTTATGTATTATAACTCTAACAGATTTTAAAACAACTATTTAAATATTGAGCTTCATTGAGCTTTTTTAAATTTGACTCCCATAAGAATCTATCAAAACGATATTAAACAATTGTTTTTAATATATTATTACACACACACACTATATATATATATATATATATATATATATATAGTCTCGGAAGTTTCTCAACCATTAAAACTATATTTAAAAAAAACAAAAACAAAAAAACTTATAGTCCCAAGTCTTCCAGTGGAAAATCACTCATGTAAGTCAATTTATTTTTTACAGTTATTATATTAGTTTATTTCTAACACTATTTTAAGGGATCATCAGTCGTTTACCATGAAAAACTGTTTCGGGAATTTAAAAACAAGACAGTATTTAATTTCATGGCTTCCCAGCAGAGTTGATCAGACCCCACTTCCCTTAAAAGACAAAAACATAAACGTTCCTTATACTAAATCTACGTTTTGTTCCATATAAATGTGTTGCTAAATTATATTAGTTATTTAAGACACAAAAAAAAAATTGTCTTTACCTGTGCTGTTCGTCTGTCTAATAAAATTTATCCGTTACTTACAAAAATGTTGCTGCATTTTAAAGTGTTTGGACGAATCCATGACACTATTATTTAAGTGATTAACGTATTATTTTTAGTTTTATATTATAAATATAAAAAACATCAACACATAAAAAAATAAAAAATATATATATATATATAATTTTAACTTATTCGTGTGGGGGGATTAAAAGAGATATTAGATAAATATCCATCAATAAAATCCAACTTCATAACTAGATTTCTAAAAGAAAAGAAATACTTTTAAGGAAAAGTAACGATGGAAAATAGAAAGTCAAGAAAAATGAGCGAAAGAAGAGAAATGAAAGAAGAAAAAAAATGGAATAAATAACCGAATACATATTGGGTAAAAATATATCCAACCGCTTTAATGAGATCAATGCACGCAGAGTTGAAGGTTATTAGTGTCTACCCTGCTTCGATCTAATAATAACAACGGGAAACCTTCACCTCTTTTTACTCTAATAAGAACACATCATGGCGGCCGTACCGATGTAAGATTAACTTCTCTTTTTCCTAATCAGATAATACAAAAGCAAACTTTAAAACAAAGGCTTTTTTTTGCAATCAGCAGGAACGCATAGACGAACAAACACGCCTACGCACGTGAGAGTCGATTTCAGTAATCTTGAAACATTCAGAATAATTTTATATATTGATTAGAATTGTTGTACTTGAATCCAGAAACATCTAATGAAAGTAATATCTATTATAGCACGTATATTCTCATCATATCAGCATCACATTCCAGTTTTAAATGGTCACAATGAGAATAATTCATACTTATAATATCTAACTAACATAATAAATTACCTCGTGGCAGAATAGGCTCGTCTGTATATGGGATGTCTTACGCGAAGTTAAAAGATCATCCTGTTGAAAGGAACAGCTGATTCTAGATGAGTAATTATCACGTTAGATCGGATAAATAGAACGGGGTTTTAGAAGTTCAAAAGATGGTGATGTTATTTTGGGACACGAACAGAAAAAAGAAGGTCCAACAGAAATATCGACACTGCTTATGTTTATTCTTTATTCGAGAACGATAGAGTTTTTACTTTCACATACCTATTAGAATTGTTTTACTTAAATCCACCAACATTTAACGAAAGTAATATCTATATCATTGCAGATATGTTATCAACACACCATAGTCTAGTTTTAATGGTCACCATGAGAACTATATATACGTATCCAACTGTATCACCCATTATAGTAATAAGTATTAGCACTACACTTCTAAAAAAATTGTAATACAGTATCCGAGCTGATAATAACTAAAATCAAAAATCGGTTTAAAGCTCTTAAAGTTCATACTAGAATTACTCACATGAATGCATGGCTCAGAGGATGAACTGGTAAGCGACGTTCAATCCTCAGTACAGGCGAAACTAAGAATATAATTAAAAATTACTGAAGACTTTTATTCGGTCATGGCTTAAATAAAGGGTTCCGTTTTAAATTCAATACATAGTCTTGAGTTCGAGCAGAAGCACATGAAGGTCGGGGTTTACGTCGGCCGAAATGTTGTGAGAATAACATCCAAGATGAGAACAGTAGTTTAAATGATAAAAATGAAATAAATTATTAATACTCATCTTAAAATTAGCATAATTTCGACTGTGTCTTTATCGCAATTAAGCACACACACACGCACACACACACGCGTTAAAACAGGTATTGCAATAATGTCATTATTCTTTTGTAGTAATATCCACATCGGAATATCTGAGATAATGTATCACTTTTAATCATTCTCCTGGAAAAAGTATAAACATATATTTTCCCTTCAGCTATATAGTAGCGTAGACTTTAGTTTTAGCCTTGGTTAAGCAACTAGCCTACGAGAAGGAAAAACACCAGTTATTAACTGCTTATCCTGGACAACTCGTTGCGACTGAATTAAAACACTGCCAGTTCAAGAGAGGTGCGATTTCTGATTGCGCACCCCTTGCTTCATTATAGACTCCCTGTGCAGGCTACTTTATGGAATAGTTATTCTCTCGTGACTGAATAGAAATTTATAATATATATTATGAAAGAAAATATCACTGAATGAAAAAATAGAACAATGACGGACAGAGATGGTGGTGGTGGTGGTAGTGGTAGTAGTAGATTTCTGCGTGTGAGTAAAAGTTACTTTGTCGTCCTCTATGTCTGACTTGTTTGTTAGAGGTATGCCGGAATTAATGTAGGAAGTTATAAAATCGAATAAATCTGACTGATAATTTCCGAAAACACGCATCAATTGTTGGCATGAAGCGTAAACATGGGAACTCTCTCCCTCTCTCTCTTTAATATATCTATTAATAATGGAGTTTATGTATCTGTCTGTCTGAAGCCGAAACTCCATCAGAATAGCATGGTTATTTACTAAGTCCGCCAACTTCATTATATACTACTAGAAAAACAGCCGGAAACACTATGCGCATTTCTCAATTTACATAATCAATTGCTTTTCAACTTCTAATAAATTAATATTCAGAAATATACACTCATGATTGTTTTCTTCAGAATTTCAAATGTATTTACGCTAATAATCTTACTTATAAATTATAATTTATGCAGACAGCCATATACATACATACATGAAATGCGTTACGTAGTTAATATAACTATGACGAATGGATTAACGCTGGCTGTTTAATCAGTGGTACACATCCCTCCCTCCGTTAATTCAATATGGCGCAACTGATTAAACAGCCAGCGTTAATACGCCGCGTTATTTTAAATGTAAACAACAACGCTGGCATTCACCGTGATAATTTTCCTCTTATTTATTTTTGTAAACCGTTCTAAATTTGTTTATTTTCTTAATCTTATCAGCCATTAAATTCACTGAATCAAATTGCTTAATTAAAATAACAATTGATTTAAAAATTACTATTTAAAAACACACACACACCTTATAACGAATTTAGTTTTCACTTTAGGGCCCGCGCTAACTTTGACCTGGTCGTTAGGGTTAGGATCGATATTTTGTTTTTTTTAATTGTTAATTTTAATTTACGTACACCTTTTTTCGCTTTGAAAGACATAAAATATGACTTATTATATTCTGACCTGGATTTAGCGCAAAACAATTCAGTGTAAAGAAATGCGAGCAGACGATACCTTGGTGGGGGAGACACCTTTTACTGGGCAAGTAAATAACTATTTTTAGAATCGTATATAAGGTAACAATTATTTATTATTTTCCTTCTCTTATTAACTTTCATTCGTTACTACTACACTATAATAAATACTACATTCAATTTTTATTTAAAATTTTCATTTTCCTTACATTTATTTTAATGCAAAAACTGTTTATGGTTGCTACAAACCAAAATAATGCAAACTTAATTTATCTTTTTATTAATGATGTTACTTATCATGTGCAATATATTATTTAAATTAATTGTAGTTATAAAAAGCTCTACCCAAATTACATACTAGCAAAGATATGCGACCAGAGGGAGCGTGTATGTGCTAGTATATATATTGTATATTATATATATATATTTATATATATATATATATATATATATATATACATATATATATATATTATATATATTATATATTATATATTAATGACCTATAATGACTGTAGTTGCAGGGGAAAAATCAAGTTTACTTTATTATATAGATATGTATGCCGAAAAGGGAAATATCCGATAGTATACGAAGAGACTGGAAAGATTTTTTTCATATGAAATCGACTTTATTCAATTCATCTGACGTATTGTCACAATTTATACATTCAGAAAAGGCAAGAGAAAAAGCTGTTATCAGTTCGAGTTTGTAATCCTGTGTTCGAACTGATAATAGCTTTTTATGCTTGGGTTTTACATATACGAAGGTAGAATCATACAGAAACGTAATATGAATTAAATAAAACTTATTTCACATTAAATTATTTTCCAATCATACATATATACGCTACGGCATTTCATGTTCGTACGTATGTTATCACATTTCGCAGAGACACACATTTGAAAATTGAGATTGCCTATTGCTTGGTGATTAATCGTATGTTGCCCGTTTTAAAATGATTTTTTTCCAAAATAAAATTACTACGTCCTGTCGGGTAAAACGGGACAATTTTTAAAAATACATTTAAAATAAGTGACATTCGTTTTATTGATTTGAAAAATATTTCCTTGTCTATAATTTTTACGGTAAGAAGATGGATAATATTTGATTTTGAAAGCTCTTACAAAAAGTGTAATTTTTCTTAATAGTATTGACCCTGACATACATTATTTCAATAGGAATATTATTATTAACAGTAAATTATACAAGTTGATGTAGAAACTACCGTGGAATTCCCACATGTCCCGCTAGTAACATATATATATATATATATATATATATATATATATATATATATATATATTGCCCTTTTGTACTGTCACAAATTAAAATCCTATATCATTTAATATAGTATAAAGAAGTATACATTTGTCTGTTTTTTTTTGTGTTTTTATTTTCAATTTGTAAATCTGGTTGAATAAATAGGACAATGAATTCTTTGCTCAAGGTCAAAGTGTTCTAGTCAGTGAAAGAACAAACCCATTCCCATGAGGCGTCTGAAAGTAGAGAGGGGGACAGAGCAAATGTAATCAGCGCCTCTAGACACTTCAACCACATATCATATTCATTATCTGTCCCTGTCCCAGCTGTTCGGACCCCTACTTCATAGATTCGGTGTCTGGCTAGTTTTCTTTTAATCGTTCATCTAGTGCAAGTCGTTTAGTTAATCAATTTTTTCCCCATTTTTTTTGTGTGATTCCAGGAACCTTTATAATTTCTCCGATTCATGTTGCCCTTCCAAGAGTTTAATGCCTTATTTCTTTCAATGTCTTCATTGTCATGGGCATGTCTTTAAATTTTATAATGAACAAAATAGAAAATAAAAAAATAGGTTAGATAGAAAAAAGAGAGAGGGAAGGAATTTGAGAATTGCTTTCGGGGGAGATGATAGCGGCAGAATGAATGCGATACACGCTCACGCATGCGGTGACAAACGTGCAATATGGCGAATAGAATGCTAGGGGATTACTGGCGCTTTATTGGAAACGCGTCCTTCCACTTATTTACAAAGACATCCTTCTCATCAGCTTGAAATGAATGACAAAATATTTCATCAAATGCCGACGATGAACTTAGAAAAACTCATGAGATACGTGGGTCTTCTCATCTTTCGTCACATTTTCGACTGGTCACTCTTGACACAACCCTCGTAAAAATTAAATGAAACGTTGAGATGTATTCTTGAGTTTTATATCTTCCTTTTTCTAACCAAACACAATCTTGAATTATTTTTTAGTTATTTATTTTTCTTATTTGTAGTGAAAAAGTTCAGAAGTACGTTGTCCAGTCGCCTTGGAAATGGAATGCTAAAAATGTCAGAACATTCTATTCTAATATTATTTTAACGTACGTTTAATTTTGAAAAATGCGTTGTTGTTTTTTTGGTTCAAGGACTTCTGATATTGATAAGAATATTTATCGAAGGTGCTGATTCCAAATCTTCGGTTAGTTTGGCTCTTAAATCAGCGGTGTACGATACAGTGACACATACACACAACTCTGATTTATATAGAGAGCGATATAGCTGTATCTTGTTGTATCTACCCGGCGTTGGCCAGACGCCTTCACTTTTATTTTATTCGCGTTTTCTTTCTGAACTGTGCTCATAATTTACAAAATTTTTTTTTTTTTCGATAAGTTTTTGAAAGTTAGATTTTATTACGGTATCATTTGATTATAAAAAATGTTATTCAAACAAACAGTTATAAAACGAAAACTAAAGAAAAACTTTACTTAAATAAACAATAACAGGAATCGTTTACCGTTTGTTATATTATATTCCTGACGATTTTTCGTTTTGGCGTTTCTCGTGTACGATAAAACTTGCAATTATATTTATTGTAACGGTTTGTTTTTAAAAATCTTTACTTTTCGAATTAATTACTGTTTGTTTTCTCTTTACAGAATATGGTAAACGTAAAACTGAGTTGTTCAGAGGAATACTGCCGAAACATATTTCGCTCTAAATTTACATGATTGAAATAGGGCTTAACGAAAAAAAAAAGTTTTACAAGGAACAAGAAATGGAAAAATACAATAAATTCACCCTCAGATCGAAATTAAGATTTTATAACAGCAACGTTTTATCCACACTGCTATATGGAAGTGAAACTTGGAATCTCAAAATCAGCCAACAGAATAAATTAGACGCGTTTGATTCCAAATGCCTTAGAAAAATTCCAGGAATAAAAATTGAGCGATCGAACTACCAACCAAGGAATCAGAGACCGCACTAACCAACATGTGGTATCGACAATAATCTGCGAGACACGTCAAGGCTGGCTCGGACATGGCTTAAGATTGGTCCCTAACAGAGAATTGTTAACCAAGTGCTTGTGGACCCCCGATGAAAAAAGAAGAGGAAGACCAAAAAATGAACTGAAAGCAAACAATCGAGAAAGATTTGGTCGCAACAGGAAGAAGCTGGAAGAGCGCTGTGGATCTGGCTTCAAACCGAAAACGATATTTTACTTTGACTGACTCATCCGTCGCAAAACGCGGGAGTTCGTAAGTCTAAGTAAGGTCTGACTAGGGGATGGGGTTGTTATTTTATGTAAATGTAAGCATCGCTTTTTGAGCAGCTTGTTTAGTTACCTTTTTATTTTTTCTGTAATTAACGCAATGTTACGGAAATTAGGAGCCGGACAACGCCGGGTAGTCCAGTTAATAGTTAATATATATGAAAAAATGTATCTCTCTTAGAGACGCAGAAACACACCGTCACAATTTTTTTAAATATATGACGTGAATTATGATACAGGGATTTTATTCATTGGACTCCATTTTCTCCAAAAGGCAGTGTATACCCTCTAAAAGGGTTACTGATGTAGATTAGCACTGTGCTGACTGCAGTTATAACGTTATTTCTTCAAATGAAAACTATAGAGAAATGTATAAACTACAAACATTAAAATCGGTTTTGGCAACTCAATTTCGGTTTCGGTTTTAGTGATCATCATGTGAAATCGGTGTTGATAAAATCGATTTCGAACCCTGTATTCTATATAAAGTGATTTCGTGTTTCTATTTTCTTGATTTACTTTTCGACTACTCCTTCGTCTTATGGCCAGAGAGAGGAATAGAAACACTGTTAAAAATAAAAATAAAACAAAAACATGACCACTTTTTATTTTAAAATAAAAATTAAAATAAAAATCACAAATAAACTGTTATAAAAATTAGTTTCTTCTGCTAAATATCCGAATTGATTTTGATTGAAATTCAGCGACGATCGAACTTTGATTTTTTTTCTTAAATGACTCTCGTCACTTGTGATTTCGTTTTCAGTAGTAAAACTAAACCCCCAAAGTAATCATGATGCCAAAAATGAAATAGATGCTTCAAACAAAAGATACTTTAATCAAATTTATTGACGACCTGTCATAATTCGAGAAACACTTCAGCAATCCGTTTCAAACAACAACATTTTAAAAATTGTGAAAAAGGCTAAAATTTTGAAGAAAACATTACTTTTATTGTTCCAAATAGATGCCAAAATTAAAGTGATTTTACTGGTGTTTTTTTCATTGGTTAGAATTGATTTTAATTAAAACCAGCAGGAATAGCCATTCATAGGCGAGTTTAATTATATTGAGGCAACCTATGGCTCTAGAAGAGGTCAGGTCCAAAAATACAACAAAGCAATAAAAAGTAATGGTGAACTCTAAATATTAAAGACGAGCAGGATGACCTGACGTTACTCGGGATTGAATAAGAAACACTGCTCTATTCATTTCCATTGTGCTAATAACATCATATTACTTTCTTTGGTGTTTAACTCCACCCCCGTTTCGCCTCCATAATATAGTCAGAAGAAAATGAAAGTCTGGAAAACCCTCAATTAGTATCTGATACATATGGTTTAAATTTAATTAAAATTAGATATATGTATTTGAAGTTTTAATGAGGTTCCATCGACATACTCATTTGGAGGGCACTTCGAGATTCGGTACAAAGGGGAACATAGAGATTCAGGACAACTTCCATTGTCTTCTCCGAAAAATGTTATACGTATGATTTACATTTCATCACAATAGGATATATTTGTAGTTTTAACTGGAGGTTGTACACTCAGAGCTCCCTTAAATGTGCACTTAGAGAACCGGGACCACTTCCATTATCTTTCCCGCAAATGTTACATCTCAATACACTTAATTTCATGTAATCTTTATTTCCACAGCACACACACAGGAACACACACACATATACTAGATATTTATATCTAAATGAATTGAACGCGACATTTTTTTCCACTAATTCTAATATTAACATCAAAACAAGTTAGAGTAAAAATGTTCTATTATACAATATGGCAGTTTGAAATTATATATATATATATATATATATATATATATATAGAGAGAGAGAGAGAGAGAGAGAATTATAAAAAAAGATTTGGTTTTTTGACGTGGTTGTTTATACATCTGAGGAGACCTAATTAAGGGGTCGAAATAAGTTATAATGTGTACAACCTTAATGTGTGTATAGGTTTTTCTTTTTATAATTCTGTTTTGCTCTGTTTAAATTACATTGAGCTCTGTTATTCAGATTCTCAACACAAAATTGAAATCTACACACTATATATATATATAATCAAATATAAACTAAACGTAAACTTTTAGTAGATAGAACCTATAGTGAAATGGTTCAAGCTCAATATACGAGATAGAGCAATTATAAAGGTAGAAGAAATAAGAGTGATAAACATGTACGAATGTCCAGATTTATTTCAAACTTAGATTGTTCAATGCAAGGTATATTATTTAATAAAGAATGTTTATTGTTCTTCCCTTAAGCCAAGGCTTTTCAAAGATCGAAATCTTATCATCAGAGGAAATATACAGATAGATAAGTTGGCTGTGGAAAAGCCAAAGTTCAAACATTTGAAAAAATATTATTAAAAATGGAGTGAAAAAGAGTTCGTGTGAAAAAGATATGGGATTTGTCTAGTTTATTAAAGATATACTTTGCATTGGAAAATCTAAGTTTGAAATAAATCTGGACATTCGTACATGTGTATCACTCTTATTTATTCTACCTTATATATATATATATATATATATATATGAGAGAGAAAGCGGGAGAGATAGATATATACGTAGGTAGTAACATATCTATCATTAATGCATTCCTGTATATTAGTATACCTAAAAGAGACTTATAGATTTATTACCAGCCGCGGGTTATTTAGAGTGATGTGTAATATGTGTCTGATACTTTTAATATATTTCGTTAAACAACACGGAAGATGCAACGGCATTATTGTTTGTCTGTGAGTCGCTCTACTGTACCCTCGGAATCAGAGACAAACATTTATCTCATCGGCCGACGCTGATTGGAAATTTAGTCGTCCACTCTACGAAACATGTCCGGCTCGAACACGTCATGCTTGACGCCGCCGGCTATTAATCTCATCGCTTCAATGAAGCGTTCACTTTTTCTGATGAAGTTTTATTCACAATTTATCGACCAGAACTTAGTCATAGAAAAGAGCACAACACAATATTGGGTCACTAATATGATTTTATGACGAAGAAGAGAGAAAAATACATCTTTAAAGCATTTGAAGATATTTCTCAGATGAGGTTTCATTGTTTTTAGAACACTCCTCCGATTTGTCCGGTATTAAATAGAGGAACCCGGTGTATCCTAAACTTCATATTATCAGGTTTATTCTTTTTTCTAATCTCTATAATTGTCGATTCATAAATACTAAAGTAAAACGTCGGACTTGTGGTTTATGGATGTCTGGCGCGAAAAACAATCTAGGTTATCATCAAGAGAAAACTGTAATATAATATTAATACCACCATTGGATTGCTCATAATTTTTACTTGGGGAAACATTGTTTTATATTAGAAGAGGTGTGTGAAATCTCTCTCATATATATAATTTATATATATACATATATATACATATATATACATTATATATATACATTATATATATATATATATATATATATATACATTATATATATATATATATATATACATTATATATATATATATATATACATTATATATATATATATATATATATATACATTATATATATATATATATACATTATATATATATATATATATATATACATTATATATACATTATATATATATATACATTATATATATATATATATACATTATATATATATATATATACATTATATATATATATATATATACATTATATATATATATATATATACATTATATATATATATATATACATTATATATATATATATATACATTATATATATATATATATACATTATATATATATATATACATTATATATATATATATATACATTATATATATATATATATACATTATATATATATATATACATTATATATATATATATATACATTATATATATATATATATATACATTATATATATATATATATATATATACATTATATATATATATATATATACATTATATATATATATATATATACATTATATATATATATATATATATATACATTATATATATATATATATATATATACATTATATATATATATATATACATTATATATATATATATACATTATATATATATATATACATTATATATATATATATATACATTATATATATATATATACATTATATATATATATATATACATTATATATATATATATATACATTATATATATATATATATACATTATATATATATATATACACATTATATATATATACATTATATATATATATACATTATATATATATACATTATATATATATATATATTTACATTATATATATATATACATTATATATATATACATTATATATATATATATATATACATTATATATATATATATATATACATTATATATACATTATATATATATATATATACATTATATATATATATATACATTATATATACATATATATACATTATATATATATATATATACATTATATATACATATATATACATTATATATACATTATATATATATATATATATACATTATATATATATATATATATACATTATATATATATATATACATTATATATATATATATATATACATTATATATATATATATATACATTATATATATATATATATACATTATATATACATATATATATATATACATTATATATATATATATATATATACATTATATATATATATACATTATATATATATACATTATATATACATATATATATATATACATTATATATATATATATATATATATACATTATATATATATATACATTATATATATATACATTATATATACATATATATATATATATATACATTATATATATATATACATTATATATACATATATATACATTATATATATATATATATATATATATATATACATTATATATATATATATACATTATATATATATATATACATTATATATATATATATACATTATATATATATATATACATTATATATATATATATACATTATATATATATATACATTATATATATATATATACATTATATATATATATATACATTATATATATATATACATTATATATATATATACATTATATATATATATACATTATATATATATATATACATTATATATATATATATACATTATATATATATATATACATTATATATATATATACATTATATATATATATATACATTATATATATATATATATACATTATATATATATATATACATTATATATATATATATACATTATATATATATATATATACATTATATATATATATATATACATTATATATATATATATACACATTATATATATATATATACATTATATATATATATATATACATTATATATATATATATACATTATACATATATATATATATATATATATATATACATATATATATACACATTATATATATATATATATATATATATATATACATTATATATATATATATATATATATATATATACATATATCCCAAGGCGGGTAAAATTAATTCCCCAAACAAAACGAACGGTTTAACACTAATGTTATATCCCCTTAGGAAGATTAAAATCAAGATATAACGCTACTAAACTTAATATCTAGAATCCTTATGCTAACTATGATCAAAATCCATTACATGTTTTGATTCTAGAAAATTTCTCAAATGTAAGGAATCTTAAGAATTTGAAATTCAGGGAATTTTACTTAATTGGTATCTAATGACTACGGATCAACTTCAATGCAAATCCGATATATTTGGATTTTGAAATGGAAATTTGTTCTCATATTATGCTCTCTAAAATCCTATTAAAATACTGAAATTTGGGGGTTATTTAGTAATTAATGTCTAATATGTAGTGTTTAAATAAAAAAAACGGAGGTATAGCAATTTTCAGAAAGGTTCTTCACGCCCTTTTTAACCACTTTTGTATGAACTAAATTAAAATATATCCCTAATTACAACGTCTTACTTCAATTCAAATTTGATATATTTGAATTTTTAAATGGTAAGTTGTACCAATATTATGCTCTTTGAAATCACTTTGAAATACTGGAATTTGGGAGTTATTTAATAATTAGTGTCTAATATCTATTCTTAAAATTGTTAAGGAAATCGGAGGTACGTGTGTGAATGTTCACAAATAGCTTTCACGCCTTTTTAGCCACTTTTGTATGAACTAAATTAAACTAAATATATACCTCATTACGACGCCTTACAGATGCATTCCAAATTTCCAAATGATCGATTAATTAGTTTAGGAAAGAATCATGAACATACATATTACTATATCATGCATTACGTACTTATAATATTATATAGTAATATAATATAATATATATATATATATATATATATATATATTTCCAATATTGATATCAACAATGCTCAATGAGCGAGTACAGCTAAGTAGTAGTATAGAAATATACATATGGAAAGTAAGCTAGACAGAAATGTTTTGTTTCCTTGGGAAATTACGAGGCTAATTGTGTTGATTACAATTTACGGTGATTTACGTCAAGTAAGCTACACAAAAACAGAGGTTTCTGTGTAGCTTATCATATTTGCATTTTTTATACTATATATATATATATATATATATATATATATATATATATATATTATATATCCATATCCATTATTCTACTACATTATATATCAGTCCGAGCCTCGAGTTTAGACTGTTGGGTAGATAAAGTCACATTTGTGAATCTAATAATCATAATAGGTCTATAAAAATAATCATTGATGGACAGAAGTCCGAAACTTATTGTATCAACGCTGGCGTGCCTCAAGGATCCATTCTGTGCCCAACTCTTTGTTTGATATAATCCTCCACGATCTTCCAAATTACATTATAAGATCATTTGTCGACAGTTATGCAGATAACAGCCATCTATGGCAACACTTCGAAGAGCATTAATGATCATAATATTTCTGATTATCTCTCTTTCAACCTGAAGCACGTGGTATAATGGGGGGAAAAGTGGATGGTTACGTTTAATGCATCCAAAACTAAGCTTCTCTCTTTTTACCACCAACGCTCCTATCCCCTATTTGGCCGTAATGGCTCTCGTCTTGAGAGAGCACTCCGATTTGAAAAACTTCTGGGACTGACCTTCACCGAAGACCTGAAATCGAAGAATTTCATACAAATCCGTTGCCAAAGTCGTTGGTAAAAAATGTTTGCCCCATTCTACCGTTCTAGAAGGTATCTAAAACCTGAGGCAATATCTACCTGTATAAGAGTTAAATGAATGTTGACGTATACTTGCATTGAAATAAATATTTATCTTAAAATAATTACATCTCACAGACATAATATGATTCGGCTTTGCCAGCAATACTTCTAACCCTGTTTGACAAACACTTCCTCAAAGCCGTTTTCAAGGCCATTTTGGGAAAAGAAATCAGCCAATATCTATCTAACTGCGCGGTACCTTCAATTTTCTTCGTTGAACGCGCACACCACAGCTGTGTGATTGATTATTGATTAGATAGACGCATAGCTTCCTAGATTTGGGTCGGCTACAAGATGTGTGTATTTGAGGGCTTCCCTCGCTAAACAGTAAATCATTCCACCTTTTTTGCTTAACTGTCGTCATATGACATACATCTTATTGCATTCAGTTGCATAGATCAGTTGAGCACAGGTGAAATTCGGCTCAATTTCTAAGCACTCAGTGAGAATTCTCATTGATCGATAGTTTTACAGATCAGCAATTGCTTCAGAGATCATCTATCACTTCAGATATACAGCACCTAAACAGCGCCAATATATATATATATATATATATATATATATATATATATATATATATATATATATAATACGCCAAGGCAATTTCATGTTCGTACGTACGTTATTACCCTCCACTCTATTTTTAAAAGATGGGATCGCCCAATAACTGAAGATGCAATGCAAAAAAAGTTGTTTTTTTAAATTGAGATTCGTTTTGTTTAGAGAATATTGAGCTGACAATTATTTTTACGATAACAAATAACGGACTATTTTAAAACGATTTCAATTGTAACAATAAATTAATTAAATAAATAATTATAACTTTTATTTCATTTATTTAAATAAAAATATTTAGCTGACAATTATATTTTACAATAACTAATAACGAACTATTTTAAAACGATTTCAATCGTAACAACAAATAAATTAAATAAATAATTATAACTTTTATTTCATTTATTTAAATAAAAATATTTAGCTGACAATTATTTTTACGATAACTAATAACGGACTATTTTAAAACGATTTCAATCGTAACAATAAATAAGTTAAATAAATAATTATAACTTTTATTTCATTTATTTAAATAAAAATATTTAGCTGACAATTATTTTTACGATAACTAATAACGGACTATTTTAAAACGATTTCAATCGTAACAATAAATAAATTAAATAAATAATTATAACTTTTATTTCATTGATTTAAGTGAAAATATTTAGCTGACAATTATTTTTACGATAACTAATAACGGACTATTTTAAAACGATTTCAATCGTAACAATAAATAAATTAAATAAATAATTATAACTTTTATTTCATTTATTTAAGTGAAAATATTTAGCTGACAATTATTTTTACGATAACTAATAACGGACTATTTTAAAACGATTTCAAGCGTAACAATAAATAAATTAAATAAATAATTATAACTTTTATTTCATTTATTTAAGTGAAAATATTTAGCTGACAATTATTTTTTACGGTAGGAAGAAAGAGAATATTGTGTTAAAAAGATCTAAATTGTTACAATTTTCAATAAATAAAATAAGCGACATTATCATTTTATTAATTTCAAGAATGTTTGACTGACAATTGCAATTATTTTTACGTGAGAAGAACGAGACCATTTTTGTCATATTATTAAGCCTAACAAAATATGTATTATTTCAAACAAAATGGTTTTTATTAAAAGTAAAGTATGCCGATAGATTATGACGAAGACAAGCCTTGAATTTTCATTTTTTCCGTTAGTTTTATTATTGCCATAATTATCATTATTATTATTAGTAGTAATAATAATAGTAGTATTAGTAGTAGTAGTAGTAGTAGTAGTAGTAGTAGTAGTAGTCGTAGTCGTATTTATCTAATGCTGAATATAAGATCAACAAATGTGAATACCGTATGGGAGAAATACATGAATTGTTATATTCTTAACGTACATCTACTCAATCTGTGTATAAAGCACACAAAATGATATTTCAAACTTAAATGTGACCGACGCATTGTCCTTGTTACCTCGGTCTATCTTGTTAGTTTGTCACTGTTTTTTTTTGTGTGTATAAACTAGCGTTCACATCGCTCGACAAATCGTCAAACTTTGTCAAGATATTGGTCAATGTCTTACTTAAAATATATTTTATTTTGGGATACCTATATCAAAGGTCAAAATTACCAAGAAGGTGAAAGTCACACTTTCGGCGATAACTTAGGTTCTGTTTATCGTAGAAACTCGCTACTTGGCCCATATTTTAACCATGGAAGTCCCGCAGTTCGGTAAATGTCGAGATTCTGACGGAATTTCAACTTCTAATTTTTACAAATCTTATGGATAAATCTGTTCTTGTTTTAGTTATCAACGTGTTCATGGCAACACCTCGGGTATTTTTCATACAATATAGAGGAGTAAGGCCCAGATGAAACTTTGGCTCATCTTTGTGATGTCAAGCGAAGATATGCAGTCTCACAAATAACGTACGTTATTGGTAGCAATGGTTTTTAATTTTCTTACACAAATACTTGTTTCTTCACTGTGTCTTATAAACAATATAGAATTCTACAGAGGAGTTTTAAGGAGATTGAAACGTCCTCTTCAGAAGTGTATCTACTCACATGGAGGTTATGTTGAAAATTGGTCTGTATAATATATTTTTAATAGGTTTACCATGAATTAGTAGCATTATTTTTTTTATTGTCACGTGTTATCTGAAGACTTTTCCAAGTCATGACTAACGGAACGAAAGTATGCTACTTCAGGGGATTAAATAAAGGGTTCCGTTCGAAATTCCCGAGTTCGACAGAAATATTCCCGAGTTCGAAAATATATACCTGAAGAAGGTCGTATGTTACAGCGGCCGAAACATGGTGAAAATAACACTCAAAATTAGAACAGTAGTCCGAATAATCCAAATTATCAATCCTCACCTAAAAAAATCAGAAACATAATGTCTCTTGTTAGTTTTAGCTTTTAAAATATGATTATAGAAATAAGTTTTCAGCTGCCTGGAAGAATATGCAACAATGTTATTTGGATGAATGTCCCCATGCTGCTCGGAAGAATATGCAACAATGGTACTTTGATGAATGTCCCCATGCTGCTCGGAAGAATATGCAACAATGGTACTTTGATGAATGTCCCCATGCTGCCTGGAAGAATATGCAACAATGGTACTTTGATGAATGTCCCCATGCTGATCGGAAGAATATGCAACAATGGTACTTTGATGAATGTCCCCATGCTGCTCGGAAGAATATGCAACAATGGTACTTTGATGAATGTCCCCATGCTGATCGGAAGAATATGCAACAATGGTACTTTGATGAATATCCCCATGCTGCCTGGAAGAATATGCAACAATGGTACTTTGATGAATGTCCCCATGCTGCTCGGAAGAATATGCAACAATGTTATTTTGATGAATGTCCCCATGCTGCTCGGAAGAATATGCAACAATGGTACTTTGATGAATGTCCCCATGCTGCTCGGAAGAATATGCAACAATGGTACTTTGATGAATATCCCCATGCTGCCTGGAAGAATATGCAACAATGGTACTTTGATGAATGTCCCCATGCTGCTCGGAAGAATATGCAACAATGTTATTTTGATGAATGTCCCCATGCTGCTCGGAAGAATATGCAACAATGGTACTTTGATGAATGTCCCCATGCTGCTCGGAAGAATATGCAACAATGTTACTTTGATGAATGTCCCCATGCTGCTCGGAAGAATATGCAACAATGTTACTTTGATGAATGTCCCCATGCTGATCGGAAGACGTTTTCCGCAAACGTTTCTTGGCTTACTCAATTAGCTGTAAGTATATCCGAAAAGAACACGATTTTCTTTTACAATTCATGCATCGGTGGCAATGGAGATATTTCATCTTCGGTCTTCGCCATTTAGTCAAGTTTAGATAAAATGTAATGCGACTGAACCTTAAGATGCTTTATTAATCTACAAATTAGTTTGTGAAGGGCAGCAACCCGATTAAAACGTTTAACTGTATTAATGGTCTGAGAATGTCCCCACAAGTTTTTGTTTTATATTAGTTCTCATTGAAATTAAATGTTTGCTCTGCTGAAACCAGTTCTCTTAAAGACAGCTGTGCAACAATTGTCAGTTGTTCAATCATAAATATGCGCCTAAAATTATCAGCCGCTTTTCCTCCCGACCATAAATTTATTTTAAGTGGATTGTGCATAACAACTCCCATTATGTTCATCAAGTGATTACTGACACGTGTAACCACGTGACAGGCATATTTGTTCGCAGGAGTTAAAACGAAGTTTTCCTTCCCCTAGACTTGTTGTATTTGTACTTAACTCTTCTATTTCGCACATCTATATAATACGCTTAGGAATTTCATGTCCGTACATACATTATCACCTCTCACATACATTTTTTTTTTTTTAAATTAGATCGTCCGATCAGCAAAGATTGTTATTGGTGAGTAATATGATGTCGCCCAAGTAAAACATTCCGACTATTTTAAAATGAACTGTTCCAAAACTAAATGATGTTCGTCCCATCGATTAAAACAGTACACATTTAAAGAAACACATATCATAAAATAATATTCGTTCTATTAATTTGAAGAATAGTCAGATGACAATCAATTTTACGGTAAAAAGACAGAATAGTTATTGTTTTAAAAAGAATAAGATTGCTACTATTTTAAAGAAATAAAGAAGAGACATGTTCGTTTTATTTTTGTAAAGACTATTTATCTGGAAATGTTAATTATTTTTACAGAAGTAGAGTGAAGCATTTTCTTTTATAATATTGACGCTGACATACACTTATTATTTCAAAAAGAATATTATTATTAACAGTAAAGTATGTATCGCTAGTAACCGTTAGTGTACTAATGATTGTATTTGTCTATAGATGTACTCTTATATTCGCTATTCATTTAAACGTGTTTCTACTTCGGTAAATGCATGCTATAAAGAATATTGCAACATGACTTTTTGACTTCCCAATAATACACTTTAAACAAATTGTACAGATTGAAGGTCGTAAATTTACAAAGAATATTAATAAACGCTAAGGTAGAGGACACCAGACATACGCCAGATATCTATTTAAAAGAGGCCCACATTTTTTGTAGAATAAAATATCGCTTATTGGTAACATCTAAAAATGGGGCAGCCTTGAGATAACGCCGTCGTCTCGACAACATGAAAATATTCTTATATTCCCAAGTAATATTATAGCAGATATTATCTCAAATCGTAGAAAATTAAGACGTCGAATTAATTAGCATCATTGGAATTCTCGTAACATTTCACAATGGAAAGTTCCGTCTAATTTTGTTATAGACTTTCGTTTGATGTTCATGTATATCGATATACGTCATCAAGACAAAGCTATATAAATACCCATCTATTAATGGAATTCCATCAACTTTATTCTTCATTTATAATAAATATTTTATTTATTTATCCACATATATGTTTAGTCGTAAGACTCAGTGTGGCTACATAAAGATATACCACCGGTCACAGGATTCGAACGCTGGACTAAAGTCGCCTTTGAATTCCATCTAACGTCTTTTTCCCTCGGCCTTTGAGATAACCTTACAAATGGAAAGGAAATACACTAGGTAAGTGCAAAATCAATGACCGATCCTCAAAATGTAAATACATTTTAACCCTTCTCTTCACTTAAAATCCACCGAAATTCAGGAAATCAATCAATTTTAATTAAATATTTGAGTATTTACTAAGCAATGATCACGGAATATAATGGATACATCACTTTTTAAAGCTTAGTGAAAATATATTATTTTCTGAAAATAAAATACAATTTCACTAAAGTTACATTTTTAAATACTAATAAAAAAACGCATGAATTTTTATTTTATTTTTAATGAAAATTAAGCACTGTAGATGTTAATTATTTATAGAAATATCATTTTTATATATTACGAAAAATGTCCATAAATTCCGTGTTAATAAAATTAATACAAGTCGAAGAAAAATTAATTTCTCGATTTAACGATATTATCATTGAATAAAGCATTGTTTAATAAATATTTTTTAAAAAATAATATAATTGCAAAAAGTAGTTTAGGTGATTTTTATAAGGGTTTCCGGTAAAATTTTAAATGCGATATTATTATATTTCCCCTTCGCACATGAACGTGTAATCATCAGCGTAAGAAATTTTATTTTATAATCTTGAAACAAAAAAAAAATGAAAAAAATTGAGAAACTGAGCTGTTCCAAAAAAAAATAATTAAAAATATGGGATAATTACTACTAACAATTAACTTGAAGATGTATAGATGCCCAGTATTGCCTAAAAAATAGACGGGATTTGCATCGCCACCAACCGTCATCTAATTAAAAAAACAGCGTGTGTTCATATAACAAAGAAATGTAAACAACCTCGTTTTCATTTCGTCCATTTTTCTCAAATTTTGGATAACATTGATTGTTGGTCTTAATTGTATTTCTTCACCTAAAATAAAATTCTAATTTACTTTTTAAAGTGTTGAAAATCGGATTTTATTTCACTGTGTTAATGTCTGCCGGCCATATTGTGTTTCCATGCATCAAAAATATTTTTACGACGTAAAAAGTTTTATTACATACAAAACCAAAGTTTTTGATACAAAATAAACTTTGGACATTTTTTCATACAAACTCGTTTAAAGCAAAATGAAAAGCTTAAAACTTAAATATATGGGTCGATAATTTTAATATCATATTGGGAAATGCAATATTATTGAGCCTAATAGAATATAAAAATAAAGAAGATATGGCATAATAATTATACAATTCCTATAAACCTATAGCGATTATGAGCTCTCATATAATCTATGAATGTCGCTAATTATCTTCTTTACATTTCATCGCTTGCAATTCTTTAGTAAAAAGTATGCACATTTTTTTTTAATTCAGTGTCTTAAGACCGTAATTTAGTAATTATCTTTGAAATACTTCAAGAAATGAGATATCTATATCTCAAAGAAATATTTTTAATGAATTTCTTAAAGTTTCAATTTCACTTAATTTTTGTATTTTTCACCGACGTGAGAACAGTTTTCATCTTTAAATTTATTTTCACGCGTATAATTACATTTTTTTAGAAATTAACTTTAGACGTTTATCTTTCAAACACAAAATTAAAATAGAAAGTAATGAAAATAATTATGATAAGCCAGTTTTAATGCGACCATTTTTGCACCTACCTAAAATACACCTATTTAAGATTTTATAGAGTGATTATGCTTCCGGGTTAAGAAGAGCAAACAGCGGAACGTTGCTTTAATTTAGAAGCTGTTTATATTCTCTACAGAGTGCTTTATCTTTGAAGGAAGCAGTTAAATATTTTTTTCATGGTCAAGATTTTATTCATCCACATACATATATTTCGTCTTAATATGACTCATCAGTGCGGTCAGATATGGTAATACAACCTGTCGATGGGTGGTTCGAACGCCGGAATAAAGTAACCTTTGACTTCTAGTCAACGATCGTATACGCAAATATTGAAACAGACATAATCAATTAAGAGAAGCCGAAGATGTTATACTAGTGATGCTACCAAGAGAGTGAGGGAGGAGAATCAATCTCTACGAGGTTCAAATCGTGCGATCAGTGAAACGCTGACAGAACATATGTATGTGTAAATTAAAATATTTATCATGAAAATTAATATTTAAAACTCCCCCCCCAAAAAAAAACAAGCACTTAAAGAGAAGTATTAAAGGTTTTCAATTTGGCAATATTACGAAACTTCCCTTCTTTTTGGTTTACGAGCACTTTCGACGGCTTCAGATATATTTGCTAAGAAGAATACATTGTACTTCTCAGCTATGTCATATAGCTGTTACGTAGGCAATGGTGCAACAGCGTGGGATGGACGTCTAAGTTGACTTCAGTTCGGTGTTCGAATCGTGCGACCGATGGAACAGTTATATATAGCAACAGTAGTGAGTCATGGTTAAAACGAAATATATGTGGATATTAATATATATATATATATATATACTATAAAAATAATTATATATATATATATATATATATATATATATATATGTATATATACTATAAAAATAATATATATGTATATATGTATATATATACTATAAAAATAATATATATATATATGTATATATATACTATAAAAATAATATATATATATATATATATATATGTATATATATACTATAAAAATAATATATATATATATGTATATATATATACTATAAAAATAATATATATATATATATATATATATACTATAAAAATAATATATATATATATATATATATATATATATACTATAAAAATAATATATATATATATATATATATATATACTATAAAAATAATATATATATATATATATATATATATATACTATAAAAATAATATATATATATATATATATATATACTATAAAAATAATATATATATATATATATATATATATATACTATAAAAATAATATATATATATATATATATATATATATATATATATACTATAAAAATAATATATATATATATATATATATATATATATATATATATACTATAAAAATAATATATATATATATATATATATATATATATACTATAAAAATAATATATATATATATATATATATATATATATACTATAAAAATAATATATATATATATATATATATACTATAAAAATAATATATATATATATATATATATACTATAAAAATAATATATATATATATATATATATACTATAAAAATAATATATATATATATATATATATATATACTATAAAAATAATATATATATATATATGTATATATATACTATAAAAATAATATATATATATATATGTATATATATACTATAAAAATAATATATATATATATATACTATAAAAATAATATATATATATGTATATATATACTATAAAAATAATATATATATATATGTATATATATACTATAAAAATAATATATATATATTTATATGTATATATATACTATAAAAATAATATATATATATATATATATGTATATATATACTATAAAAATAATATATATATATGTATATATATACTATAAAAATAATAAATATATATATATATATGTATATATATACTATGAAAATAATATATATATATATATATGTATATATATACTATGAAAATAATATATATATATATATATATGTATATATATACTATGAAAATAATATATATATATATATATGTATATATATACTATGAAAATAATATATATATATATATATGTATATATATATTATGAAAATAATATATATATATATATATATATATATATATGTATATATATACTATGAAAATAATATATATATATATATATATACTATAAAAATAATATATATATATATATATATATGTATATATATACTATAAAAATAATATATATATATATATGTATATATATACTATGAAAATAATATATATATATATGTATATATATATCAATCTCTATCTAAATATATTTCTCTATCAATATATCAATCTCTCGGCCTCCATCAACCTATTTCTATCTATAAAACTATACCCATCTCTTCATCCATCCATACATTTCATCAAAACTTTCTTTCTCATCGTTTCAGTTTTTGCATTGATTTATTCCGGCTGTCCTGACTCGTATTATGGCGTTAGATGTACTTATGGGTAGAAGAGGCGATTTAAAAAGCGTTTATCGCACACTGATCGATCGTCAAAAAATCGTTGCTGTGTGCAGAATCGAATAAGCAAATATTGAAACAGACATAATCTTAGAAGTGCAATTAACAGAAGCCGAAGATGATATACTAGTGATGCTGCCAAGAAAGTGAGGGGGAGAATCGATGAAGAGATTCTTTTTCCTTAAAAAAAAATACTCGACCTATTTGATATAATCGTTCTGATGGCCTTTAACTGAAGAATCTGGTCTTTATGTCGACAACTAAAATGGAGACTTCCTTTTCACGACTTTGATATTTCATTCCTGCCATTATTCATCTGTGTTTAAGAAAGAACTGTCTTTTAAAAAGTAGGAAATTAAATACTATCGGAATCATATGATATAACATATATATATATATATATATATATATATATATATATATAGAGAGAGAGAGAGAGAGAGAGAGAGAGAGAGAGAGAAAGGAGTAGACACATTATTATAAACCATTGTTTCGTAAAAGTATAAACATTTTTTTGAAAAACCATAACAATGTAATTTGTTGAAATAAATAAATAACATTTATTTATTTTACGAAAGCTCAGTTTAAAATAAATAAATGTTATTTATTTCAACAAATTACATTGTCATGGTTTTTCAAAAAAATGTTTATATATATATATATATATATATATATATATATATATATATATACATCGTAACTTGTCATCTTGCCACTAAAATACACTGAGAGTGAGATGTATCCTTAGCCATGAGCGACAACCTTCTTAGTGCTATAGACTCAAACGAAATATCCAGTTTGCAAACTTACAATAGCTTAAGGATTTTATGGGATTCGCCTATTACGCGGTTTGCACTCCTTTATCTATTATTCACATGCAGAGCTACTATCACAGGGAAAGCTCAAATATTTAGTTTTTGCCTTGTTTCCTAATTAGGACAATGAACGCATCTATCTCCCGGAAGGGCGATCTGGACGATATATGGATACTTGTTTGTCGCTCGGTTGGACATGTCTAATCCGAGCCGCTTTTGTGCTGGCACGTTTAAAGTACCGGATTGACAGATTGCCTGGCTGCTGTTTCCTAATAGTAGTACAAGAGCCCTAACTCTTAGATAGCGCAACGAACAGCTGCTCTATCAACAGTTATATACAACCGAGGTAACTGTAGTGCTATGTCACGCATAGAAAAGGAACTTGCACTTATCTCCGGTGAGCTTTTGTGAGGCCACACCACCATAGATAGAAACTCGACCAATAGAGTACTAATGCTCACTTTGTTTTTAACATACATGCATTGTCCTAAACCCACTTTAAAAACAATACAAAATAACAGAAAAACTACGAGACCGGGTGCCCTCTTAAAAAAACAACCAAGCATCCTCCTTTGACGATCTCCTTTATGAATATCCGATGTAAAATGTTTCTTCCACGTAAAATTACCAGATATCCTAGCACTATGCGAAACAAATCTCCACTCCTCAATATCTGAGTATTTACATATGACAGAATACCTCCTTCGCTGCCGTGAAGACTTGGACAAACATATGCACTGTCTCAGTCTATATTCGTAACTAAAGAACTTAGTCTAGAATCAGATGATCAGGCTTATATGTGCTTTGGATTCACGTTTCAACGCAGCGTTAGTTACCTATATTTTCCCAACCGTTCTCTCTCGACTCAGGACTTTACCCTAATTGACTACGTCTCTGAGCGTATCAACAAAGCATTTTCGTCGGATCCCGGTACTCCAATCTATATATTTCGGGAATTTAATATTGCCCACAAAGATTGGCTAGGTTTCTCGAGCACCACATACGCATCTTGTAAAAACACGCGTTGCTTCTTAATTGCTCATTCTCTTACACAATCATCTTAACGACATGCATTCGAGATCGCGAGGACAAGCAAGAGATCCTTCTCGTCCTATTCCTGACAACAGCAGGAGAGGGTTATGTGACAGATGCACATAGCCCACTCAGGAATACTGATTACCTCGTAATGATGTTTGAAATGTTATTTTCAATTTGTTACAAAAATTGACATGATAGTGAAACAATAGGGATACGGAATAAAGCTGATATAGATGACAGCGTAAAGAGAAAGACCATGGAACAAGGTGATTGGGGGGAGGGAGAAAATAGAAAACTCAGGTCTATACTATTATCTGTAAAAAAAAAAGCAAAGTTAAATAACACCTTCACTCATTTATGAAGAAGTCTTGAAAATGAGGCTATATTAAAAATCTCGCCACGTGAGTAAAGTTGACTGGATTGTTTTGCTTGATTGAGTGTTTTTATATGTATCTCTACATTTTACCGCAGAGTAAGGGAGGAGAAAGAAAACACAGAGAAAAAGGGGAGAGAATATGAGAGGGATAGAAAAGAGAAGAGGAGGGGACAAAGAGAAGATAGAAAAAGAGAAAAAGGGAAAAGGAGAGAGGGGAGAAAAAAGAAAAGAGAGGGGAGAAAAAAGAAAAGAGAGGGAAAAGAGAGGGAGAGAAAGGGAGAGAAAGGGGAGAACGCAAGAAGAGGAGAGAGGGAGAGAGAGGGAGAGGACGAAAAAAGGAAAGAGGGGGAGGAAGACGGAGGGGGAGGGGAGGAAGGGGGAGGTAGAGAGATAAAGATAAATAGGGGGATATACAGAGGTAGGGAGATAAACAGAGGTAAGGAGATAAACAGAGGTAGGGGTGAGATAGCGGAGGAAGGGAGAGAGAGGGAGAAAGAAAGAGAGAGGAAAAAAGATGAAGAAAGAAAGATGAAGAAAAAAGAAAGGAAGAAATAAAAGAATTAAGAAAGAAAAAGATGAAGAAAGAAAATGGTGTCTAGTTTTTAGAACACCAATATTCTAAAGTGGATTCATTTATTTCCAATTTACTCCCGATTCTGTTTATTTACTATTTCTTTTATGCCGATTTGAAGATATTCTCGTTTCTTTATTTAAATTGGTTCGTTTTAGTTAATTAATTGATCCCCCTTTTTTTTTGCTTCAGTGAGTTCTTTTCAGGGGTTTCAAGTAAACAGGCTGGTTTAAAGTCGAGCTTTTCACCCGAACAATTTGTTAATTAAGAGATGATCTGAATTTTAATGTAATTTGTCATTGAAAAAAAAACGTCATTTTCAATTTCTTTCGTTTTAGAAAAAAAGTCCATTACATGACGACTGCCTCGTTCATTATTTATTTATTCCTCCTGATTTAACTTTGCATTTCGGTTAATTTTAATCCTCTTATTATATGCGATCTGTGCAGCAGACGCATTTTGTTAAACAATGGATAGTTTTTTGAAAATGTATCTCGTTCCTTTCTCTGCACCTCTCGCTCAATAGATACAGACAGACCGGGTGATACAGTAAGACATGTTATACATACACATATAAGGAGTACAACGTCTGACTGTTGACGAAACGGTCGGGTTTCGAAATGGATTTGAAGGACTTGCGTGTCTAGCTACACTAAAATACAGCGCCACAACCTCGTGACTATATCCTCCAACCACTACATGGGTAGAGCACTGTAGTAAATGAAATCACAAGCTATCATTAACGATAAGGCAATAATGTTTAAAAAAAACGATAGAGCTCTGTTCGCCAGTAGATATAGTTTATTAAAAATATAGATTTACCTTCCTCGTTGTTGTGCTGATGGCCTAAAAGAATCTTCGAATTTCGAAGCATTTACCTCGCCACACTGAAAAGTTGTAAATATATATTATATTTCTGCATTTTTAAAATGAGGATTGATAATGTGTATACTTTTGGTTATTCGGACTACATTTCTCATGAGTGTTATCATCACAACGTTTCGGCCGCTGTAACCTCCAGCCTTCTTTAGGTATATCTCTTCGAACTCGGGAATCTCGACAGCATTTCGAATGGAACCCTTTATTTAATCCACGGGGGTAGCATGCTCTTGTTCTGTCAGCAATAACTCAGAGAAGTCTTCAGTAATTCGCAATTGTTCGTATCGACCGAACCGCCGATTGAACGTTCAACTCAATTGAACTAAGTACTATATCCACTACGCCACGGTTCCTTATAGTATTAATTTGGGGGGGGGGCCTTAAACCTATTCTTGTGTAGTCTTACAACTTATCACTATATATCAGTACTTGTATTACTACATATCACAGTGTAGAGCTTATTTTGTGAGGATATTGCTCACTGCCAGTAGCTTTAAGGTCTAGCTCATTGGGTAAAACTAACTCGAGCTCTCGGCACTTGACAATGTTTACATTAAGATATCGCTTACATTCAGTCAGTGTCGTATGATAGCGCAGGGGTAGGGCGCCGACTGTCAGGTCGACGGTTGAGTTTCAATCTTGGTCTAGCCACAATGAAGACCTGTCATACAGCGAAACAGTCTGTAGGTGGATGACTATATATATTATAACCTTATCTATTATATATATATATATATATGATGCATATATTTGTATACTATACATATGTATATATATATATGTGTATGTATATATATGCACATATGTTATGCATATTTATACATTATATATACATATGCATAATGTATATATACACATATATTATGCATATTTATATATATATATACATTATATATACATATGCATAATATATATATACACATATATTATGCATATTTATATATATATACATTATATGTACATATGCATAATATATATACACATATATTATGCATATTTATATACACATTATATATACATGTCTAATGTATATATATACACAATATATATATATATACACAAACAATATATATATATATAAAAATGCATAATATGTATATATATATATATGATGTATATATATATGTATATATATATATTATTAATATATATTTTTTATATATATATATATGAGGTATATATATATATATATTATGAATATGTATTTTTTTATATATATATATGAGGTATATATATGTATATATATATTATGAATATGTATTTTTATATATATATATATATGATGTATATATATATGTATATATATATATTATGCATATGTATTTATATATATGATGTATATATATGTATATATATATATATTATGCATATGTATTTATATATGTATATATATGATGTATATATATATATGTATATATATATTATGCATATGTATTTATATATATATAATGCATATGTATTTAGATATATATATATATATGATGTATATATATATATATATTATGCATATGTATTTTTATATATATATATATATATGATGTATATATATATTATGCATATGTATTTTTATATATATATATATATATGATGTATATATATATATATATATTATGCATATGTATTTATATATATATATATATATATGATGTATATATATATTATGCATATGTATTTTTATATATATATATGATGTATATATATATATATTATGCACATGTATTTATATATATATATATGATGTATATATATATATTATGCATATGTATTTTTATATATATATGATGTATATATATATATATATATTATGCATATGTATTTTTATATATATATATGATGTATATATATGTATATATACATATTATACATATGTATTTATATATATATATATATGATGTATATATATATATGTATATATATATGATGTATATATATATATATATTATGCATATGTATTTTTATATATATATATGATGTATATATATGTATATATATATTATACATATGTATTTATATATATATATATGATGTATATATATGTATATATATATATGATGTATATATATATGTATATATATATATATATTATGCATATGTATTTATATATATATATATGATGTATATATATATGTATATATATATATTATGCATATGTATTTATATATATATATGATGTATATATATATATGTATATATATATATTATGCATATGTATTTATATATATATATATATATGATGTATATATATATATGTATATATATATATTATGCATATGTATTTATATATATATATATATATGATGTATATATATATATGTATATATATATATTATGCATATGTATTTATATATATATATATGATGTATATATATATATATATGTATATATATATATATGTATATATATATATATTATGCATATGTATTTATATATATGTATATGATGTATATATGTATATATATATTATGCATTTATATATATATATGATGTATATATATATGTATATATATATATTATGCATATGTATTTATATATATATATGATGTATATATATATGTATATATATATATATTATGCATATGTATTTTTGTATATATATATATGATATATATATATGTGTATATATATATATTATGCATATTTATTTATATATATATATGTTTATATATATGTATATGTATATGTATGTGTATATATATGTATATATATGTATATATATATGTATATATATATATGTGTGTATATATATATATATGTGTGTATATATGTATATATATATATATATGTATATGTATATATATATATATGGGAAGAGAATGATGAAGGTAATCCGACGTGATGGGAAAATGAAAAAGGAAAACCAAAAAAATGGAGTTTTTTTATGTGTACATCAACGTTTCGTCTCTATTTATAAGACTTCATCAGGATGATAACATAGAGAAAAATGTCATGCAAGTACAAACACATGTAGGGTTGACATATTGGGAAAAAGGAAGAAAATAATGGCCACTACTGGGTGGACGTCCGTACTTGGTGAGGAGTGAAAAATGAATGTTTATGAAAATGAGTGGGGAAGAAGTGGAAAGATGGGTGTGAGCAAGGACTACTGTGGCTGGTAGTAAGAGAAAGAGGTGGGTGGATGAGCAGGAATAATGTGGATGGCAGAGAGGGGGTGGAGGAGAGGGAGGAAGGAGGTATTTGAACAGATGGCTGCGGTCTAGACTGAAGGGGAAAAAGTAAGTTTGAATGTTTGTGTGTGGGGGGTGTATGCAGAGAAAAGGAGGGTGGGTAGAGAAGGAGGGGGCTGTGATTTTGGTGGATGGGCGAAAGTTATGGTCTTAGAGAGGGTTTTGAGAAAATGAGGGGATTTAAGAAGGGGGGTATGGAAGAATTTTTATTTCGCCAAAAGGCTTGAAAGTCTTGTCTATTCTACTATATTACCCATAGATACGTGGATTAAATAGAGTGCCAGTTTTAAATTCCGTATAGCTTCCTTAGTTTTACATAAAGATTTCCGTATTCGATCAGATGCGTCTTCAGAAGTTCCAATGTTACATCAGCCGAAACGTTGTTTGAATAACAAGCAAGATAAGAACAGTAGTCCAAATATTCCAAATTATCTTAAAATCTCCGATTCATAAAAGAATGAAACCTTTGAATATCATATGTGAACTACGTTTAATACATTGTTATCGCCAGTGCTGTTCATTCGGTGTATCATCTCAAAGTTCTGCGAAAGATTTTCATAAAGTCATGGTAAACAGAATGACGGATTTCTAGCACTTGGTGTAATTCGTATTTCTTAGATTGAATCTCTTTCTATTATCAGTTTCGATGTTTTTCTTTCGCTGCTTATTTCTTCAGCATTTTCATCCATCTACTTAATATTAATCATCGATATTTTATCTCGATAAACGACGAACGAAACAAATCGTTACTCATTCTTGCCACATGCATATCCATCGCTTTTTAGTGCGGAAAGCTTCCCTATCTTCATCCCACGTGGCATTCGTCTATCTTACATTTCATAGATCCACACATTTTATCAGCTGTGCTATTCACACATTTTATATTTTATTATGAATAACGTGTGTCTGTTTCTTTCAGTTATTAATTATAAACGTGACGGTAGGGAAATGGAAAACAACAGGAACTTGGTGTGCCAAGTTCGAATTCAGTCGTTTCCATAGCACCACTTTTATTTAGGTATGTTAGCAACCTTCACGTGGTCCCTCCTGTAAAAATATTCAAGCCGGTCAACAAAGTTGTACCATGATGACTCATACTAATGAATTAAGTAAGTATTAATAATTTATTTTACTCTTTGAATGGATATTCTCAGATATAAGAAAAAACGGCGTCATTTTCTTTGCATTTCAAATACATTTGAAATAAAGGTGAGGGTGGCTCTAAATAATCAACTATTTTTTCAAATAAACTAATAAAACAAAAAATTGATATTCTTAAGCTACGTCCACTCAGTCTACGCGTTTAACGATAAAAGGAATATTTTAAACTTAAACGTAACAAACTACATGCTTCACTTCCCGGTCTAGGGTCAAAGTATCCCACTCCTAGTTAGAGAACGACCTGCTTAATGGTGTCCTTAAACAAATCAGAAAACCGGATCTATTTTTTAAGCCTTACAAACCTGATTTCATATGGTGTTTTTCATTCTTTGGGGGCGTTTTTGTGTCCCAATTCCACCGTTTTCCAATTTAATATATTACTATTTAATGTATATACACGTATATTATAATATAAAATAATATATCAGGTATATATTTTTTTCAGTATTTCATTCAACAGTGCTCACATAAGTGAGTAGAGGTTAGTAGAAGTAGCATGAAAACAAACTTATGGCAAGTAAACAACACATACTATTAGTCTGCTGATTTCCTTTGGGAATAAAACAAATATTTCTATGAGGCTCACTTACCTATTCAGTATTAAAACATGGCGCTGATTTTTTTTTCGGATGTTTTGGACACGGTTTTAGCCGTTTCTTCTGATGGGTCACTCATTAAATATCAAAGATAAATAACTTTGTATTTTGTAAATAGGAACATCTCTGCATAGAGAGTTGTTGGTTTCCTTTTGTCTCGAGAGACAATGGATACCCCCTGAGAAACTATCTGTATTATATGAAGTGTATAGTGACGTGAGGATTGCTCAACTTTCAACTGTACTTCGTATGATTAAGCGTTGCTCATATCAAATGACAGAAATCAAAATCTAAATCTACCCTCGTGAGGAGGCAAGTAAATAGAGACATAGCCTTTTATATTTTCGGACTTTACGAGTTTAGCGATGAAAACCCTATTTCAAAGTTGGACTGGTGATACCAGATCAGGCTGCCCTGTGGCTCCCTGTGACGAAATTCACCTACATTGACGTTTTTTTTTGTTTTTTTTTTTTTTTGTAAAACTTAATTATGTTCTACAAAACCAAAAACAAAAACAACAGCCCCTCTCCCTTTCTCCCTCCCCTTTTTTATTTTATTTTTAGAACTTGAAGCATAAATCTTTTACTATAATGACCAGATTCGGCATGAAATAACCCAAAAAGGGTTGATATGCCGTAAAACAAAACTACCAAACCAAAAACGATGATTAAACATTTGAAGATATAAAGAACTTGAAGCATAAAAACTTTTACTATAATGACCAGATTCGGCATTAAATAACCCAAAAAGGGTTGATATGCCGTAAAACAAAACTACCAAACCAAAGTTGGAAATACATTTTTAAGAACGACAGACAGAGGCTCTTGTAAAGATTCGAAGACGCATCTGAATAAAAAAAAGCAAAAATGTTAAAGCATTCTCTCCTTGATTTTACAACTGGTGACGTTTTCCAATAAACAAGGTCTACGTCGATAATAAACGAAGCGTAATGAGCATTGCATGAATTTGTGACCTGGATTTCAAAATAGACCCAGCCTTCAAGCTTAAACGCCCCAACCTCTTGTGAAGTTGCAAATTCCCTCCTCCAATCAACATCCTGACAGGCAGTCGGACAATGGTGGCGGTCTTTGTTTTCTACAGCCGTTTGGATAACAGCAAATCATCTATTATTAAAGGTCACTCCTATTGTCAGGACGACGACGACGGCCGGCCAAGAGTAGCTTTTATGGTTGCAAAGACGTACAACTTTTTTTGCCTTCCTTTTTTATCTATTTTTTGCCTTCTTCCTTTTTATCTATTTTTTGCTTTCTTCCTTTTTATCTATTTTTTGCCTTCTTCCTTTTTATCTATTTTTTGCCTTCTTCCTTTTTATCTATTTTTTGCCTTCTTCCTTTTTATCTATTTTTTGCCTTCTTCCTTTTTATCTATTTTTTGCCTTCTTCCTTTTTATCTATTTTTTGCCTTCTTCCTTTTTATCTATTTTTTGCCTTCTTCCTTTTTATCTATTTTTTGCCTTCTTCCTTTTTATCTATTTTTTGCCTTCTTCCTTTTTATCTATTTTTTGCCTTCTTCCTTTTTATCTATTTTTTGCCTTCTTCCTTTTTATCTATCTTTTTTGCCTTCTTTTTTTATCTATCTTTTTTGCCTTCTTTCTTTTTTATCTATGCCTTTATTTTTATCTATTATTTGCCTTTTCATTTTTTTGCCTTCTTTACTTCTTATCTATTTTTTGCCTTCTTTTACTCATCTATCTTTTTGTCTTTCTCAATTCTTATCTATTTTTTGCCTTCTTTTTTTCTTTTTTCTGCGTTTTGTTAGTTTCTGTCTTTATCTAATCGTACATTTTCATTTTTTTCTTTTACACATTTAAATTTTCGTTACGGTTTTCCATTTGTGGAGCTCGATCCGTCTGACTGTCACGATTCAGTTTGAAACAGCATTTTCATCATTAAACGCGCACTTTGAGTGGAACCATTTTATTTTAGATCGATCGATGGGCAAAACCTCTTACGTTTATCTATATGTCGCGCATAAGTTTCAAATAGTATTTTCGTCGCAAGACGCGCAGATTAGATGGGCGTAACTTTCAGAACATACGTCCTCTTTCATACACGTTCTATTTGTACTCATGTATTTTGCTTTTTTCGTTTCAGCTTTTTTATTTCGATTAAATTTCTTGTTCCCTTTGTTTCCTTTGTAGGATTTTCTTCAATTTTTTATCGTGGTTTCTTAGAATATTTTTATGAAACTTTATTTTTTATCTTTTTTTAGTTCATTCTTATTTTATGTTCCTTTCTACATTTTGTTTTTCTTTCCTTCGTCTCGACTGTTTTCTTTTCATTTAAGGTCTTCTCCCTCATCGTTAAACTTAAATTAAATAGTCAACTTTTAGTAACCAACTTTTATGTTTTTGTATTTCCTTAAGGAAATACAAAAACATTAAAAGTTGGTTATCAACAAAATAAAATGATTATCATATTCTTTAGTTCCTTTCATACTTACCCCATTTTCTATCTCTTTCCTATTTGTACTTCCTTTTTAAGTAATGCCCCTTGATTTCTCCTATTACTGACACATTATATAATACTAACTTTTTCTAACCGGCGTTGCCCGGGAGTAAAAAAAAAATAACTGACCTGTTTATGATAAAATGTAAAGTAAAGTTAGTGACTTTGGATGATTACAAACCTCGTTTTAGTACTTGACGTTAATAGATTATTATCAAAGAATAAATAATGTATTTAAGGGGAAATAACTCATAACATGACTATCCATTCAATCTATAAGTATATTTGGTGAATAAGGAATAATTCGTCATTCTAAAAGTGTTCTTAGTTGGAATAAGTATTTTCAAGAAAGACACCGACGTGAAATAAAATATATTCGTGACAATAACAGAACGAACATATGGAAAATTAGACGGTAAGCTTTGCTATCACATCCACCGGATTTTTACAAAAAAGGGGAGGGGGCTTTGTTGACTGTACTGTGCCTTCACCGAAATTTGTTGAGCCGTAAAAAAAGGTTTGTCGTCACAGAATCTCCTTTTTTTTGTAAAATACAATGGAAATACGAGAGAAAACCAATGGCCAGTATAAGTTGGAAATAAATGGCAAACGGCCGTTGTGAGAATAGTTATTTTCAATGGTTACCGGAATAAGCGGAAACAGCTGGAAATATGGGGAGACTTGTCACTCAGACTCCAGGGAACACCACCTGTTATTGTCAGTGAGCGATCACTGGTAATTGTACGTGTGGGAAATCCTAGTGAGTAAAATAATGACATATCAAAGATTACGGCATTTTAACGTCCCCCTCCCAGTTAAATTGCTAGCGACAATTTGTATAGCTGCTCTCGACACGCTTTCTCTAAATGCTAGCTAAAAACTATCTTCCTACTGACAGATAATAATGATGGACTGCCTGGAGGGTTTTGATGGCCAACAAGGATTTCTCTTGTTTTTTGTATTTACACCAGATTTTGTCTGAAATCGCAAACGCTGAGTTCATTCGAACTTTTGCTGCTTCCACTTCAAACCATCTCCGACGAGATCTCCGTCGAAACAATTTCCCTACGGCGTTCGGTCGGTGCGCGTGAAAGGTCCGGTATTCGCACTAAAGATTCCACCTCTCCATCGACAGATGTCAGTCTTTATACATCGCCTACCGATCTTAAAAAAAAACCCGGCTGCGAGCAGCGCATTTTTCTCCGAGTACGAAGATGTAATCTTACGTGTAGACAGACAGAAATGAAAAAGAGAGAGGGGAGGGAGAGAAGGAGAGAGGGAGGGAGGGAGGAAAAAAGAGCAGGAGAAAGAGGGGTACGAACACTTGAAAACAAAGTTTTCAAATTAACACAAACATAATGACACCAGCAAAATAGTCTCACGCGATTCTGCATTACTTACGATATTTGATTTGGCTTAAAATAATTTTTTTTACACACATACAGGGTGGGCAAAAATAAGGGTCCTATTTTTAAAAATTCATAACTTTTTTATTTATTGATTTTTTTTTTTTTTTTTTAGAATAAGTAAAGGACCCCTTCAGAAGCAAGCATGAGCCGTATTAGCCGTAAGGAACGTGCCCTCATTTAGAAAACATTATTTTTGCTTAAAAAACTCAAAACAGTGTAAAAAAACAATACTTTAGTTTTTGTAAGTTTTAAGAAGTGTTTTTCGGCTAAAATTTGTTTTGTTTATTTCAAAAAATCTCGGAAGGGTCAGTCTACACACACATAAAGTTTGGTGAGTTTAACTTTTATTTTGTGGAAGTTATTCAAATTCAAGTTATTCAAATTTAAAGATAGGACCCTTATTTTGGCCCACCCTGTATAACAATCTATAGTTATATGTACAAGAAAGATCTTATTCAAGTGAGATGTAAACAAGGACTAACAACTAGACAATGCTATAATTAACAAATAGATGACGTGATTGCATTAGCGAATGAGTAAAGATAAGCTTATTGTAATTAGTATTGTTTTGTTTTAATCTAATTCACTTGAAGGAAACAGCGGCAAATTCTTTTTTTAACAAATAGAGGGAAAGGGTATTGTTTGGTAGAAATGAATAAGAAGGGAGTGGTGGTAATGCGGGCAATACAATAATTCAATATAATTGGTTGGAAATTGGAGTCAGTACTGCTCGACAATAAAAAAGATTTTAGAATGCAAATCCATGTATTGTACCTGACGAATTGCTTCCAGGATGAAACAAACGTGTATGTATATCTCACTTGCCATAATACTACTATTCCATACTCTACTCTCTATTTAGCACTATAGAAGTAACCACTGAAACAAAAATATATACGTAATATAGTATGAATGCTTTCATACATTATATATATATATATATATATATATATATATACTATAAATATTCGTTTTAAATATTAATGTGATTTTACACCTACAGACAACGTCGTTTCGGGTTTTCTATCCTCATCAGTGCAGGAGTGGCGGTTGCATGCGGTCGCATGGGTTCGAACGCACCTCGTAGATTCGGTCTAGAATCACGTGACTATACCCACGCAGCCGCGAGTAATTGCCACAGACAGAAATTGAAATTAACGTGCACTTACCTGGGGGCGGGGGCAAGCATCTTGTTGTCAATAGTGTTCAACGCTCGAGCGAAACTAAATTACTTTAAATTCACAAAAGTGTAGTAGCTAAATAGTGTAGACAGCATCAGAGCTCAAAATATAATATTTTTTTCTTATATATATTTTATTATGTATTACTTTAATTAATAGAATTAATGGCGGACATTTTGATGGAAAATTTTTAATTGCATCTTTTTCCGACAAAAATGTATCATTAAAAAGGATTTCCATTGGTTTGTGAAAAAGAGGACAGATAAGCTAAATAAACAATTTTAAAATGTTAGCGGTCGCTTTGTTTTATTTTTTGACTGGCGATAAAAAATATTACTGACAAAGCCTTTTTAAAAATACCTTGAATGTTGTTATGAATCAAGAAAATATATGTCTTGCAATGGGCAGGAAAATCGTTTGAATTAAAATGTTTTTTGAAACAAATTCGAAACATTTACAAAATTATATATATATATATATATATATATATATATATATATATATATATATATATATATATATATATATATAGGCAGCATCTTCTCTTGCAGGCAACTATTGTTGAATATAAGAGACAACTCATGTCTAGATATCCTTTGGTAGATCCTTTCAATAGTCCGAATCAGGATCTTAGTTTCGGAGTATATATATATATATATATATATATATATATATATATATATATATATATATATATATATGTGTGTGTGTGTGTCTATGTGTGAGTGTGTGTATGTATGTTTCTGTGAAACAGTAATCTATGTATATCGTAAAAGATGTATTCTTTATTTTCCCGTTGCTGGTTTGGTACGATTGGTTTAGTTAGTTCCAAACGAGATGTTCTTATACGAATCTGATTATAATTATATAAATGTCGACCAATCATGTTTCCAGAAACTTTCATCGTACATTAATCCCCCTACATCTTATTCGCACAGAAACGTATTACCATGAGAGGGTAGGAGCCTCATCTCTCTTTGAATTAAGACCTCCCACAGAACCCATTTCACCGGTTAAATAAGGTCACACATTATTCCACAGTGAACTAAGCTGAAAAACACCGTATTAAATTATTTTTTGAATAAGGCGCTTAAATTGCACGACTTTTCATAATATTTTCGATTTGTTCAGACAGTAGAGAGAAAGACTACAGACCTCCGGTCCGCGGTTTCAATTTCAAGTATCGGCGTGAAGTGTCTGTATTATTTTTATGTATTGTTTACATTAAAGTAATTAGTTAAGATATTTTAAGATATGGTCGAAATGTATTTCTTACGTTTAGAAAACATTCTACGGACGGGCAGACAAAAAACAGACAAACATACACAAATTGTCTGCATGTCTGTCTTTTGTATGTCTGTCTTTCATCTATCTATATAAAGTAGACTTGATTTCCTCCTCTATTTCATTTGTAGATAGCCGGAAAAATTAATAAACCCTACACGAAGACAATCACACCAACCTTAATAAACTTCGACCTATCATGTTTCTAGAAGCTTTCACTAAACTACATCATCGTACATTAAAACCAACATTGAGACCCCTACATATTACTCGCAGAGAAATGTATTACCATGAGAGGGTGGCAGCCTCATCTCTCTTTGAATTAAGACCTCCCACACACCCCATTGCACCGGTTAAATAAGGGCACACGTTATTTCACAGCGAACTAAGCTGAAAAACACCGTTAAATTATTCTTCTAGATTTATCCCGGACAACGCCAGGCCATGGATCCTGCTAGTATAATATATATATATATATATATAGTTAGCAAAACATTTATATGGAACAAGACGTAGATTTAGTGTAAGGAACGTTTGTGTTTTTGTCTTTTGAGGGAAGTGGGGTCTGATCGGCTCCGCTGGGAGGCCGTGAGATTAAATGCTGTCTTGTTTTTGGATTCCCGAGACAGTTTTTCATGGTGGGCGGCTGATGATCCATTAAAATAGTGTTAGAAACTAACTAATATAATAACTGTGGAAAATAAATTGACTTACATGAGTGATTTTCCACTGGAAGACTTGGGACTATAAGTTTGTTTTTTTTTGTTGTTTTTTTGTTTTTTTTTATATAGTTTTAATGGTTGAGAAACTTCCGAGACTATATATATATATATATATATATATATATATATATATATATATATATATATATGTACACCGTAATCTTTATTTGTTAGGTATATAATTATATCTAATGTACGTGCGTGTGTGTGTGTGTATGTTCTTTGCTTTATATTTAAATTATTCATAACTCCTCCGCAATATTGCATGACTGGATACCTAGGAAACTACTGCCAGACATCTTTATCTGATCCAAACAGGTTTAGCTAAAAGTCGAGAACATCGTAGGCAGAGAGATTAAGCTCATGAAGAACACGGCGCCTCTACTTTCACGAAGTTCGCGAATCTAAAAAGTTAATCCTCCGTTTGGATTCAAGTGTGAATTAGAAATTAACACCGAATCTAATCGAATCCGATCTGTTTGATCTCCAGAAAATAGATTAGACGCTCGTCATGTGAAGTGAGAGGTTATTAAGTTTTAGAACAAAAATATCGCAGGCTTCGACGTTGAATCAGCAATTTCATTTGCAGTCTATACACGTATATATCGGGGTTAACCCTTTCTAGATTCAAGCCTCTTTCTGTTATGCTTTTAACAAGTAAGATACACATTTATTCACGGGATTTAAGCTGTTATTTTTTCTCTGTATATCCCAATCATCATGCAACAAATCTATCAGTTTGATTAGAATTATGGTTTTATTTGTTTTTATTAGTACTGTAACTTACCAGACTATGAAAACGGATTTAAAAACCTATTAATAATCAGTTATTTTGAAGTCATTAATAAAAACATTTTTCTTTAAATTTGTATTACATTTGGTTTATTCAAAACGATTTCATTACGAATGACTAAGTACGAAGGCTAAACCAATCAAATTTCTGATGAGCGTGCTCGTTGCATTGTACAAAAACAATGTATTTTTAGTGATATAATCAAACGTATACCCAAAACTATGTTCCATGTTATGTGCCCTTAGACAAACCTTACTTTGTATGTTACTTTTCTACATGGGTATAGTATTAAGCCAACATTGATAAATGCAAAAGAGTATTTTACTAATTATCTTGTGTACCCGTAATATATTTTGTAAAACTAAAGAATAAACCTTTCTCTCTAGATAAAACCTAATATCTGGATGCGTGTGATGTATGTATGTATGTTCCTTATAGAAAGAAAGATTAGAAAATCTACATAAAATCGAAAAGTGTATTCTTATGTAAAGTTTAGCGAGGAAGAAAATTGAAGTGTGCCCGAATCTCTAAGAGCATCCCTAATGATGTTGTTTCGTTTTACGGAGAATCAATCCTTTTCCGGTTATTAAATGCCGATTCCGGTCATTTTGGTAAAAGTTATTATGCTCTAAGTTCTTTATATCTTCAAATATTTAACCATGATGTTTGATTTGGTTGTTTTATAAAAGAAAGTGTTTGGGGTTTTGATTTTGCAGAACATGATTGAGTTTTGTAAAGGGAAGGGAAACAAAACAATAACATCAATGTTTGGTGCATTTTAAGTCAGGTAGCCGGTCTCTTCGGACAGCCTGAGCTGGGACTATGATGGCCAAGGAACCTTAAAAAACTTTAAATATATTCTATTTTTATAGAAATGTAAATTATATGTATAAGATTCTCCGAGGGAGACAATGGAAATGGTTCCGAAACTCTACATTACCCTCGATGTGCCGAATATCTACGTGCCTCCGCATCTAAGTGACCCATGGAGACAGAATTCCCTTAAAATTTCAAATACGTATATCCGATTTTAATGAAATTTAAACAGTTTGAGAAATTACTCCATTATCACCTTCTACCGACAATATTAGAAGGCGAAACGGGAGGAAGGGGAAGTTCGAACCAAACAAAACAATATGGGGTTATGTTTATTTACTCCTTTCCAGGAGTTAAGCCAAAGGTCGGGTCGGGAAAGTGGGGTTTGAAAAGCCAGCGCCCGAGAAAGTGAGCACTCTGGCCATTAAAAATTGCCTGGGCAGCCCCGTCGGCATTCCCCGGTAGGGGTGCCTCAGGCAGTAAGCAATAAACTAAATGTGGTAGGAGATGACCGGATTCCTACCATACGGTAAAACATGAATAGGAATGCCCTTTATTTAATACCTACCCACTATAGGAGTATGTGACACAAGGTCGGAAAGTGGGATTTGAAAAGCCAGCGCCCGAGAAGGTGAGCACTCTGGCCATTAAAACTTGCCTGGGCAGCCCCGTCGGCATTCCCCGGTAGGGGTGCCTCAGGCAGTAAGCAATAAACTCAATCCTCCCCAAAGAGGGGAGGCAAAGCCTGGGAGGATGGACCTCCTAGAACTGCACAGACAAACCCACAAACCGGCGGAATCAAGCCCCGAGGGACAAGACGACACCGGTCTATAGGGTGCAGTATCCATCGGAACAGATACTACACTTTGATCTTGAGCATAGTGAAAAGTACATCCTCATTTAAATCCGAAAAATGTCGGGTCTTTCTGCTAGTAATATGCAAAATATGAGTCACTTGTTTCCTTTTGAATTGACTACGAAATATTCTGTCTCAAAATACAAAATATCTAAACAATAATACGCTAACGCATTTTATGTTCGTACGTACGTTATCACCTTTCACACACACTTAAGAAATAAGATCATACAATCAGCAACAATGGTGGTAAATTTAATATCGCTAAGGTGAATAATAACGACGTTACCCATTTTAAATTGAATTGTTCCCTAAATCAAATTAGGTCGTCCTGTCGACTAAAACGGTATAATTTAAATATATACATTCCAAAAATCCGTATTCGTTTTGTTTATTTGAACAATATTTATCTGACAATTATATTTACGAAAAGAAAAACAATATTTATTATTGTAAAAAGAATTGAATTGCTACAATTTTAAATAAATAAATAAAAAAGGGGCATATTTATTTATTATTTTTTTATTTACAGAATATTTAGCTGACAATGACAATTATTTTTACAAAATCGATGTAGAAAGCACCGCTAGTTTAATTAATATCAACAATATAACTGATATAAAATATTCAAGATGTATTCCTCTGATACAAAAAGTTATTTAATTTGAAAAAAGATTTGTTATTTAATTTAGGCGTTTTTATATAAAAATAGTATTAACGTCTGCTAATCTTCATACATAATATTCATTAAGTTTTATTTTAGTTATTACATTTCATTAGTAGTAATGGTTACTTATTTGGAATGGTTAAACTCCACTCAGAAATTTTTCTCAATGAATTTATTTTACGAAAGTCTAATGGATTTCCATTGATTCAGTATCACATTTTCGGATTTTATGAAAACGGTTGTTTTTAGTTTTTAAGAGTTAATTACCTATACCAAGGAGGTTATGTTTTCGGTGAAGGTTATTGGTTTATAACTATGTTTGTTTTTGTGTACAGCCTAGGGTTCACATTACTTGACCAAACGTAAAACTTGGTCGAAATATTGGTCATGGTCTTACTTAGTACTGATTTAATTTAAGCATATCTAAGTCAAAGTTTAATATTACGGAAAAGGTGAAAGTCACACTGTTGGCTATAACTTCGGATCTGTTTATCATAGAGACTTGTTACGTGGTTCATATTTTAGACAATCGCACCTTGAAAAGTTTGACCATGGTCAGAATATTGACGAAATTTGAACTTCCGCCTTTTGCAAATTTGATGTATAGGCTAGAAAACTTATCACACCTGACAGTATCCTATATCTCTACAAAGCCTCCATCCGGCTATGCATGGAGTATGGTTGCCCCATCTGGGCTGGTGCACAAGCCACTACTCTCTCACTCTTAGACAAGATCCAAAAAAGATTCGCTAATTTGATATGTCCCTGACTATCCACCAAGCCCCTGTCCCATCGCCGCAATGTTGCATACTTATGTTTTGCAAGTATTTCAATGAATTGTGCTCCTATGAACTTGCTGCTCTAGTGCCCCCTCGACGTAAATACACCCGACCATCCCGACAATCAGCTAAATCCCATCCATTCACCGTGGAGGTCCCCAGATGCCGGAGTCTACTCCAAGAGCTTTATTCCTCGTGCTGCCGACTTTTGGAACCCTCTCCCTACTCCCTGTTTCCTTAACTGTACCGATGTGCAGAAATTCAAAATTAATGTGCATAGCTCACAATATAGGATGACCTCCATCAACTTTCACCCTAATTCTCCGTAGCCCCTTACGTCTACAGTGGCAGCTTGCCTTATTTGTGGTGAACTATGTTAAAAAAAAGATTAAAAGAATATATCTGATTCTCTTCGCCATGCAAAATGTCAGCCTGACCCGATAAATACTTTATACGTTATCAACATTTCCATGCTATAACTTACAGAATGCTTCATACGATATAGAAAAATAAGGCCTGTATAAAACCTTTTACCCATGGAAGGCATTAACAATTAAACAGAGAGTTAAAAAGCTATGAGGGTCGCGCAGTATATATTTATTATAAATATATGTATTTAAGTAACATTCAAAAGTTAATTGTTTCTGAATGAATCCCCAATGTAAATATTAAATGTTATTGGAACAATTTTATCGAAAAGGATCTGCATTTTCCGTAATAGTATACGTCATTATAAAACATGTCATATTAAGCAAGTGAATTGTCTCCCTTGTTTTATTAAATTACTTTATTTTTATTGACTAAGACATTTATCCAATTACTGGTTCGCTCAAATTGGTTCTAGAAACCATACTTTGTCTACCCTTCTTTTTCACAAATTATTACTGACAAGAGACGTAAATATATTGCGTGAATTAACACAGAATAGAGCCGTTAAAATGTGAACTCAGCTTATATGGCCGACACCACGAAAAGTAGATTTAATAACTTAATTACGCCGCAAACATATGTTTGCAAATATTTATATTATATAGTCAATGTATAGTATATGTTTCTTTTACGTGTCGGCCTGTGGTTGAAGTCTTATTTCCTTTTCTTCTGTCTACTTGTTTTCGGGTTTTATTCCTATTCCAATATTATCGG
>OY744527.1:112574724-112612224 GCA_963556195.1 Sepiola atlantica
GAAAAGCCAGCGCCCGAGAGGTGAGCACTCTGACCATCAAAAATTGCCTGGGCAGCCCCGTCGGCATTCCCCGGTAGGGGCGCCTCAAGCAGTAAGCAATTAACTTACTCCTCCCCAAAGAGGGGAGGCAAAGCCTGGGAGGGTGGACCTCCTTGAACTGCACAGGACTATCCCATAGACCGGCGTAAATCAAGCCCCGAAGGCCAAGACAATACCAGTCTATAGGGTGCAGTATCCATCGGAACAGATACTACACTTTGATCTCGACACTAGCAAATAGCTTTACTAGTATATATGACGAATGAACATATACTACACTACCTTCCAACTGAAGGAGAAAATACATGGGAGAATCATGTTATAACAAGAGAACAGATACTACACTGCACCGCACATGAATTGAACATTGGGAAAATAGTACAATAATAAAGGTTATAGTATAGTTCTGGTTTCAAACATACAGATACCAAATCATTATTAGTAGTTTCAACTTCAAACAGACACCAAATCTTCATGATTCATAAATATATAATTATATAACATATTTCAAATAAATTGATCCAAGTTTACTCTCAAGATTCTGGTAAAATCGTAACATTGTTCAACTAATATTTTGAATTCAGTCTTATTGTATTTGGTATAAAATTATTAAAAACAGGATTAATATTCCATAAAATTAAAATAAAACAGTATTTACTTACTTCTATGGAGTTCAATAACCTCTATTTTTTTAAATGTGGAAAAAGAATTTCAGCGAAATTTACAGGTTCTCAAACGAACTTTGTAAATATGTTGAAAATAGAAGAAAAATGTACCATTAAAAAAAAGAAAATGAAGTGAGGCGTGCCAATCAAATTGATGTGCGAGAAATGCAAATGACATTTTTATTTAATGAACGCGTATCTCTTTGAATCGTCATCATTATTCGAACCAATCACATAACGAATAGATAAAGAAAAATGGAGTTTTAAGGTTTTCTATAAAAAAAGGGATTACGTGCACAAAATACAGGTTTCCAGTTCGGCTAACTCGAAATATTCCGGCATACACAAGGTTTTAAGCAGGTTAATGAGATATCTTCTAGCTGCATAATAATCAAAAACATTTAATAATACTATAGTAAAAGATAGATATTAGAGAATTAATAATAATGGAAGTTAATAAATAGTTAAAAATATTAATGTAGCTTCTTTAAATATTGAGTATGCGTTTAATGTAGCTTATTTAATAATTGAGTATACGTTTAATGTAGCTTCTTTAATAATTGAGTATGCGTTTAATGTAGCTTCTTTAATAATTGAGTATGCGTTTAATGTAGCTTCTTTAAATATTGAGTATGCGTTTAATGTAGCTTCTTTAAATATTGAGTATACGTTTAATGTAGCTTCTTTAATAATTGAGTATGCGTTTAATGTAGCTTCTTTAATAATTGAGTATGCGTTTAATGTAGCTTCTTTAAATATTGAGTATGCGTTTAATGTAGCTTCTTTAAATATTGAGTATACGTTTAATGTAGCTTCTTTAATAATTGAGTATGCGTTTAATGTAGCTTCTTTAATAATTGAGTATGCGTTTAATGTAGCTTCTTTAAATATTGAGTATGCGTTTAATGTAGCTTCTTTAATAATTGGGTATGCGTTTAATGTAGCTTCTTTAATAATTGAGTATGCGTTTAATGTAGCTTCTTTAATAATTTAGTATTCGTTTAATGTAGTTTCTTAAATAATTGCGTATGCGTTTAATGTAGCTTCTTTAATAATTGAGTATGCGTTTAATGTAGCTTCTTTAATAATTTAGTATGCGTTTAATGTAGCTTCTTTAATGATTGAGTATGCGTTTAATGTAGCTTCTTTAAATATTGAGTATGCGTTTAATGTAGCTTCTTTAAATATTGAGTATGCGTTTATGTAGCTTCTTTAATAATTGAGTATGCGTTTAATGTAGCTTCTTTAATAATTGAGTATGCGTTTAATGTAGCTTCTTTAAATATTGAGTATGCGTTTAATGTAGCTTCTTTAAATATTGAGTATGCGTTTAATGTAGCGACGGATAATAAAAGTGAAATTTTCAGTATTTGTTAATTATCAAAAGAATAGTAATATAATATATTTATTTTATAAAAAAAAAACACTTTTGTAAGTTACTTAAATTACGTTAAGTTCATTCATTTTAAATATGAAATACGTTTTATGTATAATCGAAGCTTAGTAACCATTTTTACAAATATATAACAGATTGAAGTTGTGAATGAAAAGCATTTTTTTAAAGATGGTAGAAAATGATACACAAAAAAGTCGGAAATTTAAATGTAAAAATAAAATGTCTTTAGAACTTGAAATACTAACTGCATTTAAAGTTAAACATGAGACTCTTTCTTTTAAATTTAAACATTATAATGTTTCTCTTTTACCTATTTAATTCCGTTAGCTGCTTTGGAAGTCACTCATTCCTTTAATGTTTTATAGTCTCTTCATCTTATGAAAAGTCTAATATTTACTTTTCATAGATTTTCTTTTATGTAAATAAGTGCTGAAAGGGTGCTTTTTCTTAGTTATAGCATAATACGAACGTTTAAATGTCTATTATTATTTATGAATTCAATAATTAGAGAACACAATAAATAGAAATAGTCAAAAATTCGATCAAAAATGTATCGTATTCAACGGTAGCAGCAGGAGTTTCTTAGGTTCTTTCAATGCCGATACACAGATTCCGCTAGTTAAAAATAAGTGACTGGAGAATAATTGTGGATTCACACATTTTTCAAGAGTATTAGTACATAACTAACCTGTATTGTATTCTCGAATCGAGCGCTACGAAAGGGTAAAAGAAAAATGACTGAGTTATGTAGGGACAGTAGTACAACCTAAGAAGGAACAAACTGAAGTTACTCCTGACCCAACAACGGAAACTGGCAGAAATAGAGAAATGGAAAACGCCTTACCTCTATTGAAACAGATTGCCGTTTGGTCGCAACCTAGGGTAGGAGTCATCCTGCACGGAGGTCAAGTAAATTAATATTAGTTATGGTTTTGAAACTACCGTGCTAGTAGGAATAAAGTGTAAAAGAAAGCAGAATCCAAACTCCAAAAACAAGCCGCCTTTTATAAAACAATCAACGACATGTGAACCCCAAGGTTTAGTTTGTGTTACGGCATATCAACCGTTTGTATATTATTTACTGTCGAATTAAGTTGTCGAATATAATTCGATATGTAGGATAATTATGTATATTCCTAGAATACATTACTCTCTCGAGACATTACTCGTTGAAGACATCACTGTTAGAGATGAAATAAAATAAATTGAAATTAAATGTTTTTGAACAGTCCAACTTCTTTGATAAAATCTAAGATCTGGGTCGGATTTGTGTCTTTAAACAGGGCATTTAGATTTTTCAAGTTGTAGTATTTCCTCCGGCTTTTTTGTAGATCCTGACAGACTAGTGATATATGTATAACTGTACAAAATACTTGACATGATATACACATTGGAGACTCTTCACTTTCCAATAAATATTTGGGAATAATATATGTATGTCCTATACGGAGTCTGGCTACTACACGTAATCCCCAAGTGTCACATGATTGCATTATATTAGTATAAAAACAATCACTATAGAGAGAAGGGTTTTTGCATGTCTCCCTAAACCAGAAACCGTTTAAAGCAAATACTGTAACTTTTTCTCATAGAACACAAAGGTTCTGCCAGGAATTGAACTCGGCTTAGCCGATTCCATAGTTATTGATGGTATCAATTACATTAATCACGCACCTCTTTCCGTCTTTGATATAGGGGTAACAAGTTTTTTTCATTTACATGAAAGAAGCCATTTTTTTACGAATCTTAAAGAATAAGGAATTAATAAAAACTAGCGGGACCCGTGTAAATTACACGAAATGGTGTTTTTAATACTAATGATCTTGTTCCTAACCTATACATGTTTGAATAAAATATAAGATTTGGACTTGTATATTTATTTTTTTTAAATGAACAATACATGAAACAATTTACAAAACTTCTTTATATACAATATGTCTAGTGAAGGTAATATTTCGACGACTAAACCTTACTTTGTAAATGTTTTCGATTAAATTAAATTTGGCTCCAATTCATGAATATTTATTTACTCCTCTCCAGGAGTTAGGCACAAGGCCATTTTTATCTTACTCCCACAAGTAAGATGTGACCCAAGGTCGGGTCTGGAAAGTGGGGTTTGAAAAGCCAGCACTCGATAAGGTGAGCATTCTGGCAATTAAAAATTGCCTGGGCAGCCCCGTTGGCATTCCCCGGTAGGGGTGCCCCAGGCAGTAAGCAATAAACTTACTCCTCCTCAAAGAGGGGAGGCGAAGCCTGGGAGGGTGGACCTCCTAGAACTGCACAGGACAGACCCCATAGACCGACGTAAATGAAGCCTCGAAGGCCAAGACAATACCAGTCTATGGTGTGCAGTATCCATCGGAACAGATACTACACTTCGATCTTAGCCAAAAGGTTAAGCCAATTAATGAGTAGCATACAAAGATTCGGAAGGTCATGCATTTGATGTAAGCATTACACAAAAAAACACACACTCTATTGCATTAATATTTGTCTTCCCGTTCGTCCCCTCTCTACCTCTCTTCCCCTTCCCCTCGAAATGTAGAAAAAAGTCTTAGAGGTTGGTTGGGCTCGAACTATAAACGAGTCGGGCCGAAGTCCAAAATAATACGTCGCTAACCATTGCGCCAAAAGAGAAATACTTGAAAATGTTTCGAAAATTAGGCGAGTTGAATGTTTTTCAAAATCTAGGTGCGGCACGCATGCGCAAGACTTTTGCCGGAAGCGTGACACACGAACACACACGCTATCGTATTAATATATAGATGTTTAGAATTAAGTTGCGAATACAATTTTTTTTTTAATTGAGTCTAAAATGTCATCTATGAACATTACTTGCGAACAATGTGCTTTTAAAGTCTGATATAAATAGTATTCTGAATTTTGTACATCGGAAAATGAGTTCTATCGATCTTAACATGGAGACATGGATCTTTAACCGCCGTATGGCGTTACAGGACTCGAAAAAGAAATAAGGGTTTCACCAATTTCACCGTGGATATCTGAACCCTAAACATAATCTGACGCATGCCTAGACAGGACTACCAAAATGAGGTCAACGGTGTGTGCACATACTGCGCATGATTGCCGAGGCTTTTTTTGTAAAACTCATTTTTCAATTAGTAGCGAGGTTCTTCTATCAAAGATCCAACATTATATTGCGTAAATAATAAACGTTATTGGAAAAAGACTAACAAAGCTATATAAGTAAATATTATACTATATAGCGTCCATTGGCATATCAAGGTGTCGATCTCACGTTGTATAAGAGCCATTTCCTTTTCATAATGACTCTCATATTGATATGTCTTAAAAGTGATCTACATGTAAGACAATGTGAACTCATGAGCAATAAATTACAAATAGTAATATCGTGTGTGTATTGTGTGTATGTGACTCCAAAGTTAAATTGGAAATCCAATACTATGTCATCAAAATAAAACAAAATCGATAATTTTGTAAAATTACTTCCGCTTCCGAACCAGGTCCTAAACATTTTTACCTATTTATTTTGTGCGGATAAAGAACGAATATATTCTTTATATCCATCGTTCTAGACTTAGGGTTAGTGCTGGGATTAATAGCGGATATGTCTATCTAACGTCAGAATTGTTCGAAAATACCAGAAAAAAACACACCAAAAAACACCCGATTAGAGACGGAAGTGATTCTATAAAATTTCAAAATCTCATAAAAAATACGTTATATTTAATTTTATCCAAATATCACCTGCGTTGTTTTAAACATCAGCAGTCGGGGTGATAGTGATATTAATGTTACTAATGTTATCTTAAACAATATCATTTTAGCGTCACTTTATACAGAATTGGTAAGAAACGTTAAAGCTCAACTAAGGGAGTTATTAAGATCGATAGTTTCACAGAAGACAAAAACGCGGGATCAGAGTGTCATGAATATTGGGATAAAAAGGTATCGGCAAAATCGGCGATGAAGTTCAACACCAAAATTCAAAATGAAAGCAAAAAGATTTGGAAACATACCAGGACTCCGCCTAGGAACCGAAACGAAAACGGTGAGGCACGAAAGAAACGTGCGTGCCAAGAAAAGTTGGCGCTCTTCGATCTATAACAACTACATATAATCATTCATATATATATATATATATATATATATATATATATATAGGGTAACCTGGGGTATTAAGCATCATGATGTATTAGGCACAAGAAACTAGCTAACATTCACAAACCTCTCTATACCCTTATTATGGCCCTTGTAGAGCAATGAAAAACGAGCTTGTCTGATCACTGAACAATCAGACGTCTTGTTTGTCACGAGTAGCATTTACTGAGCCGAACAAAAGTAGTCTTTTTGTGCAAAATTGAGAAGCTCTTCTCTCTGCATCTGCAGTTATTTTGAAACAGACTTCAAAACTTTATGCTCCAAAAAGGCAACTGAACAAAACGTTGTTTCTCTGCCAAACCACTAAAACTGCAAACTGATCCTTTGCTGCTAAAGCACTGTGGCATATCAGAGATTAGTACCAAACCATTTTTACACTTGATTTAATTCAGATTTTGATTTTTCAGAGCTGGAAAGTATTTGATGGTGGGCTGAATCCACATCCTGTCAAATGTGATCATGATTTCGACACCAATTTTAAAAACGGTTGCAAATTGAACTTGCCATGTTTTTGTATACTTTTCGTATGTTAATTGCTTTTTACTGATTCTCATTTAAGCATAATTCATGTAATTGTGTGTAATTTATGTTTTAAAAGTATCTTGATCTTTGAAAAACGCGGTGCTTAATCCCCATGTCTGTATTTTTCTGAGGAAAATGAGTTCAATATCCCTTAAATTGATTTAATTAATAAGAAACATGATTATATTAGTTATGTTTGACTTGTTTTTATTATTGAGGAAGTTATATAAAACCAGAAATTTGTAATAACAAGTCAACATTTACTGATACTAATAATTTTTGCATACAAGTGCCTAATGCTCCGTTAAAAATTATTTGTTCACAAATGGTTCGCAACTATCAAACGAAGACTGAGGGTGGAAGGAGGAATCTAAGCCAATCAGAGGAGATGGTTATAGCATATGATGCTGTCATGAAGAAGCAGATGTCTACCAATCGAGAAGCCAAATATCATAAAAAAGTTGGTTGATCCGCATAGACTGTTTCTAATGTTTATATTATTTTTTTTATAAAAGCTCTACTTTATATTGAACACTTTTGAATATCAATATATTTAGACACACACACACACATATATATATATATATATATATATATATATATATATATATATCGATAAAGTGAAAAATGGCGTACTAGAGAGTTTCCCCACATGTGAGTTTGCTCTTTTCTTCGTTTTTTCTTTGTTTTTTCCCCAAAAATTAACCACTGTATAGTGTAGGTTCGTTTCAAGACATTTTAATCCAATAACTTTTTACTCTTTGTAAATTTTTCTGATGATTTTGTAGTGTTGCAGAGACGATTTTTACATAAAAATATTGTTTGCCTCGCGGCAAATTAAACGGACCACAGAAATGTTATGTTTTTTGGAAAATGTGAAAAAATAAAAATAAAAATATAAAAAACATGGTTATTGAAATATAAAATGAACCTGACTTATATATGCTATGTTGTTACTGATTGACAATCATCGAGCGGAATCTTTTAAAGAGACTACAAAGTAAAAAGGCACTTAAAGTATATGCTAATACATATAGTCATAAATAATTATATATATATATATGTGTGTGTGTGTGTGTGTGTGTGTGTGTGTGTGTGTGTGTGTGTGTGTGTGTGTGTGTGTGTGTGTGTTACTATATTGTCTGATATAGATGATAATGATATCTCTAACATAATTGTACGATGATTTATGAAGGTAACTACAGGGTGGGCAAAAATAAGGGTCCTATTTTTAAAAATTCATAACTTTTTTATTTATTGATTTTTTTAATTTTTTTTTTTAGAATAAGTAAAGGACCCCTTCCGAAGCAAGCATGAGCCGTATTAGCCCTAAGGAACGTACCCTCATTTAGAAAACATTATTTTTGCTTAAAAAACTCAAAACAGTGTAAAAAACAATACTTTAGTTTTTGTAAGTTTTAAGAAGTGTTTTTCGGCTAAAATTTGTTTTGTTTATTTCAAAAAATCTCGGAAGGGTCAGTCTACACACACATAAAGTTTGGTAAGTTTAACTTTTATTTTGTGGAAGTTATTCAAATTTAAAGATAGGACCCTTATTTTGGCCTACCCTGTATATATATATATATATATATATAAATTCAAGATGAATACAGAAAAAAGATAAATCATGCAAGAATATACGAATTGCGTGTATGCATTATTAGTAAGAACAATCGCTTTGATCTATAAAAAAAAGAAAATGTTAGGCTTCTCTGGGATATTGTCAGTATAGTATTTTACCTCATTCCCACTGCGCCAATCACAACAAGTAGTCGCCCCAGCCCTCCAATACTTGCTCCTTGGACATGCATGCGTCTACGAGCGTGTTATTTCTTTAACTCCACAGAAATCGATCTGCTCTTAAGAGAATTAACGATACAAGTTGCATCTTCAAATTCTTCAGTGGAATCTCTTTTTTAAGTTAATGTAAATATTCCGGAAAAAAAATTAATTAAGATATGAATTTTTAAAAAATAGATTAGAACTATTTTAAAAAGAAATTATTCCAGACATGGCGGTCTCTAATTAATCTCAGAATATCAGGCAAGTGCAAACACCTGAACTGGTGATACCAGATCAGGCTGCCCTGTGGCTCCCTGAGACGAAATTCACCTACATTGACGTTTTTTTTTGTTTTTTTTTTGTAAAACTTAATTATGTTCTACAAAACCAAAAACAAAAACAACAGCCCCTCTCCCTTTCTCCCTCCCCTTTTTTATTTTATTTTTAGAACTTGAAGCATAAATCTTTTACTATAATGACCAGATTCGGCATTAAATAACCCAAAAAGGGTTGATATGCCGTAAAACAAAACTACCAAACCAAAAACGATGATTAAACATTTGAAGATATAAAGAACTTGAAGCATAAAAACTTTTACTATAATGACCAGATTCGGCATTAAATAACCCAAAAAGGGTTGATATGCCGTAAAACAAAACTACCAAACCAAACCAAACCAAACACCTGAAGCAAAACGTGTGAAAAAAAAGCAACGGATGGAATCGATTCCCAAGATTTGTAGTTAATGACCAATTGTGTTGCGACAAAGATACAAGTCTCGAAAATAACGAGCACGTTGCATCAATTTGTCATTCGTGATGACCACATCTGCCAGGCGATTAGTAGTATTTGGTAATTTGGACATGAACAGGAGAATATGGATGTAACCAAGAAAACCATTATTTATTCTAACAGAATCGATAGTATGACTCGTTTATGCATTTTACCTTGCAACATATTTACTGAACTAGTGTACGCCTTCTGTAACAAAATCACAGGAAATAAATCATGCTTCACCAGTGTTCGCCTTCTGTAACAAAATCACAGGAAATAAATCATGCTTCACCAGTGTTCGCACTCGCTGTTTATGTAGATATATTACTAAAATATTCATATAAAGATCATAGAATTACATCAGTAATTTAATTTTTAATGTGTAAACTATTATCATTTTTGATTACCTAAGAGAAAAACAGGTACTTCTACAGACTTTGAACCAAACAACACCGACTTTAGCCGAAGCAGGTGTATATAAACAGTCGGAAACCACCTAAGCGTTTATCCAATCGGAAGCAGAGAAAAATCCTGGAAGACTACAAATACAGACAACCTAAAACGTAAATTGATTAAACTAAAAGTGAATTTTATGCCGCGAAAAAAGTTTGTAGACTCATTTTTTACCCTAACCTTAACTCTAAACTATGTACTAATTGATTGTTTGTCGACGACTGAGACCCTTCTGGTTTTGTAAATAAGTAAAAAATATTTTTCGACAAAAAAAGATTCTTGGGACAAAAAAACTTATCGGAAAAAAAAATAGTTTCATTGTTTATCTTCGTCCGAAATAAATCATTCTCCATGAAGAAAAATACGGTGAGTGTTTTTTTGTTTTTTTTAAACACCATCACCACTTGAAATGATTTCCTCTGGGGCTAGAAAAAGGTATCTGTTTAACTCGCTTACTTTTTCCTGGCGGTAAGGCAGTACATATATCTATTTATATACAAATAAATACACATTGGTATATATTATAGGATGGAGGAAAAATTACGACTATATTACGGTAAATTACTAGTTTTCGTCAAATCACTGTAGCTCGCGATTTTTGTCTTGTCATCATTTTACTAATCTTCATGTCGACTGTTGTTTCGCCCAGATTACCTGCTTTTCAAATTTAGATAAAAATAAACCGTATCAAACAATGTTTTTGTTCTTAGGTGACAGTTTGTGAGACAAATAAGTAAACTGGCTTACGTGTCATGGGGTTGTGTTGATCGGAAGAGTGCCGGTGCTTTTGGCTTGCTCAGTCGAAACCCAGCTCTGTTTTTTGTACCTTCTACCGGAAGTGAGTAATTTGCATTCCAGTCGATTACTGATTATTTAAGAGCAGTTTTCTTTCTTCTGGGAGAAGTCGGTTTTTGAAAGTTCTGGCGACAGTTACATTTTGTGGAGTTCCTTTGTTAACTTTCTAAGAGTTCTTGCGAACAAGGTCAGAACCTATTTTTTTTGGGGGGGGGGGTATTTGACTATTGTTAGAGTTGGGGTCGCGATTCAGCAATATTTCGCCACGTTCTACACCCGACCTAATCTGATTTACAAACTAAACCTTGGCGTCGAAGAAATTTTCGACAAGTTTTGCGGACGTTAATCTACATTTTTATTTTCAGATCACATTTGATTAAACAACTGTTACAGTTAATAAAAAGGGGTTATATTAATTATCTTATATTATCATGGTATTGTTTGGTGAGTAAATAATTAGTTGAACTAAACTACTATAAAACGTTAGCTAATTTGGTTAAAGTAATGTTTTAATGGCAGCCATCTTAAAGCTAAAAATCTCACTCTTTTTTTTTAAAACTCTAATCCAACTCTAAGCTCAGTTTGATGTTTAGTTCGGTTCAGGTTCAAACTCTGTAGAAAGACCTTTTTTACATCATTACACTGTAGTTGGTTTATTTATATATTGTTTGTTTGTATAACAGAATACCTAAGAGAACGCACGAGGTTTGTCTTGGGAAGGTTTGTCATCACTTATCTCTACTCGTTCTATTACTTAACGCAATCAATTATTTTACAAAAAGAATGCATTTACACTAATTTATAATTCAACTATCATGAAAACATCACTCTCTATAAAATTTGAAACTAAAACATATATACAATATGATGTGGAGAGAGGAAACAATTTCAGTAAACACCTTTATAATAGGTCGTATGCGGCCCTTTATTAATCCCAACATAAATGGTATTGACATTGTAAATTAGTGCAATAAAGCTTCAGTAATTTTATAGAACAACTTCCATCTCGACTCGGGTGGTTTGACTGAAAAAAAATTGTCGAAAAAAAAAAAAAACGTCCGTAATTCTACCACTAACCTTTTATTCAGAGTAGCAAACTCCTCTCGACCCTATCACCATTTGTTTTTAATGGCCGAAAATACGTAAGAAAAACGCGTTTTGAAGAAGGGAGTGAATCTATAAAAATACAAAAGCTTTTGATACTAATATATCCCTATTCGAATAAAGTCAAAGAAAAATCATTTATTCATTCCGTTAAAAATCGATACTACCAACCCGGAGCCTACCAATTCTTTTTCGTGCCCTGCGTTTCAAATTTAGAATCCCTAGTAGCGCCATAATATCGGCCTCACGATTTTCAAATGTATCTTGGTGCGCACAATCAATCAATGTCCTAGAAACTTGGTCGCTCATTTTTTTGATTCAGAGACCCCTTCGTCTAACTGAACGATCTTCCCGGTGGCGCAAAATAATATATACTAATCATAAGCGAGACAAGCGAATAATAATTTCTAGGGCATCATATCTGGAATAAGATCCTCACTAACTAACCAAAGCGCATTAACAAGACCCGCCCAGTGTATATTTATGGGATCACTCCCCCTTTCAAAACCAGGCTCCAAATAGTTTTTATTTTCCAAGTATTTTGAGCTGTTAGGGTTAAGGTACGTAACTACATATTTGCGACGGTGTCCAATGTCAAGCTAGTTCTCAGGGCACTTTAAAATATATAAAGCTACCAAAGAAAAGCACCCAATTGGAGACGTGACTGAATCTTTAAAATTATCGCAGACCACCCGGTCGATGAAGATGTCCTTTTATGAATAAAATGTGGAGTATGAAAATAGGTAACGACAATTTCTAGAAAAATCCTTCGTACCCTTTCATTTGTAAATTTGGGCACTTGTGCAGTTTAGTAAACAGGGGCAGATAATCCACAGGGAGTAGCGACCAATAGATTAAAACATTTTAATGAATTTATTTATTTAATAAAATATAGTTTTTGAAAGAAACACTGTAATAAAATAGTTTATTTTCAATAAAGTAACATTTTGACCAAAACATTGTAATAAAATATAGCTTCTGAAATTGACAGTGATGTTTTTTTTATAATTTAAAATGCTATAAAACGGACATAATAATAACACTTATATTTTATTACAATGTTTTGACCAAAATGTTACTTTATTGAAAATAAACTCTATTTTATTACGATGTTTTTCTTTCAGAAACTATATTTTATTAAATAAATGAATGTATTAAAATGTTTTAATCTATTGGTCGTTACTTCCTGTGGATTATCTGCCGTTGTTGAATAAACTGCACAAGTGCCTAAATTCGTTAATAAAAAAAAAACCTTTCACGGCCTGAATCTTCTTGTTTGTAAGACACAGCAAGAATAAATAAACAACAAACCCCGATGAGTATTTACAATGAGTAGAATATATACACACACACATGAACCCAAAACCTGCTTGTTATACTCTCTAAAAGCGGCACTAAAGCAGAAGTTCTGATAAAACTCATTCACACACACTCAACACAACAAAACGAAAATCTGCTTGCATACCTGAAAACAAACGCAAAGCGTAAGGAGCATTAGGAAGCCAACAATAAGAGCAAGACGAAAAAGGGCAACGTACGCAATCTAGCTAAGTAATAAAGGAGACAAAAAAAAAACTAACTTAATCTGTGCTAAAGATTAGCACGTGCCATTCAGCGCGCCAAAATCTTTCAGCCAACGTCACGTCCAAATACCACTCGATGTTAGCTGCATATTTATTATTACTTTGTTACTTTTCCAAACGATTCAATGCATTCATAAGTAGTTTACATACAATTAATTAAAGAAGGGTTCTCGTCCGGTTAGCGGTAAATTCTAAACGGTATTAAATTCCTTCCCACCGCAGGAATAGGTGACACAAGGTACTAAAGAAGGAGCACTCGGCCCTAGCAAAAAATAGACTGTGCAGCTCTGTCGGCATTTCCCGGTCAGGGCGCCTCAGACAGTAAGCAATAAATTTACTCCACTCCAAAGACGGGGAGGCAAGGCCTGAGAGGGTGCACCTCCCAGGACCAATACCTCAGTCCAACAAATAAAAGATCACCGAAATAGTCCAGTTCCTGTCGGACTGATTATCGAGAACGAATCTTCGACTGGTATTACCCCATCCCGAAGTCCTCAATCAACCGAAGTTGCTGAGAGACTGAACGGACTGTGATTGTTGCAATTGAGCAAAGGAAGTCAATGTAGTATCTTACATTTAGAAACAACAACGTGTATCATAGTTACCTCACTTACATTGTATAATTATCTCCCTTTGTATATTTCTCTTGCATATATAAACGAATGCTGACGAAGATCGCTCTCTTTAGAATAAGGTTTCGGAAGCGTAAACATCAAACCATGTCTCTCTTTCTTATTCATTCTACGTTCTCGCTTCGCATTGTATGTATAAGTGTCTATTATGTCGCGAGCCGAATATTAATAGATTCACATAACAATTGACAAGCGAGAACATTATAGTCAACTATTTTAGTAAATAACAGCTTCGAGCCGAATGAAATCCGAAATACTCATTGGCTGAAAATAATAACCGCCAATTTAAGTTAGTATAGACATACCATTTAGGAGTAGTATAATATTCGTTGATTAGATTCGTTAACAAACAAACATTACTTACGAGAAAAGAAGAATCAAAATAATCATTTTCAATTCAAAATCATAAAACGAAACATACAAAATCTCTCACACTTGCACAAGTAAACATGATTACTTGTGTAAAAATATATGCTAAAACCGGTTACATGCCAGCCAGTTTTGCTGTAATATATTTAATAGTTGGGTCTCTGGACAATGAAGGTCTAATGATTTTGAGACCAAAAACTTTCAGTTACCCGAGGTTTAACATAATAGGAAAATTATTTTGAATTACTGAACATAAATGAATATATATATATATATATATATATATATATATATATATATATATATATATATATATAAGCCACCCTTCTCGTCAATAATACTACTAATTATCGTAATGCAAATCTCTTTGCACATAAACAAAAACAAATAGCGCACTGTCTAGTAGCGGTCAATGTTTATATAAACACATTGAAATATGTACCAACGGCGCTCGTCCCGTGGTCTGGTTGTTAGAACTGCTGACTACCAACTATATCGTTGTCGATTAGATCGATGGCTGCAAGTCTAGACGATGAAAAACTGTGATACAGTCTGCCTGTGGATAACCATATGTGACATCTATAAAAAAAAAAACACTATGTAAAAATTATTTTTTAAATTATGAAAAATTATTTGACCACTTCCGATTCTCGCTAAGCAAAGTTAAAGCAGAGTTAAAATCGTGCAAAATAAAAAAAAAATCTGTAATGAAAATAGTAGTGAGTAAAAATAAAACAGAAAGATTGTTTGCTTGAACTTAATGCTATTTCCAACTTTCGACTGTTTTATTTCATTATATATATATATACATATATATATATATATATATATATATATATATATATATACTAGACGTACATGTGACCCGTTGGTTCACTACCACTATTTATTGTACTTTGATTTCATTCGGAAATTCATAAACCGTGAGTTATCTGTTAAGCCATTCTTTAAGCAAAATTAAAAATAATAAGTCTATACTTCTATATTATCCTCATTATTATCATTATAATTATAGAATTATTATTTTTTTATTTATCATTCTTATATAGAAGTAAAGAGATTCATTTTGCAAAACTAATTTACATGTTTATCGTGTGTACAGACACACGTATGTAAATTAGATGGTGAAACTAAAATAATCAATTTTTCTCTAAATGCTAACGGATTATTAAAAGTACTGTACCGTTAAAAACCTTTCGTAGAATGTAATACTAGTTAATACTATTAATAATCTTAGTTAATATCAAGATATTTGCATAACAAAGGAATCGTCCAATTTAGAGGCACTTGGTCACGGACAGGAATGATTTTAATCACAATTTTGTAACTAGAAGTTCTTTAGAAAATATTTAATAATTTGCCTCTCTCCCTCCGCGAACCATAAGTAAATACACCAGCAGATCTGTCTACGCGTCTTACATGTTTTGTTTATATATATATATATATATATATATATATATATATATATATATATATATGAGAAATAGAGAAAGAGGAGGGGATATAATTTCAGCATAGAAAGCTACAAAATGTAATTGAATTTTTGCCTTTGTCTGTTCAACGGCTTTTGAGGGGGGGGGCATTTATTGGCGAATCAAATAAACATTGTATACAATTCATTAAACAAAAGTATTTTTATTTTACCAATGTTCGGATTCGTACCTTCCTTAACAGCTTTATCGTGTAAATGATCGCAGTAGATCCAATGGTGTTTGAATTAAAAATTGGGCACGAAGTTTATAAAATCATTCACTTCCTCACCCGTAATCAAAAAAAAAGTTGTGTTTGAAGTTGATTTGAGGACACCAGAATATCGATTTCTGTTCGATTAAAAAAAATGTACTTAACAGAAGATAGCGTGGGGGGGGGGGCGGGGAATGCTTGGAAATGATCCTGGCAACACTTTCGGCATTTATCGGCGATCGATTTTATTTTCATTGATTTTTACTTGCCTGTTTCTTTGTAGTTGAACACGTGCGAAGGACGTGAGGGAAAATGCAAGCGAACGAACGCATGGGGTAGGGATGGTGATCTAGGGGTGGGGAGATCATAGTAAAGCTGTACTGCGTGCATAGATATATGTGAGAATAAAACCTAGCGAGAGAGAGGGGGACGTGAATGAGTCTGGGAGAGAGAGAGAGAGAGAAAACAACGGGCGCAGGAGAGAGGGGGTACATAATGTAAGCGAATTAGCTCTCTGCGTACGAGAGTTTAAAAAGACAATGCGTTTAAGAAGGAACGGGGCTTGGGTTGGACGCGACAAAATAGATGGAAAAGAGAATCAAAATTGTTTCAGTGAGGTTTAATTTGCAATTCGAGCGTGACAGTTTTAAAAGAATACGAAAATGGGGTCAGTGACAAAGTGAGAGCGTACATCATCATCATCATCATCATCATGTCAGTTGTGGTGGTTGAGAAGGTGATCAGGGGTAAGCAGATACCCACGTAGTTCCCCCGTTAACCAGTGGTTGTAATGAATTGGATAAGTACCAAATGACCTTGGTCCCGGGTACGACACTAAAATGCATCAGACACCCTTAACTGTATCCTCCTTTTTGCCCTTCTTCCTTCCCTTCTATCTCCTACTTCTCTCTTCCCTATTTATCTTCACTTGAACATTTTTAGAAACCAAATCACGATGCAAGAGAATTTTCTTTTTCAAATAAATGAAAAAAATTATATAAATCCAAGTATTTCGGACCTAACAATCCCTTTTCAATGATATATAAACATTTTTTTCTTTTTTTTTTCTTCATTGTCAAGATCTAACGACGTCACCGTGGACACTTAACAATTCCCAAATTATTATAGACTGTTTTTTTCTTTTAAATGTGCTGATATTTGGAGTGAAAATGTTGGCACGTGTGTACAGTTATTAAATTCAATATTATTACATCTGAAACTTCGGTTAATGAAAATATGAAAAATAAGTTAGAAACCAAATAACGATCAAATAGATTTTTTTTTTCAAATAAATGAAAACAATTATATGAATCAAAAATATAAATTTTAAAAAGTAAAAATAAATGTTTTTTTTTGTTGGAAAGGCTGGCAAATGTAGATTTAGTTTGACTGCTTTACGGCATATCAACAATTTAGAGGGCATTTAATGCCCAATCTAATAGTAACGCGTAATGCATTGGTTTTATTATTATTATTATTATTATTGTTATTATTATTACTACTACTAATGTATCCCCATTTATCAAGGTAAAGAGCAACTCGCGTATAAGGGTTAATGAGATGCAATGATTGTCAGTTGAGAGATGAAGAAGCCTATGAAAGGATCGGGGATGGTTGCAGGGATGGACACAGTTCGAATACTTGTGGGAGATGTTCATAACAGAAATCTGTTGGCATTGGATTTGAAGACGACCCTGTTGTAATCAGCAAAGAAGCAGTTCCATAGTAATGTGTTTCACAGACAAAAAGCTCTTGTAAATGAACTCTATTTCTGGAAATTACGCCTGGCGCTATACACATGGAGGAAGAAATCGAAAGTTTCTCGTTTCTTTTGTTATGATATATCAACGCTGTATATTATATGAAAATTCAAAACACAATCCATATTGAAACCTACTCATTATTGATTGGTTAGATGTCTGTTTTACGATTATAGACTCTTATGGAGTATTTTATATGTGTGAACAGCTCATTCAAACCAGCGCGCCATTGTATTGAGATGGCGAACAAGGGCAGGCTGCTTGTCTATCTGATCCGAAGATCCTGTCTGAACCTAACAGAAGATACTTTACATCCCTTATACATAACTTTGGTATGGCCCATTTTTTTAATATGCCATCCAAGCAACAAATCCTTATCTACAAACGATATCGTACACCTGTATTGATTTACTCCTCTCCAGGAGTTAGACACAAGGCCAGTTTTTATCTTACTCCCAAAAGTAAGATGTGACCCAAGGTCGGGTCGGGAAAGTGGGGTTTAAAAATTGCCTGGACAGCCCCGTCGGCATTCCCCGGTAGGGGCGTCTCAGGCAGTAAGCAATAAACTTACTCCTCCCCAAAGAGGGGAGGCGAAGCCTGGGAAGGTGGACCTCCTAGAACTGCACAGGACAGACCCATAGACCGGCATGAATCAAGCCCCGAAGGCCAAGACAATACCAGTCTATGGGGTGCAGTATCCATCGGAACAGATACTACACTTTGATCTTAGCCAAAAGGCCAACCTGTAGCGTGTTCAACGGTTGCCAACCAGGATGGTGACAAAACTCGCCTGTCCACGCTTACCTATAATAAGCGTCTCTATTCTCACTTTAGTAGCGGGCGATGCAAGGAGACTTGACTCTGGCGTACAATATAATCAACAGGAATGTTAATCTACCTTTCGATGAGTTTTTTGCACCATAATGCCAAGCGGTGGTCTCTGCGGGCACCCGCAAAATATATACCACCGTCGTATTGGCTCAATAGAAGAAACGCAACATTCTCTGTCCGTGTTTCTGCTGTCAGAGAACGTCGTGACGATGACTATTATATCTTAGACAAACATTTAGAGTTATAGAAAATTGTGTACATCGTATCCAGGTGTACTTAGACTGAAATGAATTTGTACCAAATATGATGGATGGCTGAAAGGATTGTGAATAGTATTTATTATTCAAAGAGTGGCATTTTTCAATGGTGATCAACGGTTGGGAATGGTGACAGGATGCCTCACGCTTACCCACAAAGAGCGGCTCCAAAGACTAAATCTATTCTTACTTGAACCACGGAAGATGTTAGGAGATTGATTTTGGCGGACAATATCATCAACGGAAATGTAAATCTACCTTTCGAAGAGTTGATCCGCTGGCACACACAAAACTTGTGCCACCGTCGATTTCGGCGCAATAGGAGAAAGGCAGCATTCTCTGTCTATGTTTCTGCCCTGATGAACAACCTACCAGATGAGTGATTACCATGTCCAAGTTTAAAGCAGCCTTGGGCAAATATTCAGACTGTATGTGGATGTAAATAGCTTCCACCTGTCTCTTTACATGACTTGTTGCACTTTCCTATTTTTTACTAAACAAATTTGATTTAATATATTTAATCTTAAAATAGAATATATGTTGACAAACGATTATTTGTATACAATTAGGTGAACACAGGTTGTTTTTTTTACATATGTCTGCGATGGGGAATAGTGGATCAAACTTTTCCTATGTGTATTAGTAGATAATTAAGCTAAAATATAAAATAAAGTTCGAAGTCGGTATTGACGATCTCATAGTCCGCGACGGTATCCATTAGATCAATCACTCCGATGAGTAGGCGATTAACGGTATCAGCAGTTTACTCGGAGATATGAACCGTGTCCTCAGCCGCGAGACAGGCAGGTGTATCTTACAAAAAAAAAATAGTGAAACCTACACAGTTTAATAATGTCGGTTTATGCACTTCGGTGTTTTTTCTTTAATCTTGTTGTTCATTTCTCGGTAGAGTAAAGCGTTCTTGTAAACAGGTGTGCTCACGCAAAGGTGCGATTTTATTAATTAGATATTATCTGCATGAAAAGTAAGTATATAAGCGGTCAATAGTGAAAACGTGCACATACCACTTTATATGATAGATTACAGTGTATCATGACGAACATATACTACAGTGTTCCCCCAAAGGAGGAGGTAATGCCTTGGAGGATTGTCTCATGATAACAGAACATATATATAGGGTGGGCCAAAATAAGGGTCCTATCTTTAAATTTGAATAACTTGAATTTGAATAACTTCCACAAAATAAAAGTTAAACTCACCAAACTTTATGTGTGTGTAGACTGACCCTTCCGAGATTTTTTGAAATAAACAAAACAAATTTTAGCCGAAAAACACTTCTTAAAACTTACAAAAACTAAACTATTGTTTTTTACACTGTTTTGAGTTTTTTAAGCAAAAATAATGTTTTCTAAATGAGGGTACGTTCCTTAGGGCTAATACGGCTCATGCTTGCTTCGGAAGGGGTCCTTTACTTATTCTAAAAAAAAAAAATTTTTTTAAATCAATAAATAAAAAAGTTATGAATTTTTAAAAATAGAACCCTTATTTTTGCCCACCCTGCCCAGAGAAAGGTGGGGGTACTGTCTGGGAGCGAGGTATCAAAAAGCAGAACATGTACTACACAACTCCCTGAATAGAGCATTGAAAGATAGTACATTAGTCCGAAATAATATAGTAAACTGAATTTTAATAATTAAAAGATAGTACAATTAATAGAAATAATAGTATTGTTTCGGCTTCAGATAGATGCCAAATCTACATTAATAATTAGATTAAGCACAATTCTCAGTTATGAAGATATGTTCTCCAAAAAGCTGAACTATTTACAACCGCAATATAATATATAAATATATATAGGGTGTCAAAAACACATGGATTCACCGTTTGAATCAATATAACTAGTACAATCTACTGATTTTGACTTGCAAATGAGATTGATAACGAGTAGAAAGGTAGGAATACACATTTAAAAATACTGACAGTAAAATTAACAAAACATTTAAAATTATTTTCAATAAACATATAGGCTACTTGGGGTAATTTCAGAATGTTCATAAATCAATCCTAACCTTAACCTAAACCCGGGTATAGGTTTTGGTTAAGGTTAATCTATGAACATTGTAAGGGAAGTGTTGTAAAACATTTGTAGGTCGAATGCATCACGATATGAAAGGTGTATTGAGCACTGCCCAGAAGTGTTTGTACTGATAGATTTCTTTCGCATTGCCTGTGAAAAATGAGGAACAGATAATTAGTATTACTGTTAAATCTTTAAGGAGTGTTACGCAAAAGTAGGAAGTTAAATCGCATAATTACTTTTCAATTTTTGATAAGGGTCAAGGGAGGTAAATAAGTGTAACCTAATTCAGAGTTAACGCCTTTATTTCTAAAGATGTCTGCCCTGGGGATATGTATTTTGTAAGGGCTAACATAAGTAATACTAATACAAATAAAAACTATATCTGGCTATATAATAAGTATCAATATTATTAGTTTAAAAATTATTACTTACAAAGAAAAATCAACAGTAATTTGCTGAAATAATTCTGAGGATAAAAAAAAGATGGATACAGATAATGCCGTAATTTCTAGGGTTTTTTTTTCATTATTTGTCAATTAAAAATGCGTATGCAGATATATAGTTTTTCATAATAATAATAATAATAATAATAATAATGATAATAATAATAATCAAGTTTATCGGCCAATCCTTCTGTCTCTTTCTGCGGCAAATTTTTTTCACCTTATTTGTAAAAACAAAAAACGCAGTGATTTGATTGGCTAATTAACATACATGACTATCCGTGGAAAATAGCGGTGGTAATCGTTAATATTCTCTAACTAAACTATATAAATATCCCCTTATAGTATGTAATCGATTAAATAGATTGGAATTCATTTTTAATTATGTGAATAACACAAATTGAAAAATTCCGCAATTCATTGAGCAGGCCGAATTTAATATCGATTTGACCGATGAACTGCCATTTTGATCTGATGTAGAGGATCCGACTGGCTTTTCTTTATCTTACCGTAAAGCATAATCGTCTGTAAAAATGGATTTTTCGGGTTTCCGATAAACAGAGTAAAATATATGAAAACAGAGAGACTACACATATAACGCTTAGATTTCTTCTACTGTCAGTGTTAGACGATTAAGTACTTTGACTGTTGATCTCATTTGTATGTGACCAACCGTTTGGCGTGAATACACTTGCTACGGTTTGCCAAACTAATGAGTTGTATCTGACGAAACAGCTGTCAATGGAAAACATATATATATATATATATATATATATATATATATATATATATATATATAACTGATAATAAATTGTTCTAATCTTCATACTTTCCTGCAGTTTTACGGTGTTTCTGACTGATATCAATAAAAAGTATATTTTCCCATTAATTCCAGTCGGAGACACTTCTGATAATCGGTGACACCATGAAACTGCAGTCGAGTGTTTGCTTAAGTACAATTTTTATCAGTTATTAGTTATATAGTTCTATGCGATAAGATAGTGAGCCCTTCATTTGTCCAACAGCTGCTGTCATTCATTCAGTTCTTTATATATATATATATATATATATATATATATATATATATATATATATATATATAAGCCTACTGTTTGTATATTTACTATATCGACTTTATTCCCTTGCCTTTTTCTGTTCAGTTTTTTTTTTAATAATAAATTTCATTCCTCTCCTTCCATATATTCTTCTCTCGCATCCTTTAATTGCTTCACTCATGTCTTTAAACTCCATTTCCCGACTTCGTTTCTATTTGTTTTTTTACAAGAATTTGTTTTACACTTTGTTTTTCCTTAATTTGATTCTTTCTTAGTTTGATTTTCCGCTGTTTTTCTTTTATCCAAGACAAAAAAACAAAGATCTAATAAAAATGTCCTACAATAGCTTAGAGGCCCGAAAGACATGTAGAAAATCTAACGACAGGGTGTATTGTATCTGTGGCAACAAAAATGCATTAGAAACGTCGACTCCGAGGGTCACTGTTCCTATTACATTTTATTCCTTTATCAGTAATTTCCAGGGATGTTACTCTTGACAGAAGAATTAATGCTAACTGTTTTTCCTCCAGTTTCGTATTTTTTTAAATTTTTGTTTCTTTCCAATGTTTTTATTTATTTTTTATTTTTACAGGTTTATTGTTTTCTGTTGTTTATGTTACTTTAGTTTCAATCTATGTGTGTTTTCGCTTCATTTACAAGATTACTTATACATTCAGCCTTGTGCTTCGTTGCGAGAATGCACAAATTTCTTTCAGAGAATCCGTATTTAGATCCATTTTGGTGCTCGACTTTCAAGGACATTTATACGATTTTACGGGGGACTTCATTTTGAATTTATTTCTGCATTTTATCGCTTTGTTATCTTCTGTTTTATCTTATTCCCAGTTTTTTTTTTTCCCTCTGTGGTACATTAAGTGCAACCCGTCATCAACCTCTCCGAGACTACTCCCTAATCCAACACGCTAAACACCTAGATTTTAGAGCAAGTTAAAAAGAGAATAAATGAAGAATACATAGTAAATAAGAAAGAAACGAAACATTATTAGCGAATAGTAACATTTCCAAATAACTGAAATTCTTTCATGCATCTTTAATTTTAAAAATCACAAAAGAGGCTGAAAATAAAAAACTGAATTAATATCGATTGAATTTGAAATCGAGTTAAGTGATTGTTTTTAATTTTCAATGGTTACAAATTTTTAAGTTTTCGAAAGCTGATTAAAATCTGAAAATGCTATAGTTTATTGTATTTTTAATTTTGTTTATTTGAAATGATAAACGACGATTGTTTGTGTTTAATAGAAGCTTTATTCGATGGCATTTAACTTTGGCTACACAAAAGATCCGACCTCATTATTGTTCTAGAAAAGAAGTCAAGAGAAGATAACTGTGATTGTCTTCATTACATTTGGAAAAACATTTACTGTGCAGGTAGAAGGTGTTTACGCTTTATATTTTAATAAGGAAAATATCGTTCTCACAATATTCACAACTTTTAAGGAAGAATTCAGATTGATTCTATTGCTTTTCATTTATACGTATCCCTCTTAAGTTAGCCCGGATCAATTCAAGGATAAGGAAAGTTACCCACAGTTAAGTAAATAAAATATACAGTTTAATAATGAATTGTATTCGTTGTGCATGTTATACAGACCACATCATAACCCATGGCCCTGAGAAGTGAGCAACATATATAGCCCCGGCAAAGGACTATACAACCATAGGAAATTTGAAAACAATATAAATAAATAGCAGTTTTTTTTCTTTTCACCTAAATTGAATAAATTGCCAAACGTTTTTCGTCTTCTTTTCCTGGTCTTTATAACGCTTATCGGAACGCAGCCAATTTTCGTATTTCGTCCTAATCCTGTTGAGTAACGCTGTCTCTGCTGCAGAATGATAGAATTTGGTTAACAGAGTATAAGTAATATATATATATATATATATATATATATATATCGTTGTGTGTATTTACTTATTTATTTCATGTTCATGAAAGATGAAGGAATCGGTGTAAAATCCTGGTTTAACATTGTAAACTGGAGTGTTGTCAGTGTTTGGCGATAACAGCCTTAGTTTTAGGCGAGGCACATATTACCGAAATATTTTTGACACAGATTGGCAATTGGGTTGCTTTTTTTGGCGATCAAAACTAACTGTCATGTATCATATGGACGTCTTTTTTATTGCAGGTCGATTATACAGATCAATAAGACATCCAAAAGCAGGAAGAGTAAATTTAAATGTGAGTATTAGAATAATAGCTTCTTGGCATAGTAGACAAATACTGTTTCTTTGAAAATATGAATCGAATATCGATCTTCCGTCGTCAGCGAATGTCTAGTCATCGCCGATCACGACCAAGAACTGTTAGTTGAAATTGCAGATTAGTAGCCGGCCCTCGGTTTGCAAAACAATCAGGACCGGGTTTTTGCATATTTTTTTATGAAAGTCGCTTCATATAGCATCTTATAAATAGTAATAAAAATAATGATTAAGTTATGGGTTATTTAAGTTACTGTTCTCATCTTGGATGTTGTTCTCATAACGTTTCGGTCGATTTAACCTCCAACTTTCGTTATGTGCGTCTTGTCGAAATTAACTTCCGTCAGCCATGACCCCTGGCGTAACAGATATAATTGCAAAGAAATTATAAATTCTAACTGACAGTCTTTTGAAGGTTGAAGGTTGAAGGTTCACTCCTCAGTACGGGTGATACTAAGAATGCAATTATGGATTACTTAAGACTTCTACCCGGTCGTAGCTGACACAAGGAGAGCAAGCTACCCCCTTGGATTAAATAAAAGATTCCGTTCGAAATTATGCACAGATTCTCAAGTTCGGCAAAACGCAACTAAAGAACTCGGAGGTCACATCGGATGAAACGTTATGAGTACAACACCCAAGATGATAACAGTAGTCCGATAATACAAATAATACAAATTATCAATCTTATATCTAAAAAATTCCGAAACATTATGTTAAAGCACGAATACAAAACAAGTGTATGTCGCTCCGTTTCACACGGTCACTTGAATCAGGAAATGATAATGAAAGGTATAAATAGCGTATGATGCAACTACCGGCGGTCGATGTTTTGTCGGGTTAATAAATTAATATTTTGTAATTCTATGCTGTTCGCAGTAACCAATTTATCCCAGGACAGATTCCAGCTACGAAAAGAAAGACAATAATGTGGGTGTCACATGATTCACACGTGAAATACAAATATAAAGCAACAAGACATAGGGAATATCTAACACAACAGACAATTAGGGAAGACTGTAAGTATGCTACGTAATAACGTGAAACGCCATACTCGAACGCAAATACGTGTGACTATGACGTCAGGTGTGAATAAGAGATATTCTCGTTCACAAGCCAGACTGACGGGTATAAATAAGAAAACCGAGGTCTAACTCTCTCTCTCTCTCTCTCTCCTCTCTTTGAGGAGGAGTAAGTTTATTGCTTACTGCCTGAAGCGCCCCTACCGGGGAATGCCGACGGGGCTACCCAGGCAATTTTTAATAGCCAGAGTGCTTACCTTCTCGGGCGCTGGCTTTTCAAATCCCACTTTCCGACCTTGTGTCACATATTCCTATTGTGGGTAGGAGTTGTATAGCTCTCTTCTCTCTCCCTCTCTATCTATCTTATTTTTACTCTGTTTACTCGCGTGGTGTGTAGATCAAACAGTAAATATGTATAATTTTGATGCACGCCTTGTATTCCGTAATCCGATTACAATCTGTAATATCTCAATCATTCTGTGTTGTGTATTCTATCCCGTGGAGAAATAACACCGGTACGACCACGCATGACCCTGGGAATGAACAGATCAAAGTCATCCAGCCGAGAACTCAATTGCACCGATAGCAAATTAGTTCAACTATAACTAATGTGAATTTAAGTTGGCACAGAAGAAAATGGTGAGAAAAAAAAACTTTAAAAATAAATCAGTTCAAATAAACATTTTAATTTTGAAACTGAAGAAATCGGTTTTAACTTATTTCTGTCTCTTAAAATTGGTTGAAAACGAGGAGAGGACTTTGATCCATAATGTGTTCTTCTTAATACCAATTGCTACCTCTATGAAGGTAAAGGTTATGTTTTCGGTCGTGTTTGTTTGTTTGTGTACAACCAAGCGTCAACATCGCTTGACCAAGCGTCACCAAACTTGGTCAAAATATCGCTCATGGTCTAACTTATAATTGATTTTATGTTTGGATTTCTAGGTTAAAGGTCAAAGATCAAGATCACGGAAAAGATGAAAGTCACACGTTTAGCGAGAACTTCGACTCTGTTGTTCATCGTAGAGACACGATTCCCCCACATCTTATGGATGCTCTTTGATAACAGTAACGACAATGCAAGATTTCATTCTGATTGGATGAATACTTTTTTGGTTATCAACGTTTCCATAACATAACTTTGGGAATACCACATACAATATAAAAAAGTAAGGTCAATAAAAGACTTTGGCCATCCTTACGTTGTCAAGCGGAAGTATACAGTCTTACAAATGACTTATTTTCTTGTTATTGAACAAGAAACATTTATTTCTCCGGAAAGTGTTCTCAAATATCCTTACATAACGAGGGCCGTGTTTTAATGGAAAGGTTTGTGACAATTTAAAGGTCAAAGGTGACCCCATTTGAGTCGATGAAACTGTGTTACTTCCGGTCGGGGATTTTTTGTCTCTTCAGATGGTGAAAATTCAAGCCGGAAAGACTGTATAGGTTCCGTCCCCAATGGGAGCAGAGCGCATAGTGTGGATGGTGAAGCGAGACGCCCTATCCGTCTATCTGTCTGTCTTTCTCTCTCTCTCTCCTTCTCTCTCCCTCTCGCGTGTATACAAGTAATCTCTCTGGTGTTTTTCTGTGACTGTGTCTTTTTAAATGAACCCTTTTTATATAAAAACCGGCACCGTTGTTTGTTTATCAGCAGCCGAACAGAACCTGGATTCACGACGACACAGGTGTATAACGGTTTATACACCCATCGGTAAGTATAAATAGCATTTTTATTTATTTGTAGTTGATCCTTCTTAATTTCAGATTGAGCTTCTTTTTTTAGATACATCAAATCATCTCTATAAAAAAACTATGTCAAGTGGTAGATACGTCGGTCGGTCTGTCTGACACATTAGTTTGAAATAGAATGTTCGTAGTTCTGTGCCACGATATTTATAAATAGCGTGTTAGTCGGTCTGTCAAGGTTTAAAGTAGGATTTTAGATACGTCCATACATCTCTTTAAGCGCCGATAATCAGTCTATTTGGCGGTCTTTCTATATGTCACGTTCAAGTTTCGAATAGCATTTTCATCACAAAATTAGCAAGTTGAATGGACGTATCTTAAGATTATACGTTATTTTTTTCTGAAAGAAAAAACGGACTTCCCATTTACTTGCCTCCTGCGAGGGAAGAGTTAGACACAAGGTCAGTTTTTTTATGTGAAGGAAATCCAGCTACCAAAAACGGGTACTCTGGAATAGGATAAAAAATTAAATTGCCTCAGTTTAGAATATTTTTTTTCGTTGATAATTAAGATAAAGTGTAGTATCAGAATATATAATGCACTTTGCTCCTCGTCAAAAGACAAATTCGTCGATCCAGTGTCTCTATTTAGTTGCTCTCTCACGAGGGAAGAGTTAGACAAATTTAGACACGGCGTTTAATGTAGTAAAAAATCAATCTCCCCAAAAAGGTGCACTCTGGATTGGGAGAAAACTTAAAATTGTCTTAGTTTAGAAGGATTTCTCTTTCACTGACCGAGGACAGTAAAGATAAAGTGTATTAACAGAAACAATACTAGCCTAAAAGCCAAAAGGGAAAAAGATTCAACTGATAGTTTGCAGACAAACGAAAAAATGAATCTGTTAACTGAAAACATGTTTACAATGATGAAAATATTTCGCCATTACTATTACAATCAATAGCCGAATTATCTTTCAGTAACGTTTGCATAATAATCAGCGCGAAAGTAAAGTCGTAAGTCGCCATTGTGGTCTGAGAAACTCATCGATGATGCCATTAGAGTAATCTCAATCAAAGACGTTTCCATTATCAAAGTTATTCCAAGCCTTGGTACCATACCGCCCCCCCCCCCGTGTACATCGTGGACATCCATAATATCCTTGCATTGATATACATAGATTATTCATTCATAAAGAATCTCTTGATTTCAAACTAAAGCCAACATCTTTAGATTCTGAGTAGTAACAACAGACATCCATTTTAGCATAATTAGGAATTATAGTAATGGTTTTACCCATATTACGAGGATCATATAAATAATAGTTTTACTACTATTAGAAAAGAGAAGAGAATATTGAATAAATGAATAATACAGTAATAATGATAGAGTGAGGGGGAAGCCAAGAAAAAGAAAGAAAAGGAATGTTAAACTGGAGACCTATATATATATATATATATATATATATATATATATATATGAAGAAGAATGGAAAGGAATTAGAGAAGCAAAAGTCAAATCATAATTCAATTCAATTGCTCAGATCAAGGTATATTCCGCAAAAAAGGCAATTTATTCAAGTTAAATTTTCCTTAAGCCAGGCTTTTCAAAGATCAAAAGAGCTATATACTCTTCACAATAGGTTTCACTTTTCCTAAAAGTTCGCTTTTAGTACACCACTTATATATATATATATATATATATATATATATATATATATATATATTCCATGATAAATGCCAGTATACTGAAATCATATGCCCTTAATAGGGTTAAGATGAAAATTCATATACACTAAATGTACAAAAGCAAGGAAATTCCCAAATGTTTACACTTTTATTGTCATTAAGGGTATGCGAGCACAACAGGTCTATGTATTTTACTTGTAGGAATTTTACTTCAACGCACCTCACACACTTCATCTACTCATGCATAGAGATTTATACTTTAGTGATGTTATAATGGAATGGTTTGATTGATATGTAGTCATACCCTTAATGACAATAAAAGTGTAAAAAATTAGGAATTTCCTTGCTTTTGTACATTTAGTGTATATGAATTTTCATCTTAACCCTATTAAGGGCATATGATTTCAGTATACTGGCATTTATCATGGAATGTCACTACTTTTGTAAAGGCTATGCCTCAAGACAATGGTAATTTTTAAGTTTTTTTAAAATTTTCTGGAAAACTAAGGTATATGGTAAACTGAAATTAAAATGCCCTCAACTAGACCCTAGAACCTCTATCTCTGCCCAAAATCAGCTGAATCCATCAAATAGTTGATGAGATACAGGGTGTCACGCACGTACGTACGTACACACGGATAACAGAAAATCACCCTGACCTTTCTGGATCTCTGGGTTGCCTTGACTAATGATGCTGCAATTCTACACACTTATAGAACCTATCAAACGAAAATGTTGTGCAAAGTTTTAACTAATTTGGTTTATTGGTTTTTGAGTTATGACTGATCAAAGAAATGAGATTTCTAGCATATATCGTTTTTGAAGTCTATTAAGGGATAGAGCGCTATCGCGCCTCCCTTAATAACATAAAGATAGAGGCAAAATGCCTTCAAAGAAACCATGTGTTAGATGCAGATATTTTATTAAATCAAAATGAAAATGAAAATATGTCAAAACATTTCTCAAAATATTTCAAAATACCTCCCTTTTTTCTTTTCATCTTGATTTTTTTAGCTAATATTTCGCTTGATAAAACAAGCTTCGATAATCTATTATTGTTATTATTATTAATGTTTGAAAGTATTATATATTATTGTTAGTAGTAGTAGTAGTAGTAGTAGTAATAGTAGTAGTAGTAGTAGTAGTAGTAGTATCCTGTTATAATCTTATTGCCGACATTCATAAAGTATTCTCGTTTTTAAGTAATTCTTATTTATGGCTATTATTGGTAGTCTAGGGAAGCGCCGTAAACGACACTGAAGATAAACCAATCAGAAATCCGTTTTATGCGCCACCATATTAAAGAGGTTCAAATTAGTTTACACTCCCCTTCTCTTTCTGGACATCCCTCTTCCCTTGTATCTCCTCCCTCCCGCTACTCGTTCCGCTCTACTGCTGCAGACAAGTGAATAATTTTTCAATGTCGTTTGATCACTTAAATTTTGTTGTACTTTTTTTTTTTAGAACAAACAAGCAAAACTCAGACGAAATTCATTGCGTTTTCCCCATAAAATGGTCTGTTGATTCCCTTTGATGGTTTCTATGCTATCGTTGGCCTCGATTTTTACAGACAGAAGATTGCCATTATCGGTAATATATAGTATTAGTACTACTGCTTGGCTTCAGATAGCTTTCAGACTCTTTGTTCTGCCATACATTTTGGCAAGTATGCTAACCCTTCTTACACTGAAATCTATGATTTCGTGACAGTAAACTGCTGATATCTTTCACGGAAGATACACAACCATTTAAAGAATAACGTATATATATATATATATATATATATATATATATATATATATATATATATATATAAATAATCCAGGTTAAATGTACATCAACAGGATAAAAATCCAGATAATTCTTACTGCGTGTATACAGGGTGGGCAAAAATAAGGGTCCTATTTTTAAAAATTCATAACATTTTATTTATTGATTTTTTTAAATTTTTTTTTAGAATAAGTAAAGGACCCCTTCCGAAGCAAGCATGAGCCGTATTAGCCCTAAGGAACGTACCCTCATTTAGAAAACATTATTTTTGCTTAAAAAACTCAAAACAGTGTAAAAAACAATACTTTAGTTTTTGTAAGTTTTAAGAAGTGTTTTTCGGCTAAAATTTGTTTTGTTTATTTCAAAAAATCTCGGAAGGGTCAGTCTACACACACATAAAGTTTGGTGAGTTTAACTTTTATTTTGTGGAAGTTATTCAAATTCAAGTTATTCAAATTTAAAGATAGGACCCTTATTTTGGCCCACCCTGTATAAGAGTTCTCAATAATAAATAAAGCTGTTAAATAGTTATACAGATGTTTATACATACATAATTATTTAACTACACATTTTCAGATATGTTTCAGTTTTAGTTGCAAACCAGTTGAACTTTTTTAGTATAAAAGTTAAGATTAAAATAAAAGAACATTTGTTCGGAGAGGTAACAAGTAGCGGATATCACATGACATGGATTTCATTTTTTTTAAATGGTTAAAAAAAACAGTTTATATTTTTCATTTATTTTTAAAAAATTTCCATCTTATCCTTTAGTCAATTCTGGAGAACGAGGAAATAGAGAGAGGCAGATAGAAAAATATAGAATGGAGAGAGTGTGGGGAGATATATTATTTTAATGGGGGTTGTGTGTATGTGTGTCTATAAACCAAACTACGTAACTACGCTACAATGCTTTTAAGCTTTTTAGAAGGGTGTTCAATATAAATAAGGATAATAAGTAAAAAAAAAAATACTTATCACGTTTAGTTATGCAATAAGAATTTTGATTGTATATGTCTATGGGCGGACAATTAAAGCTTAAGTAGTTTTTTTAACCAATAAATGAATACATCTGATTCCCACCAAGAAATCGAAGAATTACCCGATCTTAATGAGATTTTCAGTATTAGTTAACATAAACTATTTATTTTATATTATATGTATATATATATATATACAGGGTGTCCCAAAATAATGTATACATCGTTTGAATCGTTATAACTCGTTCAATTTACCGAGTTTGATTTGCAAACAAAATTGATAAAAGAGTAGAACAGTAAGATACACATTTAAAGATACTGAAAGTAAAATTAACAAAAACATAGAAAATTAACTTTTAATAAACGTAAAGGCTACAATGTTTAAAGCAAGAAACCTGAAGTAATTGCAAACAAATGGGAGTAGTAATTGTAGTAGAATGTGCTCAAATACCGGAGTAAATGTCACAGGACGTTTGTAGGTACAATTCTTCACGTCTTCACTATATGGAAAGTGTATTGAGCAGAACGGGGTGGGATTAGGATGAGGGTTCATTTTATGAACATTCTGAAATTACCCTAAGTAGCCTTTATCTTTGTTAAAAGTTAATTTTCTATGTTTTTGTTAATTTTACTGTCAGTATTTTTAAATGAATATTCTTACTCAATCTTGTTTATCAATCTTGCAAATAAAAATCAGTAAATTGAACGAGTTATAACAATTCAAAGGGTGTATACATTATTTTGGGACACCCTGTATATATATATATATATATATATATATATATATATATATATATATATATATAACGTTTGTTGTTGTAAGATCACTTTCACTGCTCGTTGTAAAATATCCGCCGACTCGGTATTTACAAAGTTAAATTCCTCCTTAATTATTAGCTAAGATGTATATAGGTAATAAATAATTAATAATATAATGCAAGCTAACACTACACAATTTTATAGGCCCTCCTCAAGAAATGCCATCTACAATAAAAGCCCCCACTGCTAACAATACACAATCATATCACATTCTGTATTTCCGGTGACACTGGTGCTATCCTAACACTAATATACGGCGTCCAAGGACTTTGAATCCTTGGGGTAATAATTGTCAATTTAGACGGAGTACACGAATAATGTAACGGGGGTCATTGCAGATTATTGAAACGGCTAAGCCGAGTCGATGGTGTATTGACTTATCTATTAAAACTATTTGGAAAGGTATGAACACGAGGATTTTAAATCGACATTCTCTAGTCTTACGCTGATAACACAATGGTATGATAATGAGAGTACTCTAGTGTACTTCTAAAAGAGTACACGTCTTTAGTTAGCAAGAGCATGGCAGGGCAGACGCAAATTTGAAAACTGATTTAAAATAAAAATATAAATACATAAAATGAATGATCTACACGAATGGGTGTTTGTAAAGCTATGTTTAAAGATCTGTACGAATAGATTAACGCGGGGTGCAGTTAGCAAAATATAGTCAGGATTTGGTTACAGCAATTTCAAATGCAAATATAAGAATGTGCTATTTTTGTACATGTGTCGAATACCGGCCATTCGTAGGGAAGGCTAAAACCATCACTCTAACTCGATATTACGAAATTTAACAGATTATGTTTATTCCGTTTCAAGGTCTACTTTCATTGGCCTGTGTCCAAGTTAAGGCGAAACTTTAGACGTCTGCTTTGCCTGATGGCCAGAGAGAAAAAGGAAATGTTGACGTGTACGCTTCTATTTTAAGTGACCTTTAAATCCGTTCGTTTTTTGCCCATGTACCCTGTGACTTTAAGTTCGTATTTTGTTTAAGAGATCAATAACAGACCGTTTTCTTTTAGTACTACACCTGCGTCAATCTGTTAACATCATATGGCTTTGCAATGTCCTTTGTGTATTTAATATACAAAAGTAGCATTCAGCATTTTACTCACGAAAGTTAGTATCTCGCTGTTTTTGTTAGTATTATTATAGAGTATTATTATGTACATGGATTGTGTCAAGTACATATACTCAGTGTCTGTTATTTTGAAGACATGAACGCTATGTGCAGTATAGATGTGCACAGGTGTTAGCAGTGAATCGAATAGAAAAAAAAATGCATACAAGCTTATATTCAAAACTTGTATACATGTGTTTTATTTCGGAAAGAAAGTAATCAGCCGGCAGCTATAAAAGCGTTAGCTGGATTTGTGATGTTTCGTGGACTCTTTGACCCCCAAGTTCAGAAAAGTGTAGAAGGGGGCGGGGTACTAGCAGACCCTTAAAATCTCCTGTTAGCAGTTTATTTTGTTGGCTTAGAAAATTCTATTTTCAATTTTTGGTTTAGATTTCTGTATTCACGAAAATTGTTTGTCGTTGTTACAGTTTTTTCTTTTTTGCTTCTCTTGAAATATTGTAAAGAATTACGTTCAACGATTCGTTAGTTTTATTTCTTTATTTTGAGCGTTTTTTTTTTCTAAATATTTACAAAATAACCTCGACAAACATCTTGCTTTTTCTTTTTCATCTATTTTTCTTATTTTCCATCTTCTTTTCTCTTACCTTTTTTAGCGATTTTCCCCCATTTTTTCACTTCTTTCTTTCCATATTCATTTTTTCTTATGATGCTATCTTTTTTATTTTTCATCTTTTTCTGTTTCTTTTCTTGTTTCTTTTTCTCGTCTTCTTCTTTTTATCTTCTCTGTCTTTCTTGTCATTTCTTTCCATCCTCTTTTTTATTAATCATTTTCACCTATTTCTTTACTCTTTTTCTTGATAAATCACGCCACCATTCATAAATTTTTCGTTCTTCTCTTCTCTATTCGTTTCGATGGGTACGTCATTTCGCTGTCGTGTCACGCTCATGTTTATTTATATAGTTCTCTTTCATTTATCTTTCCTTTCTCTTTCGGATTCGTTTTTTCTTTCTTTTTAATTTGTCTTCTACTTCTTTTTTTTATTATTTTTCTTAAGTTTATTTTATTTTACCTTTTCTCGATTTTCGTTTTCTTCTTGTGTTTTCCTTCTTACAAAATTAGTCTCCCTTCTTTTCTTATCCTCTTTGTTTTATCATCTTATTATTTGTATTCCTTTTTCTGCTTTTCACTTTTGGTTCCTTTTTCTGATGCTACTTTTCTCCCTTTTGTATCATTTTTTTCTTACTTCATTTCCTTTTATTCATCTTTCTTCAGTATTCTTCATATTTTAGATTTTCTTCGGATTGCTATAACTTTAATTCATATACCTTTCTTTCTTCGCTTTCCATGTCTTTTTTGTCTTTTACTAATTCGTTGGATTATTCCTTATCTCATTTTTCTTTGTCATCGGTTTCCTTTTCATCTCTTCCCTCTTCCTTGCTATTATCATTACTTCATCTTTTCAGGAAAATCTCAAAACATGTTTCGTTGTATGAAACTGACTAACAACTTGTTAAACTTGTTTCATATGCTCTTATGGGTATTGACTTTTTTCTTATCAACCGATTAAGCTTTGCCGCCTAAATATACTTTGAAACCCCCACTAACGATTATATCTAAATAATTTATAGGAGGAGATTCTAATTCAAAGATGTTCATGGTATAAACGGATTGAAAACAGAGTAAGACATAAAAGTGAAAGTGAAATAAGTTTTTCAGTGTCTACCCTTTTCTTATTATTTGTACTCACTAGGAGTTCTCACACAGATCATCGTCAGTGATTGCTCACCGACAACAACTAGTGGTATTTCCTGGAGTCTGAATGACAACAAGCCTCCCAAGATTTCCAGTATTCTTCACCTCTTTTCGATAACGATGCGGTATCGCAACAGACTCTTACCATTGATTTCTCGCTGGTAAGGACCATTGGTCTTCTCTGAGGTTTGGGTGGCAATAAGCCTCCCCAAGGTTCCAGCATTCTCTGCACTTTTCCAGTGGAGGTCTGGTTTGTGCTGTCCCACCTCGGTCTTCCTCCTCTACCCTCTACAAATATTGTGTCTGATGTCATCATAGGCCGGCACCATTTAAAAAAACAACAACTTTTAATTAATTTAAAAAAAAACTTTTTTTTTCATTTTTAATTTTTTTAAATGTTTAAATTTTCTCTTTTTTTTTCCTTTTTTTTTCCTTTTTTCCTTTTATTATTATTATTATTACGAATCTGACTTGCACTCAATATAAAATCCGTATTTCGGGAAAGATTCTCTTAAGATTCGGGTATCAACTATTTTAAAACATGCAAATGATGGAGTTTGGGATTAAATCTCCGACCATTAATTGTCAGTTATATATCTCATCTATTTTATTATGTCTGCTGTTAAATAGTAAGGTTACATAGTAATGGTACATCTGCTAGTACTTTTTTGAGGATTTAATTTCGCAGGGGAAACTGTTAGCGCGTAAACAGGTAATAGAAGTCAGACTGGCACGAGGTGGAGTGGCTGGACTTTCCTGTGAAAACACGGCGTAGAAGGACTGAATCACACAAAATAGTATAGCCCTGACGGACGGAAATTCTCTATTGTAAGCTTGAAGCGAAGAGAGGTGATAAAAAAATGACTTAAGAATCGATTATAAAAGAAGAGGTCATGATCTAGTAATCCGTAGCCCTGATATGCTTTCCCTCACCACCAGCAGAGAAGAAGGCAACGTTAACAGCCTAATGAAACAATCCTTATCACAATTCGGGCTATAGTTATTTTCTTAATGTTATTGTGCTTACTTTGTATTCCAGAGCGAGAATGCACCCCACGTAGAGGTAGTCACCATGGGACGGCCAGCGACGATCTTGGATAAAGTGGTCTCAGTCTTGGAGGACCGTTGAGGTTGAGCGTTGAAGATACCAGGTATGATTTTATGGTCTTGTCTATGATTTGATGATTTGCATTTGATAACAAACATATTATTTGATCGTATACGGAACATTAGACCTCTTCTCATAAGGGAGTAGTAATGCAACACTGATACAAATCTACCACAACAGATAATATCAGGTTTACTATCCTTGTTTTTCTATCCTTACTCATCGGCTATTTGTCTATATATTTTCTTAACAGAATTCTTCGCCATCTTGCTTTCTTTTGTCGCTATACTCTTAACAAACTTCTCAACTTTCTCAAGCTTTTGTCCAATTGTTCAACCCTTGCTATCCCTTTTACTTCTCATTCGCCCTTCTCCCATTATTATATATGTTTGTCCACTTTATTAATTTGTGTCAAGTCTTTGCTTTCTCGTATAGAATTGCGAATGAATTGATGCTAAATAATTAATTTCTCATATCTAGATCATTATTTTATGCGATTCATCGAATCAATACAGTTTGAAATTGCATTCACAAATGTTTCTTAAGATGCGTCTAGTCAATCTGTCCGTAGTGTAATGAAAAGGCTATTTAAAACTTACGTGTGACAGACCAACAGAATGCTATTTCAAAATCAAGTGTGACAGACCGATCAACAGACTCTTATAGAGACGCATGGACGAATCTGATAAACTAATTACGTCCGTCTCATGGCTATTTTCATTCAAGCTGAGCGTTTAACAATGAAAATGCTATTTAAAAGTTAAACATGACAGACAAGCGGATGGACAAAATTATATTTCAAACTTCTGCGTGATAGACCCAGTGACAGAAGGATGAACGAAACGCTTGGGCGCATCTAATATGTTCGACTGAACTCCAATCTCTAGTTCCTCCCTGTAAAACATTCACAGCAAAAACTCGTCTATTTACGACAACTGCAAAGAACTTCACACCTATGTGAAACACTACCACGTGCCTGCCTTTCTGCAGACTACCACATGGTTTTCTTCAAGTCTCATGTCAACAAATACTTGTCGAGT
>OY744527.1:112622224-112644724 GCA_963556195.1 Sepiola atlantica
ATGCAAAAACATAAATAATCGCATGCGCATAAAAAGAATATACATACATACACCCCCACATCAGTCAAAGAACGAATATAATTTTTTTTTGTATTTTTACTTATTATGATTGCTGGGCTAGAATCATTTATTTTCGATTCCTTTTCAGTACCAACACAAGAGGGCGCTTCCAACGCGACAGTTTGTAATCTCGTTCTTTCCACGTGTAAAATTGAGATCGAATCTCTTCTTCTTTCTGGTGAGCCCTTCAAAGTACACGCACGACGGACTACTGCTCTCTCTCTCTCTCTCTCTCTCTCTCTCTCTCTCTCTCTCTCTCTCTTCCTCTCATAGTTTTCAAACCCTAACAGGCAAACCACGTAAGGTTATTTATCTGATCGATCCATCAGACTCTCAGGCCTTGGTCAAAGAACTAAACGACTTTGTTTTACATTCTTCCGCGCTGTGTGTCGCCGCCGGATAGACCACAATTTTAATATAATTTCAACGGTTGGTATATTCTTACAAAGGGAACGAATGTACTCTTAGTTTCATACTAATTTCTTAGCAATTTCCTTGTGTTGTTACCTATTAAATTTTGCTTAACCTCCTCTTGTGTTTGTTTACGACAAACTGTGAATAAATTAAATGTTATTGTATCCAACTGTTACTTATAAACTATCTCTTTCTCTCTTGTATTTATACGCACGACCATGACTACCATGTACTAGAAGAATGACAGTGGTCAGTATACATGATAAAGTACTAATATAAAATATTACAGCTTCACACGATTATTTTTTATTCATAACTTTAAATTCATACATAATGAAAATAATAAATTATCAATCCTGTTCATCGAAAAAGTATTTTTTTTATTTTTAAATTTTAAAATAGAAAAGTCTTGATTCTTTGAAAATTCATTTAAATTACAATATTTTCTGGTTAATTGGGCGGAAAAGAATAACGGAAGTGAATTGGTGGAGGATGGGATAAGGAAAAACAATTTTAAATATTGGCCACGGCTAAACAGCCTACTTTTAAAATGGCTACCAACGTGATGACGTTCATAACAACAATGGAATCACACAAACACATACAGGCACATACACACATAAGAAATTATAAATATACGTAGTTAGGATAAAAACCCACAAGATGTGTTGGTATCTTTTTAAAAATTATTTTCGATTAATGAGATATGGCAACTTTATTGAAGTAAATAATTATTTTCTGCGAAAGATTGTTATTGTTAATATATTATGTTGTATTCATATAAAATAATAAATTCTTACTTTATTTTATCTATCGATCTAATGATCTGTCTATATAGATTTTAGTTTGTCAATTATCCATCTAACTGAAGGTGTTCTTTACTTTATTAATTATCTAAATATAATTTATCTGTCAACCTCTCTTTATCTTTTACGTGACTTAAAAGCTACTCACTCTTTATCATACTTTTATTCTCTTTCTAACACTCTGACTTAACCAATATATAATTGATTCCTATTATTGTCTCTCTCTCGCTCTCTCATACAATTTTGCTAATAAACACTTGTGATTTTCTCTGGAATCTTAGTGACAATAAGCCTACTCAATTTTTTAGTAGTCTCCATTTCCTTCAAATCTAGATCGATGATACAATCCCTACATGGTATTTCCATCTTCTTAAAACCTCCAGGCCAACTTTCCGTTGTGTCAACTGGTTCCACTTTGTGATTTTCCTAATTTTGTTTAGGAAGTCAACTTAATAATAATAATAATAATAATAATAATAATAATAATAATAATAATAATAAGAAGAAGAAGAAGAAGAAGAAGAGTTTTTATTAGCTACTATACCGTAGTGATGGGGTGGTCGTCACTCCCAAAATTGCTTTACTTACCCATGTTCCCCACCTCATAATGCTGATTGTTCTGCAATGGGGCAAATACCATTTTTTTAGTCTTTGCTATGAATCGACCTAGGATTGAACCCCGGTCTCCCAGCCCATTATCAAAAACTCTAACCATTATGCCAAATGGGTAGAATAAAATTCGTTATTTAGGTTGCTTTGAGGCTATAGTTCATAAAAGTAATATTATAAACTTTGATTGTTTACAATTATCCGTGGAATTTCTATTAATCTTATTATTATTATTATTATTACTAGCAAATATATGCTCCCTCCGGTCGCATATTTTTGTTAGGCCGCCGCGTCATAAATGACGCTAGTATATAATTTGGGTAGAGCTTTTTATCACTACAATTAATTTAAATAATATATCGCACATGATAAATAACAACATTAATAAAAAGAAAAATTAAGTTTGACGATAACAGTCTGCTCGCTTTTCTTTCCACCCAATCGTTTTGCGCCAAATCCACGTAAGAATTTACAAAATAATAAATAATAATAGTTTTGGTTTTTCAAAGCGAAAAAAGAAAAGTGTACCTAAAATAAAATTAACAATAGAAAAATACAGCGAATACGATTCTAAAAACAGTTATTTACTTGCCCAGTAAAAGGGGTCCCCAAAGTTATCGTCTGCTCGCTTTTCTTTACACTCAATCGTTTTGCGCCAAATCCACGTCAGAATATAATAAGTAATATTTTATGTCTTTCAAAGCGGAAAAAAGGTGTACGTAAATTAAAATCAACAGTTAAAAAGAAAAAAAATACAGCGAAAACTATTCTAAAATCAGTTATGTAGTTTTCCAGTACAATGTGTTCCTTTTTTTGTTGACAAAAAAATAAATTCATTATAATGTGTGTGTGTTTTTTTAAATAGTAATTTTTAAATCAATTATTATTTTAATTAAACAATTTCATTCAATTTAAAAAACTAAATACAGCGAACACTAATTTTCAAATCGGAAAAAAGCTGTATCTGAAAATTATCAATAAAAAAAATAGGTACTCTTTTACTGCAGGACCCGCGATAACTTTCGAAAAATAAAGTTTAGCTAAACTAAATTCTTTATAATGGGTGTGTGTTTATCAATTATTATTTTAATTAAACAATTTGATTCAATAAATTTGTGTTTTAAAACATAATGGCTAATAAGATTAAGAAAATAAACAAACTCAGAACGTTTTAATAAAATTAATCAGTAAAGTATTAACGCGCTCGTTCAGAGGGAGGTACGCTGTTTAATCAGTTGGACGTAGAGGAACGCGCCCGTTCAGAGGGAGGTACCTGTTCAATCAGTTGGACGTAGAGGAAATAATTATGTAACTCATTTTATAAATAAATAATAAAAGAAATAATTATAATTTATAAGTAAGATTATTAGCGAGCAAAATAGCGTAAATACATGTGGAAATCTGAAGAGAATGAGTGTATATTCGCGAATACTAATTTATTAGAAGTTCAAAAGCAATTGATTATGTAAATTCGGAAATGTGCATAGTGTTTATGGCGTTTTTTTAATAGTATATTGAAGCTGGCGGACTTAATAAATAGTCATAGTACTCTGATGGAGTTTCGGCTTCAGACAGACAGATACATAAACTCCATTATGAATAGATTATTATTATTATTATTATTATTATTATTATTATTATTATTATTAATGCTGTAAAAATGTTCATGTTCAATCTTCTTGATTCAGTTATTTCAGGGATGGACGCATCTTTTCAATTTGCAAATAACGAATTTTAAAAAGCAACGATTTAATGAAATATACGTTTTCTCCCCACCTTCTGTCTCTCTCGTCTCTCTCTCACCACAAAGTTAGATTCAAGCAACTAAAACGGCCGTTCCCTAGTTACTCCACTACATGGGCAGAGTTTTAATTTTTTTAAAGTGACGAGAAGATTAATTAAAATAATTGCATATCTTAACAATAATATAAATTACTTTGTCGACTGTTCAAACTTTGTCATTCTTGATGTATCTGGAAATAAGGAGAGACTACTTTGATGGTGTTTCTATTTGGCTGTTGTCTCACAAAGAGAAGTGGAGAAGGCCAAAAGAAACGAAACCGTGATTGGTTGAACAAGATCACGTGGTATTATTTTAAATATTGAATCGAATTGTACCAGACTTGGAGTGTATGAATGTCGACCATGTTTGACATGATTGGGGCGAAGAACAAACAGCTGATTTACGGATGAGTAATTATCATCGACAGGAAGAAGTAATCCATATTGCGTTAGAAGATAATCAGCAGTGTGACGCAACAGCAGAAATGCAGACGGCACAAGGCAGAGAGATGCAGGATAGCAGAACGACTGGTAGATAGATGACATTTAGCCCATCTATTACGATGAGCTTGTGTTCGTGCTATGTGTCTATTCATCTCTGTCTCTTCCCAGAACGTATCTGTATATAAAACTAAATAAAAATTATACCTATTTATGTGTTTTATAATCGTCGTCACTTGTGTAAATTGCTGATCGTAAGCTATACGTCTGCCGAAGAAAAATCCAGAGATACACAAACAAGGATCTAAGAGAGATGGAATCCATAACACGACATGGAAATTAAATAAAATAATATACTATCTGTCTGTATGTCTATCTGTCTATGTCTCTCTCTCTCTCGTTCTCTCTCTCACACACACTCACTCTCTCTCAATATTAACGAAAAAGATAACAATTAAAATTGGTAGTCAATCCAGGCAGTTCGATAAACAAGAATATAGTATACCGATGGCTATGTTTTCCTGGCGACCTCGACAAAGAAAATGATATGGAAATATCCTAGGTGAATCAACAAATAACCTGACCGTCGATAGTGATTCTCTTCTAATGTTTGGACAGAACAGGGAGATGAACAGTGTTAAGTCCTATGTACTTCTGACGCTAACAACCTACCTCGCTGGTGTAAGTTTTTGCGGAATTCAATGAATTAATATTTTAATAGTCCACGTTAGTCGGGATCACCAATTCCTCTGTGCAGTCAAGCCACTACTAAGAATAAAATCCAAGCCGGAAGTCAACAGGCAGAGTTCGAATAAATCCACTAAAACGAACTTTGAGAAAGAATGCACATAATTTGGCCCATTCATCTTTCAGCTTCACCCACAAGTCTTCGATGTTTTCCGGATTCTTTGCTATAACATTCTGTCCTAGAGTATTCCATAAGTTTTCCATAGGGTTCATGTCATGACTCTGAACAGGCCAGTCCATTACCTCTACTTCTTGATCAGCCAGATAATTCATGACCAGCTTTGCCTTATGGCAGGGAGCATTATCCTGCATAAAAACAGGTTTTTCGATACCAGAATTTTGCAACACTGGCAAAACATACTGTTCTAAAACATTCTTGTATACAGTGGCATTTACTCTAGTATTTAAGTACACATATCTTTTCTCCTTATATGTATATATATATATGTATATATATATATATATATATATATATATATGTATATATGTATATATGTATATATGTATATATGTATATATATATGTATAGAGAGAGAGAGGGAGAGAGATATATAGAACTAGCAGGACCCATGAACGGGCGTTTCCTAGGAATATATAAGTACCCAGGAAACTCATGCTCCCACCCTTGAATTCCATATGAATTATTTCACGCGCTATTTTACTTAGCTGTAAATAAGGAAATAAGAAGACGGAAACGTTTCGAGCGCAGTTGTCGTAACGAAATTGTAAAATGTCTGAGGGACTGTTAAAAGTCAAGTATGCCTAAAAGTATCTTCGTACGTCTCGTCAAAACTTTCTCACACATGAGAGCGCATCAGGCGTCAGACAATAACCCCGATCGTCCGAAGGCAGGAGGTAATGCATTGGAGGATGGCCCCCTGTTTCATTTGAACGTTAAGTACAAGAATTTGATTAAGAAAGGAATTAATTGAAATGTCGATCACACTAAATGATATTTACGTCTGAATATCTAATATAATTTGAATAAAAAGGGGAAAAGGACAGACAGAGATCGTGTTAATCAGCAAAGTAAAACAATGAAAATGAAAGGAAGAAAGAAGACGTCTCGATTGGTAAATTGAAAAAAAGAAGAAAAAAGCAGACATATAATTCTAAAAAAAGAAAGAAAAATTATCAATCGGTAAAATAAGAAAAAGGAAAAACTACGTCTCATTACGTAAATCTATGTGAGAGTAGCGGCAACATTTTGAAATTGTTAATGCTTAAGCAGTAGTTTTAATTTGGCATTATTTTATTTCGAATATGTAAACAAATGGCGTTGTTTTAGTTATGCTAAATTGCTATGAGTTACTTGTAAGTCGTTCAATATGACAGGTGTTATCAGAGAAACTAGTGGTTGTGATAATGCGGAAGATATGAAATAGAAAGTTTAAAGAAAAAGACATAATGAAAATAGGATTATCACACCAAGGTCCATGGTTTGTTCAAAAAACGATCTGGCAGTCCGCAAGCACACGAAAATCGAGAACTGAACAGGAAAAATAGAAACGTAAGTAAGTTAATTTACTCGTCGTGAAACGGGAATTAATCTTTTCTTGTTTAGTAAATCATATGATTTGTAAAATGTAGAAGAAAATTAAATCATAAGAAATAAATGTACGTGATTATTGCCGTAATGACTTCAACGGCTGGTCTGTGTTTTTTTAATGCCAATCTGTTATTCGTTTATTCCGTCAATCAAGAATGTGAAAGAAAGGTTTTGTAATAGCTAATCGTATCGCTTGGAGAAGGGAAAATGTAGTTGAAGGGAGCTCATTGTTTTTAGGTTGAGAATTTAGAGTAGGTAACGGACAATAGGGCAAAAAATTAAATTCTCACGCTGCTACAACGAAATGGTTAACCTATGAAGATTTCCCAGTTAAATGGAAAAAGGTTGTAGTAGATCTCACCATGAGAGTAAAAATACCCCCGACTACTTATATGGATGACAGTGTTAGAAGTTGTCGAGCCGTAAAATTGTGAAAATTATTTAAAGCAAATAGGACAAATGTATATTTTTGAAAAAACAGTCCAGGAATTGGCCTTAATCGCTGCTGAAGCAGATTCGCAGATGTTGGTTTCAGTTATAAAGCTATAATTATCAATAAAGTAGTGGAAACATCATTTTACTTTACGGGGATCAGAACTTTCGACTTGATTCTGATTCCCGGCAATCCCAAGACACACTACAGACTTGGGTGGAATCATCGTCGCTGGATCTTTACACGGGTTCTTTTGGATTTATCAGTACATCTGAACCCCATACTACTTGGATTTCCGTTTTTGTGACACTCCTATACACTGGAAAATACCCGTTTGAACTTTAAAACATTTTCAAATTTCGAATATTGACTGTCTTCATCTGTCAACTTATCCATCATTAACTTCCTCTAGTGATAAGATTTTAATCTTTGAAAAGCCTGGCTTAAGGAGTGAAAGAGAAGAAAAATAAATATTGTTATTCACTAAACGTCCTTGTTTTGAACAACCGAAGATTATAATCTGCTTCTCTTTGCAGGTCTAATTATTTTCATTGATTATCATATATTTTTGCTCTATCCAGTATATTGAGCTTTCCTTACCTCACAATAGGTTCAACTCTCTAAAAGTTTACCTTTTAGTTATAAATGTTCATATATATATATATATATATATATATATATATATATATATAGGGTGGGCAAAAATAAGGGTCCTATTTTTAAAAATTCATAACTTTTTTATTTATTGATTTTTTTAATTTTTTTTTTTAGAATAAGTAAAGGACCCCTTCCGAAGCAAGCATGAGCCGTATTAGCCCTAAGGAACGTACCCTCATTTAGAAAACATTATTTTTGCTTAAAAAACTCAAAACAGTGTAAAAAACAATACTTTAGTTTTTGTAAGTTTTAAGAAGTGTTTTTCGGCTAAAATTTGTTTTGTTTATTTCAAAAAATCTCGGAAGGGTCAGTCTACACACACATAAAGTTTGGTGAGTTTAACTTTTATTTTGTGGAAGTTATTCAAATTCAAGTTATTCAAATTTAAAGATAGGACCCTTATTTTGGCCCACCCTATATATATATATATATATATATATATATATATATATATATATATTAAGACTAACTTAACACATGTCGACGTTTTTGAATTTTCGAATTAGTAAGGTAGCAATTGTGATTCAACGGGTCACGGTACGTCTAGTATATAAATATATATATATGTGTGTGTGTGTGTGTGTGTGTGTGTGTGTTTTAGCTAATAGAAACATAAGAATGCACCCAGCTATGTATATCCATCCCTATCTTCTCTCTTTCCGCCAACCTATACCCCCTTTACACCAACTCAACACTGTCAGACGGCAGATACTATTTTCAAGGTTTGACCTATCATAGATCGAGCGTAAAACATTCCATTCTCGACATCACTTTCACCTTTGAATAGTTGTCTCTTATTAACCGCCCACTTACCAATCGCCGATATTATCCCCATCGGTCGATTAGCCGACGAGCGTCAATCTGGGGAGCTATACTTGAAACAAGCAGTGATCGATAAAATAGTTAAATCAAACTTGGTGACAAGCAATAGTCAATATGCTAGACACGCTTAATGACAGCAGCTCTGCGTTTCTTTGCAAGGATTACGATAAAAAACAGAGTCGACTGTAATTTTCTGCTAGGAATGTTATACCAATTGTAAATTATGATTGATTGTGACAGGGCGACTGAATTAGTAATGTGTGTGACACATGAATCATATTAGTGTGGGTATAGGTGTGTGCAATATTATATTTAAACATGTCGTATTGTTAACCATTATGTTTGCGTAGGAGTATTCCTGTGAAGTCTTTTACTGGTTAATTTTGTAGTAGAGAGCTCAATGTAAGTACAACCCCCACCCACATGCATTTATATATATATATATATATATATATATATATATATATATATATATATAATGCATGTGGGTGGGGGTTGTACTTACATTGAGCTCTCTACTACAAAATTAACCAGTAAAAGACTTCACAGGAATACTCCTATTATAAAAATAATTATTTTTATATTTATATATATATATATATATATATATTATTTTTATAATAAATATTATCTACATGCGTACACGTTTCATCGTTGCGGAATCATCAGTCGCACGATTCGAACCCCGGGACAAGAGTCACAATTTACTCCAATTGCGAGCGCTCTAATCAATGAGGCTACCGCAAATAGCTACAGATGAGATAGGAAATAAACCCTAAATATAGATCACGTAGGCGGACGGCTATAGTCGGAAGGGGCATGCATTATAGCTTTTGACGACTACTCATTAAATGGCGTAGCTGAGAAGTATCTAGAAATAATTATTTTAATAATAAATATTTAAATATTATCTACATACCTATACGTTTCATCGTTGTAAAATTATCAGTGTAGAGAACTATTCACGCCAGTCACGCGATTAGGACCCCAGTGTGTGTGTGTGTGTGTGTGTGTGTGTGTGTGTGTGTGTGTGTGTGTGTGTGTGTGTGTGTGTGTGTGTGTGTGTGTGTGTGTGATTAAAGATAACGAAATTTTCTCTTTGCGTTATTTTCTTAATCGTTGTCTCGACGGCGAGCTAGTTTCCGGGTCTCCAGTAGGAATCCATAAAGTATGGATCTAAGAGTTTCTTTTTTCGGATAGCTTTTTTTTTCGCTATGTTGTTGTTTTTTTTACGTGTTTTATTATTTTGCTCTGTATTTTTTTACAGGAATAAAAAAATAAATGTACAAGCACATAACATTTATTTCCTACACATTAAAAAATGTAAATAAAACCAATAAAATTAATAAAAATAATAAATATACAAATACATATAACATTTAATTATACCTTATTTTTTATCTCCCTTATATAATAACAACAATATAGAAAAACACAACTGTAGACAACTACAAAGATAGAAAGCGCTTGAGATGGCCGAAAAAAAAGAAATCTTGGATCCATACTCCATGGATTACCACCGGAGACACGGAACATATGTATAACTATATATATATATATGTATATAATATATATTTATATATATATGTGTGTGTGTATGTGGCAAATAGATAAATATGAAAGGATTTAGGTAGACGTACATCTATTAAGTTACAGACATGGGCTAATATTATTCCGAATATTTAATCTTCAAATGAAATTTTCATCTGAACTATTCCAATCCCACACGGCTGTAATTGTGTTTATAGAAAGAAAGGAAAATGTCCGCTTTCCTGGCTTGTCAATGGGCTGATCGGAAGTTCATCGCGATTCTACGACCTTTTCAAAATCCGATTTGTACAAACATGATTTTTAGTATTTCGGGACCTTTTCCTAAATCACCGGAAATTACACGAGTCAATTAACTAGCCCCACTCCAACTGAATCTACAAAGGCTTTTTGAAGAGGCTTATGAATATATAATTATAACATTTCTTACCATTTGAGGGTAAAAATACTATTTTCAAACGATACAAATCTCTCATAGATGTTATAATTTATACTGTCTGTTATTAAAATTGCACGGCCTACATTTTCATTAATCTTTTGATTGACTCCTAAGTCTACTAATATTGCCATGTCTCCATTTTATAGGATTTACTTTCATTATCATTTAAATCTGTTTCCGGTTTTCATGGTTCAATAGAGATACCCATTTGCAGTGTTGTTTGTACTAGTCGAGGGTATGTCCTCGACGATCAGTCCGACAAAGTCTGGGTCATTTTTTTCTTTACTTTTGTTCTATCCCAAATAAGGTATATTTTCACTGAAACATAAGGGACTACTGCGTGTTGGAAGCTAGATTTATATAGGTCAACGTGAGTGTGGAGTATGGCAGCACGATGTTTGTTCATATTACATTTAAATGTATGCATGTTGGTACGGTTGAGGAAGCAGAGGGGAGGGAGGAAAGTCAAAAGGTAAGCGGTCCGGGGGAAAAGCTATTTAAGTAGAAAATCGTCCGGCATCTATAGAGCTCTACAGTGAAGTGGTGGAATGTTGATGCTAGTCGGGTGGATCAGACGTATTTTCGTTGAGCCGGTACAAGAGCAGTTCGTTTATCTGAGCATTTCTTTTTTTTTTGTAGGATGACATTGATTCGGTTTATCTGGGGTATGTTTCTGTGCAGTTCTACGCGGTCCACCGTCCCAGACGTTATTGTCTCTCTTTGAGAATGAGTTATTTTAATGCTAATCATCTGAGGCGCCCTTACCGGCCGTTCAGGCATATTTTGATGGGGTCAAAATGCGTTGGCCTACCACATCTACATGCCGACCTTATGTCATATTTTTCCGCGGTTTTGATGCAGGTAATTGCGTCTTAATATTATTGCCCTAAAGGGCAACTTCTGACTAATATTCTAATATCGTAATATCTTTATTAATATTTGGTTGTGTAAAATCGAAAAAGAAATGTTTAGTCTTGTTTTGAATAGTTTCTCGAGTGCTGTTTTTTTTACTGATGAAATGACAAAAATTGTGTTTTAATGTTTGTTATTTTTCGGTTCACGTGGCGCATTTTCAAGAGGCAAAAATATGGTGACGGTGCGGAGAGGCCGTGAGATAAACAGCCACGTTTGATGTATGCCCGTTACAAAGACATAGTGGCTGCACGTAGAGGCAAACCTTGGACCCGAAGGCGTGCGACTATGCAGATTAGTCACTGTTTTCGCTGTCGATAAAGTGCGATGAAAAAGAGCAACACTGTGATCTGATGAAGAAAAAGTTTGAAAGCAGATCGCTGGCGTCGTCTTTGTCTGGTTATTCTGTTGATGAGATTCATGTGTTTTGCTGTATTGCTAATACAATTCGAGAGTCGGATAATTTTGGTGTGCTTTTTCAACTTTCACTACAAGAATTATCCGTTTACTTGCTGAACAACATAACTCTACGTAAGAAATGTCACTCTATATATGATACAGTATTATAGCAGTAACATGTTAGTTGACATTATTTTTATATCTTGCTGTTAAGTCACTCAGCGTGTGATATTTATACTGTCATCTCCAATAATACCTGACCATGCTTGTAACATTCGTTTGATAGGATAGTGACTAGACACCCAGCAGTAAGATAATAAGACCTGTCAAGAGCTAATGGACATTCCGGTAGTGTCAAGAACCATCTAGGAGCAGAGCTGAGCTCCGAACGGGGTGTGATGAGATACCAAACTTCATGCTTAGAATTGTTATATATTCTATCCGTGAGGTTCAGAGGGAGCATCCTGTCGATTGTAGAATCCAGGATAGCCGTACTCCTTTCACATGCTTGTGTCCTGGAAATGCCACTCCACTCTTGACGCAACTGTCATGGCTTCCTCAAACCAAGCTACCAATGATGATTATAAAAATAACATTCAAAATATAATAGGTTAGTAAAATTATATTAAAACGAGTGCATGTCAACTTTCAAACTCATTCGGTTAACGAGTGCTACAGCTATAATTTTAAATCTGCGCTTACAATAAGTATTTTTTATTGTATTTTTCACTGAAGAGTTCCATAATATGGTAAATGAAAGAGGAAAAAGTTTTAATGTTTCATCTTAGGAGAGAGGATAAAATCGATATCATTGAGTGATTCGCACCTCAAAGCGGTCCCTATGCGATCAATATCCTGGATGTAATATTAGCGAGGTATAATTTTCAGCCACAAACGAAGTGTTGGCGACACCGAAACTATTGATATACCTTATGCAATGGCGCTCTGTAATAACACCGTGCATATTGATAGACTGGGTTCAATCGGATCGATATTTACACCGGTCTCACGATCGATTAAGCATCCTTAATGCTTAATATGTGTTAGCATGTGTCAACTTTGAACACACATAAGTATATGTGCACAGTACCAGTACTTCTCAAAGTAATATTCACATCACATGAACGTCAATAATTCGAATGTGCTTCAATAATTGTCAGTCAAATTTGGACGGATCGGTTTAGATGTCAAAATTAAGTTGATCCAATATTTAAGTACTTTCGACATGTTATATTATGTTGTTTTTTTACTTCTATTCTACCCAAACATAGTATATTGCTACTAAAGCGTAAGGAGTTACAATGATAAGAGTCAGATTGGGGGGGGGGCAGCTTTGGTGGTGAGCTTGGCAGAAAGATGTTTGTTCACATTACATTTCAATTTTTGCATGTGTGTACGGTCGAGGAAATAGGGAGCGAGCAGGGACAACATTTCAATAGGTAAGTGGTCCGAGGAAAGAAGCTATCAGATTAGAAAACCTTCCGGCATCTAGGGGCATCTACAGTGAAGGGGTGAGATTTTGCTGCTAGTCGGATGGGTAGAAAACATTAACGTTAGGGTAGTACATGTGCAGTGAGTTCGTCGGAGCACATTCGGTGGAAATACTTGTCAAAAAGGCACAGGGATGTAACTCTGCCACGATACGACAGTAGCTGGAGTTTGGCAGACAGTGTGGAACCTGTTAGGTTAGAAATTATTTGTTGTACCCTGTTCAAGAGGGAGAGGCTAGTGTTTGGTGCACCCGCAGATGTAAGAAGTATTCTAGCCAAATATAGGAAGTCTATCGTCTTTAAAGTAGACTTGGTAACATCTCTATGTATTAACCTCATCTTATGTTGCTGGAGAATGTCAGTCCAGGGAATTTGAACATTGGACTCTTGGGAATTGTGTGATCGGCTTTGACAATCGATGGTTTGAAAGGTTTCTTCTAGCTGTTTATGGAGCTTCGTTTTGGTAACATTAAATGTGATCATCCGTTTTTGGCTACATTCTACAACAGACTGGAGGTCATTTTCTAAAGAGGCATCTATTGTTTTGCATGATTTGTCATTCAATTTGATCCCATGCCGGGAATGGAGCGTGGTGTCTACAGCAAATACACCCATCTCAGACATGATTGTATCGGGGAGGTCATTTATTAAAATCTAGAATAATATAGGTCCGTGTATCGAACCCTTAGGCACATCTGCGTTTATGTGATGGATCTTCCTTTTAGCTAAGAAAGATCTTATTATATGAAACATTCTCCCAATAATACCGTAGAAGTTAATTTCCCTAAGAAGACCTGCATACGACACTTTGTAAAATGCTTTAAAAATATCAAGTTCTACCGCCTGAGCGTCACCGGCCTTATTCAGTGTGATGTATATACGTTCAGAGATAACTCTCAGGATATCGGCAGTTGAACAGGATCGCTCAAATCCATACTGCGGGTCAGATAAAAGTTTAGCATTTTCAAGGTGTTGGACTATTTCTAGATTGAGTAAGGATTCAATCATTTTAGCGAAGAACGAGATGAGACATATATGAAGTGATAATTTTGAGGATCGGTTGTTTTTCCAGAGTTCTTTAAAACTGGTACCACAGAAGCAATAGTAGAGTGGTAGAAAGAAAACGAAAATAGGCCAGCTCGAATCAAGTATCGATGTGCCAAATGTATTGCTAATTAGCACTGATTACTTTAGATGTTATATATATATATATTATGTATATGTTATATACGTATGCGTATATTTAACATCTAAAGTCATATATCCAGATTTATATCATTCTACAACAATCCGTATTTAGCATTAAATAAAGCTTATAGATATATTTATTTAAAGATTTATTATTATATTATTCGACAACTATCAAAATCCAAATCAAGACATCATCTGTACAATTGTTTAAAAATGTTATATTGTAAATCCGATGTCTTTCTTTGGGGGTGGATTGTTGTGGAATTCTATTATAATAAATGTTTAAATAAATATGTTTATAAGCTCTATTTAATACTAAATATTGAGCTTGTCTTTTGTAATTGAAATTCGACCACTTTCTGACTCAATCGGAACTATCCAAATTTAATTTATATAGTCATAATTTCCTATATATATATATATATATATATATATATTTATATATATATATATAAGATTTTGTAAATCACATATTGCTTCTATCTCACTGTGTCGCAATATATGCAGATCTGCAAATGCAAATATATCCGATGCAAATATGGCCGCGCACGTACACACTGAACTGCGCAGCAATAAAAACCGGCGTTCTGTACTGTGTGTGCACAAAAGGTCAAAGCTGGAAAGTGTATCCGTTTGACTATGTGTGCGTTGCCTAAACAAACAGTGCTCGTCGAATAAAGAAGCCAATCCGACTGAAATCACTACTCGAAACGAAAACATTTCGATCCTTGATAGAGCGACGGGATGAAATTGGGCACGTGACTCGGCATTTTCATCTTTCATTTTACCGACTGATTTATAATTTTTTAGATGCGTCAAAGAATCTCGATAAGTCCGTCCATCTGTCTGTCACATTTAAGTTTCAAATAGCATCGCTGAACGCGCAATTAGAATGGACGCATCTTATTCGTTAGATACTTGCAAGCATCTCAATGAAAGGCCCTGTCAGCCGGTCGTACTTATGTCTGAAATATTATTGTGGCCGATCTGTCAAGTACACATTTTAGATAGCATTTCCAGATGTGTCCACGTATCTTGATAAAAAAGCTCCGTCGGTCGGTCTGTCTGTTACGTTTCATGTTGAGGTATTATCTTTACCGCTAAACGCGAAGATCAATTGGACGCATGTTAAGCATATCCGTTCTTGTTTTCTTTTTCAAACTGATTCTTATCGCCTACTTAGAGATAATGTTCAGGGATTTTATGTCAGATCGCATCTCCATGATTAAAACCATGAAAACAATAGAAATATCTCCCTCAAACGATACTCCTCATAATCTTTCAGGATAATTACATCTTTAGACAGTTATACCGATCAATGGCAGTGGCGTGCAGAGGAAGGGTGCGACAGCGCGGTAACCCGAGCATCCAAATTTGGGGGTTGGCGTCCAATCACCATTCAAACTATCATATTCCTCAGTTATAGGACTTATACTTTAGTCTTCGTGGCATACAATCAAGAACTTGACCGCGGACATCATGATGGCACCGCCAGACCTCTAACGCCACTAATCAAGCGGTCCATACTTCATTCACATTAGGTTGAATAGCTTCAATAAAAGATAAAGCAAATGTTATGGTCCATCGTATTTTTTCGTTAACACCGACATGATATTTAAACAAATATCACGACTAGCTGTTGATGTCAGTATAGACATCTTTAGTTTGGTTGTTTTGTTTTACTGCATATCAATCCTTTTCGTGTTATTTAATGCCGAATTTGGTCATTTTGGTTAAAGTTTTTATGCTTTAAGTTTTTTATATCTTAAAATATTCATTCACAGTGTTTGGTTTTGTTGTTTTTTAGAGTAAAAAATGTTGTTTTTGTTTTTAGCTTAACAGAATATGATTGGGTTTTGCAATGGGAAAGAAAAAACAAACAATAAAATCAATATTTTGTGCATTTTAAGTCAAGAAGTATGTATCTTAAGACAGCCTGATCTGGTAGCACCGGATAGACATCGTTAGGAAGCTATGTATACTATTTTGGTGCTAAATTCGAATCATTTACAATGAAATTCTGGAGCAACTGCATTAAAACTAACCATTTTTTCTTCATTTCCGAATAGAAAACATCAATAATCACAATGATAATAAGGACAACTAGCGGGGCCCGTGTAAATTACACAAAATGATGTTTTCAATACTAATTATTTTATTCCTAACCTATACATGTTTGAATAAAATATGATAAGATTTGACTTGTATATTTATTTTAAAACATGGACAATACATGAAACAATTTACAAAACTTCTTTATATACAATATTTCTTGTGAAGGTAATATTTCGACGACTAAACCTTACTTTGTAAATGCTTTAGATTAAATTAAATTTGGCTCCAATTCATGAGTAGCATACAAAGATTCGGAAGGTTGTTGCTTTTGATGTAAGCGTGACACACAAAATAACACACACGCTATCGTATTAATATGTCTTCCCGGTCATGATGTAGAAAAAATATTAAAGTTTGGTTGGGATCGAACTATAAACCAGTCGGGCATCAAAAACCGACGTCAAAATCCTACGTTGCTAACCGTTGCGACAAAGGGAAATATTTGAAAATATTACGAAAATAAGTTTACCTAAATGCTTTTCCAAATCTAGTTGCGTCACGCATGCGCAGAGCTTTTGATGTAAGCGTGACACACGAACACACACGCTATCGTATTAATATAAAGATACTTATTCTGTAAAATGTAAAAGTTTGCTATAAATTTAGTTATCAGAACTAAAATGTATTTCATTGCATAAGATAATAAAGTATGAGCCCTTACTTCTTTTCTTTCTAGTTGTTGAGCTGTTCTGATTCTTTTAAAAAGATATTGACAACGTATATTTTTTAACCACAATCGGTCAATTATTCCTGGTATATGGTTGGGTACATGTTCAGTATCAACATCTTTGCACCTGCTGGATCACAGGGGCGGCCAGACGCGCACACATTTGGAATGCCTCCTGGCCAATTTTTTCTAAAAGTTGTAGATAAATAAATACCTTACTAATTACACAGAACATTATAGCATGTAATGCATGCATACACAGGTGTTTCGTAATTACTAAGGAGGTGTATCTTATCTTTTAACATAGATTAAAAATCGAGACTACATTGGCTATCACAGAAGCCAAGATTTTCATGATTCTAATTGAAGGCAAGCAGTCAATGAATAAACTGACTTCAAGACACTTGTAGAGATATGTGGTTCTCGTTACCATGTGGAAGTGGCAGATGTTTGGTTTCGTTTACGGCATATCAACTATCTATGTTTTATTTAATGCCGACTAAAGTTGTCAACTATAGGATAATTATTTTACATTTCTAGAGTACATTGCTCTAAGAATCAATTACTCTTAGAATACACTGCTCTCAGAATACATTGCATTACTCTTAGAAAACATTACTCTTAGAAAACATTACTCTTACAAGAAAATTTTACAGAAAGGATACCATCATTACTCTAAAAAAGGAATTTTAACAGCGAAAGTGGAAACATTAATCTTCGAAAACATTAATCTTAGAAGGATATTTTACAAAGAGGGTATGGACATTGCTCTCAGAAAACACTACTCCCAGAAAACGGTATGCTTTGAAGGCGTGGCTCTTTTAAAACATAAGTACTCTTAAGGAAATGACTCCTGGGCATTGGTAATCTTATTTGTTCTCAACACGATTGATCATCACTCACAGCCTTCTAGTATCTATTTGGGAAGAACAAAAAAAGAAGAAATAAGCTTTTTATTTTTTGAAGAATCAGATTTAATAATACAGTTCGGGATGAACTTATAGATACTATGGCATGATGTGACCGTCTAGCAAAAGTAAGGACTGAAGGGGAGGAATGGCTCAGCCACCAGAATCCCGTCCTAAGGCATCACGGGTCAGCACCCACGGCCTACATGTGACCCTTTTTTTCGGGGGGATACCCCTCTGTATGGGATTGCAATCGGCGAATTTGTGACCCCAGTGCGAAAGTGATGGATGTACAAAAGATTTACTAAGACTATGTGTAAAAAATTATAATTCCAAGAAAAGGCGTCAATTCAGTAATAGGTAGATCAAAGTGGATTGGGAGCAACTTGCTACTTTTGTAGAGAAAACTATTCTGTTTACCATATATATATATATATATATATATATATATATATATATATATATATATATATATATAATACCTTTAACATTGTCAAAGTTAAATGATACTATTCTTAATAAATAACTTTTCATTGCGATGAAGCTTTCAACTTCATTTATATTTTCATATTTTCATATAAGTTGGCATCACAATATTTTTAGCTTTAGTAGATGATAACAGTTTTACTAAGTTCAAGTTTGTTTGTTTTGTCTTTACTTTTAGAGGGAAAGTTTTAATCACTGAGTGTACTATCCTAAAAAGGTGTAGGGATAGTGAAACTTAACAAAGGAAAAATGGCAAAATTTAACAAGAAATTGGTCAAAACTAATATAACACTTCCTAATTCTCTTGAAGATTATGTTAAAATCTGACTTTGACCATTCAAATTCAATGGCAATTCAGATACCCATAAAGTTATAAGATATAGATTAATAGATATGCTATAAAACTGTCATACTTCCAATGCGGGACCCGAAAAACGGTAAAGAAATTGGAAAGAGCTTTATTGTTAAATAATAAATATTTTCTGAACAGAAGACCGGAACAAACTGAACAGCTTCCACTTTGAAAGAGCGTTCTAAAAACTATATGGTTTAGTTTATGCCGATCTCCGGTTTTGTAGTTATGTTGATCGGAAGGTAGAACATCTGAGCAAAAAGTGGGAAAACAATTAATTTTACTTTAGATGAATGTATATATATATTTTTAAGTAAGACATATTTCAAAGAAAAAATATTAATTAAACATATCTCAACAAGGGTTAGGAGTCACAATTTGACCATGATCTTAGAATATTAAGTTTTTTGTAGATCAAAAATGTCCAATAAATCTGTGATAGTAATTTTGCTAAAAAAAGTTATGAAATATGAACACGAGATTTTTAGCTAAATTCTTCAAGTTTAAACAGGCAATTTTTTTTTTGTAGAGACCCAATTCCTGTTGCATTTACTCACAAAGTTCGTATTCTAAACAGAAAAAAACTGAGTGTTTCAAAAGTCTTGGGAACATAACGATTTTTAATAACTCAAAAACTATTAGGAGTTGAAAAATGAAATTGGTACCGTTGGAAAGGTTCAAGTTTCAAGTTTTGTGGAGAATCTTCAAAGTTGCTCAATATGAGCACCATTCGTCACACGGCAGACATCTAGTCGATAGTCCATTTCCTGCCAAACGCGTTCCAGCATCTTGACGTCAATGGTTCCCACAACTGCCGTTACTCGAGCCTTTAGTTCGTCAATATCTCTTGGAAGGGGCGGCACATAGACTTGTTGCTTGACAAAGCCCCAAAGGAAAAAGTCACACGGGGTAAGATCTGGAGACCTAGGAGGCCAGGGCATGAGAACGTCATCACCTCGCCCAGATCTCCCAATCCATCTACCAGGCAGCCTTGTGTTAAGAAACTGCCTTACTCTAAGACTCCAGTGTGATGGTGCACCATCTTGTTGAAAAATGAAGTCATCAGATTCTGCTTGTTCCAACTGAGCCATTAACCAGTCTTCCAGCATGTTGAGATAGGATTCACCAGTGATAGTTGCCTCTTCAAAGAAGAACGGTCCATAGACACCTTTCTTGGAAATTGCACAAAACACGTTCACTTTTGGTGAATCTCGCTCGTGCTCAAGAAGTTCATGAGGATTCTCAGTACCCCATATGCGAGTGTTATGCTTGTTAACTTTGCCATTCAGATGGAAGGTCGCCTCATCGCTAAAAACAAGCCGGTCATCAAAGCCGTTATCTTCCAACTTCTCTTGCATTGCAATGCAAAAGTCACGGCGAAGTGGCTTATCAGTGTCCTTCAACTTTTGGACCAACTTGAGCTTGTAAGGTACCATTTGCAGTCGTTTCCTTAAGACACGCCAGACAGTTGCTGGAGCAAGCTGAAGTTCCCTGCTGGCTCTTCTCACTGATTTACGGGGGCTCCGCTGAAAGGCTGTCCGAACTTGCTCAACTGCATCTTCTGAAGTTGAAGGGCGACCTGTTCGCTTACTTGGGCACAAACACCCATCTTTCACAAACTTAGCATGCCATCTGACAATGGATTTCCTTTCAGGGGCTTCTTTTTTAAATTTCCTGCGAAATGCACTCTGAACACATGTCCACGATTCAGTCTTTGCAAATTGGAGGACGCAAAATGCCTTGTCTTGTTTAGAGAACGCCATTACTGCACCTGGAAAGATAACACGAAAATCATTAGTATGACCAAAAACTTGATTAAGCAAGCTTTAAAATGGCACCAGTTTCATTTTTCTACCTGGAATAGTTCATGAGATATACGCATTTGTAATGTTCCCAAGACTTTTGAAACACCCTGTATATGTTTAACCAATATCAACCCTTTGGAAAACTGTGGTGTGGTAATTCTGGCAATATTCCGTAGCCTAATCCGTCAGGCACCGGATTACAGTAACTGGAATCCCGGTTTCGAATCTCGTCAAAATTACAACTACGCTGAAGAGCCGTAGAACGCAAAACGAGCGTCCGTAGATAATTATTTCATAAATAATAATTGAGAACAAAATAGTAAATTACATATTCGCAAGTAACATTAGAAATATTACTCAACCGACTCATCTAAGTTAAGATATTTAATTCTTACTCGCATGTGTAAATGTAAGAATATATATATATATATATAAATACATATATATATATATATATATATATATATCCTGATAATTTCCTTCTGGAATAAAACACGAGCGTTTTGTGTAGTTAACTTGCCAAAGGTATATGTTATACTACTATTAAGTTCATATATTGAGCACTATTGGAGTAAATACTGAAACAAATATATATATGCAATATATTTTTTTATAATTTATATATATATATGAAACAATTTAATAATATGTAATATATATATATACATATATATATACATATATATATATATATATATAAATAATAAATTATAATATATGTCTCTATATATGTGTGTGTTTTTAAAAGATTTATAATAGCATATTAATCAAATTTTGGAATTAAAATTCTCTAATTAACAAACTTACGTACTTTTCAAGAGGATTTAATAACAATCATAAATGAGTCACCATTAATTCAAGATGCATGGAAAATCCCCCATCATCAGAAATGGTGGTTTAAAATTCATTATGTCATTCACATTGGTACCATGAAAAAAAATTTCTATTAAATAAAAGAATTGAAGAATTTAAGGCATGAAAATTATGTGGTTTGTAGTCTTTGTAAAAAAAACTATAGGTAGTTGGTTCTGTGTACTATTAGTTGGTTTGAGATCTAGAGACCATAAACGGATAGAAATCATCGTAATATTGGAAGCGAATGACCTGCACCACAATGATTCGCGCCGCGTTACAACCTTCGAAAATCTAAGCTTCAGCTAATTGATATTTGAATAGATCGAAGGTCGTAGGATGTGAGCTGGGAAATTCAACAGAGATATGGAAGAAATGACTAACACCAAGGATCATAACGAACGTTATGTTAGTGTCCACAACGAAATTCGTCGAGAGGCTGCAAGAAAATGCGGCAAGGTAATGCGGACTTTGACGAGTGAGAGCGTTCGAAGTGGTGACTATGAAAAAAAAAAACGCTGAACGATAATCTTCGCCACTCCCCATACAGGAGTCGATAGGACCAACTACTCACCGCTAAGACCCAATAGATCTGCCCTACGAATGCCAAGAAACTCCTACACGAGGTCAACCACATAGTCGAGCTGGAGGTGCTTTTATTCTTCTAAAACGAGAACTTCCGACAGGACAAGTCGCTCACCGCACAGAACAACAAGTAGCTAGTCTATAGTTCGCACGAGTCCTACGCGTCATGAATTTTGGGGGTGTTTCCAGCGAATGCCACGGGATGCCGCCCCGCATCTTCGAAAATATACCCACACTCAATTCAAATGCCTATATTGAGTTGCCGCGGTAGAAAATCAAGGAGTGTTTTTTCAAGGTGCGTATTTACCTAACGTTCTTCTAATAGATGCACTTTGAATTTTTTGAATACATCAAGATATAACGTATTTACTCTCCTTTTCTTGGCCTTTTGGCTAAGATCAAAGTGTAGTATCTGTTCCGATGGCTACTGC
>OY744527.1:112652224-112662224 GCA_963556195.1 Sepiola atlantica
AAAATTAAAGAAAGAAAGCAAGGGTTTAGTGGAAAAATTAAAGAAAGAAACCAAAGGTTTAGTGGAAAAATTAAAGAAAGAAAGCAAGGGTTTAGTGGAAAAATTAAAGAAAGAAAGCAAGGGTTTAGTGGAAAAATTAAAGAAAGAAAGCAAGGGTTTAGTGGAAAAATTAAAGAAAGAAAGCAAGGGTTTAGTGGAAAGATTAAAGAAAGAAAGCAAGGGTTTAGTGGAAAAATTAAAGAAAGAAACCAAAGGTTTAGTGGAAAAATTAAAGAAAGAAAGCAAGGGTTTAGTGGAAAAATTAAAGAAAGAAAGCAAGGGTTTAGTGGAAAAATTAAAGAAAGAAAGCAAGGGTTTAGTGGAAAAATTAAAGAAAGAAAGCAAGGGTTTAGTGGAAAGATTAAAGAAAGAAAGCAGGGGTTTAGTGGAAAAATTAAAGAAAGAAACCAAAGGTTTAGTGGAAAAATTAAAGAAAGAAAGCAAGGGTTTAGTGGAAAAATTAAAGAAAGAAAGCAAGGGTTTAGTGGAAAAATTAAAGAAAGAAAGCAAGGGTTTAGTGGAAAAATTAAAGAAAGAAAGCAAGGGTTTAGTGGAAAAATTAAAGAAAGAAAGCAAGGGTTTAGTGGAAAAATTAAAGAAAGAAAGCAAGGGTTTAGTGGAAAAATTGAAGAAAGAAAGCAAGGGTTTAGTGGAAAAATTAAAGAAAAAAAGCAAGTGTTTAGTGGAAAAATTAAAGAAAGAAAGCATGGGTTTAGTGGAAAAATTAAAGAAAGAAAGCAAGGGTTTAGTGGAAAAATTAAAGAAAGAAAGCAAGGGTTTAGTGGAAAAATTAAAGAAAGAAAGCAAGGGTTTAGTGGAAAGATTAAAGAAAGAAAGCAAGGGTTTAGTGGAAAAATTAAAGAAAGAAAGCAAGGGTTTAGTGGAAAGATTAAAGAAAGAAAGCAAGGGTTTAGTGGAAAAATTAAAGAAAGAAACCAAAGGTTTAGTGGAAAAATTAAAGAAAGAAAGCAAGGGTTTAGTGGAAAAATTAAAGAAAGAAAGCAAGGGTTTAGTGGAAAAATTAAAGAAAGAAAGCAAGGGTTTAGTGGAAAAATTAAAGAAAGAAAGCAAGGGTTTAGTGGAAAAATTAAAGAAAGAAAGCAAGGGTTTAGTGGAAAAATTAAAGAAAGAAAGCAAGGGTTTAGTGGAAAAATTAAATAAAGAAAGCAAGGGTTTAGTGGAAAGATTAAAGAAAGAAAGCAAGGGTTTAGTGGAAAAATTAAAGAAAGAAACCAAAGGTTTAGTGGAAAAATTAAAGAAAGAAAGCAAGGGTTTAGTGGAAAAATTAAAGAAAGAAAGCAAGGGTTTAGTGGAAAAATTAAAGAAAGAAAGCAAGGGTTTAGTGGAAAAATTAAAGAAAGAAAGCAAGGGTTTAGTGGAAAAATTAAAGAAAGAAAGCAAGGGTTTAGTGGAAAGATTAAAGAAAGAAAGCAAGGGTTTAGTGGAAAAATTAAAGAAAGAAACCAAAGGTTTAGTGGAAAAATTAAAGAAAGAAAGCAAGGGTTTAGTGGAAAAATTAAAGAAAGAAAGCAAGGGTTTAGTGGAAAAATTAAAGAAAGAAAGCAAGGGTTTAGTGGAAAAATTAAAGAAAGAAAGCAAGGGTTTAGTGGAAAAATTAAAGAAAGAAAGCAAGGGTTTAGTGGAAAAATTAAAGAAAGAAAGCAAGGGTTTAGTGGAAAAATTGAAGAAAGAAAGCAAGGGTTTAGTGGAAAAATTAAAGAAAAAAAGCAAGTGTTTAGTGGAAAAATTAAAGAAAGAAAGCATGGGTTTAGTGGAAAAATTAAAGAAAGAAAGCAAGGGTTTAGTGGAAAAATTAAAGAAAGAAAGCAAGGGTTTAGTGGAAAAATTAAAGAAAGAAAGCAAGGGTTTAGTGGAAAGATTAAAGAAAGAAAGCAAGGGTTTAGTGGAAAGATTAAAGAAAGAAAGCAAGGGTTTAGTGGAAAGATTAAAGAAAGAAAGCAAGGGTTTAGTGGAAAAATTAAAGAAAGAAACCAAAGGTTTAGTGGAAAAATTAAAGAAAGAAAGCAAGGGTTTAGTGGAAAAATTAAAGAAAGAAAGCAAGGGTTTAGTGGAAAAATTAAAGAAAAAAAGCAAGGGTTTAGTGGAAAAATTAAAGAAAGAAAGCAAGGGTTTAGTGGAAAGATTAAAGAAAGAAAGCAAGGGTTTAGTGGAAAAATTAAAGAAAGAAAGCAAGGGTTTAGTGGAAAGATTAAAGAAAGAAAGCAAGGGTTTAGTTGAAAAATTAAAGAAAGAAAGCAAGGGTTTAGTGGAAAAATTAAAGAAAGAAAGCAAGGGTTTAGTGGAAAGATTAAAGAAAGAAAGCAAGGGTTTAGTGGAAAAATTAAAGAAAGAAACCAAAGGTTTAGTGGAAAAATTAAAGAAAGAAAGCAAGGGTTTAGTGGAAAAATTAAAGAAAGAAAGCAAGGGTTTAGTGGAAAAATTAAAGAAAGAAAGCAAGGGTTTAGTGGAAAAATTAAAGAAAGAAAGCAAGGGTTTAGTGGAAAAATTAAAGAAAGAAAGCAAGGGTTTAGTGGAAAAATTAAAGAAAGAAAGCAAGGGTTTAGTGGAAAAATTGAAGAAAGAAAGCAAGGGTTTAGTGGAAAAATTAAAGAAAAAAAGCAAGTGTTTAGTGGAAAAATTAAAGAAAGAAAGCATGGGTTTAGTGGAAAAATTAAAGAAAGAAAGCAAGGGTTTAGTGGAAAAATTAAAGAAAGAAAGCAAGGGTTTAGTGGAAAAATTAAAGATAGAAAGCAAGGGTTTAGTGGAAAAATTGAAGAAAGAAAGCAAGGGTTTAGTGAAAAATTAAAGAAAGAAAGCAAGGGTTTAGTGGAAAAATTAAAGAAAGAAAGCAAGGGTTTAGTGGAAAAATTAAAGAAAGAAAGCAAGGGTTTAGTTGAAAAATTAAAGAAAGAAAGCAAGGGTTTAGTGGAAAAATTAAAGAAAGAAAGCAAAGGTTTAGTGGAAAGAAAGAAATAGCGACATGGAGTAGTGGAAGGGCAGAAGGAAAAAAGAAGGACAAAAAAGAAAGATTGAAATACTGAAAGAAATAGTGAAAGGAGGGGAGCAGTGTTCAGAAAAGCTGAAAGACATTAAGAGTTAGAGGAGAAACGGTAGAAGAAAAGAGAATAGCGGAAGAAAACGAAGAATGTATAAAAGGAGACAACCCCAGAGAGTTCGAAAGAAACCATTAGACTGGAAAAGAAAAGGATACAGAGGAATGGCTTGTCGTCTGGTTTTGACGTTGCATCTGAAGTAAATCGAGTAGAAACGAAATCAATCAACAGATTTATTAATACCGGCTGCCATAATGATAAAACGATTGGAACAACGAGGTAGGGGGAAGGAGATAAACGAGGAGTGGGTAGAGGTTTTTAAATGCGTAGAGAGAGGGGGGATTGGAGATTGCTATAAATAAAAGAGAGGGTATGTAGTACCGTGTGTGTGTGTGCATGCCTGGGGAGGTGATCCATTGAGAGCGGGCGAATAAGAACGAGAGAAGAAATAAGAGAAACTCTGTGTCCGACATTAGACACAGACAGACGCAGAGATAAATTGGGGAACCACAGAAGGTGAGGTGGGATGGGGCCGAAATAGAGCTGCTTGAACTCTGCAGGTCACACAATTGACTGCTGGGCCCTAAAGTCTTGCACTTTTTTATCACAGGGGGGAAAAGGTTCAAACTAGAGTGTTAGGTAAAGACAGTTCATTAGAGATAATTTACGTAAGGACACCGAAACAAACGTTGTGTCGGGGTTACTTTATTTGCAGCTGCTTTTTTTATTATTCCCGGTTTACGAATCTACACTTTTTAGCTTCAAATTCATTTGTTTTTTTAGTATAGATTCATTTAACTTACGACTATATCACGTGGGAATACCTGTTATATTGTATCACTGAAAGTTAAGCAACATTGAGCCTGGTTAGTATTTTGAACTCTTTCTGAATAGCAATAACAGTACTGTTTTGAAATAGAAGTAGCTTTAAAACTTACTTTCTCACCTTTGAATAATATTTATGAGCAAAATAGCCCCCCCCCCCCAATCATTGGTAGGACAACCAATCTATTTATGGAACTATTAACCACGGGTTCTTGTTGGACCACAGACGTTAAGCAAAGTTTAACCTAGTCAGTACGTAAATGGGTCAACATTTCAGAATACTAGGTGCTGTATTTTAAGAGATTGCGGTAAAGGCATTTTCTCTAATAGATTTGAAAAAGGTAAGAATCCATTTCTATTTCCTCACTGATATGAGCTAAATAGTAGAGTAGACTATGCTATGAAGCCATAAGAAGACAGCTAGTCCAGAAGAAGTAGCCATAAATGTCACTTACTCTAATATATCTGGGCAAGGTGTGAACCCATCAGTTCATTCGCTAGTTATATGAAAAATAGTAGGATAGACTAGACTCTACAGCCTTAGGTCAACTCATCTAGAAGGAAAATCTGACATAACACCAGCGGTGATTCGCTTATCTAAGCATTGCGTCCGGTCTTGTTGGATTCCCTCAGGCTACTGCACTTACGCAATGCCGCATTAGGAGACAATTAGTTGTAGATTATGCCGTCATCGCTTCATTATAAACTCCTGATCGCGCAAACACACATTCAGAGGATATTTATAATTTCTTGAGAGGGGAAGAGGACAGTCAGTTATCTAAATACCTCATCTCTCCTTTGGCATGCTTAATATGGTTTCACTGTGTTTCGGTGGGAAGTGACAGTGGCGAACGACACGAACTAACGACCTGAGGGTGCCAAGTTCGAATCCAGTTCGTTCCACAGAAACACTTTCACTTAGGATGTTGGCAACCTTCACGTGGTCCCTCCCGTAAGTACCCGATTTCTTTCTAGAAATAATTTTGACTAGAAAGATATCGGGGAAACCAATGCCAACAATAGAATCATCTGATTCATACGAAATGAATGAATAAATAAATGAATGAATGCGTTTCGGTCGATATGCTCCTTCTTCAGGTGATCTGGCCATATTTGCAAAGATGCCTCTTTATTTTGTGGTGCAAATGAGAAAACTAGACAATTTAAACATGGTTGGTTCCTTCCATAAAGGCTGCAACATATTGGGTAGCAACGTAGAGAAGACAAAATATAAAGACTGACTAGTAGTGATTGTCTCACGAATTATAAATCAAAATACGAGGCGTGTACAAAATGATAAATTAAACTTAATTTTCGTTTTTTTTTAAATACGAGGTGTACTCAGAAAGTATCGAGACCGAGTATATAATAACAAAAGAAAATTAATTCAATTTCATTCTTTTTTCAAAATACGGGGTCTGTTCAATAACTAACAAGACTCACTGTATATTAACCAAAAACAGTGGATTAGACAATAGACACTATTTAAATAGTTCACATAGGCTCGCTAAGATAATCCGTTTGAACGGACGGGAATCATACTCATTGGTTAAATATTGTGCATTTCACACCTTTATGTGAATTTTTTTATTTCATGGTAACCCGCTGGTTTGATGCGGTTGTAAATGTAACCTATTGATTCGAGTGCATTCCCCGAGGAAAAGGTGAATGGAAAAAAGAGAAAAGAATAAGCTGACCAAACAGAGAAAGATGGTAACATAAACAAACTAGTAACCTTTTTACGTTCGTTTTTATCGTATCTCTATTTACAATACAAATTCAGTAAGTTCTGTTCCTTTCCTTTCATGCACTTATAATAATGTTTTTATAGCCATAAATGTTACGCCCAGTTTTTTTTAACTCTTATTGTTTACTATCCATTTCTCGCTAATGTCATCTATCCCTGTTTGTATGTGAATGATTCTTGTTAATTCATTTGATAGGTAGAAAGATAGTCAGAATTCTGCAAATAAAAACTCCCAGCATAAAAGTTAATGTTCGATATTTTAGTTGGAAGATAATTTTCTATCAATATTTCAACTTGGTTAGAGCTGTTTTATTATTTATTATCATGGAGTATTTTTGCCACATCCACATCTTGGACAGGGTACAAAAAAGAATGTATAACCCAATAAGTCCTGACCCTGCCGCATCGCCGCAGAGTTTCATTCCTGTGCTTGTTTTATAAGTAATTTCATGGAATGGGCTCCGATGAACTTACTGCAATTGTACCTCCTAAACGAACCCAACCCACCCGACTAGCTGCAAAATCGCATCCCTTTAATGTAGAGGACCTTATAGCCGGAAGATTTTCTACTCTCGTAGCTTCTTTCTACGGTGCGCTTGCCTAAGATACCTTTGGAATTACCTTCCTGCTCCCTGTTTTCCTGACAGTACTAACATGCACACATTTAAATGCAACCTGAACAATATTTGGCTGCCCAATCCCCCACAGAAGTTGGCCCTATCAATATAACTTCTACCACAGTAGTAACTAGACGCTTCAATGGCATCATACCTTGTTTGGCTTGAATGAAAAATGTTTTTTTTTCAATTATTTAATGGCTGAAATGTTAAAGAACAGAAGTGCATTCTGGTGGATTTAATTTCGTAATTGAATTATTTTTAAAAGAGGATTTTTTAAGTTCGTTTTGGTACGTTACGTTATTACATATTTTATTTCAATAAATATTCAATTAATAGTAAATTAAAAATATTGTGTAAGTCACGTGGAGACGAGGAACACGTTATCACATCTCAGATACGTTATCCCGATGTAATATCACATGAAAGATATATGTTATCCTGATCTAATGTCACATGACGGACATGTTATCCTGATCTAATGCCACATGACGGATATGTTATCTTGATGTAATGCCACATGACGGATACGTAATCCTGATGTAATGTCATTCCATCAGATACGTTATCTTGATGTTATGTCACACCTCAGATACGTTACTCTGATATCATGTCACACCATAGATATATGATCTTGATGTAAAGCTATAACATAGTTTTATCGTATTGCATTTGTCAATGTTATCATTGAACGATTCTCTCTATCCTAGTTTAACTTTCACATAAAACACGGACGTTAATTACAACTAATTTATCTCTCAGTCTACATCTGTAATCGATCCTTTTTACTTAGCTTTTATTTAACTAATCGTCTCTTCGTGCCATGAAGTTGTTTCATATCTATGCTCCTTTTGTTATTTCTCTTTTTGATCTATTATATATATACATATATATATATGTATATATATATATGTGTGTGTGTGTGTGTGTGTGTGTGTGTGTGTGTGTGTGTGTGTGTGTGTGTGTGTGTGTGTGTGTGTATCATCCAAATACAGTTGTTACGTCGTCTCATCACTAATCTGTGTGGCTACACATAGCGACCATATCAATCTCGAGATTCGAAATTCGGACGCTAAATCCGTGTCGGATGCCTTAACATCTGACCAACGAACCCAGTAGATATATATATATATATATATATATATATATTGGTAAAAATAAATAAATTTACAGCATTGTTTATTACAGTTTCAAGAATTCAAAATCAACAACGGTTAGGCGTACGATCGTTTCAGAGACGTTTCAGAATTGTTTTTATTTACTTATTTTGTACATGAATTCCTACACGTCTTCTTCAGCGCCTTATACAAACAATAACAAATATAGGTTAAGCGAAAACATCAAGATATTCTATTTATTTCATAACACATCTTATATTTTTACAAAGACGAAATATGCATGTAATTAAATTATATTAGTCCTCCAATATTTAAGATAGTTAAAATAAAATAATAATATGAATAATAATAATAATTGTAATAGGAATATTATTAATAATAGTAATCATAATTGTAATAAGAGTAATAATTATAAGAGTAAGATAATTATATAAAAGAATCATCAAAAATAATAATAATAATAATAATAATAATAATAATAATAATAATAATAATAATAATAATAATAAAATACAACCGCGAGAGAGAGGCGCAAGCATAGGCTGACACCACGAAAACTATGGACAGAGGGTCGAGGAGGGAAAGCGCAAACCAGACGTCCACTGGAAGAGCGCGGACAGCTCTGGGACCGTGGGGAGGCTTGTTGCCACCCGGGCCCCAGAGGAGACCAATGGCCCTTATCACCGTGAAATCGGTGGTAGGTGGCTGTTGCGATACCGCAAGTTCATCAGCGGTGATGAACGAAAAGAGGCGGAGCATACTGGAAGTCTGAGGAGACTTGTTGTCACTCAGACTCCAGGGAATACCACAGGTTGTTGGCAGTGGGCGATCACTGACGATGACCAGTGTGATAACTCCTAGTGAGTAAATAATAATAATAATAGTGGAAAGAATGATACTATTGATTATAGTGATAGTAAAAGTGATGAAATATTATAAAACTATATTTGTTATGATTCGAAATAGAATATTATGGAATAAAAAAATAGTAATAGTAATATCACCTCAAGAACATCACAGTAATCATTACCACAGGAACAATAATGTCATGTGACTGAATAAGATGTAGTAAAATAAATATTAGCATGGGTTACTTATATCAAATTTATTAAGGGATTAACACAATAGCGGAATTAAACTAAAGGGTTTACCTACAAAAATAACATTAAACGTATTTTTGAAAGACAGTTTGAATCGAGACAAAAATATCATATACGAGACAAAAACAGTTTTATATTGGAGAGCATAAAACAAATTACAAATTACTCAATACGTCCCGTGCCTCAGATATAAATGGAATCATTAATAAAAGATCCATATTATTTTTATACCGCCTTTATAACCTTAAAATAGTGCGTGTCGATGAGCCCAATCGAATTATTAGTTTACCAATTACAGTTATTTAAGCGAAGCTTAGTTTGCAAATTTTCAAAACGATGAATTTCGGGGATTGATAAAACATTGGTTTCTGATGAGAAAAATACTATTCATGCAAAGCATAAGCGTTATTCGGGCTCTGCTTCCTCAGAAACAAAGGTTAAGAAGTGGTATGCTGACTTTAAACGGAGTCGAGAAGACGCAAATTGTGCTGAACGCTCAGTTGGCGCAAATTCGTCAGTTGTCACGGAAAACATGAAAATAGTCCACAAAGTCATTTTGGCCGATTATAAACTAAAGTTCCCTGAAGTTGCAGAGGATGTGAAAATATCAGAATAGAGTGTATTCACTATTTTGCATTAGAATTTGTAAATTAGAAAGCTATGTTCAAAGTGGGTGCCGCGTTTTCTCACAGCCAATAAAAAAGAACAACGCGTCAACGATTAAGAGAGTTGTTTGCAACTGTCTCAAGGCAACAAAAGTGAGTTTTTGCGCTAATATATAACAATAGATAACACATATAACCACCACTTGACTCCAGAGTCAAGTCTGCAGCATGGGAAAGCCGTTCAAAGCGATCAAAAACGCAAACAATAGCAACCAAATTTTGACCTCTGCATTTTGGGATAACCAAGGGATTTTGTTAATTAATTACCTAGCGAATATTATATAGAATTATTAATGCGTTTGAAGGGAGAAATCGACTGAAGAAAGAAAAAAGTGCTCTTTCACCAAGATAATACACCGTGCCACATGTCGATCGCAACGATGTAAAAAAACATTACTTGCATTGCGAATTCCTTTTACACCAATCCTATTCTCCAAATTTAGACCCCGGCGACTACTAACTGTTTTAGACCTCAAAAGAATGTTACAACGAAAAAGGTTTAGCTCCAATAAAGAAGTGATATCGGATAGGCCAAAGATGAATAGTGCTACGAAAATGCATCAAATTCTTGGAGAAGCTTTGAAATTCGTGTATCAGCCTAAAAGGAGCCTATGTTGATGAATAAAGACGAATTTTGCATGAAAGTTTGTTTATAAGTAACTTATTGAGTGATGTTACATAACTCAATTAACAAAAAACTGACGAATATTTAAGCATGAATTTTTGTGATAAACATAAGAAAAAAAAACTTAGGGAACCAAACGTTGATCAACTCAGCATTATTTTATATATATATATATATATATATATATATATATACATATATATATATATAC
>OY744527.1:112667224-112672224 GCA_963556195.1 Sepiola atlantica
CTCCACCAGACCAGATGAATTCTTGTCCTGGAATCCGGTAAGACCAAGAGACTAAAAAAAGATATACTAAAACATAGTTAACTGGTCAATTGGGAAGAGGAAAATTAATGTTCTTAACTTCTTTACTAACTCAACGTTTGAAAAATAAAGGAGAACTTTAATAGAATATTCGAATATATGTGTATCTAATATAGGGATAACGTGTTAGCTCCAGGTAGCGGCCCCTTGATTTCTGAGAACTTCGACTGAAGTAAAATGAAACAAAGTGATATATCAGGACTGGCGGGACAGTTATAAAAGTGTGTGTGTGGGGGGGGGGTGCTCTCCTAAAAAGTGGGGGGCGGTTAAACACATGCATATAAAACTTCATTATTGATGACCGTAAAGTGGGGGAGGGACAAGTCAAAAAGTGGGGGGATTGAGCCCCCCCCCTGCCCCCGTCCATGTATATATATATATATATATATATATATATATATATATATATATATATAAGCATGAATTTGTAAAAGATAATAGATTATCACTTAAATAGTTTATTCATAATTAGGTGTTCATATTGAAGCAAGTGTTTCGTAATCACTAACAACATGCGTATGTATATCTTAAAGAAAGCGGAAAAGAGTCAATTTATATAAGAAATGCAGTCAACGTTGTAGCTTTATTCAATCAAAGACATCATCAGTAATTAAAGAAACGAGAAAAGCGGTCAAACACTGTCGTCATGGTAACAAGTTCCATTTGTAAGAGGAAACAAAGCAGACGAAATGAAGCGAACCGTCAACGTTTTCAAAAGGTCACAATAACCAGTGAGTTACAGAGATGTCATGATTTTCTAGACGTAGTGAATGAAAGGAGTTTGATTTTAGTTGTTATTGTTTAGCGTGTGATTAATAAAGTGTGAATTAGACTTTTGAATAATTCCTGTCGATGATTGCATGATATGAAACATTTAATACGGTTTTATTATATTCATTGCTGCTATCCCAGTTTTAATAAAATGCCAAATATATTAAGACTTGTTTGCCATATATACATAATACTTAAGCACACACATATATATATATATGCATATATAAGCTATTAATCACAATAGTAGGATGAAAATCGACTTATATATATATATATATATATATATATATATATATATATAAATGAATAAATGCGAAAGTGTTTTTTATTTATCACTCCTACTTCATCATTAAAACGGGTTGATGTTATTTAAATCAATAATACAACTTTTTATTCCTTTGGAGTACGGTATATAAAAGAGAAAGGAAAGACCCATCAACGTGCATAGATCTGTCTAATTAGCATGAATACGTCTTTAAACAGTTTATAATTAATTAATGTTTGGTGTTAGTCATTCATAATTTCATCGTTCTATCTGTTTCATGTATGTGCAATTTTTTCGTCGCTATTAACAATAAGGAATTCAACTGATTTTAATTTTAAAAGAGGATAAATTATTAAACTTTTCTTATTTTCGTATTTGCTGATTAACTGTCAGGGGAGGTCATTTAAATTAAACTACAAAGAAAGATATACGAGGCAAGAGTTCAGAAAGAGAAGAAGATGATGTACTAACTGACCTGACTTATCCTTTTCTTTTTCTCTCCCCCTCTCTCTTTCGTTACCGACGTCACATGGAGAAAGGTAGGGGCGACACTGCTCCCAACCGTTGCGGTCGTAAAGTAAGTAGTTTACTTTACGACAGCCACGTCCCAACCCGTTAGTAGTCAACGTTTATTTTGTTTTTAAATTCAATGAATTGATTTCCTCCATATTTAATATTTCTTGACGGTATCTTAAAGATAAATTAATTTATGTTTCTGAATTTTATAGATGAGGATTGATTATTCGGACTACTTTTCCCATCGTGAGTGTTATATTCACATCGTTTCGGCCGAAATTTAAGTTTTATCGGTAAACGCTTTCTGTCCGCAATTTACGGCATTATTAAGGTCAAGGGAGATAATTCAGACTTAATTGACTTAAACATCGTAGTAATGACAGAAAGAAAACGTTTACCCATAAAACTTAAATTTATTTTTTTAAAACAAAAATACAGAATGAATTTCCGTCAATTTGTATTTACTGTCTTATTTTACGATAACAGGTAAATACATAAGAAAGTCTTTGTGCTATTTTCTTTTTATAAGCAATATTTCATATAGGGGTTAGCGTAGAGAATCGCCGTTTATCTAATTATATCAATAAATGCTAAAGATGTTGTCCTATCTTTACAAGAGACTGATGAATGAATTGCGCATTATTTGACATTTTGGTTTCAAGTATTTCAAGAAGCGAACTTTGCGAAGCGATAGCGAGCTCGTTAAGTCAGCAAGCATATATATATATATATATATATATATATAAATATATATATATATGTATATATATATATGTATATATATGTATATATAAGTTTCTATAGATATGTATATATATATATATAAATATATATGTATATATGTATATATATATGTATATATATATATATATAAATATATATGTATATATGTATATATATATATATGTATATATATATATATATATATATGTATATATATATATGTATATATAAGTTTCTATAGATATGTATATATATATGTATATATATATACATATGTACATATATATGCATATGCATATATATATACATATGTATATCACTATATATAAATGCATATGTATATATATATGCATATGCATATATATGTACATATGTATATATATATATGTATAAATATATATATATTTATGTGTGTGTATATATATATGTATTTACGTGTATATATATATGTGTGTGTGTGTATATATGTGTGTGTGTGTATATATATATATATATATATATTTATGTGTGTGTATATATATATGTATTTACGTGTATATATATATATATGTGTGTGTGTGTGTGTATATATGTGTGTGTGTGTATATATATGTATATATGCATATATATGTATATATATATGTGTGTATATATATATGTGTATATATGTATATATATATATATACGTGTTGACGTACTTTTGTATCGAGATACAATGTATAACCTATGAAATGTCCCCTAAGTGATTAAAAAGGTTACATTGAAGCAAGTGTTGCATAATAACTAATAGCATTTCTTGCTGTCACGGATTTGATTAAGCTCAACATACTTACGCTGGGATAAATGAAGAAGGACTGATATTCATTTGGAACTTTCCTTCTCTTTGACGTACCCAATTAAGAAAATTGGATATTTCAGGAACAAGAAAGTGTGTTCCAGGAATAACTTGTTGGCATATACTTTGGAATAAACACATCTGTCTGCTCTAAGATCAGTTTTTCGTAATTCCTAGTAATCTTTTATATACTGACCTCTTGGGAAAAAAATATATATATGTAAAGTTAAGTAAAGTTAAGTAAAGTTAAGTAAAGTTAAGTAAAATCTAATGTTCTGACTTTAGTTGTTTCCTAATGAGACATAAAAGGCCTTCACTTAATGCTATAAAGATGGAAAGTGAAGCAATTCAAGTCTGCTAGATACTTATGAATACTGCAGGTGTAGGGTTAGCTCAATGATTAGACTTTAGGTCACCCAGACCTCATATATTCTAACTTCGAAATTTACAAAATTTACGACATTATTGTAAACATGTTTTTTAAATTCAATATCAACCAAATATTCCGTGAACACATGTTTCTGAAGCCTTTATTAAACGCTTCTTCGTCAGCACATAGCAACAGAAGGTGAACTCATCATTCATCCGCTGCGGGTCAAGTTAGATAGTGGAGCTGTTATATGACCCAAAACACATTAAACCTGAGTTGATTGAGAAAAATTACTACCTTAATTTATATGTTTCTTAATTTTTTTATGTGGAAAGATAAGAAAATTGGATTTAGAGACAAATGTTAATATTTTCTTAAAAACAAAATACACAGAAAACGTAGGTTATCACACGAAGCACATATTCAGTCTAGTCGATCAACAGGTCCATCGAACATTGCGTTTGAATAAATCATGTATAATTTCCCTCATAAACAACTAATAGTCTGAACAGAAAAAAACTATCAGTTTTAAAATACAATAGGTTGCCCGGTTCACCAATGAAACATCCCCTCATCTCCCAGAGCAATTTCAATTCTTCTGACGAATTTCAAGAATGTCCGGTCTTGACTGTAGATACATCAAGATATTAACGCTCTCCTGGCACGAAGGGAAGGAATCACCCGATCGCATGTTATTAAATATTGTCTAAAATGAAGAACAACAAAGAAATAAAGATTCACAACTACGAACAAACTAAAAACACTTTTAAGAGAAGGCCCAGAGAAATGCAGCTAAGTGGTATTGACTTAAATCTATTAAAAACGCAAAACTAACAAAGCATTAGATAACTTTGAAAACGACATTGTTAAACTCAAAACAATATTAAGTATAAAAATCGCAAAAGATATGAATAATGAATTCTCAAGATGCCTCAACAACAATAATAACAGAAACTTAATTGTTCAAGTTTATAAAAAAAAACTTTCTACAAGATGAGCTATAAAACCATTATATATAGGGAACTCCACACATATTTAAAGGACTACGCAGGAAGATATTATCCATAATATAAATTTAGAGGCTGTGACATCGTTAACAGGGCTAAAAATAGATAAATACACCGAAATTACTGTTCTTTACACTCCAAGGTTTACGTTGAAGACCACAAACCGGATTTCAATAAAAAACCCTCTATTACATCAAGTTGCTTATCAAGTTTCAACATAAGTTTAGTTAGTAAAAAATATATTAGATAGGATAATCCCCACCATTAGAAATAAAATAAAATTTCCTCTTTAGATGTCTTCAAATCAAGTTACTGAATCGTTTACGAATATAAAATTTAAACATATGTAAACTATTCCGATGATGCTGGTGAAAGTATGAAAGAGAAAGAAAAAAGAATTACAGTCAAAATATAATTCTGTCGCTGTTTGACAAGTTATAAATATAGGCTAAG
>OY744527.1:112679724-112684724 GCA_963556195.1 Sepiola atlantica
CCTCTGTACAAAAAGCACTGCCTGTCAAATTGTAGCATACACTGACTGCTGGGCTCGTTATTAAAGTGGTTAAGACGACACCCGCCACAGGTGGTCCCTCTTTCTGAGATACAGGTTCGGATGCTTTACGAGTCGGATTTTTCTCTTTGTAGTTTTCTTTATTTATCACTAGCACCGTGCTTTAATTAACGATTATTTTATTGGTATTACCAACACAAACCAAGTGTCAACAAAAAATCGCGAGATCCATATTCTTATTTATCATTTAAAAAAAAAAACAGATTCAAACGTCCATGTTCGTTGGAATCTGTTCTTCCATTTTCTATTTATAAATGCTCTGGAATTATACATTAATATCTATTGAGCTTAAACACTGGAGTTTTTACTACAAAAATATAAATAAATATATGTGTGTGTTAGAGGGAGGAAAAAGTAGAAATACGCTAAAATCCGAAAATTGAGCAACGATGTACCATGACAGTAATCAGATGAGCGACAGTTTCGATTATACAAGCTGCTGTAAGTTCGAGACTATAACAATGTGGCCGTAACGCTTTCACTTTCCCTAAGACCCTTGGAACATGTATGAACCCCTATCTCTCCATAGCTATGGCTAAAATAGTACGTACTAGGCGTGAAGCAATGATTGGGCAACTAGTTTGGAAGAACAAAAAACTCTGAAATAACACGAATCCTTCCTCACATATCTTCCGGTCATCTGTGAATCCCATCCTGGCCACTGAACTAAAGCAATACTGAATCCGAAGTGCAGTATGTGATTACGCAACTCTTGCTTCACTGTAAACTCTTCATTCATTACACAAGCATCCATTCGGTAGATATTCATTGCCATGTACATATATATATACATTTTTATATATATATATATATATATATATATATATATATATATATATATATAATGTGTGTGTGTTCGCGCGCTTGTGTGCGTGTGATTATATAGATAGCTATATAATCTATATTAATAAAGTTTTCACGCAATGTAGTGTCTGTGTGTACGTTTCCCTCGTTTGCAAGTGAATGTAATAGAAAACAATCTTATTTGATTAATTAAATGATAAAACGATATTTTTCACAAAATAAATATTGATCAACATGTAATAGCTCCTAGCATTATTACTTATAGATTGACCTTTTTTTGTAAGCCTTCGAGCCGGCAATATGTATCCATCCGGGAAACGCCGTATAAATGCGGCTAATTTTATATAAATATGGCTGTGCATACACCAGTAAGTGTAAATGTGTACTTCATAAATGAACTTAAAAGGAATTATCGTGACAATATACTCACATAAATGACACAAATGCATCTACACGAATCTATTATACGTACACATATACAGACATAATTTATTTAAAAATACTCCAGAATTATATATATATATATATATATATATACACACACACGACTATATACCTATTTTTAAATGTATCTATCATATATATATATATATATATATATATATAATGACGCTTGGCTGATGATTAGAATCGCAGACTTGTCGTAGGTTCGATCTCAATTTGAGACAGGTGCTTGTCGAGCCACGGTGAAGAGCTGTAATACAGCGAAACTGTCTGTATATGTATGTAACACACACTCACACACACACGCGTTAGCTTTTAAATTGGTATATAATCCCTGTGCTAATGAAGACAACTGATATTAATAAAGATAGATTGTCTCAGAAACGATCGTACACAAACAGTTAGGTTGAATTCTGGGAGCGCAAATAAATGATCATGTAATAAAGTTTACACAGGATCTATGTTATATAGCTATAAAGAGAGAGAGAGAAAGAGAGAGAGAGAGAGAGAGAGAGAGAGAGAGAGAAAAGATAATTATTCAATAAATACTTAAATATTTCGAATAAATAGCATTGTGTGAACAAACCGTTACCGTCTCATTTCTAATAGGTAGTCGTGAATATATATATATATATATATATATATATATATAAGTATATATAACAATAATAAATAAGAGTGTGTAACTACAATAATGACACTTTATTTATGTATATATATATATAACTAATTAACAAGAGCTTATCTTAAATAATGACACTATTATATATATATATATATATATATATATATATATATATATATATATATATCGAAAACTGATGCATAACTGTCAGAAAAATGTGCAGACTTCAAAACTAGGACGCGTCTCTTCACACACAGAACTCTCTCACTCCCCCCCTACACATATATATATATATGCAGAATATAATAACTTCCATAAACAATTATTAATGGATCCTTTACATATAGAGTAGATGATTTACCGATTCGACTGTGCAGTTGTAAATCTTGCGTAAAATCCCAAATAAATAATTCAATTTCAATAGAAAAAGTTTGATGCTAAAAGCGATCGTTAGGCAATTGAATACATAAGCCGGTATCGGCGCTATATTAACAGTCACGCTTTTGTGACGAGTGTTTTTTCTTTTCGATATTTACACTTCAGTGAATAAATTGTCACGCAGATTACATTATATTTCCTGCAGTTTGGGGTTTGTTATTTGTTTTATATGTCCGGTTGATTTTTTTCTATATGATCGCCATGATAGCGGTGTGGATCTAAAATTAAAATGAAGCTTCTGATGAAAACTGTTACGGAATAATTGTCTAACAAATCTTCTGCACGTTGTACGAAATCGAAGAGATACAAAGAAAAACTTGGGGAAAGGCGTACGAATCGAAGAAATAATAATGTTAACCGGTAATAATTTGGGAAAGATAGTCGTATAATTTAGATATCTCAGAATTTATATATCTATTTATTTAACTTTAGATAATTGTCTCCAAATGTTAGCGCGCTCTGACAAAAGAATAGATATTACAGACACAACTTGAAAAAAAAAAAAAGAGGTGACGAATAAAATAATTAATAATATTAACTAACAATGTTTTGTGTAATATGGTCTGAGATTGTCTTTATTATCTCGGATAATGCTATTCGTTTAACTGTACACATGTTATCATAAAATGGTTATGGAAGACCCGTTCACAGATGATCGGTGCGCTGAAAAAAAAAACGCGCTACAAAAAAAAAAAGAACGGGCTATAAAAATCGAACTACAAAAATGCCTTGAAAAGACAAAGAAAATAAAAATCTAATATTAATAATAGTAACAATGTTTACTTCGTTTTATTTCTTTTATTTATCTGAGATGATCTTATTTAACGTTAGAGTTAACACATGTTATCAGGATTTCTTAATACACATGCAATCTGTGTTTTGCGCGGGCGCGTGTGTGTGTTTGTCGCAAACACACACGCGCATGTTATAAGCTGGTTGCGCGCGTTCGCGTCCGTTACGTAAGTTAATAACAAACAAAAAAAGGTATTATATATATATATATATATATATATATATATATATATATATATAGTGTGTGTGTGTGTGTGTGCGTATGTATGCATGTATTTATAAAAGAAAGAGCTTTCTTACCTGGTGTTCCTATATTGGCACGGACTGGTTGAACAAATCCTCCGAATGTAATCCATGAGGTAATCAAAAAAGTGTTATAGACGGAGAGAATCACAAATTCCCGGTGTAGCCTCATGACTAGGGGTACCCGTCTCTCGTCATGGCTCGAGGCAACCAACAAGCCAGGGACAACCACCACCACCACAACAACAACCAAAACAGCCAGTAACAACAACAATAACAAAAAAGACAGCTATAATAATGACACTGACGACGGCGTCGACTTTTCCACCGACCACCAAGATGCGACCACTAAGGCCGGATCACAAACAACAATAATAATAACAGAAATGGCGTTAGTAGTAGCTAGGATATAACGCCGACGGACTCGGGCGCCGGTGACGACAGTAACAATAACAACAGTAGCAACAATAAAGGAATAAAAAGAAGAAGAGGACGAAGGTGTAGGTGGAGGTTTTTAACTCCGACGAAAATAGATCATCATATGAGGGAGTAGGAGGGAAAGGGGACGAGTGGGAGGAGACTGAGCGTCGGAGACATCAGGTAGCGATCCTGGAGTCAACCACGAGAGACTGTTGTTGTGTAGTGCGCGTTCATCTAGCTTTCCGCTGTATTGTACATATGCATATATAACTTTGCTAACTTTAATTAAAGGTCTTTTTCCGTTTGTAGTTTTGGTATATCCTGGTTATTGGTAGAGAGAGACGGACTGAGTTTCCCTGGTTATAGTTCTACGTATCACCGGTTCGCGCTGTAGATAGAGCTGCTGTTATTATTAACACATGATATATAAGTACATATATATATATATATATGTGTGTGTGTGTGTGTGTGTGTGTGTGTGTGTGTATATTAATAAATTAACTTAGTAGTAAAATATTATGTTTTATTAAAGACATTGGAGAAATTAGTCGGGGTTTTTTTCTTGTTTTTGTTTTTTTGTTATTTTTATGTACGCCTTGACAGTCGGGTTTTCTTTAACCCCAAACAAAAAACTCGCATTTTTTTTTTTTAAAGAATTTTTTTTCTTTCCTTTCTTTTTGTTAGGTAGTTCCCCTTATTCACCGTGTAACACATAGGCTACTGGATGCGCGTTTTTGCAGACTTTCTCTGTAGTGTATGTGGAAGAAGCAACGTGTTCGCAGCCCGTGCGTGTGTGTGAGCGGCAATCCACACAGGGAGTGTTGAATGCGCACGCGTGTTTTGACGGCCTATTATTATTGGTAGAATGCGTTTTTTTTATTAGTTTTTTTAGAACAAATTTTAAAGCTTTCTGTTACAATCTTTTTAGCGCGGTTTACTTCTCTCTCTCTCTCATTATATTATTCTGGTCATCAACCACACACACACACACGCATATATATATATATATATATATATATATATATATATATATATATATATATATATATATGTGCGTGTGTGTGTGCGTGCGTGTGTGTCTACTTGCGTGTGTGCCTACAGTGTCATCAACAGACAGCTGTTTCGTCGCATCACGACTCTTCAGTGTGGCTAGTGG
>OY744527.1:112687224-112704724 GCA_963556195.1 Sepiola atlantica
ATCAAAATTGGTATAAGGATTCTTAACATAAGTATCATTATATCTTGATTCTAATCTTCGTATGGGGACATAAAATGGTGTTCTGTTCGACAAATTAATTTTACTCGTTCTGGGATGGATATTTTGTAGTGTATATATATATATATATATATATATATATATATCGTAAGTTATTAAAATATATTTATGGGCATTAAGCTACACAGAGGCGTCAGCGAATGACACGCGGACGCTTCTGTGTAGCTTAATTGCGATAAATATATTTTTTAACTTACTACATAGCTCTACTAACATATTGAGCACTGTTGAAGTAAATACTGGAAATCGATACATAACATTTTATATTTCCTTATAATATTATGTGGATAATATATATATATATATATATATATATATATATATTTGTGTGTCTGTGCGTGTGCGTGTGCGTGTGCGTGTGTGTGATTGTGTGTATCAGCAGCTCAGGATAGATAGATATTAACAGGTCTAAATGGAGATAGATGGATACATATATATCGTTAGATTTATATTAGTAATAAAAAGGCCACCGTTCAGTCTCAAAAAACTTTAAAGATCTCTGCGCGGAGAGTCAATAGTGAAACAAGGGTTGTACAATTCTAACCGCAACTCTCCTAAACGGGCATTGCTTTAGTGAGAGAGATCCAGGACGACTGGAAACAATGTCGGATAAACAGAGAGTGACCGGCGTTATTTCGGAGTTTACCTTCTCCTAGACTAGTTGCACAACCAAGGATTGATAGTCAAGTCTGCACTACTATGTAATCTATAGTTGAAGGAAGGATATATCGATTCATACCATGACCAAGGGTATTAATGAAAGTGATGCAGCAGCCTCGCCATGGCTGGAACGCGGCCCACCGGGCCCACAATCTGTGCCCGTAACCATTACACCAAGCTACTCCCAGATAGATAGATAGATAGATAGATAGATAGATAGATAGATAGATAGATAGATAGATAGATAGAAAAAAAATCTAGCTTTGTATTGTTTTTAATTCTCATTTCTTCCAACAATCTTTGTTTCGCAGCTTTCCTATTCGTCCGTCTTGATACTTTCACTTTCTCTTTCCTTCATCTCAATCCCTTTTTCTCTCCTTCACGTTTTTCTCTCTCTATTCTTCCTTTCTTTTTTCCACTTTGAAATCCCTCCTATCCCACTATCATATGCCTCTCTCTCTCTCTCTCCATCATGGCTATCCACCTCTCTTGTCTTTCGCAACAATATTTCTCTTCGAACAAGACTTTCTCTCATTTTTTATTTTTTATTTTTTTTGCTTGTCATTTTTGTTGTTTTTTTTTTCATTTGTTCTCGTAAAACGTTACGATACACGTACACACACATACACAACCGTTCGGCCCTTGCACGCACGCAGGAAAACGTGCACGTACACGTACACATGTACACACACTCCAAACAAATGAGCACACACTCGCAGACACACCGACACACGCGCATACATATATAATGTATGTGTGTCTTTTAGAGCGTGGGTGTTAAACGATGTATCTCCAGCGGCTTCCCTCATTCTCTGTCATACAAGACTCGCTTACCATTCTTATCACATATTGGGCTATACGACTATATGTATGTACGTAGTGTATATATATATATATATATATATATATATATATATATATAGAGAGAGAGAGAGAGAGAGAGAGAGAGAGAGAGAGAGAGACAGACAGACATTGAGATGACTACATACTCGTGTTCGAGCATTGTCTGTGTATAAAGACTTTTAAACGAAGAAACGTTTTATATAACTAATCTCACTCTCTATGCGACTGCCAATCCGTCCCCAAAAGAAGAGCAAGTCTACATGATTTGAAGCAACAGTCGCAACAGTTTTTACGTCCGAGTTTAGTTTCTTTTAGATGACCGCCTGAAAGGAGTCTGAAAGGGACACCTCGTCCACTGGTTTTTACGCACCCTCTCCCTCTCTCTCACACACACACATATATATATGTATGTATGTATCTCTCTCTCTCTATCTCTCTCTCTCTCTCTATATATATATATATATATATATATATATATATATATATATATATAGATAGATAGATAGAACATATACGCAATTTGAAGATCTGTTTTTTTTATGTGACCTCGGAGCTGGCTACATTCTTCATCAGTAAACACTCGATTAAGGTAACGATTTACGCATACATGAATTTTTTTAATATTTATATATATATATATATATATATATATATATATATATAACACATTACTGTATGCGTTAATCGGTACCCCGACCGAGTGTTTACTGATGCATAGGGTAACCGGCTTCGAGGTTACATTACAAAACAGATCTTCAAAATGCAAATGTGATATATATATATATATATATATATATATATATATATATATATATATATATATATATATATGAGAGATAGATAGATAGATAGATAGATAGATAGATAGATAGAAGTCCAACTGTCAACAAAACAATTGGATTTCAATTCCAGCTTTAGCATTTGTGAGTCTAGCCAGAGTGAAGACCTAATACACAGAAATAAATTTATCTATGGATGACGTACAAGCATATGTGTGAATACCAATGCGTGTTTATGTGTATTTATGTATGTAGGTGTTGTCATAACTTTTTGTTTTCTGATGTTTCTGGACACGATTTTTTTAGACTTTCTTTCTGAAGATTTGCACTTATGGAAAATTTAGGATATATATCTCTATTTTTTTTTCTTATCTTTCCGTTTATGCTGGAGATGGGGCATCCTACCGGATGCCAGCCATTAACCGGCTATTTCAGACACTCCAGCTTAGAGATCTTTTTAAGATTCTAACCTTCCAATTTAAGGGCAATTGTTTGTATTTCTCTTACACTCGGTTCACCGGGTATACTCGCCAGATAGCTTTTAAAATTCTGTTTCATTAGTCCTCTTGCTCCTATAATTATATGTATGATGGAGATTTTCCTACAATTCCAGTTTCTTTTCATGTCGTACATAAGACCTTGGTATTTCGTAATATTTTCTCTTTCAGCTCTGTTTAATACTGCATCATTAGGTACACTAACCTTCACTAGTATTGCTACTTTCTTCCTTTTGTCCAATATTACGATGTCAGGCTTAACAACTCCGTTTTCTAGATATGTAGCTGTAGGGATTGCATAGTCATAGTAGAAGGTGTATGAATTATTTTCAACTGTTCTTTCTGGTATATGCTCACAGGACTTGCTGCTACACTGAATATTCAACTTTTTTACAAATAGTCTAGTGAAGATATTTACACACTCCGTTGTGTCGCATTGTATAATAGCCATCCCCAAGGAGAACCTTACAACTGGATGTCAGGTGGCTCACACTCTCTACTTCTGTGTGGCAGAACCTGCACTTGTTATTGTTGCTGAGACTACTCATCTTTTTAAAGCCTTGATCTTGAGCAGCCATTATTATTCTCTCCTGGTCATAATGGAAGGATCCTCTTTTCAGCCAGTCTACAGAGCCTTCCTTATCTATAGATATCTGGGATAATTCACTTAGGAAATACTTAGCACGTTGTTGGTTGACCCATTCTTCCAGTTTTCTGGAATGGAAGGTCTTGGTGTATTTTTGGCGGTTTTGCGTGCTTTTTCTGTGGCAGGATTGTTGTCTCTTTCTACCTCATTTGTAAGACAGCCCTGTCCAAAATGATTGGCCAGTTTTGTGATAAAGGTTATTCTGCTTGCTCTGGTTTCTTGATGTTGGCATACCATCATAAGGTTTGGGTTCTGGGAGCTCATCAGATATTGGCCGGTGCTCACAATAGTGGCTCGATGTTGATGGTCAATTTCTGAGAGATCCATACCCCCTGTTTCTCTTGTCCGATACAGTCTTGGTAGACACTGGTTTCTGTACATTGTCAACATTTTTCTCGTTTTAGTGTCTAATTTATTAATGTCCTTTTGTGGTCAATCAATAATTCCAAAGCTGTATGTTATCACTGGCATAGCTAATTGGTTAATGGCAGTTACTTTGTTTTGGTTTGTTAGCTGTGTTTTGTAAATTTTTCTAACACGGTATATATATTCTCTGCCAATTTTTTGTCTCATCTTGGCATGTTGAATTGAATCGTGTTCTTCTCTGCCAAGGTATTTGTATTGTTCCTGTTCTTCAAGGTCTTTGATGTCAGTATCTTCATCAAACTGTATATTTTCCGTTTGGATCTTCTTCCCAGCTCTGAGGGAGCACTTGGCACATTTTTCCAGGCCGAACTTCATTCCTGTAAGAGTCGGCTTAAGTCAACATCTGAACTAGCATACAGCTTGGGGTCATCCATGAAGAGCAGGTGGTTGACTCTTTTGTTTAGATCTTATTTGCGGCCCTGGCTCAGATTGTAGGAACTGGCTTTTGTTTAGTAATTTGCTTAGTCGATCAATTGCCAGACAAAAGAGTAGAGGAGATAAGCTATCTCATTGGAAGATTCCTCTTCGGATCTTGACGTCAGGGATTTTATTGTTCCATTAGTGTGTCTTAATGCCATAGTTGTTTTCCACATATTTATTTGTACTGCCATGGTTTTCTTGATGACCGGATGGATATTATATAGATCAAGGCAGCGCAGGAGCCATGCGTAGGGTACACTATCGTATGCCTTTTAGTAATCGATTCACGCCATGCTTAGATTTCTCTGCTTCTTCCTACAGTCCTCAAGGATGGTCTTATTAATCAACAATTGGTCCTTGATGCCTAAACACTTCCTCCTACACTCTGCTTGTTCTTTTTCCAGGTATGCTCCAGAAGAGAGGTGTTCGTATATGCTGTCTGCAATCAGGCCGATGAAGAGTTTGTAGGTTGTAGTGAGGCAGCAGATCGGTCTGTATTTTGTAGGGTTTTGTGTCTCACTCGTTTTGGGTATGAGGGTCGTATCACTTTTTACTAGTCATGCTGGTGTGGCCTCCTCACCCTTCAACAGGCTGGTGAAGCAGCTACTGATGGGGATTCAGGTGTTACCAGTGGTCTCGGTGATAGTCGTGAGGGGCTATCTTCGTATTCTAAATAGACAGCTGATGGTGGTGGTATACTTGTCGGGGGGGGGGCTTGCTTGCTAAAGGGGATTCTGGTGTTGATGCAGTTTGACGGCTTCATTCATGGGTGAATGGTAATGTGATTTCTGCTGTACCTGTGGTGTGGTATTCTGGACGATGATGGGAATTGTGGGGATTTTGATGGAGCTTTCAAGTGGACACATTTTGGTTCTTATGAGGGCTGCTACCTCTGATGCCATATAGTCCAGCTCAGCTTTATTGAACATGCTCATGCTGTTATATCTTTGGCAAGTTATTTTTTGTCGTGGAACATTTTCCTTGCCTGGAAAGAAGTGGAAGAATATTTCCCTCCAGGTCTCTGTTATCTTTTTTGTTTGGTATATTTTACTTGAGCATATTTCATAGCTCATAACAGTGTCCACTTTTCTTCCCTCTCCCATCTAGACTCTTGTCTCCGTCTAGTTTCTTCTTCCCTGATAGGAAGGTAGTCTTCTTCAGCCTCTCGTATGGCTGCATCTTTTATAAGGGTGCTCTCTTCTTCTATTATATATATTCCCATCTAGGAAACAAGCTATCGTAAGCGGGCAACCGGTTTATTATTTTTCTTTCCGGGGGATTAGATTCTTGGATCTTATCAGCTAGAATCTTATTGGATGTGTTGCTCCACTTTTCAAACTTTGAATAGTGGTAGCAAAACAATAGCACTTTTTGTGCAACAGTCCATGGTTGGGCTTTTGAGCCTTTTATGTCTCTTTTTTTTGTTGCTGCATTTGATGGAGATAGGGGGCCAGGAGCTTTTGTCTCAAGGCCTGATGGCTGACCCTGGTTGGCCTCTGTATTGGCTGGAGCACCATTTTCAGAGACAGGAAGGTGTACACAATTGCTTACATCTTCCCGCCTGGTGTATAAACGGGTTGGGTTGGTGGGCCTTTTTATCCTGGGTGCCGGCCTGCCAGTATTTATTTTTGTTTTTATTCATATTTTTTATTATTCATTTCCTCATTGTCAACGGCTTGTAATTCTTTATTCGAAGCTGCCTCTATTAATAGAGGGGGTTCCCCTGTCCGCAATTCGGAAGACGTGCTGGATGGCTTGAGGAGACAGCACACCATTTTTTTTTCAATATTTAGTCAGGGTTTACTTCAAGTAAAAAGTATCCTCATGTCAGAGTCTGACAAACCCCTGTACAGAGAGACCGAAGACACCCGAGGGTGGTGTCTAGTAGACATTCAAGTCCTCTCTATAATATGGATGTCCATGTGTCGACGAAATGGTTCGTCATATATTCGAGTTTTTTAAAAGGTGAAAGTGCTTGGCCTTTTGACCAAGATCAAAGTGTAGTATCTGTTCCGATGGATACTACACCCTATAGACCGGTATCGTCTTGGCCTTCGGGGCTTGATTTACGCCGGTCTATGGGTCTGTCCTGTGCAGTTCTAGGAGGTCCACCCTCTTAGGCTTTGCCTCCCCCTTTTGGGGAGGAGTAAGTTTATTGCTTACTGCCTGAGGCGCCGCTACCGGGGAATGCCGAAGGGGCTGCCCAGGCAATTTTTAATGACCAGAGTGCTCAACTTCTCGAGTGCTGGTTTTTCTAATCCCACTTTTCCGACCTTGTGTCACATATTACCTTGTGGGAGTAAGATAATAACTTGGCCTTTTGGCCAAGATCAAAGTGTAGTATCTGTTCCAATGGATACTACACCCCATAGACCGGTATCGTCTTGGCCTTCGGGGCTTGATTTACGCCGGTCTATGGGTCTGTCCTGTGCAGTTCTAGGAGGTCCACCCTCCCAGGCTTTGCCTCCCCTCTTTGGGGAGGAGTAAGTTTATAGCTTACTGTCTGAGACGCCCCTACCGGGAAATGCCGACGGGGCTGCCCAGGCATTTTTTGTAGGCCAGAGTGCTCACCTCTCGGGCGCTGGCTTTTCAAATCCCACTTTCCCGACCTTGTGTCACATCTTACCTTGTGGGAGGCAGATAAATGAAAAAAAAATTTTAAACATGGTTTTTAGGCCTTTTGGCTAAGATCAAAGTGTAGTATGTGTTTCGATAGATACTACACCTTGTAGACCGGTATCGTGGCTTGATTCCGCAGTTTTGTGGGTTTTTCCTGTGCAGTTCTAGGAGGTCCGCCGCCCCAGGCTTTGCCTCCCCTCTTTGGGGAGGATTAAGTTTATTGCTTACCGCCTGAGGCGCCCCTACAAGAGAATGCCGACGAGGGTGCCCAGGCATTTTTTGTAGGCCAGAGTACTAACCTCTCGGGCGCTGGCTTTTCAAATCCCACTTTCCCGACCTTGTGTCACATCTTACCTTGTGGGAGGCAGATAAATGAAAAAAAAATTTTAAACATGGTTTTTAGGCCTTTTGGCTAAGATCAAAGTGTAGTATGTGTTTCGATAGATACTACACCTTGTAGACCGGTATCGTGGCTTGATTCCGCAGTTTTGTGGGTTTTTCCTGTGCAGTTCTAGGAGGTCCGCCGCCCCAGGCTTTGCCTCCCCTCTTTGGGGAGGATTAAGTTTATTGCTTACCGCCTGAGGCGCCCCTACAAGAGAATGCCGACGAGGGTGCCCAGGCATTTTTTGTAGGCCAGAGTACTAACCTTCTCGAGCGCTGGCTTTTCAAATCCCACTTTCCCGACCTTGCGTCACATCTTACCGCTGTGGGAGAAAGATAAATAAATTTTTAAAAAATGGTTACTGGAATTAAAGTTTCTATTATATATATATATATATATATATTTCTATATATATATATTTATATATATATATTTATGTGTGTGTGTGTGTGTGTGTGTGTGTGTGTGTGTGCGTTAGTGACAAATGAAAACAAGGATACGGGGTTTAGGTATAACAAGTATATTGGAGAAAAGTATATACAACAGAGAAACAAGAGCAGTGGAGCATCTGTCTTGACTGCCAGTGAAGACTCGGATTGTGCAGCTATGTAATTCCTTCCCACCGCAGGAATATGTGATACAAGGTCGGAAGGTTTGGGAGATTAAAGACAGCGCCCTTAAAGAAGAAGCACTATGGCCTAACAAAAATAGCCTGGGCAGCTCCGTCGGCATTACGCAGTCAGGGCACCTAAAGCAGTAAGCAATAAACTTATTTCATCCTAAAAAAAGGGAGGCAAGGCCTGTGAGGGTGCACCTTCTAGGGCAACCAAGCACCAATACCTCAGCCCGACAGATAAAAGGTCACCGAAATGGCCCTGTTCCTGCCGGACTGATTGTCGAAAACGAATCCTCGACTGGTATTTCCTCATCCCGAAGTCCTCAATCAAGCGATGTTAATTAGAGACTGAACGGGCTGGAGTGCGTCGCAGATATTTAATTGCTTCCAACCGCATGAATATGTGACACAAGGTCGGAAGTTGGGGGTGAGTTAAGCCAGGCGCATTAAAGAAGCAGCGCTCTGTCCTAGCAAAAATAGCCTGGGCAGCCCCGTCGGCATTTCCCAGTCAGGGCGCCTCATGCAGTAAGCTCTGAACTTACTCCACCCCAAAGAGGGGAGGCAAGTCCTGGGAAGGTGCACCTCATAGTACAGCCCAGGACCAATATATCAGCCCGACAGATAAAAGGCCACCGAAATGGCCCAGTTCCTACCGGACTGATTGTCGAGAAAGAATCCTCGACTGGTATTACCCTATCGCGAAGTCGTCAATCAACGGAGGTTGCTGACAGACTGAACAAGCTAGCGGTCTCCGCAACACCGAGTAGCGTAATGCTTCCGGTATTTATAGAGAATGGAAGAGTCCAAATGTTCGTCATAGGTACCGCATCATAACATCTGCCTTCCAAGCCTGGTCTTTTCGAGTATTATTTTCATATTTGGATAGGTGACATTCTGAGGCTGCTTGAGATAGCTGTATGTCGAAAGTGTTGTTTTTTTGGTAGCCATAATATCCTCCTGGGTAGTGCTTTCGGTTTCTTCCGATAGTCGTTTCCTGATTTGGTGTATATCTCTATTATGAGAGAACTGATGGTCTCTATCAAATTCAGATTTGACATCCTCCAGCTTTTGGATTCTAGATGTCTAACATTTTAGCACATCTTTAAATTTTGAAAAAATGTAGCTTTTTATTCGACATTCGACTTTAAGACAAATCATCTGATCTTTTATAGTTTTTAGTTCTTCAGAAAACTCTTCAATTTGTAACTTTAGTAATTGTAGTTCTTTGACTCCGGGTTCATTCTCATTAACCTTTACTGGTTATTCAAATAATTCGGCTTAATTTTTGTGGTCACTATTTTCAGCGTGCATTTTGTTCTCTTATGTGATTTAATTTCTGTCATTTCTGCTGGTCATTTATTTTGAGTCAAGTTCATATGATTAATGTTGTGGCGTCCATTTTAAAATGTTCTCCCGAATCTTTTACTGTAACCACGTTTTCATTCTATTTTAGTGGTGTAAGTTTGAAATTTGAAATCCCACGCTGCCGGTCGTTGTGGGGTCCTTTTTTGAAGGTTCTCAAGAAAAAATACTTGATGCTTTTTTGTTTCCCGTGTAAATTTGAATACTTTGTAGTCAGTTTTTATGATGTCTTTTTGAAGGTTTTGTTTTTTCTCCTTGAGTTGTGGGTTCTCGTGTAAATTCAAATACCTCGTAGCCAGTTTTTGTGAGGTCCTTTTTAAGGGTTTTCGCGAATTGTTGTAGGGTCCCATGTAAATTCGAATATCTTGTCAACAGTTGTTTTGTTGTTGGGTCCCGTGAAAGTTCGAATACTTTGTTGTTTGTTGTTGTGGTGGAGTCCAGTGTAAGCTCAAATATTTGGTTGCGAATTGTTGTGGTGGCGGGGTCCCGCGTGAGTTTGAATATCTCATCACCAATATTATTGGCTCCGTTTAGTGGCCGGAATGAAAACAAGGATACGGGGTTTAGGTATAACAAGTATATTGGAAAAAAGAATATACAACAGAGAAACAAGAGCAGTGGGCCGTCTGTCCTGACTTCAATTGTAGACTGTGGTTGTGCTACTATGTAATTCCTTCCCACTGCAGGAATATATGGCACAATATCGGAAGGTGGGGAAGATTAAACCAGAGTCCCTAAGGAAGGAGCACTCTGCCTAGCAAAAATAGCCTGGGCAGCTCCGTCGGCATTCCCCGGTCAAAGCGCCTAAGTCAGTAAGCAATAAACTTACTCCACCTCGGTGTTTCAGATAAAATGTGTTCTATGAAACATGTGTTCATGATTATATTTGCTGTTAATGGATGTCCGGTGCAAATGCAGACCCCACGATATTATAGTAAATCCTCAACGGGAAAATAAAATTTAAACTGTAATTTCTCAATTAAACTGATTTTTCTTATCTAAAATCGAATTACTGCATAGTTTTTCTTTTATTTCCGAGTCCCAAATTCGCTTGTGAATAGACAAAAATGATATTTTGAACGTTGAGAACTTACAAAGAATTGTAATGACCTTTGAGAAAATCGTTTTGGTTTGTTAGTAAGCTGAATATGTGAAGGCGAAATGGTAAAAAGGGTCCAATGTTAATCAAATTTTGAACCAGGATAGGTATAATTCGAAATAAGTTGATGCAAAATATATTTGTATTCCAAAAGACGGAATCCAAAGGGGGGGAAAAACTTGGCTAATCAGAATCAAATAGTGATTTATTAGAGTAATCGCTTTCGAGGATACACTCCGAAAATCTGACAAGAAAAGGTTATGTATTAGATAAGCTTTCATTTAGAATAAAGATAAAAAGTATTCCTATTTACAGAGATGATGATCTTATGATATTCGAGAACACATTTATCAAAAGTTCATATAAAAGATGATAAATAATACAACTCAAAAGAACTTGGGTTTTGGCAGAGAAATAAACATGAATTAAAAGAAGTTCAGATTTTTATATAATCAGTTTAAACAATGAAACATAAACCTTGTAGAAAGACAAAAGAATCACATTTTAGATTAATATGATGACATTCAGAGGTGAAAATATAGTAATAGAACAACATTGACTAAGTATATATCGAAACAAAAAATAATAGCTGGAATATTAATTAGGAAATGTTAAAATTAAAAGCACTATACAATCAGTACGCTTTAGGATAGGCACGAGAAACGCATACACACACTACTTTATCGTGTAAAATAGTGTCTTCTCAGTAGATAAGCTTTTGTAAACCAAATTTACATGTCATCCATCAGTCTGGAAATGTGGAAAGTATATTCTAATAGAGAAAGTATATGCTATTATGCAAATCGTTGATAGATCTCGAACCTGCAAAGATAGCCAACGCACTGTGTATGTGTGTGCTACCGAATAAGCTATAACCAACTCCAAAGAAGGATAGAAGTTTATGTCATGAACTTGTGGTTGCAAACTTTTGCTTACTTTTTTAATATTTAGAAATATTATCACGTTCTTTTTTATTTCCATTATTTATATCAATAGTGCTTTATACCTTTGTATATCTTTATAATAATCCTAGCAGGAAAACTCGACGTTGCTCTGGATTTAAAAAGGAGCACTCTGTCCTTTTTCACTATGTGCATAACAACATATTACATTTTGCAAAGCCTCCTGTTTCGACGCCTTATATAGTCGGAAGAAACTGAAATTTTAGAAAGAATTCGCTTATAATATGGTTTAAGTTTGATTAAAATCGGATATATGTATTTGAAATTTAAAAGGGGTTCTGCCTCCATAGCTTCCTCAAATAGGAGGACATATAGAGATTCAACACATTGAGCAGCATGTAGATATTCGGTTCAATTGTCTTCCCCGGTTAATTTTATACATGCAATTAAAATTTCATCAAAATAGGATATAGTTGAAATTTTAAGAGGGATTATGTCTCCATAACTCCCTTATAGGTGCAATTAGATATTCGGAACAACTTCATTGTCTTACCCGAAAAATTATAATAAATACACTTTTAGTTTTTATTTATATTTTCTAAACTGACCGAGTACAAAACCGACTTCGAAATCTAGTGGGCAATGTCCTCATCACTTCCCTACAGCCTCTTTCTCACAGAAGAGAGGTTGCTTGTCTTTTTCTATTCTATCTTTATGTTCATGCTAGGTGCTTGACTAGGCTCCAATATATGGTTCCCCCTGTAAAACATTCACAACAAAAACTTGGCTATCTACAAAAACTGTTGATAATTTTCCTTTCTTCCTAAAATTAAACGGAACTTCTATGAGCAAAGTTTCTCTCAAAGAACTATCCGCCCTGGAGCACAATACCGCGGGGTTGCTTCCCAGTTGACTATAGCATCGTCGTTTCAAGACCAATGTGAACACATACTTGTTGAACCGTTATTTATATTCTTAGAATACATTACTCTTAGAATGCATTGCTCGTAGAAGGAAATTTCAAAGTGAGAGTGAGAACATTAATCTTAGAACATATTAATCAGAGAAAACATTACTCCAAAAAGACATTACTCTTAGAAGGAAACTTTACAGAGAGAGTAGGAGCATTACTCACAGAAAACATTACCTTTTGGCATTGGTAATCTTCTTTGTTCTCAACATGATTGGCCCTCAGTCACCACCTTCTAGTATCTATTTGAGAAAAAATATAAAGGAGAAATTAAGTTTTTATTTTTTAAGAATCAGATTGAATAATACGGTTGGGGTAGACTTATAGATACTAGGGCATACGTGATCAGCAGATTGATCGGATCCAGCCTCTCCGACCTCCCGTCTAGCCGAAGAAAGAGCTGAAGTGGAAGAATGGATCATCGACCAAGATCCCGTCCAAGGGCATCATCGGTCGACACCAACAGTCTGCAGGTGGCCTCATTTTCGGTCTTCTGCATGGGGTTGCAGCCGGCGAATTCGTTGTCCTGTCGACAGGGCGATATAAAATATTGGCTTTGCAAAACAAACATGTAACTACGAAACAGATCTTTTTCATAGAATTCATTTCATCCATAAATGTAACTATTTTAAAATCAGGGGACTTCAATGAGCGTAACAAAATGAAAGTAAAAATCCCAGACAACGCCGTATGGGTTTAGCAAGTAAGCATATATGTGTGTCTGTATTCGCGGGTACGTGCGTTTCTGAGAGCCTATGCCGATGTATTTGTAAGTTAAATAACTGTGCCAGACTTAAAAATGTGACGTTTGATAGATAGGAGTTCTTATCTATGTAGATTGTCGTCACGGAGGTGATATCTATGTGTGATATCCGTGTTTTCAAGCTTGAAGACCCGAGCGGAAGCAAGAAAGATAAATGAAAATCCTTTTATCTCTGGTTTTAATTAGATTTGAACCATCGTTAAATGAAGCATAAATAAACAGGTGCTCAACAGTTGGAGAAATAATCTTAAGACCCACGAGTGGAGGTGAAGGGCTTAACCCCTACAAAATGACACATTTTCCGAAAGCATATCTTCACTTGTGTGAACTTGTGTGCACGCAATATTGACCATGTCAGGTTATTGTATTCGATTTTAAGTACTTTGAAGTCTTAACCCTTGAACACATTTTTCAAGGGTGTATCTTGATAATGAATCCATCATGGAACGGGAATCAGCTAGGAATATATATATATATATATATATATATATATATATATATGTGTGTGTGTGTGTGTGTGTGTGTGTGTGTGTGTGTGTGTGTGTGTGTATGGGAAATGAAAAAGGAAAAACCAAAAGATTGACATGATGGGTTAATGAGAAGAAGTAGTAGCCACTACTTGGAGCGCAGGACCAAGGTACGGGCTGAGAAAAATCGGTGGCAGGGAATGAAATGAATGTGGATGGCTGTGAGTAAAAAAGGGGAGGGTGGGAGTGTTAGTGAATTTGTTTTAGGGTAGGAGAGAGGGGGAGGGGTGCTGAGGTTTTTGTTGTGGTGAGGTGTAGCATGAATTTTGAGGGGCTGGGGAAAGAGGAGGGGAGGCTCTGTGTTTTTGGTGTGTAGGTAGTGTCATAGTTTTAGAAAAATATATATAAACGTTATAATCGCTACAATCACGAATAAAAACATTTGCATAAAAATACATTAAATATTAAGGTGATAAAAAACGTGGATATTTTCAAGCAAGGCGTCATGATCCGGAGGTAAAACGCAATACTATAGACATCAATATCGAAGGTTCGATCCTTGTCAAAGTTAGCCATGCTGATGACGTCTGTGAACCAATAATACGCGTCCATGGATTACTTTTATGTACGTATAACAGTTAAGAAATATATATTAACGAAAAATACGTCCTATAAAGTCAATGGCGACTAATAATGCAATCTTCTGCATCTTTATTACTTAGGAAGTTAAACAATCGAAATAGTAGTAAGCAAAAAGCAACAAGCGCTACAATCACCAATAAAAACAATTACATAAAAATGCATATATATATATATATATATATATATATATAACTCGGGAAAATACAAAATTATGACATGATCAGTATTGTGTAAACACATTCTACAAATTTAACAGCAACAAAATAGTTTGTGTGGATATGTTTCTGAAATCTTTATTAATCCTTAAATAGTTCATTTTTTATATTAGATTGATAAAAATAATAACTGAAGATACTGATTACATATTTAGCGGGTGTGATAATGCAACATCATACTAATACCTACTCACATTTGCCAACAGGTCCATTGCAGATGTGAAGCAAGTTGCAGTTTGACAAATTTTCGTTGAATATTATATTAAATATGCATTTTGTTGGAATGTGTCATATTTGAAACAAAAAGCATTTAAGGGTTAAAAGGATTTCTCCGTCAGCACATTGAAACAGAAGGGAATTGAATATAATTTCGTTTTTGTTTCTATTCTTCCGAGTTATAATACATGAGCTCTCTGAGGCTTAAAGTCATATCTATTGGGCTGCAGCATTCACTAGTATCCTACTAATTTGAATTGTTTATTTGTATTTTTGTAGATTTGATGCAGGGCTTTTTCTTGTCTCATTAAGATACAACTAAAGTTAAAACATTTGATTTTACTTAACATATATATATATATAAAGGCTGGGCACTTTCGAGTAGCTTTAATAACAAGCAGTACAAATAGTTATATGCACGATCCGAACGACGTTTCGTAGATCACTCTAACTGCCTGGTAAATAGCCGCCGATTTTAGCTATTTACAGTTAAAGTTCCTCTATATTTACTAACTAATTGGCTATGGCCGTTTGGATAAGATCCCCGACTACGAATCAGTGGCGATTTGTGTTCGGGGTTCGCGCCTACCGACCGTTGAGAATTAGTTCCTAGACTGAAGATTGCGTTAGCTTGAAACATCGATGTCTCTAGGTATTTAAATAATTAATATTTATTTATTAAAATATTATCGTATATATATACAGAGAGAGAGAGAGAGAGAGAGAGAGAGAGAGAGAGAGAGAGAGAGAGAGAGAGAGAGAGAGAGAGTCAGAGAGTCAGAGAGTCAGAGAGTCAGAGAGTCAGTCTGTTTTATTCATACAAACATTTTCGATACATATGTACAGATATGTTTCAGCTAAAGCCTCTGCCAATGCGAAGCTGCATCAGGCTTTACCGGCCGCAATGATGGTGAGAAAGTGATTAGAAAAGACTTTAGCCGAAACACGTCTAAACAGATGGAGACAAATTGTATTGTAATTATAATTTATGCCCTATTCAAGGAAACTGTCTCAGCTGCTGCATCTGTAAAATGAGGTGAAACCTAATTTATGGTCTTTATCTTGATCAAACTGACTAAGGGTTAGTGTTGGGGTTAAGGATAAAATCGACATCATGATCATTTCTTAAAGTTTGTTCTCATGTTGAAAATGTTAAATATTAAAATAATAGAAATTTAAAAAAAAAACATTGAACATTATTTTTACTTTATTTTTTTTTTTGTTCATTGAGCATTTTTGTTTAGCAAAAAGAATTTTGAAACTTAAATTTTTATTATCATGGTATTGTTGAATTAATTTAACAAAAAAGTTTTAAAATTAAAATCGGCACGTTGGAACGTGTATTCTCAGACACAAATGATAACTAATACTATTTGATTATATAAACAATAGAAAATTAGATTCCAGTGACAATGATTTTATTCATTTGTAAAAGGGTCCAGTTCTGTACAGACTATTTCATCATCACTTAGACAACCAAAATCTTTGATTTTCTGTGAGTGTGGCTCGTCAGAAAGCAATGCTAACATTTTATCCAAAACATTAGAAAATTAAAAACAAAATTAATAAAACTCACATTATTGAAACATGTATACTTGTAGGTTCATTAGGAATATATATTTCCGTTTACTTACATAAATGGAGGCAGTGTTATAGACTAACAGAGCTAGCAAAAATACGTATACTTTTCCTAAACAGTAAATAAAGCCCTAGATATGGCCTAGAAAGAAACAAATTAGAAATCGATATAAGTAAGCTAGCTATAATCCAATATGACAATAAATTGTGAACAAGAATAAATAGACAACTTAATTTTGATATAACTATGGGTGCCCTAGATCTGATAGAGTTACTTAATTAATTGGTCTGTATATCCATAAAGAAATGCATACAGATATACCATAGGCTCTAGGAGGTTTATATAAGGAGGCTGCGTTAATCGTAGTAATAGATAATTGAGAAATATAAGCTTTACACTCTTTCTTTAAGAAATTAGAACTTAAAATAAGTATAGACATTAATAATGAAATAGTATGTTTTGGATATAAGATTAAATTTAAATGATTATGTTAAAACCTACAATAAACCTAGCCATACTTTATATCATATAGATAGTTAATTGTCTTGAATTTTATAGCCAAGAAAATTTGATAAACCCGACCGGACTCTACTTATCCTAACGTCTTTTAGAACTTGACGTGGTCTTCTGCTTCTATCGTGATTCGACCCCTCGGGATTTATATCATCAAAATGAGAAGAAGAAAAAAACTATAAGACAGTCTCGCCTGACAAAGTTGTTCTACAACGAAAGCTTGCAAAAAAATAAAATAAAATAAATGATTTTTCTTTTAAATTGTACGATGTGTTGATTTTCAAAAGTATTTCACTTAAATACATTTCCATGCGTGCCTCAAATATGTTGTTAATTTTCTTATTAAAAAGGGCCAATCTGCGCATAACATCGACCGGACTCTACATATCCTAACATCTTCTTTTTTTTTAATTAATTAAATAAATGATTTTTTCATTTAAATTGCACGATGTGTTCATTTTCAAAAATATTTCACTAATATTTTCATTTATTTTTTTACTATTATTTCTTTGATTTCTTTTTATTAAAGATATTTGTCTGTCAGGTACCTATCTTCTTTTCCTTTTCTCTATCTATGCATTAATCTTGCTTTTTTCTATTTCTCTCTATCTCTCTCTCTCTCTCTCTCTCTCTCTATATATATATATATATATATATATATATATATATAAATCACGTGCGAAAATATATTTGTGGCAATTTAGCTACACAGAGGCGTCCGCGTGTTATCCCCATTGGGAATCGTAATATTATGAAGTGTCATTCCCGACGAAGAACGTAGGGCGTCTGAAATAGTGAATTATAAT
>OY744527.1:112707224-112717224 GCA_963556195.1 Sepiola atlantica
CACTCTCAAATGCGACGGGGGGGGGGGGGGGGTGACCTCCTAGGTCCAAACCAAACCATATATAATTCAAATAAAAAGGTTCGGGCCAAAGGATTCCCCGGCTGATATTGAAACGAAGGGCCTAAAAAAACCTTTTGTTTACGTGCCTCCTACAGAAAACAAGATATGACACAAGGTTAGTTTAATGTGGAGGAAACCAGCTACCCCGAAGGGAAATTCAGGGCCGTCTCAGGCGGAAACCAATAAACTAATTCCATTTCTGAATAAGGAGGTAATGCCTGGAAGGATGGCTTCCTAAGTTCCAATCGAACCATTCTTCATTCTTACAAAGCCATTTCCTAGGTTACCGGAATTATGCCATGATTTCCCCCGGCTAACATGAAAAAAATGAGTTTTCAAAGCCAGTTTAAGTTTTTAAAATAAAAAGACAATCCAAGATTAGTCTCTTTATGTTCTCTCTCTCTTTTCCTCCTTCTCTCTCTCTCTCTCTCTCTCTCTCTCTCTCTCTCTCTCTCTCTCTTCTGCAACTATAGGTTGAATACTACTTACGAAATTTCCTATTATTTATAATGGACTCTGCCAATCTATGGTTTATAGTTAGTTTTGTTAACCTTTGACTGTTAATAAACAAAGAGAGAAAGAGTGATGGAAGCAAGAGTTATAGAGACTGTATAAAATAAGAGTGAGTGGTCAACCAACATAGAGTGAGTGTAGGTGAGAGTAACAGAAACGAGTTGACTGAAAATTTCGACTAATTAGAATATTTAAAATTATTTTCTTTCAAACATAACTCAATCCAGAGACCAACGAATATTTTAGCATGTATTTTGTGTGATTAAAATATATAATAAAAAGCCTCAGAGAAATAAAAGTTAATTAAGTCACCTTTAGTATAATATATATATATATATATCGATTATATATGTGTGCGTGTGTATCGATCTATAAATCTCAGATCTTTTCATCGATCTAATATCATTCTATGTGTGTATTTAAATATCTCTCAATCGTTTTATATGTATCACATTTCTTATTCAACCCCCTCCTATCTCCCAGACTGTTCCCTGTTTATACTCTCTCTCTCTCTCATATATATATATATATATATATACACTACCGCTTTGTGGAACACCATACCGAGGGGCTGCTTCCCAAGTGACTACAACATAGTCGTTTTCAAGTCCAATGTAAACAAATTCTTGCTGAGTTGTCCTCTTAAATAATCTACCCAATTTCAAGCATCGTTACCAATCCTCACTATATTGTCTCACCGTCCACCTGACAAATTCATCAACCCAATTCTAATCAGCAGCGACTCACGAAATAAAAACAAATCGAAGTGATTTGTTTTTTTTATTTCGTGAGACGCTGATGATTTGAATTGGGCTCGAACAACCTTTTTAACAACAATAAAAGGTCAGCCTATCCTAATGAAAGCATGGTACGTCTCTGAAGTATGTGACGTATAATTTTTAAATAAATAATTTGTGTATATATATATATATATATATATATATATATATATATATATATAGAGAGAGAGAGAGAGAGAGAGAGAGAGAGAGAGAGAGATGAAAGGATAAAATAATCCGACGGTATGAAATTAAAATCGAATAAGCGGAAGACCTAAAAAGCTCAACGTTTCGCCCAAATGTTATATGGGCTTTGTCAAGAGCGAACGAAAAATGCAAAAAATGACAAAAGACGTGAAAGTCTATAAATTATGAGTCTTTTTTCATTTTTTGCATTTTTTGTTCGCGCTTGACAAAGCCCATATAATATTTGGGCGAAACGTTGAGCTTTTTACGTCTTCCGCTTATTCCATTTTAATTATATATATATATATATATATATATATATATATATACTTGTCTTTCTCAGACGTTTCTTTCTATCTATTTATCCAACTATATATCAATCGATCTGTCGATGGATCGATCTCAAACTTTGTATCTCTCTCTTTTATCAAATTATTTATATAATCACATCTTCGTTTTCTTTTCGTATCTATTTCTTTCTTTTGGCATATCTATCAATATGACTTTCATGGTCCTTTCTGTCTTTCGTCTCCCCCTCCCCCTCTCTCTCTCTCTTTCTCTCTCTCTCTCTCTCTCTCTACTTCCGTACTTTCACTCTCACTCTCGTGTTCACCCCATTCATCCTTCCCTATCTCTTTACATATTTCCTCTCACTCACACGCGCGCACTCACTCGCTCGCTTTCTTTTTCTATCCATCAAATCGAGAGGGTGATTGTGAGCTTTTAAAGTCGATTGGTAGCTGAGCTCGCCTTCACTTTATTTAGCGATGGCGTACTCCTCGTATTAGTTCATTAGACGGCGGCATCCATACACAGTGGTTGATGACGACGATGATTATGATCATTATGCTGTTGATGGACGCCACTGTTTTTTTGTTTTTTTTCAGCGTTCGTTGTTCTTTGTTTTTCTTTTATTGCACACAGTAATAGCAGCAGCAGCAGCCGCATACACTTTGTATCATTTCGCCCGCACTCTTTTCTTCGGTCGCATTAAACATTGCCTATTTACACGTACGTCGAGTACGTGCTTATATCAAGCAAATACATCCGCAGCGAGTGTGCGTACGTGCGCGTTTATATTTCGGCAATATCAAAGGGATATTGGAGTTTACAAATACTGTACAGATTTGTATGTGTATGTGTACATTTGCCTGCGTGTGTGTCGGTGTAATTAGTAGTCCTTATTTACTTGTCTCCCAACAAGGATGAAGTTAGACCCAATATCGGTTTTTAATGTGGATTAAGATCCAGCTGTCGCAAAAAGGGTGAAATCTGGATCGGGATAAAAATAAAAATTGCCACATTTTAGAATTAAAAGCAGATACTACACTTTAATCCTAGGCCGAAGTTCAATGAATCGTACGTTGATCCTTCCAACGTTGGTGCTGTTACTAGTATTATTAGCAAATCTTCTTTTGGCCAAGATCAAAGTGTAGTATCTATTCCGATGGATACTGCACCCCATAGACCGGTATCGTCTTGGCCTTCGGGTCTTGATTCCGCCGGTCTGTGGGATTGTCCTGTGCCGTTCTAGGAGGTCCACCCTCCAGGCTTTGCCTCCCCTCTTTTGGGAGGAGTAAGTGTATTGCTTACTGCCTGAAGCGCCCCTACCGGGGAATGCCGACGGGGCTGCCCAGGCAACTTTTAATGGCCAGAGTCCTCACCTTCTCGGGCGCTGGCTTTTCAAATCCCACTTTCCCGACCTTGTGTCACATCTTACCGTTGTGGGAGGTAGATAAATAAAATAAAAAATAAAAATAAAAAATAAAAAAATAATAACGCTGTAGTATTTATTTCATTTTGTCATCAATGTCATTCTTTCTTCTGCATTGTTATTATTGTCTTCATAATATCATAAGATAATCGTCCAAGCGATAGTAAAATAATGTCTGTATAATGATCGCATATCGCAGCGCTGAATGCAAGAGGAGACCCAAAGGGGCACCCCCACCACCCCCTGTCGCATCGTCGCAGTGTTGTATCCCTGTGCCTTTTTAAAAGTACCTCCACAGAATGTGCCCCGATGAATTTACTGCACTTGTACCTCCTATACGAATATATCGTCGACTAAACGTAAAATGCCCCTCCTAAAATATAGAGTTACCCAGATGCCGGCAAATTTTCCACACTGATAGGTTCTTTCATCGGGCAGCTTTCCTTTTGGAATTCATTTCCTGCTCCCTGTTTTTTCGTCCGAAATCAACATGCAGAAGGTTAAAATCTGGCCCCTACCACAGTAGTCCCTTACGTTTCAGTGACAATATGCCTTGTTTCGGACGAACAAGAAAAAAACTTTCTACAATTTTTCAAGCAGCGATACTCGAAATCAAAAGAATAATTCGTAACTGTCACCCATTTTTTCCCAATGAATCATATTTTTTACACCTGCTCAGTTTGTGTCATTTGCAATTTTTTCCGTATTTTTCAACTGTTTTAACTAAAACAAATTGAGTTCCGAGTAATTTTGTTTTTTCTGTAACCTGTAACTACAATGTTACCTTATTTTATTTACCTTAAAATAATAAAGCCGACATGTTTTTTTGTATATTTGTAGATTTAAACCCTCCGCTGGATCATCAAGTAGAAGATTTAAATCTACAAAAAATTAGATTCTACTTTATTAGGCGATTATTTTATTTTATTATTTTAGAATTTAGAGTGGGGAATCATTTTTTTAAATTTAAATCTAACGTTAAATAATCACCAATTTCCAGATCATTTTAGCGTTTTAGGCACTTAATATTATTTTATCACTACTCTTAAGCATGATTGGCTGCCAGTTTGGCTTAGATTTAGAATTAAGTTAGAAGACTCTAATGAATGCTTTCAAAAATAATTACCATATATCCCCATTGTCCGATTAATTTAAAACCATGTCCAACATTACAAATCGAGTTTAGTGAAAAATTCGACTTTCTTGCAGTAATTTAATAGCCCCCTTGCTTTTCTCTCGCATTGTAATTCAATACAAACATGATTACAATAAATAAATAGGAATAAAAAAAAAAATAATATCGGCTACGAAAGAATGTAAAATATCTGGTAAAAATGAGTGCTCTGAAAGAGTTGATTATGGCATACAAAAATTGACTTAAAATCAGTAAGAGGAGACAATGCAACACCCAAATTAACTGGAACGGAATTGCTCTAGCAAAGAAAGTTCAATAGCATCATTTCTTCAATTCAATGGATCTCAAAATTATGCATACAAGAATATGGCGACAATTATTTACTTTCTATTAAGATCTTTTTCTTTACAGACCTTAATTTAAAATTAGCTGTGTAAAAGGTATTTATCTGTTTGATTTACAATTCTCAATTTTGTCTAAAAATGAACAGCCAAAAGATGTAATTATCTGTTCGGTGTAATTAGACCTTCTACAGGGTGGGCAAAAATAAGGGTCCTATTTTTAAAAATTCATAACTTTTTTATTTATTGATTTTTTAAATTTTTTTATTTAGAATAACTAAAGGACCCCTTCCGAAGCAAGCATGACCCGTATTAGCCCTAAGGAACGTACCCTCATTTAGAAAACATTATTTTTCCTTAAAAAACTCAAAACAGTGTAAAAAACAATACTTTAGTTTTTGTAAGTTTTAAGAAGTGTTTTTCGGCTGAAATTTGTTTTGTTTATTTCAGAAAATCTCGGAAGGGTCAGTCTACACACACATAAAGTTTGGTGAGTTTAACTTTTATTTTGTGAAAGTTATTCAAATTCAAGTTATTCAAATTTAAAGATAGGACCCTTATTTTGGCCCACCCTGTATAAAGTGTAGTTATTTATATTTTTATTACTACTACTACTACAACTACTACTACTACTACTCAACAACAACAGCAGCAGCAATCCTATAAACAGAATCCGCTAAAAAGCATATATGGTGACACCAACCTCGGCTGGTATCACACAAAATAGGTGTGAGGGATCAAGGATAATGGAAAAATCAAGGAAGGAGAGCACCGACCAGACTTCCACTGGTATGGTGCGAATAGTACTAGAATTTGGAGAGGTTAATTTGCCACCCAGGTTCCAGTAAGATTTAACGTCGTTGCTAGCGAAGAACCAATGATAAGCTGCACTTGACCTTCAAATTATCTGATCGGATTAATGTTAGCATCTATTCTCTTCACTCTGCAGAGAACATCATTCCAGGCATTACCTCCTTCTTCAGAAGAGGTTGGCTTATTGCCGATCGCCAGCGCCGCATTCATCGAGCAATGCCGATAGAGGAAACCATGTGCACATTTTGTACCTATTCAAATTGCTCCTTGGGTGGGGTGCTGGGTTCTCCATTATAGACTGACTTTGCGTCTAACTTTTCTCCAGTGGGAGGCAAGTAAATAAATATACGCATTGTTTACAGTTCTTTCATTTCTGTTCGCGCCAAATCGTTCTTCTCTGGGAAGATTAGCTGGGGGAAATGATGTCAGAGGACCAAGGAAAGAAGCAACTAAAATCAGTCTAGGATTGGAAGGCTACGAGAACGGACTTAACTAAATTAAGTCCGCTCCCGTTGCCTTTCAATCCTGACTGATGTACGAATCAGTGACGAACAAAGCATGGAACGGTGAGGCCCCGTTTCTGGAAACCACCAAAGCTTCTTATCTAGCCACGTGTTAAGATGTAGGCAATACAAACAGCCTTAATAAAATCGATCTTCTTGCAAGTCGATTGCCTTCGTTTATGTTTGCTTTGCTCCGACTTTAATTTCAAAGCAGAGCAAGAAGTTCTCGGTCCAGTAGGACCGCCACGAGCGAACGTTTAAAAACATGAAAAGTATATATAGAACTGCACTGATTGTGTCAGGCAGAGTGTCGGACACCCACCTCCTGGAGTTAATAATAATATAACAATATTAGATACCTTACAGACATATATACACGTCCTGAATGTTTACATTAAAATAAGTACGTTATAATAATTAAAATAATATCTAAACCATGAAAGAAGAAACATCTGATGATTTACTCTTAAAGACATAAAACCCAGTGTAATGTTGAATCTGTGAGATGAGTTGTAACTTTAACAAGTGATATATATATATATATATATATATATATATATATATATATATATATATAAGTGTATATATAAGTGAGTATTGATTTACTCCTCTCCAGGAGTTAGGCACAAGGCCAGTTTTTATCTTACTCCCACAAGTAAGATGTGACCCAAGGTCGGGTCGGGAAAGTGGGGTTTAAAAATTGCCTGGGCAGCCCCGTCGGCATTCCCCGGTAGGGGCGCCTCAGGCAGTAAGCAATAAACTTACTCCTCCCCAAAGAGGGGAGGCGAAACCTGGGAGGTTGGACCTCCTAGAACTGCACAGGACAGACCCATAGACTGGCGTAAATCAAGCCCCGAAGGCCAATACCGGTCTATAGGGTGCAGTATCCATCGGAACAGATACTACACTTTGATCTTAGCCAAAAGGTCAAGTATGCATGAGTAGCATGTATATATAAGTGAGTATATAGAATGTTCATAGCGACTGAATATGCAATCCTATGAATTGTTTTTACAATATTACTCAATAATAAGTAGAGCCTTATATTTGTTCAATGCACAGTCTTATTTCTTAAATCTATCAAGTTTGTTCTTAGACTTCAAATAAAAAAGCTGAATTAGAAATTGATAGAGTTGGATGAATCAATTTTATAAATTATTGATTGGTCGTAAGACAAGTATTTACATTTTTTCAAGTCGTAATTATTGTCGTCACATTTGAGCAGAAGTGAGAAACTATGGTTTATATTATAAATTAAACTAGAAATCACCAAGTAACCTGCCTAGATTTGATCCTCTGTTCAAGAATCCGCATACATAATTATAATTGGAGGTTTTGGTGGACGGGAAATACGTAAAATCTGCACAGACGGGCATACAAACATACGAAATGCAATAAGGATTTCCCTGAGTTGATACGGGGAAATCACACGTAGATGGTCAGCGGGCGATCGTGTGTCGTTGTTGTAGGCTGACCGATGACGTGAGTGTGTAAAAAGTTAGTTAAAATAAAAGGAAAGATAATTAACATCGATTTCTTTTCTTTTTTGAAAGAACCCGAAGTGACCATAAGATGTCTCGATTTACTTGAATCTCGCGAAGGCAATGTTAGACACAAGGCCGTTTAATGTGGGGGATTGTAAGCTCCACAAATAGGGGTACCTTAAATGGGAAAAAAATAAAAAATTAGCCCAGTCAGGAAGGGTATCTCCTCCTCTGTCCGAGAACGGAACTCATACTACAATTTGATTCTAGCCCGAAGGCCGTTTCACTAATGTCAACAAAATTATCATAGACCATTTGTATTTAGGACCCCATTTTTCGGATTTAGACTGCCTTAGTGTAAATAGTAGTAGAAGCCGTGTGGTCAGAACAGTACAAATGCCCGGTTTAACGGCGGGGAAGTGGGTAGAAGTGGATGCTGAAATACAGACACAAAATGCTTGCCAACATATATACCGCGTCGACCACCACCGAGCTGGCAATACACAGTAATAAATCTGGAGTACAGCAAAAACAATCATTCGTCGTTTTTCTTGTACATTAAGGGCTTTGTTATCATTATTACCCTGTTAAATTCTCTATGCCACCCACCTGGCAATTTCGAAGACAGATATAAAAGGTCTTGCGTGTGTCCCAATGAAAATCTATCGATATACTGATCTTGTGTCGAATTGGGGTTTTAACCAGGCAAATAGCTTCATTATTTTATATATATTAGCACAATATGCACCCAAAGGGAGTAAATATTTAATAGTTTTAAGAATATATAAGGAGATTAAAGTTATACCCCTTCTTTTTAAAGCGTCTCTCTCTCCCTCTTTCTTTTTCTCTCTCTCATATATTTATATATATATATATGCATATATATATATATGCATATATATATATATATATATATATATGCATATATATATATGCATATATATATATATGCATATATATATATATGCATATATATATATATGCATATATATATATACATATATATACATATATATATGCATATATATATATATGCATATATATATATACATATATATACATATATATATGCATATATATATATATGCATATATATATATACATATATATACATATATATATACATATATATATATATATATATATATATACATATATACATATATATATACATATATATATATATATATATACATATATATATACATATATATATATATATATATACATATATATATATATACATATATATATATATACACATATATATATATATACATATATATATATATACATATATATATATATACATATATATATATATACATATATATATATACATATATATATATATATTAGGGTAGGTCGATTTTACACTTTTTTTTAAATATTAAAAAAAAAGGCACGTTCCGAAAGTTGTATATAGACCTATTAAATACTCATGCAAAAAATTAGATCAAAAACTTCAGCGGTTTTTTGAGCGTTTGGTATCAAAGATCGTAGACAAGAATATACTGAAAATTCCTCGTTTTTGCAAGATTTGCTTGAATATTGGTGTGAAAACCAAATAGTTTTAGCATTTAAAAGCAGGGAATGTCCTTTTATTTTATAAAAATGATATGAATTAAAGAAATCTTCAAATTGAAAATTTGCCCCCCCCCATTTTCAGTATCTGCTTTTGTAAACTACCTTTTAACGTTATGAATTAAACAGTAATATTTGAATACCTAAAAAAATGATTTTTTCTGTTATTAGTGAAAATATAACAAGCAAAGAAATAAGGAAAAACCTAACACTATTTTAATGAAGCTTAATATAGAGAGTCAAATTGCTCCATATAAGACCCCTTAGACAAAAATGCTGGTCTCAATTTCTGACTCAAAACTTTGGCTGTAATGTGTTGATGCCTTGCTTCAAAACCATATACAGTTTGTGAAGCTTCTGTTATTAACTTAACTGCCCGTTCCACACCCTGAGAATGTGAGGGCAAATCTGGCAAGTCAAGCTTGGTTCCATTCATCAACGATTCTCGAAGTTCAGATTCAGTAAAATCTTTCGTCATTCGTGGTTCAAAAATTCCGCATAATTTTAAATCTATTAATTGTGTCCAATGTGTGGCATTAAAATTAATAGGTAGTATTCTTTTTAATCTTTTTCTGGTTGACTCCTCACTCCTGAAAGAACAAATTAATTAATTGAATTATTAAAAAATTCCAATCTGTACTGCTTTAATAATTATGGTGAAATTAGATAAAATCTTTAAAAATCATTCTATAAATTCGAATAAATAATTGAGTCAGAGATATATGAATAAATATTACTTACCTAATGGCCAAAATTCTTTTTAAAGCTTCTTCTCTTACTTCAATCTCCTCAGATTTAACCATGGAATATAGAAAGTTTTCAGGCAGTAAACAAAATGTATTACCTTGTATATTTCTAAATGTGATATCTTGGATTTCCTGAGGCTTC
>OY744527.1:112721496-112723996 GCA_963556195.1 Sepiola atlantica
TTTTAGGGCACTTAACATTATTTTATCACTACTCTTTAACATGATTGGCCGCCAGTTTGGCTTAGATTTAGAATTAAGTTAGAAGACCCTAATGAATGCTTTCAAAAATAATTACCATATATCCCCATTGTCCGACTACTTTAAAACCATGTCCAACATTACAAAATCGAGTTTAGTGAAAAATGCGACTTTCTTGCAGTAATTGAATAGCCCCCTTGCTTTTCTCTCGCATTGTAGTTCAATACGAACATGATTACAATAAATAAATAGGAATAAAAATAATAATAATATCGGCTACGAAAGAATGTAAAATATCTGGTAAAAATGAGTGCTCTGAAAGAGTTGATTATGGCATACAAAAATTGACTTAAAATCGGTAAGAGGAGACAATGCAACACCCAAATTAACTGGAACGGAATTGCTCTAGGAAAGAAAGTTCAATAGCATCATTTCTTCAATTCAATGGATCTCAAAATTATGCATCCAAGAATATGGCGACAATTATTTACTTTCTATTAAGATCTTTTTCTTTACAGACCTTAACTTAAAATTAGCTGTGTAAAAGGTAGTTATCTGTTTGATTTACAATTCTCAATTTTGTCTAAAAATGAACAGCCAAAAGATGTAATTATCTGTTAGGTGTAATTAGACCTTCTACAGGGTGGGCAAAAATAAGGGTCCTATTTTTAAAAATTCATAACTTTTTTATTTATTGATTTAAAAAATTTTTTTTTTTAGAATAAGTAAAGGACCCCTTCCGAAGCAAGCATGACCCGTATTAGCCCTAAGGAACGTACCCTCATTTAGAAAACATTATTTTTGCTTAAAAAACTCAAAACAGTGTAAAAAACAATACTTTAGTTTTTGTAAGTTTTAAGAAGTGTTTTTCGGCTAAAATTTGTTTTGTTTATTTCAAAAAATCTCGGAAGGGTCAGTCTACACACACATAAAGTTTGGTGAGTTTAACTTTTATTTTGTGGAAGTTATTCAAATTCAAGTTATTCAAATTTAAAGATAGGACCCTTATTTTGGCCCACCCTGTATAAAGTGTAGTTATTTATATTTTTATTACTACTACTACAACTACTACTACTACTACTACTACTACTACTCAGCAACAACAGCAGCAGCAATCCTATAAACAGAATCCGCTAAAAAGCATATATGGTGACACCAACCTCGGCTGGTATCACACAAAATAGGTGTGAGGGATCAAGGATAATGGAAAAATCGAGGAAGGAGAGCACCGACCAGACTTCCACTGGTATGGTGCGAATAGTACTAGAATTTGGAGAGGTTAATTTGCCACCCAGGTTCCAGTAAGATTTAACGTCGTTGCTAGCGAAGAATCAATAAGCTGCACTTGACCTTCAAATTATCTGATCGGATTAATGTTAGCATCTATTCTCCTCACTCTGCAGAGAACATCATTCCAGGCATTACCTCCTTCTTCAGAAGAGGTTGGCTTATTGCCGATCGCCAGCGCCGCATTCATCGAGAAATGCCGATAGAGGAAACCATGTGCGCATTGTGTACCTATTCGAATTGCTCCTTGGGTGGGGTGCTGGGTTCTCCATTATAGACTGACTTTGCGTCTAACTTTTTTCCAGTGGGAGGCAAGTAAATGAACATACGCATTGTTTACAGTTCTTTCATTTCTGTTCGCGCCAAATCGTTCTTCTCTGGGAAGATTAGCTGGGGGAAATGATGTCAGAGGACCAAGGAAAGAAGCAACTAAAATCAGTCTAGGATTGGAAGGCTACGAGAACGGACTTAACTAAATTAAGTCCGCTCCCGTTGCCTTTCAATCCTGACTGATGTACGAATCAGTGACGAACAAAGCATGGAACAGTGAGGCCCCGTTTCTGGAAACCACCAAAGCTTCTTATCTAGCCACGTGTTAAGATGTAGGCAATACAAACAGCCTGAATAAAATCGATCTTCTTCCAAGTCGATTGCCTTCGTTTATGTTTGCTTTGCTCCGACTTTAATTTCAAAGCAGAGCAAGAAGTTCTCGGTCCAGTAGGACCGCCACGAGCGAACGTTTAAAAACATGAAAAGTATATATAGAACTGCACTGATTGTGTCAGGCAGAGTGTCGGACACCCACCTCCTGGAGTTAATAATAATATAACAATATTAGATAACTTACAGACATATATACACGTCCTGAATGTTTACATTAAAATAAGTACGTTATAATAATTAAAATAATATCTAAACCATGAAAGAAGAAACATCTGATGATTTACTCTTAAAGACATAAAACCCAGTGTAATGTTGAATCTGTGAGGTGAGTTGTAACTTTAACAAGTGATATATATATATATATATATATATATATATATATATATAAAGTGTATATATAAGTGAGTATTGATTTACTCCTCTCCAGGAGTTAGGCACAAGGCCAGTTTTTATCTTACTCCCACAAGTAAGATGTGACCCAAGGTCGGGTCAGGAAAGTGGGGTTTAAAAATTGCCTGGGCAGCCCCGTCGG
>OY744527.1:112728996-112753996 GCA_963556195.1 Sepiola atlantica
ATATATATGCATATATATATATGCATATATATATATGTGTATATGCATGTATATATATGCATATATATATATGTATGCATATATATATATGCATATATATATATGCATATATATATGCATATATATATGCATATATATATATATGCATATATATATGCATATATATATATGCATATATATATATATGCATATATATGCATATATATATATGCATATATATATATATGCATAATATATATATATATGCATAATATATATATATATATATATGCATATATATATATATATATATGCATAATATATATATATATATATATGCATATATATATATATATGCATAATATATGTATATATATGCATAATATATATATATATATATATGCATAATATATATATATATATATATGCATAATATATATATATATATATATATGCATAATATATATATATATATATATGCATAATATATATATATATATATATATATATATATGCATAATATATATATATATATATGCATAATATATATTATATATATATATATATATATATTTTATTTTATTTTTTTTATATAGTTTTAATGGTTGAGAAACTTCCGAGACTATATATATATATATATAAACTAAGGTGTGTGTATATATTTATATAGCTGTGTATAGTGTAATCTCTTGAACTAATGAACGGATGGATAATTATGATTTTTTGTAAAAATTTCTACTCACGCTCTCTTTCTTTCTATAAATTTCTTTTCATTTCTGTATCCCTCTTCTACCCTTATTTTGGTGCCTCTTTCTATCCAAGAACCCAGAGAACATCTTCCACATGGAACGGACTTTCCAAGGAAGGACTAAGTGAAGGACTGAGATTAGTACGACAGCCAGCAACCAACACAGATGGAGATCAGCAACAAGCAGCAACTGCCCTTGTGAAAATCCTAGATAAACAATGGATAACATTCCCAGTAACTGCAGTGATGGACCAACTTGTACTGACCAAGATTTAATGGACTGTAATCTTGATGCCCAACGATGGATCCAATATTGGCATTTTAGTATAAGAAGATCTCTCGTCTATCCCTCCCGTGTTATATCTCTATATATCTCCTGCCCCTTGTATGATCTATCTTTCTGTTTGTTCTCCCCCACCCCTTCTCTCTCTCTCTCTCTCTCTCATCATTCTTATATATTTGCCTCCCATCTCTTTATTTCACGCTATCCTTTTTTCAAGCCAGCAGTCTGCTATCTCTTTATTCTTATTTTCTTTTATACTTTCCCCCCTCCCACCCTCTATCCTCTCTCCTTCCCTCCCCACTTCTTATCTTGGTCCCGGGTATTTTCATTGTGGTCTTAACATTTTCCCAGGCTATTCATTATTATCTATTCATTTATTCCCCCTCTTACAACAAAACAGAAGAAACGTCCCCCATGCAAAACAAAAGATGTTCATTCTAGTTAAATTAAAGAGGGGGGGGTCCGGTGGACAACGGTCAGAATTATACCAGTAACGATTCTAACACCAAGTATCGGTCAATGTTTGAAAAAAAGGCGCCTCGGGTTATATCGATATTCGCCGTGACCTACACCATCGATAGCAATGCATAAAATAGAGAAGCACTTAGTGACCACATACCACATACTATTAATGAAATTGTTATTTAAACTGAATGAACAACAGTTAAATGGTAAATGCGATGCAGGAGATGTAAATATGCAATTTTGAATATATCTGTATTACCAATAATAAGATGAAGGAAGCAGAAAAACTGAGCAAATACATGGAACTTGCCAGAGCTGAAAGGAAAATGGAACATGAAGAAAATTACTGTAAAACCAAACAATTCTGAAAACTTGGAAACAAAGCTAGGAGAAATTGGAATTAAAGGGAGGATTGAAACGATAAAACGCACTACTGATGTAATCAGCTGAAATATTAAAGAAAATCTTCGAGCACGGAGACCAACCAACCAACATAATTAAGTACGCCGACTGACTACAGGTTACAAAAATATAGGAAGAACATGACACGAATGTAAGGGTACTAAAACTGCTAGAAATCCTATAATAAGACATGACGCCCCCCCCCAAAAAAAAAACATCAGCTTGAACTAATACCTCAGAAAATGGTAAATAAGAGTCAACGAAAAGCACAGAGAATACTAGAATTTATAAGCGCCTTTATTTCTTCAGGCTGTATTTGGAAGTCTAGTATCATAAAAGACTCTTGGAAACGACAATCAAACTTCAAATCTTAATCTATGTTATATGATTAAGCCAGAAACAGCTAGTTGCTTCAAAGGTCATACTCCATCAAACATACTTAACAACCTGCAGCACCTGGCAAAATATATCTACTCTGTACATTAAAAGTATAAGTTGACCGAAAAGAAATAGCTGACTTGTCCACCAAGTTTCAGTCATGAATGTCCAACAGTGTTTGTTTATCGTCTTTCAATGATAAGCACACCTGGATACGACATGATGGACATCTGCACTCATTTTGGCTGTGATGATTCTCTTCAAGTCATGAATAGTATGGAGACATTATCTTTGAGATAACCTCACATATAGAAACGTGAAACTTAAGATCGGGAAGTTGTGAAGCCTATTCAAGATCGCACTTCCTATTGATGAGACGATCACCAAAGTGTCCCTGTATATCATTGAACGGCGATAGAAGAAAGATTGTTGGAGATTCATGATTTAAACTTGGTGGAAAGGTCAAGCATAGATTGAAGTTTATTTCTACCAAATATGTTAAGAATTGCAGGAAGGATTGTTAATTTTATTAACGATTCCATGCATGTCATTTAGGGGTGGGGGCACCTTTTATAGAACTGCCAAGTAATATTTAACACATACGTAAGTATAACCGGTGCAACTACTTTCGAGTAACATTAACTTGAAAAGCTTCATGCATTTCGGCACATAGATGCATAATATAAATACCGAACTAACATAGCTAATAAATGTCATGAGTAATTACTTAGGTTAAGTCGATCGTCTATATTTATGTATGAAAAGAGAAGGCAGAATTACTTCGGCCATTACGGTCCGCTATCAAATGTAGCTTCAATTAAATATGTATGGGATTCGCATTACATATTGATTCTTAAAAGGGTTGGAGAACCGAATAAGCTTAAGATAGAAATAAGAACTATTTACTGTATTATACGTTGAATTCGATGAATTAAGTTAGAAATCTGCAATTAATTGGAAATCCTTTACATTTAATAAGTAATGATTAACCTTTCTAATTCTAGGCATCGGGTACACCATCTAATCAAAACATGAATTATATATGCATGTATATAATATCTATTAATAATGGAGATTATTTATCTGTCTGTCTGTATGTCTGTCTGAAGCCGACATTATATTATTAGTTTTTATCGCTCTCTTTTATATCTACTTATCAGCTCCTATATATACCCATTCCAAAACTTCTCTACATAATTAATTTATTTTAAAGCTTCTAATAAGTCAATATTCGCAAATATACTCATGATTGGGTTTTTTCAGATTTCAAGATGTCTTTAAAATATATCCCTTGATAATAATAATCTTAAAAATTATGAATAGAATGTATTAAAGACATTGTTTTTTTTATCTATATAATTGAATTACATGATTTAATTAGAGTGTAATGGAATATGATGGAACAGCCGGAGTCCACTCCAACATTTGGTTACCCGCCTTCTGGTTATTAAGTATAACGTTCTATTTCGAACGCACAGAAAGTTCTATTTCAAGAAAGAGACAGAGAGAAAGAGAGAAAGAGAGAGAGAAAAAGAGAGAGAAAAAGAGACGGAGAAAAAGAGAGAGAAAGAGAAAAAGAGATAGAGAGAAAGAGAGAGAGATTCACACAAGACAGGGGCGCGTTGTTTGATTAATAACATGGGGAGAATACATCTTTTGAGATTTATCGTACGAATCGCTCAAAAATAATATATTTACTTTGATGTTTTTATTAACACGTTTTGGCTTTATTTTTTTAATCTTATTAGAAATTATGTTTTAAAGTACAAATTTATTGAATCAAATTGTTTAATTTGAAAAATAATTGATTAAAAAATTACTATTTTTTTGTAAAAAAAAACAAACACATTTTACTGAGCAATTAAATAACTGAATGTAGAATTGTGTTTACAGTATTTTCTTTTCTTAATTGTTGATTTTATTTTAGATACACCTTTTTTTCGATTAGAAAACCTTCAAATATTATTATCTTTTTACGACCTTAAGTGAGTTTAGGATTGCTTGTTTTACATGTTACGTCGTAAAAGCTAAATTTTGATTAAAAACTTTTTTATTATTATTCTGTGTTTTATTTATTAAAATAAAGGATAGGGTGATTTTCTTTCTTTTTTTTGTAAAAAACAAAAACAAAACACATTTTACTGAGCAATTAAATTAAATAACTAGCAAAAATATGCGACCGGAGGGAGCATATATTTGCTAGTATATACGATTTATATAGATATCTAAATGAAAATGTTTCTTTATACCATAGTTTTCCAGTGTGGCTAGACAAAAAAATGCGTAGTACTTAATGAATTAAGGTAACAAAGCATATTGATGTGATTCAATTTAAGAATTTATAGAGATATAGGATATTGACAGGTGTGAGAAGCTTACTAGCCTAGAAGAAAGATCCTACCGTCTTCGTAACAGGTTGATAGATTTTTTTAAAATCTTCTATGAATTAATAGATGTTAAAACGTATAAGCACTGGTTAAATCCATTGAAATGCTTAAATTGAAATCATTCCATAATGATACATTCCTCCGCGCTAATACATAATTTAAAATTCGGATAAAATGATCTTCAATTTCCAGCAATGAAGTATGGCAGAACATAAATGAGATGCTGCAATTAGCTTTAATAAAAAGTGACTTATTCAATGACTTCTTTAGCAAGGTAAAAGAATGTTATAAATGTGTTGTTCAGATTGACTAAAACTGGCTTATTCGGACAGGTATGTATTTCAAAGATAATCAACAATTTAAATATTTAGTTGAGTAAATGTAGTGGGAGAATGATATAACATGGAAGGTGATAATTAGTCTTACTCAATTATCTAAATAAATGTATAACTTGTGGATTATCTTCGCAATAACTCTACGATGATGGTCTGCAATTCGATCGAAAGTATTTGGAATTGTGGACATGGTGAATTTATTAACCCGTTTCCATAGAAAACCAACTCTCATCAAGAATCTTTAATGGCTGTTGATAAAAATATGTAGGTAAAAATTGTTTCCAATATTTAACAAGTAACTCAGCCTATATACTAGCTGTCCCTATCCGGCGTTGCCCGGGTAAAGAGATTTGTTGCGAAATTTTACAAATATGAAAATAGAAACTGTACGCCATTCTCTACGTATCTGTGTGTTGTTATTTACAGTGAGTTTGTATTTATTATGAGTTGTTTATTTTCTAAATGTTAGCTTATTTCTTTTTAATATAAATCTGGAACTTAAATTGAATTATTAAAGTGTCGTTTTGTTATTCAATGATTCATGTAATTAATATTATTATGCAATTAGGATTATTTATGGGTAAGGTAAAGTTGTGTTAATCGCATTTAATTGATTGGAAATCGAAATACCTGATTCTGTCCTTAAGAACAATTAGCAAATTTCGCAAACCTCGAGATGACAAGCCTATCAGCTGGTATCAAAGTGTTGTATCTGTTCTGTCCTCAGTTATTGTTGTGGTGGCAACCACTCATTTGCATATACGAATAACGTTACACTATAAATGGCAAGCCTAGGTTGGCCTTAGTGTGTGTTACCTAAATGCCACCGGAAGTGACGCCGAAGAGCGTACATGTCCTCCCACCAAGACTCTCTGACTCGACACCTTCATTTGTACATACTGTAACTATACCTTTTCTTTAATACACTTATTATTGCATTCTCCTTGTTGTTTGCGTCTTCATTGTATTCCTCACTAATTATTGTTCAACCTTGCAACCACAACAGTTATAATAGAAGTCCTTCTCACCTGAGGTAATTTATTCATTAGTCCTAACCCAGAGAGCCCCTTTTCATTTATGCAATAAAATTAAAGTAACTGACCTGTTAGATAAATGGAAATTCATTTTAGTACTTTACGCTTATACAGTTTTAGTTTTAAGTAAGCAATAAATTAACAATAGGTAATAGATTTCTAAAAGAAACAGTCGGTCAAAACATAAGACATAAGTATAAACAGTGTATCAAGTAATGGATTTCCAAAAAGACGAGAAAAAAAGCGAATTCTTAAACTAAGATCGAGAACGTTACTTTTCGATGCGTAGTTTGGGCGATCTCTCTGCAACATTCTTGACTACAGATGTCGGACTAGTACATATCAGCTGAGGAACCGTTCATGACAATGAGCCTGGCAGAAACGTGGCAATTTCGGTGGCCTTTTTATCTGTCAGGCTATGGTATTGGTCCAAGATCAACCCCCCCAGGACTTGCCTTCCCTCTTTAGGGAGAAGTTAGATTATTGCTAATTGTCCAGCCAATTTTTAAGAGTCCAGAGTGCCTCTTCTTTAGGGGTGCTGGCTTATTCTCTCACCTTCCTGCCTTGAACCACATTTTCCTGCGGTGGGAAGAAAGTAAATACCCAGTCAGAGGCTCTTAGATATGTTTGACCAGCTTTTTATGTAAAATTAAGCATTTTACTTCTGTTGTTTCGGCGACGATGGTGTCTGTTGCTAGTGTGCTAGTGTTAAATTGTTTTGGAAGCCGTATATAGGTACAAAACAAAACCGAATCGAAATAACGTTATTTGTTGCTAAAGAAAGTAAATATTCCTTTCCTGGCACTATTTGTAAGATTAGGTGCCATTTCGTTATAAATGATTTTACCGGGTTTTTTAAGAGAAACAAACTAAGTAAATTAGACTTAGCATAATAAGAATTAAAGATTCAGGATTAATAAGTCCATGATTCACACTAAAGATTGCTTGTATAAAAGGCCACATTTTTAATAGATTTGAGAAATCAAAATATTTACCTACTATCATGATATGCAAGTAATTGTAAGAAAGAAATGGGTTAATATTTCTGTAAAACATATAATTCTTTATCTAAAATCTGACATAGGTAGAGCAATGTAGGTTTACTTTGTTAATGTCGTAACCTACTGTTTAGGTCATTATTTAAGAAGTCTCCATTTTAAATATATTTGGAGCCAGACTAAGTATTCACTGAAAACACCTGGATTGAAATACAATATTTTATTGCAAAGAACACGGTGCAAGCAAAAAAATTGGCTAGTTAGAATTAAATATTGATTTAGCAGATTCAAAACTATGAAGAACCTTGAGAAATAGACCGGCTTCACTTTCTTATATATTAGATCTCTCTGCGCGGTGTAGCCCCGGACTTAAATTAATATTGTTTTAATAATACATAAGAAATAGCAAAGTCATTGATAGCAATCAAAATAGAATTTTACAAAATGACTGACTTGTTTTTAAGAAACGGAAAACGCATCCTAGTGGGTATAATTCATCAGTATTTTTGTAAATACATTATTGTTTCTAAATATGATTTTTATTTCACAAAGTAATTAATTAAAATAGCTGACTCGTTTTCTCAGAAACGGCAATACATTATAGAAAATACCTCACTTGAATCACTTTAGTGGACAAAATGCATTTTGTACGTACTAAGAAATGAACTTATACTTTGTATGTATCTCCATAAGTAAAAGCTTTAGGACTCTATCTTGAATAATGTATTTGTTTATTTGTTGTCCGTAAAGTCATCGCGTAGTATTTTTGTTTTACTTGATCCTAATCAAAGTGACACAATAAATACGAAAGAGTCTGTTCTGTATGGCGAGATATAGCAGCTGTAATAGTTACAGTGTTGACCGTACATTCACATGACATCGGTCAATATTAAACTTTCTATAACATTTAAGTCGAGGAAAAAGCTTGAAAACCAATTTGAAACCGGTGTAAATAGAAACTAACTGCTTAATTTTTACTCACTCGATAACAAACACTTACACACTAACAAATATACGCATTACGGCACCTATCCTAACTTCTTAACTGCTACTCATGCGACAACAAACATTACCTACTGAGAAATGTATATAATTATTTTACCTATTATGATATTCAAGTAATTATGAGAAATAAATAGGTTAATATTTATTTAAAACAAATAAAATTGGTTATATGAAATCTGGAATTAATAGAAAAATGTAAAATAATTCTTTATTATTAATGACGAAAACAGCCAATGCTGTAAATGAATTAGTGAAAGAATGGCTGCAGTTAAACAATTTCCTGGGTTAGAATGAGTATTTTCTTAATAAACTAAAGCAAAATGTATTTTTTTCAAAAACATGTCATAAAAACAGAAATATTGGCTACTCAGAATGAAATATGGATAACAAACTGGCTTATATATATATATATATATGCATGAAAAATAATAAAGAATAAAATATATCCGACCGATATAGGTTAAAAAGGAGCAATACCTTCAACTCAATGTTCCACCCAACTGTTGTGAGTTTTTTTTTCAAAAATGACAAAAGACGAGAAGGTCTGTAATTTGTAAGAAATATATAGTAATCAGTGTACAAGTTAATTTTTATATGTGTGGGGAAAGAAGAGAAGCAAATACGTATACATACAATATTATTAAATATATATATGTGTGTGTGGGGGGGGACGGAATGTATTGGACATATATATATATATACAATGATGTATTAGTAAAAGGACGGGAGAAGACAGGAGCAGAAAGAAGAGAAAATCGAAATAACATAATTTTAAAGTAAGAAATCACCAAGGGTCTAAGTGTACGTTTTCATAGATAATAGTTTTAAATATGAAGCGGAGACATAATAGAAGCCCAGTTTTTGTTTAACTACGTTTTTGATTGAGCTATAAGAGAATTGTCGTGTGGTTTTATTATGTACAGGGTTAATTATTGTAGCGTTGTAAAGGCAAACATTGGCTTTTAAATTATTTTCTTTAGATTTTATCTTTTCCCGTCTCTTTATTAATACGACATCCTTGTATAGTTTGTATATATGTGTTCTCAGTACATATATGTAATATATATATATATATATATATATATATATATATATTTAATTAATAATAATTCATGTGTATGTACTTATTTGCTTACCTTCTCTCCTCACACATATTTAAATTGACTTGTACACTGATTATTATATATTTCCCAAAAATTACAGATCTCTCGTCTTTCTTCGGTCTTGAAAAAGCTCTCACAACAGTTGGGCGAAACGTTCAGTTTCAGGTCTTTTTTTACTTCGTATATATATATATATATATATATATATATATATATATAGGATAAAGGTAACATACAAAGAACAAACTAGATATAACTGGAAAAATCCTTTTTTTAATACCTTATTCCTTTATATACTGTTGTGAAGTAGTCCAAGAGTAAAAGGAAAAAGTCAAGCCGAGGTTGGGTTAAGATAACAAGTGTATAATAGGTACAAAGGTACAAAGGTAAGGAAACTGACTGGCACTCGGCTAGACAGTTACAATACTGTCCTTTTCTCCCTGGTGATTGTCTACTCGCACTATTTATAGTGAGAACCGGTGCAGTTTCTCTTCTGTTAGAACGGCCGGTGTAACACCCCCCTTTGAAAATATCCCGTCTGGGGATTGATAACGTTTTTGTTTGGGAATCACCATCAATCAACTCAGTCGATTTCCGTTTTCTTTTTGATCTCCTAATCTCAGGAGCAGTCTTTGGTATGGGCACCTGAAAAGTATCAAACACTGTGTCCATGATGTCCTCCTCGGGCGATCTGATCACCTCACTCTTCGAGTATCTTTTCCGGATTTGGTTAGTGTGACGTTTGTGCACGAAATCTGGTCCCTTAATCATATAGACCATGTTGCCTATTTGTTTATCCACAGTGCTGGACTCCCAGAAAAACTTTTGTTTCTGTAAATCTTATAAAAAACATTTTCGCCAACTTTATACCGTTTTTTTTGTTATCGTTCTTTTTAGGTTTGCCCTATCCTGGCTTGGTAACAACTTGTGGAAAATCGATCTAACCTTGCATCCGAACATGACCTCAGCAGGTGTCTTCGACGTTTCGACGTTTGCATTCGGAGTGACTCTGTAAACTTGCAGAAACTGTTGGATTGACTTATCCGTCTGTGATCCACTAGCTTTTTTCAGAGCTCTCTTGAATGTGTCAACGAATCTCTCTGACCGTCCATTGCTTCTTGGATGGTATGGAGGGATTGTTATATGCTCGATGAGATGATCCTCGCAAAGGTGTTTAAATTCAGTAGACGTGAATTAAGTACCATTGTCGGTGACAATGCAGTCTACTACTCCAAACCTAGCGAATAGTTCGTATAGGAAGTTGATAGCTGCCTCGGATGTGGGGTTCTAGCATTTTAGTACTTCCGGCCACTTAGCTCGGCTGTCTACAACAATGAGATAGTAGAACCTATCCAGTGGTCCCGCAAAGTCTAAGTGAATTCTAGACCAAGGTCGGTCCACAATGCGAATTGAGTCGGAGGAGCTTTCATAGCTAAGGCGCATCCTCTACACTCTCTGACTTTTTCTTCGATATGCTTATCCATGTTTGTCCAGTAAACGAAAGAGCGCATAAGGCTTTTCATTCTCGATATGCCTGGATGTCCTACATGGAATTCCTTGAGCATTCTTTTCTGTAATGTCATAGGAATTACAACCCTGTCGCTATATAACAGTTGTCGCAAATTGAATAAATTCCCTCATCTAGTTGGTTATTGTTGATTTTTTCTTTCGCGCTTATGATAAATTCGTCCACCTCTGTCTTACTCTTAATTTCATCAAGCGTAGCTGAAAGTTCTGTTACTGTGTCACATAACGTAGTTTTTACTTCAGCTTCCGCTTGAATGGCTGCTATCACCATATCCTCCAATGGTTCTGTCTTCTTAGGTATCAACCTTGATAACCCGTCTGCATGGCCAATTTATTTAGATGGTACATACGCCATTTGAAAATTGTAGTTCAGAAGAATGGTACCCAATCTTTGGAGTCTATTCGCAGTGTGCTGTGGTGGTCCCCTTTTCGATCCGAAAATCGTTAATAAGGGTTTGTGGTCTGTTTGTAACAGAAATTGTCTACCGTGCAGGAAACGATGAAATTTCTTTACCGCGAATATAATGCTTAGAGCCTCTTTCTCAATTTGAGAGTAGTTTTTTCGGCTGGTAGAAGTGTCCGGGATGCATGGGCTATGGGTTTTAATTTTCCACCATCCACTTTGTGCAATATGCATGCTCCTATGCCATAGTTGCTGTCATCGCTTGCAACTACAATATCACGCTTGGGATTATAATGTGCCAGAAACAAGTCAGACGTTAAGATATCTTTAATTTTCTGAAATGCTTCTTCGCACTCTTGCGTCCAGACCCATTATTGGTCCTTCCTTAACAGTTCATTTAAGGGTGATCTTAGTTTATGCATGTTTGGTACGAACACATTGTAATAATTCGCCAACCCTAAGAAGCTTTGTAGAGACGCAATATTTTCTGGAGCAGGCATGTTCCTTATCGCCATTGCCCTATCTTGGTCTGGCCTTCTTCCTTGTTCATCGATGATTTGCCCTAAGTATTTTATTTTTTTCCATGAAAAAAGTACATTTCTCATATTTGAGTTTAAATCCATCATCCTGGATTTTTTGAATACTTGGTTTACATGAGTCTTGTGTTGTTCTTTGCTAGAGCTGTTCATTAACACATCGTCCAGGTACCCTACTGCGAAATCCATCCCATTTAACATCATGTCCATAATTTGTTGAAAAATCGCAGGGGCGACCTTGACCCCAAAAAGAAGTTGGTTAAATCTGTATAATCTCTTATGGGTATTGATGCATAGCAGTTTCGAACACTCCTGATCGACAGGGATTTGAAGATAAGTGTCGCTGAGGTCGATTTTAGAAAAATATTTTCCTCTACTCAGTTTCGCAAATATTTCTTAAGGGCTCGGAAGAGGATAATGGTGATCTTTTAATTCCTTGTTCAAGCCTGTGGAGAAGTCGGCACAAACCCGAATCTCCTTGCTCTTTTTCTTAGCATAAACTGTAGGTGAAGCCCACTCACTGTGATCAATTTTTGAAATGACACCCATGATTTCGGGTCTTTCTAATTCACCATCTATTTGATCTATAGCGGCGTATGGAACATTTCTTTTCTTTCTGAACACAGGCAGTACATTTGCGTTGACTTCAAACTTCGCTACCGCTTTCGTACGCTTTCCAAGACCGCCTGAAAATACGTCTGGAAAATTCTCTTTTAACTCCCTCTTGAGTTTTTCTGCCTCCACATTCGAATCCTCAACCTTTTGGCAAAAGGAGCTTAAAGGCAGATCCCATAGTCTAAACTTTTCAATTAGATCAGTTCCAAAGAGATTATTTTCGCATGACAAAAATGTAAACTTTTTCGGTCTTATTCTGGATTAAATATTCGTCAATAATTCCCCTTCGAAGGTTATTTTTCCACCACTGACGCTTCTCGCCGTTTTTTGTGATTTGATCATAGTAGGTCTCCCAAGCTTCTTCCATGTCTGTACATTAATGATGGAAATGTCAGACCCACTATGAAGCGGTAGTCTTACTTTTTTTTAAGCATTTTGACCTGTACATATTTCCGGATATTTTGTTCTTCAGGTTCAATTTTTGTCAGTTTAATGGCTGTCTTTCTACCAGATGTTTTCCTACAACGTGATGCCTTATGTCCTTTCTGGTGGCAGTTGTCACATTGTTTGAATATGTAGGGACACTCATTGTACCAATATTTATCTCTACACCTCGAACACGGTCCAGGTGGATCTTTTCCATGTTTTTTTCTCTAGTTATTCATTGACGTCAATTTTTTCTTCTGATGGATCTTTTTAATGTGCGACACTCCGTTTTCCTCTATGTCACGACTGTCCTGTTTCAACGCAACAAAACGTTCACAGTCTTCCGCTAAGTTTTGTATTGTTAGAAATGACTCATTTTCGAGTTTATTTAAAACACTACGTCTGATTTCAGAGTCTTTATTTAAGACCAGACCTTGCATGAATATTAAACATTTAAAATTATCCGATGATAATTCCTCTAGTTTAAAATCGTCGCAATGTTTATTTACTATACTTGCATACGTAATGTAGTCGTCTTCCTCTCTTCTAGTGACATTCATACACTTATATCTCCTGTGGAAAAGAGAAGTCTTTGTAGAAAACAGTTCTGTTAGTAAAGTAACTGCCTCCTGGAAGTTCAACTCACTAGTCTTTTTTTGGAGGGATAAAATTCACAAACTTTGTATGCTCGGCAGCTCCTAATTTTCTTAGCAAAAATCTAACTTTTTTAGAGTCTGTCCATGTACTGCAGTCCGATACAAAAATATCCTCATATCTTCTATAGAAGTGAGCAAAAGTGACATCGTCTTCTGGATTATAATTAAAAATTTCGATAGCGCTCCACACAGCCGTCTGGGAGAATGCATTATGATTCTCGTTTGCTTTCGTTAACTGCGTTACCTCCAGAAATGTTCTCTGTTCCTCCTGCGTTTTTATCAAGAGTTCTTCGAAGTGTTTCTGCTGGTGTGGCAGTCTTTCTTGGAATCTTTCTTCCCGTGCGGTCGCCAGCTCTTTTTTGTTCAGCATGCATTTTTCTTTGGGCTTTTTGCTGTTCCAACAACTCTCTTTTAAATTTCTCCTCAATTTCAACTTGTTTTCTTTGAAGTTCCATTTGTTGTTCAACTTGCTGGCTTTGTAACGTAACATTTTGTTCCGTTCGGAATTTAACTAATTGAAAAAGAGAATCTTTGAATTCAGTGTCCATCATTCACGAATTCAAATTATGCACCACACAATTTACACTTGTAAAAAAATATCAGTTTTCCCCAAAACGTGATTAATATAATTAGTTTGCTCAACCAACACACAAAGCAAGAAATATATTATTTCTTAGCAAAAAAAATTCAATCCCAGTTCTTTTGTTTGAAAAACAAAACTAAGAAAAAATGTTCTTTTTTTTAACACTTAAGGTGTCACTGTCTTCAATTATTTTAATAATTGAAAATGTCTTTCGCGTTCTCTAGTTGTTGATTTTTGGTAGCAAGTTTTGAGTTTGTGTTATTTTTTTGTTTTTTTGTCGCTTAACTACTCTTGTAGTGGTCCATTTGCTGTTAATCCTTGCGAATCCAAATATCTGTTTGAAAACACGAAGATGTTTTTCCGTGAAGATCTTGTGAATCCTTGTATATCAATCACTTTGGGTGATTTTCTGCAGTGATATTGTTTCGATTTCTCGTCGCCAATCTGTTGTGAAGTAGTCCAAGAGTAAAAAGAAGTCAAGTCGAGGTTGGGTTAAGATAACAAGTGTATAATAGGTACAAAGGTACAAAGGTAAGGAAACTGACTGGCACTCGGCTAGACAGTTACAATACTGTCCTTTTCTCCCTGGTGATTGTCTACTCGCACTATTTATAGTGAGAACCGGTGCAGTTTCTCTTCTGTTAGAACGGCCGGTGTAACATATACTAACACATCTTGTTGGATATATATATATATATATATATATATATATATATATATATATATATATATATATATATATATATATATGTATAGTGTGTGTGTATCATGAAAATATTTCATTTACTGATGTTTAGTTGAAAGTAATAGACAAACACTTATTTTGTAAGTCTGGAGTTTCTGTGTTTTTGTTTTGTTTACCATGTGAAAATGAGAATATATTAGTGTACGGGGACTATCAGAATTGACTTAATGTAGAAAAACACGGATATGAACAAATGTATGATACAGGGCACACAAGCATTAAAATGTCTAATTGGCTCATGTTTAACGAGCTTGTGTGAACAGAAATCTCAGGTTCTTCGGAAAATTCTGCCGATTATTCGAATCAAATTCACATAGTTGATTTATTTTTTTATTACTGCCGGGTGTTATACAAAATCTTACATTCTTAATTGATGTGCGCTATTTAATAAATTCCCAATAATTTATTTCAGAATATAAAGTTGAACACTATAAGACCTTAACAACAAATATGAAAAAAAGAAGTAACGTGTATTTTTTAAAAGTTCAAACTCAGTCATAATACTCCCCGAACAGTCGTCAATATCAACAACGGGTCGATAAGTAATTGGAAAGTACAAAGTTTCTTTCAAAAATTCCTTACTGATAATTAGAGCCTAGAAGATGAAGGTAAAGGACAACCAAACACTCATAACAATGAACGTTTAACAGCAATGGTTGAACAAACCCCACGCCAAAGTATCAGGCACTTGATGTCAGTATTTCAACGTCCGACGATCTGAATTGGTTATTCATAGTGAAGCAAAGGTTGTGCAATCCTCCAAACTGCACTTTCTCCAAGGACGACATTTCTTAATAACAGTGACATGGATAAGTCCAATACGATTAGAAACACTGAAGCACACACACACACACTATATATATATATATATATATATATATATATATATATATACTTAACACACATAAACATCAACACGCGTATATGTGTGCGTGTCTTTTGCGTGTGGCTATTTCGTTTACAATTATTCGATTGTGTTATAAATTGTTTCGGTTTGCAGATTTGAATACATGAATATCAACAAGTGGTAACATGAATGAAAACAATACATAAACAAAACGTGCGGTGAAGTACTTGAGAAGAAATCATGCGGCCATCTTGTATGTTGGGCTTTTGTTGCTAACTGAATAAATAATCAGAAACGAAATGTTCCACGATTAAAATACAATCAAATAAAACAATAGTCATATATATATATATATATATATATATATATATATATATATATATGTGTGTGTGTGGGTGTGTGGGTGTGTGGGTGTGTGTGTGTGTGTGTGTGTGTATGTGTTAGCTATCCCGACCCGGCGTTTCTCGGGAGTATTTGTGCTTATATTATTAAAACTGTTGGACGCCTGCGCAAAATTACGTTCAAATGTATTCCTATTAACTATTATATAAATAAATAGAAGTTAATAGCCGGCGTCTCGGTGCCTTTCTTATTAAGAAGTTGTGTGAACATCATTGTGTAAGTCTAACGCAGGAAAAATTAAATAACACAAGAAACTAATGCTTTCAAACTTGGACTCTATATAAGTATTATTAATCGAAGTTTTAACTATGTATCTATATAATACTAAAACTCTATTGTTCTTGTATGTTTGCAATCAGCTTTCAGCTTTCTGGTTTTCAACATCCGGTTGCGCATGCGTAAATAGCATCGTCTTCAATCTGTTATTCCAATTCCGTTATTCTCTATTATGATTAACGAACGCATGAAATTTTTCATTCTGGAAATTTTTAAACAATTTCATTTAATTTCATCAAATAGTTTATTTGTTTTCTTCACGGCTAAAAACATTCAACGGGAGGACTTCGTAAAGTCTGTCGCAGTTTCAAAAAAACTCCTCCCTTTTAAAAAACAAAAACAAACAAACAAAAAACAACACTCATTATTAATATCAGCCATACTAGCGGTCGGTGAACGAAACCACCTCCCACTTTCCCTCTCATAGATTTCACCACTCCTACTCCCTCTGTTTTCGTTATGTACGCGAGAAAGCTTGCTGTACTCCCTTCCTTTCTCAAATCGCCCTAACCAACCACTTATAATTCAGTAACTGTAATTTAAAAAAAAAACAATTATAATAAACAGAACGACTCATAGAAATCTATCTATATTCTTTTTTCATTTTAATATACTTTCATAGAAATGCTTCTGTTATGTAAAAAAAAACTATTTTCTTTATGTCACAAGTGTCACGCTCATACATGAATTCCATAGCTAATATAACAAACTGACCCAACGGGTCACGGGTGGTCTAGTAAGTATTAATTATTGATTCTTTGATTATTACATTTATAAATAATAATGAACATGTAAATGTCTGTATTATTTTATAGCTATGAAAGAGCATCCTCGTTGCAACGTAATGCATTGGAGCAATGCTTGTTGCGTTTTTAAATTTTTCAGGGGAGATGTGGTAAAATAAGTATGTCTATACTTAAACACTAGGAGGAAGGTACTATTCAATAAGATTAAATGTATTTTTAAATTTAAAAAGAAATCAGTATTATTTTTGACAAGATCAGCTTTAACTAGACGGGTAAGCGAATATTGTGTTCAAACCCCGGCTCTTAATTTGAATAATTAATAAATTAAATTGAAATGAATATTAACACAAATATTAAATATATAAAAAAAATTGAACATTCGGTAGTTCGTATGATTTTATAGATAAAAATAATAATTTTCAACGCAAAGTACGTACGTATATATATACAATGATTCTTTTGTTTTAACTGGGAGGAAGGGGTATAAATAATAGTATTTAATACACAAATACTGGAATGAACGTACTATTTAATGGGATTAAATGTATTTGTTAATTAAGTAATTTTTTTAAGTATTATTTTTTTTAAATTAACTTTTCAGCCAAATGTTATCTATGTAAACATGGTGATCCATGTTGCTTAAGCAACAGCACTGTTAGATCTGCTACTTTCTCGCGCAGTGACTATTCTCCAAGCAGATTCTATGGATGGCAAAAGATATGCTAAAACTGCTAGTTTCTAACGCGAAGCGGTGAACACAAAATAACGATCAATTTGCGATCTTTACAAATTGCATATATTTTTGTATAGATTGCTGTTGTAATTTATTTAATTACAGTGCATTCCTTAATAAGTTTGTTTTACCGTATGCAAATAACAGATCCCTCCGTAATGACATGAGCAACCGAAGCACTCATGTGCTTCCAACGAAAGTGAAAAATAGTGCATAATGTTTATAAGGTTTGGGATTAAAACAAAGAAGTGATGGGTCTGTTTTGCTTTATATACTCTACGAATGACCTCGGGAAGAGATTTTTTCCTAATTAAGAAAATAAATTTTGTTAATAGTTTGTTATTAGCCGTTAATCTATAGTCGTAGTAGTGATTAATACGAAGTATTCTAATGCACGGTGTAATACGAAAATGTAACTCTAATTAGATTTATCCTGTATTTCTCTACTGTACAATGTTGAAAAGTGAGGATTTAGTACTGTGGGAGTAGTAACTCCTATCCCCGTACTGAAATTAGTATTCAAAGTTGATCGGATTAAATATAAAAATAAATGATTTCTTTATACTTTTAATTTTATTTTATTTTCTGTTTATCTACGTTATTTACGAAAATTAGGATCCCGGTTGGCGCTGAGGAGTTCTTTCAATATCTACAATTAAATACGGAAAACTTTCAAAGACGTTTGATAGATTTTGAAATAATGATGAAAATTTATTTTATAATACTTTAACAAAGTAAACCATTGAAACAACACGGCTATTACACTGTTATTGTTTATAAAACAGAACCAGTATTAAGTTTACACTATCTGCAATAATGTTTATGAAAATTATTTTTTAATAAAAAAAAGTAAGATGAAACTCCGGCTCTAATTATTTACAAATTTAATAGTTCAAAATAATAGGCTCGAAGGTAATTTTGAGAATACATCCGATCGATTTTAAAATAATATTTTGGTACAAGAAAAATATGGGCAGACTTTAAAAAGAGATTCGAAACAAAAATAAAAACTGCAAATAATTCCGGGCAGTACCGGGTCGGGACAGCTAGTAGTAAATAAATACATAAATATTAATTTAATTATCATAGTCGCGAGTAAAACACACATATACACGTGAAGTTGTCTTATAAGTGTATTAATTTAGATATTATATATTTCTCATTGAGTTTATAAATGTCTTCAAATGTTGCCATTATTTAAGGTTTACTATTATGTAACTCTGAATAAATAATTAAAGTAAGAAATACTTGAAAAAGTTGACCTACATTTCCATGTTTGGAGTTATTGCTCCAGGCCAACACCGTGCTTCGTCGTTTTCAGAAAGGTGGCAGCGTTAAAGAAAAAAAAACAAATGGTGGTCGTTTTTGACGTGTGAGCTTGGGTAGTCGATAGAAATAAAATAGAAATGGGCGTGAAAATTAACAATGCGAATGAATGGAGGGGGCATTTTTTTGGTAATGGGAAACGGATTGATGAATGGATTCCGGCGTTGCGTCCCCTTTTTGTTGTTAGGGAGGGGGCAAGGGTAAAATGGGGAGAAGGGACGAAGAAGTAGGGTGAGAAATTGTAAGTATAGAAATAAAAACAGAGAGCGAGAGTGAGAGAAAAGTCATTACGTAAGTCAAACTGGCAGATAAAGAAAGCAAAAGTTATGCGTGATTCTATGAATATTAGAAGAGGGGGGTAAAGAGTGACGAGGAAGTTGGAGGATGAGAAAAATGTTGAAGTTAAGAAAGGACCGAACAAAGAGAACGGGGAGAAAGCAATTGCAAGTAACAAAGAAGCAATGGAGTTACTAAAAGATTTTAAAACGTAGAAAGAAGGAAGGGGTAAAGAAGAGAACAGAGAAAGGAGTTAGAAAGAAAAAGAGAGATAATCGGGAAAAACGAAGGAGATAAAGAAAGAAAAAAGGAAGAAAAACAGAAAGAATGAAAGCTGAAAAGAAAGAAAGAAAAATAGAAGATAACACAAATAAAGGTAACCAAGCTAAAAAAGGAGTAAAAAAATAGGCAACAAATAAATGTTGCCAAAAGCAAGATAAATTACTCTTCTACTAACCTGGATAAGTTTATTTGTGTTCTAACTTATTCTAAAGCGTTTTTGTTCAAAACAAACCTGGTGTCCACCTGTTTAGTTAGAACGAACAAAAATGGCTGAAAGTACACGGAGTTTCGATAATCGCTCAAAAAACGGAAATTAAACAAAATATTGGTATAACATTACATATTCTCACGATTGGTGACATTTATTGAATGTGTTTCTAACATTGTTTTGTTTATTTTCGATTTTTCATCGATTATCTAGGATCCTCGTGCAGGGCTCATGAACATCCATTTTGTTTTGCGTTCTAACTGAACAGGTTGACACCAGGTTTGTTTTAAATAACAACAAAAAAGCTTTAAAATAAGTTAAAACATAAATAAACTTATACAGGTTAGTAGAAGAGTAACTTATCTTAGTTTCGTACCATTTATTTGTTGCCTATTTGTTTTTGTTTTTTGACCTCTTCTTTGTTCTGTTAGCTGTCGTTAAAAATAATCGAAAAATATTGTGAGGCAAACTGAAGGAAATAAAGGGGCAAGAAAAGAAAAATACAGATTAATAGAAATACAAGGAAAGGGAAATCAATAGATAAACATAGTGGAAAGGAAAAACAGAAATATTAAAAGGTGAAAAGAAAGAAGCACTGAAAAAGGAATATAAAAAGAAAAATAGGAATGACTGGAAGGAGATTAACGGAAAGAAAGAAAAATAAACACAGAAAAAGAAACAAGCGGAATAAACAAAAAGTGCGAAAGGTCAAAATAAATATATAAATGAATAAATAAATAAATACCAAAATGGAAGAAAAGAAAGAGAAAGGAGGGATGTACGGAAAGGATAAAATATTAATACAAGGAAAGAGAGACGGAAACAAAAAAGGAAGGGAAAAGCAAAGAAACAGAGAGAAAATAAAAATATCAGGTTGGAAAGAAAGTAATGTCGTTTTTGCCCAACACATTTATTTCATCTGAAACATTCACATTAGGACATTTTTAATCTTTACAATAATTCCCCTCATTTTCTATGACTTCTGTCCAACGATCTTGATGCCTTCTTCAAAAGAATTATCTGATTTTTTAGAGAAAAACAAATTTAGGTCATTTTTTAGTTTGTCGTCATTTTCATAAATGTTATTGTTTAAATGATGCTGCAACGACCGGAAAAGATGGTAGTCGGATGGAGCAATGTCAAGTGAATAAGGCGGATGAAGCAAAACTTTCCAATTTAAATTCATGACCTTTTCCTGAGTGAGTTTGATTAGGCTCTAGGAACTCATAATGAATCAGTCCTCTCATGTCCTACCATAAAGAAAGCATAACCTTCTTTGGGTGTAGTCCTTGTTTTGGAACAGGCTGGGGGTTTTGGTTTCGGTCTAACCATTGTCTTTTGCGTTCAGTATTCTGGTAAATAACCCATTTTTCATCTCCAGTCACAATTCTTTGCAAAAATGGTTCAGATGCTTCCTGGAAAGGAAAGATGCGTAAACAGTAAATCTTTGATTTCGTTAAGCGTCGGTCAAATCGTGGGGAACCCAGAGTCCAAGTTTTGAAACTTTTCCTAACTCGTGAAGGCATGAAATAATTGTGGTATGGGTTGTATTGAATTGTTGAGCTAATTCTCTGCTGATTAACTTTGGATTGGCCTCTACAGCGTCTTTAATGGCGTCTTTATCAATTGATTTTGGCCTTCCCGAACGTCGCCGATCTGAAAGGTTAAAGTCTCCAGAAGAAGAATTTTCTAAACCACCGTTGACATTTTCGATCATTCAGAACATTTATCCCATAGACAGTTCCAATATTTCTTGTAGCTTCAGCAGCTGAGTTTCCTTTTTTTAATTCATAGAGCATGCAATGTCTCAGATGCTCCTCACTAATATCGATTTTTGACGGCTGAGACCGTTAAACTTAATATTGTCCAACTAATTACTATATCTGACAGGCAAAGTAATATATTAAGACACCAATTCCCAAACAAATCTAGAACTGTGTACAACTTAGGAGGCTGCAAAGTGATGAAGTAAAAAATACGACATTACTTTCTTTCTAATCTGATGAACAGAAAAAACTCATAAAAAGGGGAAAATGAACATAACTAACTCAAAAAGAAAAAAAAGAATGAAATAGTAATACAAAGAAAGACAGAAAGAAAAATAAAGAGGAATATGCAGATAGAATGAAAGGGGAATAGTAAAGAAACAAAGAAGAAAAGGAGAAGAATAAACAGAAAGAAAAGTTAAAAGAAAGGAAGTAAATGAACATTCTTTATGTTCAAAGTCGAAAAGAAAGAAAAAAAATGAATAATATGAAAACGGGAAGAAAATAAAAGAAAAAAAGCAAAGGAAGAAAATAATGAAACAAAGAAAAAGTAAAATAAAACAAAATAGAAAATACAACTAAAGAGATGACAAAAGAAAGAAAATACAAAGGAAAGAAAATAGAAGAAAAGCACAAAAATAAACAAATTAAATGAAAAAGAGAAAAAGAATAAAAGAAGAAACTAACAAAGAAACAAATTGAAGAGCGGGAATAAAAAACAAAATGAAAAAAGAAATGGAAGATATAGAAGATACAATAAACCAGCGGCCATACTTGGCATTGTTCATACCTAAATGAATAAATGTGAGTAAAGTTAAAACGCCCTATTTCAAGTTAATTCAACTTTAGATGCACCATCTTTTTCATATACTGATTATCAACGCAAACACATTTTTGTTGAGCTGTCTTCGTAGATGATCAAAGTATGCCCAATTTCCACCATCATTATCGCACCGTCTTATTGACACTCGTTAATCCTTATCCTCGAGCTTTGAGCCTTGATAAGTGCTGACTCTTTAGTAAAACCAAAAATCTATATGCGATATAAGTCACAAGATTAACTAATTTGCATATTGGTTTTGAAAAATGACATTTTATTAATTAACTATTTTTTAAAATCATTTTTTATTTAATTCAATGATTATAGTTGTGTTTCGCAATATTGTTTTATTTCCTGGACAAATATTTAGTATTTGTATTCAAATGTCTCCGAGTTTCAATAAGTTTCGATCTATTTCTAAATTGCAAGATAAAAAGCAAATTAAGTTCTTCTTTCTCTTCCCTTCTTAACGGTGACATTTATAAGATACATTCTTATAAACATTACGTAAATGTTAATATTTATCTATATGAATAAATGAGAAATATTTTGTTTCAAAGTCATAAATCGAATTGTTATGTCAAATTATTTTTTCAAGAAGCGAAATTTGCGAAGCGATAGCGAGCCGAGAAACTCAGCTAATATTATTAAAAAACAATAACATCATTGATCAATAAACAAAAAATATTTACGTATTATTTGGATTGTTCGGACTACTGTTCGCATCTTGGGTGTTATTCTCACAACGTTTCGGCCGATGTAACCTCTGTCCGTCTTCAGGTGTGTCCTGAAAATAGCTTTTATTGGTAAACGGTGGAAAAGAATGTCTTTGTTTTTTTTGTTGTTTTTTTTTCAACAATCCATAGTATTAGTTAGTATTCAAAATGTGTGATGTATTTATGAAACAGAAAGAGCGTTGAGTTGTTTCTATTTCCGTATTAATTCGGGTCCGTACTGATCTGATATAATGTTTCTGATTTTGTTAGATAAGGATTGATAATATGTATGATACATATTGTCAATCCTCATCTCAAAGTTTCAGAAACCAAAAAATATTTAATTGTTAACTTTAGAAAACTTAATGCAAATATATAAAAAAAAATCCTCATGCTTTTAGTAATTGTTTAATTCAAGATAAATGTTTTGAAAATGTAACTTCATTACTCTGAATTTATTTTAATAAATATATTTCACAAGTATTATAAAATTAAGTAGCATCAGAATTAAGACCTCTTGAAGTTGACTCTTATTTGCCTACCTAAAGGTTTGAAAGGCTGAAATGATGTCGCCGCTAATTCTTTAAATTATGATAGAAAAATGTCTGATTACTTAAAACCAAGTAAGAACTTCCTGTGGATTTCAAATATGCATTTGGTTTTGCTTGGAGAGCAACCATTAACATGTGTGGTCAGACAAACACACTCGTGTGCATTTTTCTTTTCTATATATAGAAAAAACAAAAATAGACAATACAGGGCATGATGCAAGTCAAAATAGCCGATAATTAAAATCAAGATGGCGGCTTGGCTATTTGGATATTAAAAAGAATTACAAAGAGTAATTTGAAAGTTGGAGAAGGTCAGAGAAAGAGAAAATGACCAACAGACAATAATAATAGAAAAGGAAACATCAGAGAGAGAGAGAGGAGAAAGCGTTTAAGAGAAGGGAGAAATGCAGAGAAGATATGAAAAAGAAGATGAAGAACGAAAAGAACGCAGGAAGAAAGAAAGTTAAAATAGAGAAAGAAAGAAAAAGAGAAAAAGAAATAGAGGAATCAAAAGGAAAAGAAAGCAGATAAATTAAAATATGTTTAAGCTATTAAATTGAAAGGACGAGCGGACAACCAAACCGACAGGCAAAGAACAAAGAAAATAAGAGTTTAAGAGAAAGAAGAAAGGAAAAGAACGGATAAATAAAATAGAAGAGGAATAAAGAAAGAAAAAGTAAAACTAAAAAAATGAAAGGAAAAATAAAATTAAAATAAGAAAAGGAAGAAAATAAAATAGAAAGAAATAATAGAAATAAAAGGAAACACGAAAATACAGAAAGCAGAAAGTATACATAGACAAAAAGAAAGAAAAATAGAACTAGAAAGAAAAAGTAAGGAAAAATAAAAGATGACGAACAAAGATAAAAAGAACAATGAGAAATGAAGAAAGAAAGAAAGAAACAACAAATAAACATTGGGCAATATTGAAGTTTCTTGCTCACACGCCCGTATTTCGAATTCGTGGCCGTGTGTCGCCATAAATAGACTGCCTCTCCAGCACCAAACGGTCATAAAAAAATTTAAAATCACATAAAATCTTTTTCAGGGAAAATTTGATGATAATTTATTAAAATTTACTGGAATAATTTATGATAATTTATTAAAATTAGCTGGAATAATTTTTTTAATGAAAATTAACTATAAATGGAATTTTTACTTGATTACTAAAAACGATCAAATAATTCAAATAAAAAAGAAAACGATTTTTTTAAAATTTAATTAGTTTTAGTTTGCAATCATTTATATCGGTTTGAAACTGTCTAAATTAAACTTAAAACTTTGTTTATGACCGTTTCGTACAATGGTATCGGCCCACGGACACGAATTCGAAATAGGGGCGTGTGAGTAAGAAAATTCAACATCGCCAAAAATTGCGAATCAGAAAAAAGAATGAAATGAATTAAGAAAAAATAAAAATGAAGAAAATAAGAAAAGGTGACG
>OY744527.1:112758996-112833996 GCA_963556195.1 Sepiola atlantica
CCCGATTCGCCTAACGAAACCAAATTATCACAGGAAAAGGAAAGTCCCATTCGAAAAAAAGATGAGTAGCAATAAAAATAGATAACCTTTTCTACTTCACGGGATGGAAGTGCAGTGGCCATTTTTCTGATGGTTATTTAATGGAGGTTGCAAAAAGATCTGGCGCCACCAAGCGGCAGAGATACCTTCAAAATAAAGACCTAGATAGATATTAAACAGTCCACATGCGCAATCGCATATATATATATATATATATATATATATATATATATATATATAGCACTAGATAAAGTGAAAGAATAAAATAAGGTGCGAATCAAATTTTATTAGAATTCAATGTTCAGGCAAAGTACTTTAAAGTCCTTAACTCATGAGTTTCCAAAGAAAATTCTTCTCCTCAGAGGCCCATTACCGCAATGACATTACTGCAGGTAATAAAATTAAACTTTGAAAATATATTAAAAAAATATATATAAAAATACATAAAAGATCAACCCAAAACATACTTTTTTTTATATTTTTCAATCAACCTCTTTGATATCTTTCCTGAATATGTTTTAAACTTCATGACTTGGATGAACTGTATAGGTTTAACAAAAAAGTATCATGGCGAAAATTCATGCAAAAAAGCTTTTAGAAAATGTCCAGGAAAGTATTAACAACGGTAATGGCGAAATGTGAGTGAGACAGGCCAAACTGAATTCTTAGAAAATAATTAGATTAGAATAATTAGATTAGAAAATTCAAAAGTCGAATGTACCAAAAAAAAAACTCGGATATTTTGTTATGTCGTTGTTATGTACAAAGTTTTGTTGTGAATGTGGTGTAAAAATAGCTAGCCTGGATCTAAGTTTACTTTTTGTACCGTTAGTATAAATTTGCTAATTAAAGGAGATAAATTGCAGAAGCCGATACGTTGTTTAATTGTGTCAGAGTTTATAATGAGTTCTGATGCAAGGAAAACCGAAAAACTGTCATATGTTCACGTTATATATATATATATATATATATATATGAAATTATTTTATGACTACTATATTACCATCAAAACGGGTTAGTGTTACTTCAATCAATAATATAACATGGTATTTTCAAATAATAATATATATTTATCGTAGATACTAAAGACCCAAACGAGTCTTTCCATGCTTAATGTGCATAAATATTTTAAACAGGTATACGTGACGTCACAATCAGGTGCTTGCAATAATTGAACAAATCAAGCAAAATATAAAGCAATTTCATGATGGAGAATTACCCAAGCACAAAAATATCGTGGCATTCAAATCCATAATAAATTGATGTTTTGTGTTATTCATTCGTAATTTTATTATGTCTAATCCAGAAAAAAATTACTAATGAAAATGGAAACATTGGGTTCATGGCCGGGATTAGTAGTACTATGAAAATGCAATAGGCTGCATTTTCTGTAGTAATGTGTATGATGGTGGGCGTTGCAAATGTTAGATGCTTGACCCAGAGAAAAGAGGGGACACAAGATAAAATGAAAATATCTGTGATAATATAGGTCACCCAAGAAGTGTTATTTCTTTTGAGATGAATTAAGTGTCTGGGCCCATGCGAGTATGTTCATGGATTGGTGTCATGATAATTCTCTCTCTGAAAGTTATCTCAGGTTGAGATCTTAAGTGGCTAAGTGCTTGGGTGACTCACCGATGACCAGTGAAAAGACCCGGTTAACAAGATGAAGAAGAAGACAGAAAGGGCTAGAACTGGCCAACTGGGTATGACAGGAAGTTGGAAGTTTGCTGAGATAGCTGGTCAGTTTGAAGTGGGTGCCCGAAGATGCAGGATGGCCTATCTGGGTCTTTTAGCCAAACGACTGTGGGGAACTTGTTTCCATTTCGCCGGGAATAAAAGATCTCATTTAGCAACTCCGCTATTCGCTTTAGAAACACGAGTATCTTTTATAACATTTAGCAAATAAATTTGTTACTTGTTAATAAATTGGACTCATGGTTTTTACTTGGCATGAGAGTATTTGTTACAGCGCTGAGTGAGATACAACATCCTATGGACCGGCGCAACGTGTTGGACGATTACGGCTAAGTGCAGCGAACGCACGAACAAACAAACACGCATACGCACATATTCACAGTACACGGTTATGATCATTCATTTCAAGAAAAGCCGAGCACCTGCTAGCACACACACCCACAATATATATATATATATATATATATATATATATATATATATATATATGTGTGTGTGTGTGTGTGTGTGTGTGTGTATACTAGCTGGCTTTTCTAGCTCGCTATAGCTTCGCAGATTTCGCTACTTGAAATACCAGAAACCAAAGTGTTATGTATTAAACACTTCATTCATAAGTTTGTTGTACCCACGTATTTATTCATATAAATTGATATTAACATTTTGATTATTTCGATTTTGAATAAAACTGCCAAGAAATGCAATATTTTTGTCGATAATAACAATAATTGATTAAAATAATTTAAGACGAAAAGGCTAAATTATTGAACGTTTCGTAAAAATATTTGCTGCTAAATTTTCAAGGGACGTAATTTAAATTAACCTAACTAAAGTGAAAGATATACAAAGCATAGGGAAGAGTTCTGAAAGGGGAAAAGAAGGAATAATTCCCCTTTCATCTCTCTCCCGTTAACGACGCCATATAGAGAAAGGGGAAAGGATGTCTGACTGCTTCCGCCCTTTAGCGATCGATGCCACATTTTAAAACTTGTTTTCAATAAGTAAAAATAAAGAACACAGACACACATAATTGATTTTCTTTTTCTGTTCATTTCGTGTCGGTGTTATTTATTTCAACATTACCTAAAACGTCCGATAAATTTTATTGCAAAGCTGATTTTTTTATTCATATATTGCATAATTAAATAATCATTGCATATTAATATTGAAACAGATCTATAAAAGTTAAATGTAAGTAAATTAAACTTTTAATATTACATTTCTGAAGAAGATGAAGAAGAAGAAGAAGAAGAAGAAGAAGAAGAAGAAGAAGAAGAAGAAGAAAAAAGAAGAAAAAGAAGAAAAGCATTGTGGAAAGAATTATTAAAACATCAATATATTTCTTCAATTTCAGAGCACAATATATAATGTTTGCATTTAAACGTTAATTCAAGTGATAAATTACTTTCTTTCTGTCAGCTTAAAGGTTCCAGTCGTATTTTTTTTTATTTCAAAGTGTGACGATTATCGTAAATATAATCCGCCATTTTAATTTGTTGTTGAAGGAGAATAGTAAATCATCTAAACAGGCTTGATATTTTTCCCAAATCCTCGTGTATTAAAACAATAATGTTTTTCTAGCAATTTACATCCAATAATTTTATAAATAGAGATTAAAACAACAGTAACTAAAAAAAATACTTATAATTTTAAACTAATTTGGTTCAATTAATAATTTACTAACGAACGATACCGTAATAATTAAATGTAACTTTCAAAATCGTATCAAAATATAATTTGGTAAAAACAAACGCTATATTAAGTAAATTCATAAATAATTTCCGTTTGTTCATCTTTAATTCATTTTATAATACAAACTAAATCAACAAATGTTAATCAATTTTATATTTAACATTGTTTTGAATGACCAATTAATTTGTTAATGTCATCCGAATAAAATGAAGAATGTTTTGCTTCAAAAAATCATTAGATGAGCTCTTTCACTTGTTAGTATTCAGTGAATTTTCTGCCTTAAAGTGCATTCTGTAAAGTCATAAGAGACGAAAGTCGGTCGGGGAGATGTAAAGGGAATATGGTGGGTAAGGTAAAACAGACCAACCAACTTGCAAATGTTTTCGTGTCAATTTTACAGCATGAGGTATTGTGCTATCATGAAGGAGGACAATTTTTGCTAGGTGTTTGTCCTCAGATTTTCGTCCATATGCTACAATTGTTCAACATACAAGTTTGCATTTAGATTTAGTGTTTACCACGAGTATCCCATCAAACGCACAATAAAATCTTTCTTCAATGAATCTCAGGTTTGGGGGTGGGTTGTGGTGATTTACCTTTATTAACCTACTGACTTTTGCGTCATAGGAAACCCATTATCTATCACCTGTTATGACACGATAAAGAAAGATGGCTCATTTCGCTGCCTGGAAATATCACTCGTTGCGATGGAAAGACGATGTGTCTTATTTTACACTTAAAGAAATGAGATACCAAAACACTTCTTCTGCTAAGCTTATCTATCTTCTTTAAGTGGGGACATGTGGTAGCCTGTTAAGTATTGAGTTATTATGTCAATTCACGAGTGCTTAGACAGAGGTCATTCTCCACCAACGTGTTTAAAACATCTCCATCGATGTCCGATTAGCGCCAAGCCCTAGGCTTATCCTTCAAGCTCGAATCTCCGAACGAAACTTTGTAAACCAATTTCTTACTTGACGATCTGTTATGACATCTTGGTCATATATGCTGCGTACTTACGTCGCTGTCTTTGTAGCAGCATTTACTTGGTTTAACTTCAAAATCACATGTCGAATATGCAGCTTGAGTCTATAATGGTTATAAATTCATAATTTTACTGCAATACAAGTGATAAAACAACTCTATTAAATAGAAAGAGACCTTTTTTATTAAAATTAAAGCTAGTAAACCTAAATTTTATGCGTTTTAAAATGACCAAAAAAACGCTTCTAAATCGTATCCATAAAATAGGAAATTATTTATGAATCGACCTGATTCTTTAGAAAAACGGAAACAAAATTAAAAATTTGTATTATTTAAATCATTCAGACTACTGTTCTTAGATGTTATTCTCACCACGTTTCGGCCGATGTAACATGTGTCCTTCTATAGGTGCGTCTTATCCATATAGACCCGTAGCGCAATGGATAAAGTGCTAAGTTATAATAAGTTCTGAATGACACGCTTTTGGCCGTTGAAGTTTCAATCCTCAGTAAAGACAATACTGAGAATATAATTAAAAATTACTTAAGACTTCTACTCGGTAATGGCTGATGAAGGGTTTAGTTAAAAATTTCGTACAGATTCCAGAGTGCGACAAGATGCACCTGAATGAGGTCGGAGGTTACATCGGCCGAAACGTTTGGGAATAACATCCATGATGAAGGCAGTAGTCTGACAAATCTTAATAATACAAATTATACAGGGTGGGCAAAAATAAGTGTCCTATTTTTAAAAATTCATAACTTTTTTATTTATTGATTTTTTTTTTTTTTTTTAGAATAAGTAAAGGACCCCTTCCGAAGCAAGCATGAGCCGTATTAGCCCTAAGGAACGTACCCTCATTTAGAAAACATTATTTTTGCTTAAAAAACTCAAAACAGTGTAAAAAACAATACTTTAGTTTTTGTAAGTTTTAAGAAGTGTTTTTCGGCTAAAATTTGTTTTGTTTATTTCAAAAAATCTCGGAAGGGTCAGTCTACACACACATAAAGTTTGGTGAGTTTAACTTTTATTTTGTGGAAGTTATTCAAATTCAAGTTATTCAAATTTAAAGATAGGACCCTTATTTTGGCCCACCCTGTACAATACGTATCTAAAAAATATCGAAACAAATGAAAATAATATTTAAAATAAAACATTCAACGCTAGTTATTTATATTACAATTTAAAGCAAAACATTTTTTCATTTGAGTTCATGTTTAAAAAGACGACATATTAAATACCTGCCGTAAACGGCTATCCCATATAGTATCATATGAAACTAGAATACCCGTCCCAGAACAGGTAAAATGAATTCCTCGAACAGAACAGTTTTGCACTACTTTTCTGTCCCATTACGAAGATCAAACTCAAGATATAATGATATTAAACTTTTGTCTAAAATTAGTATTCTAATTTTGATCAAAATCCATTACATAATTTTAATTCGAACAAACATTTAACATTTGAGGCTTAAGCTTAAGGGGTCGTAAGAAATAATTGAAATTCAGAGAATCCTGACTAATTGATGTCTAATGACTATGAATCAAATTTAATTCAAATCTGATGTATTTAAATGTTCAAATTAGAGGTTGTGCCCATATTATACCCCCTAAACCCTTTAAAACGAACCAAAGAATTGAAATTTGTGAAACATTTGTTGAATGATATCCCATACCTACACTCAAAATTCAACGAAAATCGGAAGTATCTAAGGTTTCACAGAATGTATTTCGCACGCTTTTTTACCCCTTTTGCATGAAACTAAATCAAACAAAATATAACTCACATTTAAACCCCTTTAGCCTTGAAGCTGTCTTCCAAAATTCATCTGGTGATACCAGATCAGGCTGTCCTGTAGCTCCCTGAGACGAAATTCACCTACATTGACGTTTTTTGTTTTCTTTTTTTTTTTTTTTGTAAAACTTAATTATGTTCTACAAAACCAAAAACAAAAACAACAGCCCCTCTCCCTTTCTCCCTCCCCTTTTTTATTTTATTTTTCCTACCCTACTCCCGGTCCTGGATATGACCTTAAACTACATCCGATGGTGAGATCCGGCTTACGGACTTTGGGGAATGTGGAGCCTCCTCTTAATTACCATTGCTCCCAGGTCCACCCTGACCCGGAGTGGTAGTACCTGTTAGGGTCCCAACTATGGGTTAAATAGAAACAGATATTAAAAGGAGAAAGAAACAAAAAAGAGAAGAAAACAAATATACTTTAACAACCAAACCAAACACCATCAATAAATATTTGAACGTGTGAGGAACTTGAAGCATAAAAACTTTCACCAGGATGACTGCATTCGGTATTGAGTGGCCTGAAAGGGGTTGATGTGCCGTAAAGCGGGACAACCAAACTAGGCACCATGAATAAATATTTGAAGATATAAACAACTTGAAGCATAAAAACTTTCACCAAAATGACTGCATTCGGCATTAAATAACCTGAAAAGGGTTGATATGCCGTAAAACAAAACAACCAAACAACCAAAACAACCAAAATTCATACTGATCGGTTAATTAGTTTAGGCGTGAATCATGTACATATAAACATACCTAACTTTATACAGATAGAGATAAGTAGCGATCCAGACTCGATATCAATAAGTTCTTTCGATGAAAGGAAATCTAATTAAGTGTTTGGCATTTGATATTTCGCCGAATGCATGAACGCCAAACACCTGCGTCTATCCCGGTTCGTCCATCGAGGTCGATGGTTGGCGGCACAGTCGTACAGTTTGCGATTTCTGTCAAATGAAAACGTATTTGAAAGCCATGCAAACTGCATGAAAGCAACGGAAACAATAGGCCGACCGGCAGCTGATCGTGTCAATCGACGAAATGGAAAGTGGAAACGACCGGCCAACGATACAATCAGAAAAATGTGAAATCTTCAGCTGCTGGTCGTTTTCATCAAAAGGAATTACAATAGATGCATTCAGAAAGTCGACATTGGAGACAGGTCGATAGATATCTATTGCAGATATCATAAGTAAATAATAATATATACCAGTGGGATCTGCGTAAACTACATGATATTTAAAATTAGTTCATTAAAAATGTGTTTAGTATGAAACTTAATCTGTTAATAAGAAGGTTTTCAGTCAAATCATATTGACAATGGAAATAGACGAAATTTGACGAAATTACCGTAATTTCAGTATTTATTGCAGTAATAGGGACGAAAACCAACCAGCTTCAAAGCATATCAGATGTTTTGCGTGTAGGGCGGCCATTTTGAGACAGAAAATAACTTGTGTTAATAATTGCAGATGTTTATAGATTGTACTAATTTGCATGTGTAAAGACCGATTAACTTTCACTTTTATTTTAATCCGTAGTTTTAACTACTGGTTAAAATAAAAGTGAAAGTACTATTTTGCACACGTGTTGGTAATTTTGTCAGTCTTCTAACGGTGTTGTATGAGCAGTAGTTCCTTCTGAAATGTGGACCATTATGGTGACCTTATTACAGCTACATGAGAATTACATACATCTTTGTTTCTTACATTTATACTTTGATATATTTTGTTAACGTTTAATTATAGATTTTTTATAACGATTTTTTATTGTTAATTTCTCTCCCGTACAATAAATTTTAGCTATAAAAAATTAACATTTAAATGATTTTTGTTTCAAATATGACACATTCCCACAAAATGCCTATTTAATATAATATTCAATAAAAATTTGTTAAACTTCAAATTGTTTCACATCTGCAACGAGCCTGTTGGCAATTGTGAATTGGTATTAGTATGATATTGTAATAGTACCACCAACCTAGACCTGCCTTTTGCGAAATGGCATAACAACCAACTACTCCTGGTGAGGCAGACAGTGGACATGTTTCTCAGGTCATACGATCGATTATCCCTCATCACCATTCCATCTGTAATCCAGTCTGTGCAAGTGAGGGATGTCAAGTGATGGAACTTCCGGACAGCTGACTGTGAACAGAGCAGCTGCTAGCCTGCCACCCCGTACTCCGACAACCTGAACGATGCGATGTACTGTAAGATGCTGCTGTCTGCTGCTAAGAAGAACATCCTCACAGTATTCGCAAAGCCTATGTCCTCTGCTGGGACGATGAATGTGCGGGCTTACTGCAGAAGCACAAAACATTGAGGACAGGGACAAAGCATCAGATGAGCCATTCAGAAGTCTGAACGAGAAACTTAGACAAAGATGGGCAGAGACTGTGGAATCAATAGACTTCACACACTCAAGCAGATGGCAGACCCTCAACAAACTGACTAGAAGGTACAAAAACTCAAGCAGAGTGTCCCATCTCGCATTGCTACTGATGAGTAATGTCCGCTTCCTTAATGCAGACAACCACTTTACCAGAACAACATCAGAAAACGTCTACGAGCTGCTCAGGGCCTCAAGATGAGACTCTGACTTATCCACCGATCACACGACGCAGGAAATTGAGCAGACCATCAAATGCATGAGAACTGCCAAGGCACCAGGCATAGTTGGTATCCACGCAGAGTAAATAAAACATCAAAGTATGAAGGCAACCGACTGGCTGCGCTATTTTCTCTCTGCATGTCTTCACCACTCAAAGCTGCCAAAGATCTTGAGTCGTGCCAAAGTGATTGCCTTGCTAAAACTTAACAAACCAAGCAACGATTCCGAGGGATACCGGCCCATCTCACTGCTGTGCGTCCCATTTAAGCTCCTCGAACGCCTCATCATAGCTCGGATAATTCCAGTCATCGACCACCAGCTACCTAAAGTACAAGCTGACTTTCGAAGTGACAGGTCAACAACAAACCAGGTGGGCTTCTTGTGCCAAGACATAGAGGACAGTATTCAAGCGGGAGAGAATGCTGGTGCTGTCTTCCTGAACTCGATGGCTGCCTATGACACGGGGTCTACACATGAACCTTCTGGAAACTATCCCAGATAAGCACATGGTTAGCTTTATAATAAAGATGCTGAACAACTGTAGCTTTCGGCTATTGACCAGCAACGGCCAAAGCAGCAGAGTGAATAAGCTTAAGAACGGTTTCACGCAAGGTTCAGTGCTGGCACCCATGATGTTCAACGAGTACATCCATAACTTACCTACAACAGCATCAAGGAAGTATAGTTGCGCAGTGACCTGACCATCTTACTCTACAATCTATCCAAGAAAGCTGTACAAGAGGGTCTTTCGGAGGATATGAGCATTCGGTCTTTGTACCTGAAGAACTGGCGCCTAAACCTGAAGCTCAAGACTGTATATACAATATTTCAACTTAGCAACAGAGAAGCAACCCGCGAGATAAATATCATGGTTGACAATGCCCGACTACAGTCCCAATCCTCCCCCTCGAATCTCAGCGTTAAGCTTGATAGAACACTGTCATTTAAACAACACCTGGGCAGCGCCAAGGCAAAGACCACCGCCTGTGCGGCACTTATATGCCGCCTAGCTTGTATAACATGGGAAGAAACTACAGAGATACTGCAGTCCACATGAGAAAAAGCTGAACGCTGCCCTCAATTACACCCTACGGACTCTCTGGGTGCCTACAGCCATCCAACTTACAAACTGGCTGTTCTTGCCGGCATCGCTCCAGCCAATATCAGATGAGAAGGAGCCATGCTGGCCCTCGCCTGGAAGACAGAGACGCGCCAATCCCATCTACTCCACAAGATCGTCCCGGAAAGACCTCAACGCGAGCGCCTTAAGTCCCGGTGCATCTTCTCCTTGTAAGCCCAGGAACTGCTCTGCAAAACACCAGCTGACACCGGCAAGGCTTGCTTGGTAAAGGGAAGATGGGAAACAGCAGAAGACAGTAGAACAATCCAGGCCTCACCACTATACCAATGACACCACGTATGTCGCTGGCCAGCCCCTGCCCGAAAGCAGTGGGCAACGCTCAATCGCCTGAGGACTGGCGTGGGACGCTTTGGCGAGTCGATAAAGAGGTGAGGCTTTACGGATGGTGCCCAATGCGAATGTGAGGACCCCTTGCAGACTGTGGAAAACATCATCATCAGCTGCCCCAAACACCGACCACCAAATGGCGATAGTGGCCTTATTAACCTGGACGATAAAACTTTGGAATTGCTTGCTGCAACTCAGCTGAAGGTCTAAAAAAACATACGCAAGAAGTGTGATGTTGCATCAGCACACTCGCTAAATAGGTAATCAGTATATTTGATGTTACGGGCGAGTGTCATGAGTGTTATCTGCCTAATTAAAGAGTCTAAACTTTTAAATCTGGTCATTATAATAGTAAATAAAATTGTTTTTTGATTCTCTAGTGTATTATGATTATTTAGATGCATATATTGTAGTGTTTTGTTGTACATGTAGAATTTGATGCCATCTGTTGAACATTTGCAACATCATTTATTCTTGTTCAATAAATATATATTTTTGCGAAAATCATTTATACTACTTTATATTACACCTATGAAACGTGTTTCGCTTTTTTCAAACTAATATAAAAAATAATGCATTTACGGGTTCAAATATTTCTTTAAACATTGAATCAGAACATTCTCTTTGTAAACGTACCTCGTATTTTTAAATGGATAAAGTAATGTTTAATTACCTCACAGATAAATATCTATGCCATTATTCTAAATGTATTTTCTGATATGTTACATGGTCTGTGGATTTGGGAACTCAAAATATAGTCATGATATTTTAATTTTAAATGGGATTCTTAGAAAATGGTTTTAGTGTTTTCATCATTTAAATTTTGATTTCAATAAATATTCGATGAATAGTAAATAGTTAATAAAATGATGATTCAATGCGCATTTATACAAATGACGTATAGACGAGCAACGCAGACACAAAATATCGTGTCTGATAATTTTATTAACAAAGAAATGCTGAACCGATTTTTGAAAGTAACGTTCAAGAAATACAGCCGACACGTCTTCGATTTTACCTGATATGTATACGAATTTTTAAATAATTCAATGCGTTTGTATGATTTGGATTATTCGAACTACTGTTCCTATCTTGGATGTTAGTCTGACAACGTTTCAGCCGAGGTAACCTCCGACCTTTTTCAGATGTGTCTTGTCGAACTTGGGAATCTGTACGGAATTTCGAACGGAATCCTTTATTTAATCCACATGGGTAGCTTGTTCTCGCTCCGTCAGCCAATTCCGGATAAAAGTCTTCGGTAATTCGTAATTGTATTCAAAGTATGGCCAGCACTGAAGATTGAACCTTCAACCTTCAGAAAACTGACACTTTGAACTGATTATTACTTTAGCACTTTATCCGTAACACCACGGCTCTGCAAATTACGAATTACACACACATTTCAATACCATGTAGATTATAATTCCTATTCGCTATCCTGCTTCTCCGATCACCCCAGCTGGCCTTTTTACATATCTATTCTTTTCTCTTATTTCTTATTTTTTTTATTATGTTTTCTTGTATATGGGTTGATAAACCTTACTGTTAACCACTCGAGTTAATGATGTTTTAATCAACTCAGGTACAAGACTTATTCTTTTATAAAAAGCCGTTATTGAGATAAAAGCGTGTTTCTATATGAGAGTATTTCCGAATGTAAAAAAATATTGAATTCTCCTCGTGCCATCGGACGCTTTCCTGGAGTATCCGGCTGTCCGTAGCTAAGTCATGGGCTTAGATTCCATCACTCGGTCGGCCTTTCAACACATCTCTACGTGTTTATCATGTTACCTATCGATAAATGCATCGATCAGGATGGGCTGTACCGGCCACTAGTTCGAAATTCCTTATCGGGAAAGGTCGGGACAGCCAACACTTCTATTTCTTTCTCCGAGGGCTTCGGGGTAGGCTCTCAGTGTCTTGTAAATCCCCCGACAGCCTGTAAATTATTTATTACGTTTAAAAGAAAAAAATGTATTGAAATTAATATATATTGATATTGTTTTCAGATATTTAGAAATAAAATTAGAGCGTGACATATCACATGATAAAACATTGCTCAAGTATATTGATATATGGTCTTTTTACTCACAATTGTTTTTAACGCGAAACATTAATTCCTACTTATAGGAATAAAAAGAGTCACGATACTAATGTTAAATATTAGAGTGGGTGGGTGGGTTGACAAGTGGATGTATTAGCTAGTACATATTAGCAACATATAAGAGAAAAGAAAAGATCTAAGGGTTGACTGAGTGTAGAACCTAGTATCTCTGGTATGGATATACGGATATGACGCCAGATGAGCAATACAGGAAGTTGTGGGCAAAGCCTTTCATTCAGTCTTGAAGGAGCGTCCAAAAGTTAAAAACGTTATAAATATGATCTAACGTAAACTGTAATGCGCTTAATATAATTGATTCTTTCTTTCTCTTCATTAATCCCTTTCTGTAATAAGACCGATGAAATCGACAACGGTAATGCTTAAATATAAGTTTATTATCAGTGAGTGTCTCGAATAAATATCACATTTTCTAAGAAGTAATCGGTATATATGCATAATTATTGAACTTATATGTCAGGCCCGGTGGTTATTCGGCAATGTTGTATAGCATACATGTATTATATGAACGTAAATCGTAAATATATGTGACGAGGTAAAAGTCAGAAACTACACTAGATACACTTACAAACCTTACATAATCCGATTCAGTGTTACACCTGAACTGGTTATAACAAGAACATACTGTTATACCCATTAATTCGGTATCACTGGAGACCAAGTTAGTGCATGGAAGTAAAAGAAACGACTTTTTTTTTTTTACTGGTATTTGTTTAAAAAAACAGTACTGAGATTATGTCGAACAGCAGTCAATCAAATATCCTTGTCCGTCTTTCTTTCGTTTTTCTTTCTATTATATTGAACCAGTTGATGGAGAGAGGGGAATGGGTAGTCAGGTCGAGAGAGTGCGAAGACGAGAGAAGAGAGAGAAGTTTTAATAGAAATATGTTACATTGGTTTTAAATATTTTATTTTGTTATCTATGCAACTAACATCTTCATGTAGACATAAGGGGTCAGTCTTATACTAATAATCTAATTGTTCCTGGGTTGATTTAGTCATAATTAATTTCCATGTTATTCCAGGACTATTCCTTTCTTACTTGTCGCGTGAGTTCGACCGGCATATTCCTCGAAATTGTCACAGGCCCATTTGGCGTAATGGTAAGAGTGTTTGCTAATAGACCGGGAAATCAGGGTTCAATCTTCTGTGGAGTCATACCAAAGACTTTAAAAAATGGTACTAAATGCCCCCTTGCTAAACACTCATGATTATAAAGTGAGGATCAAGGTTAAGTGGAGTAATACTGAAGAAATGAGTGGAAACCTCCCCCTACACCTTGGCGTAGTAGCTAATGAAAAGGGAGGTTTTGGTTCGCCCTCGAGTATGGTCGACCAATTATTTTCACTCACTTACACTCAAAGTTGGAAATAGCAAAAATTGAATTCATCTGAAAAAATAAGAATATTTAATACACGTGGTTGTTGCTATTACTTTAATGTATACAAAACTCCCGTTGATTGCCCAGGGCAAATAACCATTAAATTTCATCTGGGCCTACAAGAATGGTTACGTCGATTTGACCATCGTTTTTTTTTTTAGATATAACAATCATCAATGAACAAAGAATGTTAGAAGAGATTACACCGTAAACACATGGCCGCCACTTCCGCTGATTAATGAGCCTTAGCTTAATAACAATTACATCGTTAATTGTTGCATGTTGATCAGTAAGCGACAAAGAAGACATTAAAATAGTTTGAACTTAAGAAATAACTGTGTCAGAATATTTGTTTTCGTTTTCTTTTTTTGTGTGTGTTTTGTTTTTGTTTTTCTTTGCTGGTTGCTGAGGTGTTCTGTGACATCTGTGCATAGTAATTCGTGCTCTGGACAATGGATCTCAGACATGTTGGCGTCTAACCGGATATCTGCTATGCAATAGAAATCATCACGGCACCATCATGTCGGCCCGAATCAAACGGGCAACGCAAGAGTCTCATCTTGTTAAGGTCAACGGCGAACACGTAGTCGTCTTCCGAAGCAAAGCATTCCTTTTAATTAACCTGGCTTTAAAAAGCGTTAAATCACCGTGACCGCGCGTCGAATGAAACAAGAATGCCTATTAAAATACGCCCATCACATCTTGGCGTTAAGCAATGAAAATGCTATTTTCAAACTTACGCGTGGCAGATCAATCGACGGACGGACAAAACCTCTAATAGAGATGCATCGACGCAATTAAAACATATTATTTAAGCATAAGCGGCTGAGAGTAAAGCACGGGTAAAGCACGTTAGGGATGCTTGGAAACATCCGCAATAAAACGCGTCTATTCAATGTGTGCGTTTAGTGACGAAAATACTGTTTCAAACTTAAGCGTGATGGATCAACGAAAGTTATATTTTAAACTGAAAGATGAAGGATCAACGAAAAGGCTATTTCAAACTGAAGCGTGACGGATCGAAGAAATTTTATTTCAAACTTAAGCGTGAGAGATCGATGAAATTGCGGTTTCAAACTAAGGCGTGACAGACAAACTGGCTGTGATAATCTCTTATAGGATTATTGAAATATTCGGGTTAAGCGTTAAAATACTACTTCAAGCTGAATCAAGATAGATCGATCAACTTTCAAAACCTCTCATTAAGTCACGAGGACGCATTAAAAAACATATAAGAGAGATAGACTGGGATCAAGAGCACAAATTAAATAGATAGATAGATAGATAGATAGAAAAAACACAAATTCAAGAAATAGAGAGCGACGGAAAAAGCTACAAAGGTTGTATGTTCATTAGTGAGCCTTTGAGGACAAAAGACAGAAATCAGCCTTCCAGTTGGCCCAGTAATGGGCGAAAAAGATTCAAGATCATTTTCATTATTCAAAGTAATATACAATACTACTGACCTTGACATTGTGTCGCTTATCGTGATTGGAGACAACCGGATGCCAGAGAGATAGTTCCTTTTTCTTCCATTTACATTCTTTTATCTGTCATTTTCTTGGTAAAGGTTACATCACTTGACCTTCGACGTGAAAGGAAGACGAATCTGTGATAAGGCTTTTTAATAGATCAGTAAGACACAAAAGCCTGAGACATCCCGTTGCTTCCTCGAGAGATATAAATTGAGCTTCTATATTCGGACAAATCGCTGCAAAAGTAGGAAATTGAAAAAATGATCCACACACACGCACAAACAAAGACAGACGCACACACACATAAGCTATTATGAGTTCAAATTCCATTGTAGCATAATTGAGGAAATGTATGAACTCGTAATTTTCTGATGGAAGTATAAATAGCAACTTTTGAAAAACTAATTGTATACAATTAATTATTTTCATTAGGGATTATGTTTTGACATGAAATAATCACAAATAGGGTTGATATGTCATCAAACAGAAAACCATATATGCATGTGCTTTTACGTGTGTCTCATTTTTTAAGATTGCTCAATATGGTTTTAATTATATTAAGTAGAAAAATGCCCGTCCCAGAACCTGTAAAATTAATTCGTCGAACAGAATAGTTTTGCACCACTTTTATTTCTCCTTACGGAGATGAATTTCAAGATATAATGATACTAAACCTTATGTCAAGAATCCTTATTCTAATTTTGATCAAACCCCATTACATGATTTTTATTCTAGAAAATGTTTAAAATTTAAGACCTAATCTTAAGAGGTATTAAGAAGAAAGTGAAATCCGGAGAATCTTGCTTAATTGATTTCTGATGACTATGGATCAAATTCAATGCAAATCTGATATGTTTGAATTTTTTAAATGGGAGATTGTGTCCATATTATGCTTCATAAAAACATGTAAAATACTCTAAAGAAACTGAAATTTGCGGCATTTTATTAATTGATATTTAATACTTATTGTCAACATTTTACAAAATCGATGGTATCTTATGTTTTACGAAAAGAATTCCACATCCTTTTCACCCCCTTTGCATAAACTTAAATTAAACTAAATATAGCTAACATTTGGACCCCTTACGCCTAGTAGCCTTGTTCCAAAATTCATAAGGATCGGTTAATTAGTTTAGGAGTGGATTATGTGCATACACATATTACACATATCAAACTTAATAATACTACTAATGCTAAAAAGGTCACATAGCCTGGAAGCGCACGAGTGTCGTTGCCGACATCGCACACTGGCCATGGCCGTAGCGGCGGTGATTTGTTAAGAATCACCGTGTCTAGGGCACAACATATGGAAGGCGGTGCCCATCCCTCTCCTTCCGCTGCCTTCCCTGAGTTTTAGTCAGGTACCCATTTACTGCTGGGTGGACAGAGGGAGTTTTCAGACCCGAAAATTCACATGCCGTAAGTGGGATCGAACCCGGGTCGTCCAGCCCAAAGACACGTGCTTAACCACTCGTCCACAGGCCCTCCCTAATACTACTAATACTACTACTACTACTACTACTAATAATAATAATAATTGTCGCATGTGACAAATTTTATATAGGCGCCACCAAAACACTTTACAATAGAGTCTCTTTACATAAGAGGTACATAAAAATCCCAGAAAACAAAAGAATTTTTGTCTCACAACATATTCACACATGCAACAGAGATAGATTCAAAATCATGCGGACCTTTCAGACTCAAAATTATTCCTATCTCCTTACACAACAAAACAAACTTCACACCGACATTGCATAAATCATAACAGAGCACACAAACGCACAGCATACAGAGCACATATATACATACATATGAAAATGAGTGCGTGTGTGTAGACAAAACATATATATGCACACCTACCTATACATATTCGAACCCACATACATAAAGCGGAACAGATACATTAACATAAACACCACACACGTACACACACATAAAAGATCATGGAAAAATAAACAACTCTCATGAATTATATGCACTTATTTCAACACTCCTAATTCTATATCTAAACACTGAGTAAATAATTAACACGCTTCAGTAAACTAAAGTGATCTGCCCCAGTGTGAATTTTCACACGTACATCGCCTAGATAGTATAGCATTTCCGTTTTGTGTTTAATTTTTTGTAGTTGTATGGGGGAACTTTTTTGTTTACAGTTAAATGAAGTGCAGAAAAAGTATTTCTATTATTTTGTATATTCTGGAAACAATACTACACATGAAAGCCACTATCCTACTAATAACTGTAAGTCCGAAGGTAAGTCCTTGTTTACATGTTATTAATGAATGAAACACCAATAGCAACTCATGGGTAACTTATTTAGGGTGGTTTACTATCTTCGACGAAGTGGATATCAACGAAATCTTACATTGAAATTAAAAAAAACTATAAAACACTTTCACAAGTGTAAAAGTATACAGGTCATTAGATAAGTTTATTTTATAGCGTTTGCTAGCATCTATTTGTTGTAACATAAAAATAGAAGTGAAAAAACTTTAAATGGCGATGACGGTTTTGTCTAATAAGAAAAGTATAGAAAATAATGCTGAAATCTATTTCACTCTAATTATTTAAGTGACTTAAACAGGATTTTAAGAAAAGAATCGCTAAACTGCATTAGTGTGAAATTTCTATTTGACGTAAACTCTGACGGTGTGATTTTAAAGATTTACTGTACATGTATTTTAATAAATAGCATTTCAGTCTTCCTAAATATTCCGATTGTTCACACTAATCGCCTATATAAACATAATTAGTAGTTTTATGAAAATAAATTCGCCAAAATCTGAAAAAATCGAAAACGGTAATATCCCACCCAAAATTAAACTGAATATTAACATTACCTCGTTCAAAGTTTTGAAATAGGACGGTGTCTAGTTAAGGGTAGGGTGTACATTTGTATTACTTTAGATTAAAGGTCGAACAACGACGCCCATTTTCCCCTACACATTTGATGGCCTTGTGGTTCATTTTGTTTAAATGTATTTTTTTTATTTTCCGCAAATAAATATTTCAAAGTGTAGTATCTGTTCTCGGCATGCCAGCAATGTCAGACGTTTTAATATCGACGAACATGTTGCGTATATATAAGGAAATATTAAAAGGCAAATTAAAAATGTATATTACAAGATAATAATTCATTAAAAACTATTTAAAAAAATAAATATGCACTTTAGCAAAATCTAAAGCTGTTTATGAGTGTTTGCAAATTACTATATATATATATACAGTATTTCAAATTGGTATGCTGTATAATAGAATTAAATAAGCATAACTTGTTTTGATGCTAATATCTAAAGATAAGTGATAAAAACTTTCGCATTTATTGATTAATATATATAGAGAGAGATATAGAGAGAGAATGGAAAGGAGATGTATATATAGATTATATGTATATATAGATTATATATATATATATATATATATATATATATATATATATAGAGAGAGAGAGAGAGAGAGAGAGAGAGAGAGAGATAGAGAGAGACAGACAGACAGAGACAGAAAACGGGAGAAATAAATTATTACTTCATATAGATACTTATAAAATAATATATTAAGTATATATGTTTTGCTTCAGTATTTACTTCAACAGAGCTCAATATATGAGTAGAGCTTCGTAGTAGTAGTATTAGTAGTATTAGTAGTAGTAGTAGTAGTAGTAGTAGTAGTAGTAGTATAACTATGAAAATATATACTTTTCCACCGAAATAAAACATAAACGTTTATTTGAAGCTAACTTGTCATAAGTATAGTTTATATTACTGTAACAAGCCTCACTTTTTTACCTATTCCTAACAACACTGACCGATGCTTATATGAAAGATGCACATGGTTCACTCCAGAATGCTGATCACCTCGTAATAATGGTTGATATCACCCTTACTCCACCCTCAAACAGTAGCGCTTTTACTCAAAACAAAAATATATTACCAACGTCCTGATTGGGTATGACCTAGAGATCTCATCTGAAATGCATTTCGAAGTTTAACGTTTACTCTCCCAGCTAAACAGTGCACAGAGGAGGTACATGAATAAGTCAAAGGAGACATAGAAGTGTTTGCACCCACGCAAGAATTCTCATAGTACGCTTTACTCTTCCCAATGGTTCAATTCTATCTGTGGCGCTTCTGTTAAACATAGGCACCAAACATTCCACCGTTTTAACTGCCATGAGGCTGAAAATAGGTAAAAGTCTGTAGCTTCAAGAAACCACTGTTATAGTATAATATACTGAGGTGACTAGAAATCGTATCGCGCCACAGAAATTAGGAACTATCTATTTCTGAAAAATCTATAATAGTGTAGTAAACAATGGACAATCAACAATTCTTCCACTATCCAACCACAATGAAGGTATTTCCACACTAACTAACAAGGCTGAATTGCTTACCCACCAGCAGTCTATCTCAACCCCACCCGGGACTGCACAAACCACTCCCTCACTAATTTTCCATTACGGACGGAAATCGCACTTGATTACCTGATCTTCACCACTTCCTATGTCCTAGCTGTCATAGAAACATCGACACATCAAAGCATGTGGACGAGAACTTATCTTTGCTATAATAATATAGAAATGCTTTGCAGAATGTGTCTCTGTCCTCTAAAAACTCTATAACAAATGCCTTGCAGGGTCTTGCCTTCCTGATAACTTAAAATTTGTCTTTTTCAGCTTTCATGAACTCTGGCGAGAAAAATGACCCGTAAAATTATCACCCCATAAGTCTCCGCCTGCTCTTCGATAAAATATTTGAATCCTTAATCAATCTCGCGATAGTTTAGTACCTTGAAATTTCTAGGATTCGTTCTGACCAAAAGTATGGATTTAAGAAATCCTGTTCTACTGCGGGTATCCTAACCATCATATCTGAACTTGTATACCGAACACTAGTTAAGGCCGATGAAGTTAGGATGGTAGAGCTAGATATATCCAAGGCCTTTGACAAGGTTTGGCATGAAGACCTCAGGACAATCAACGTGTATGGTATTACTGGACGAATAGGAGGTGGCAGTAGCTAAGTGGTTAACAGCACGAACTGACAACCTGGGTGTGCTAAGTTCGAATCCAGTTCGTTCAACAGAAACCTTCACGGGGTCCCTCCCGTAAGTACCCAGTGTGTTTCTAGAAAAGAATTCAAACTCTAAAGATATCGCGGAAACCAATGCCAATCGTTTTATATATACGAATTGAATGAATGAATGAATTCCTGTATAATCAGATCTTCCTTGGCCAAAAGAAAGATCAAAATCGTGTTCGATGGCCGTACATCCAAATACCACATCAATGCAATGGATCATTGGACCTATATTATTCCTAGTCTTCATTAACGACCTCTCCGATACAAGCACGTCTGGGATGGATGAATTTGCTGATGACACCACGCTCTATATCCGGCAGCTGGACAAGGCAGTGGCTGAATCCTTGGAAAATACATCAAGTCTGTAGAAGAATTAGACCCAAAATTGATGGTCACATTTAATTCTACCAAGACAAAACTCTTTTTCTTTAACTACTATAAGAAACCTTTACAACCAAAGAGTGTCCTGACCGATAACACCCTTCCTGAGAATCCAATGTTTAAACTCCTCGGCTTGACATTCTCAGGCAATATGACGTGAATAAGGTACATAGAAAATACGGCCACGTCTGACGCAAAGAAGGTGGGCTGTCTTTACCGGCCTGGAAATCTTTTCATATCTTCCACTATACTACATCTCTATAAAGTCACCATTTTCCCATGCATGGATTATGTTGCCATATCTGGACTGATGCACCAACAACGAGCATTTCTCTCTTGGACAAGGTACAAAAATAATTTATAACTAAATAGGTTCCGCACTGTCAGCCACTGTCACATCACTGAAGTGTTGCATCATTCTGCTTGTTTTACGAGTACTTCCACGGAATATGCTTCGATGTAACCCTTACAGCAAAAATTCTTCGACTCACCCGACTAGAAGTAAAATTCTATTCCTTCACTCTACGCTAGTAACTTCTTTCCTCGAATCGTCTACCTTTCGAATTTCCTTTTCCCCGACCGTACCAACATGCAGAAAGTTTAATATAATGTGAACTAACATCTTGCTGTCAATGCCAACCAAGTTGCTGCCCTAAAAATCTGGCCCTTATTGCAGTAGCCCCTTAATTTTCAGTGGCAATCTATTTTGTTTGAGGCGAACACAAGTAAATAAAAATCTCATAAATGTTATTGACTAAATTAATAGGACGAAAAACAGATTGTTATGTAAAGGAAGTTTTAAATTTATTAGCAAAACTATGCAGGCATCCTCCATTCTATTTCAACAAAAAAGAATTCTCCAATTTTATTCATAATATTACTGATTAGTTCAATTGCATGGAATTTAATTCGTATTTAATGCAAACGTGATTGAATAAGTGTATCTTCTATTGTATAAATGGCAGTTGTCTTTGTGTATTTGTGTCTGTCCAGCTAAAAGTGTTAAAAATAACAAAACAAAGACCACAAAGTTGATATATTCTTGATCAGCGTTGCCCGGAATGAATATCTAAAATTTGGAAAAAATATTCATTATTTGCCACATATCTGGGTATCAGGTTTTCAGCTATTTGTATTTGTACTAACTAAAGGGTAGTAACTCTAATTATTTTATCAAGGAGTTATGCCGACTCATTACTCGAGAAATCTATATAAGCGAGAGTTGTCTGTATGTATGTGTGTGCGTAATTCCAAGAAAGAGAGGAATGGGCTTGGCGGAGAAAAAAGAGGTGGGGGTAGGAGGAGTAAACGGGAAAGGGAGAACGAGATAAAGGTAGAGAGACGGATAGAGAGGGGAAAAGAGATAGAAGTTTTTATTGTCCCAGGCAATGCCGGTTAACCCTACTTGTCTTATTTGAAAATAAGATTGTTGTTGGATTCGTAAGTGGATTTTAAGGAAAACGTATTACTAAAAATATGATTTGTTACAGCTTATAAATTCTGCTGCATTTTGCTATGTACAATCAAATATAAAAAGTAGAGGAGTATTTTCATTGAATTTAATAGCTTTCTTAACAAAAGCTTCATACTTAAAACTATTAAGTAATTTATGCCAACGATTAGTTCGTGTTTTTAAAAAAATATATTTTCAATGAATTTTACTACTTAATTTTGAATAATAATTTATTTTATATTAGTCATATTTAAAGAAGAGTGGCAGAGTTTTTACTCTCTAATTCAAACCTACTCCCACTCTACCCATCATCGCCTGGACATAATTTAAGATATTTTTATAGATTCACCGGAACATAATGAGAATAGTGTGGTCCATCACGTAATATGTATCGCACCACCGACTTGCGAAGAAATTCAGAAAAACAAACACAATTACAAATGTACGTCTTTCAATTAAATTACATAAACGTTCCCGAAATTTTATGTTTTAAACAAAACATTCGTGAAAATGATTGCTGTGTTTTTATGCACTATTCATATATGTCACGTTAATATTGGTTTGGTTGTTTTGTTTTATGGGTTATTGATTACCGGATTAGGTCATTTTGGTAAAAGTTTTCATGCTTTAAGTTCGTTATATGTTCATGTATTTATTCATGATGTTTTGTTTGGTTGTTTTGTAGAGGAAAACTGTCGTTTTTATTTTCGGCTTTGCAAAACATGATTGAGTTTGGCAAAGGGAAATGAAAAAAATAACATTAATGTTAGGTACATTTTTGGTCAGTAAGCTGGTATTAGTCTTTAATACTACTGTTACATACTGTCCCAATTAATTTTACCTTGGCCGGATTTCTTCATCGTTGATAGCTCTGCCGTGGGTTTCTCTTCCTTCGTCATGTGACCTTCTGTTTGCTGGCGTGGAGCATCGGTCACCTGAAACTGAAAACTCTCCCCACGGGAAAGAAAGGACTTCGACGATAATTGCAGAGAGTCGTGAACGATTTATTGGTCTGGATCTTCTTTTACTCGGTCGGGAGAGAGTGGTCATTTAATGTTGCTTCTGCTTCTTCTTTTCCTACGGCTAATTTCTATCTTTTTCTAGATGGGGCGAGATGTCGATTTCTGTCTCATTTTTAGAGACGCAGTCTTAAATTATTTGTCTACATCTTTGGACAATTTCGTCATCTTTATCTCACGTCGATCTGATCGTTTCGAGTTCCCGTTTTTGACAACAACAAGTGACGTAACCGTCCTTTGTCCTGTCTTACAAATCATAACCAGAGCTGGCCTGACCTTTATTAAACCTCAACTTTTGAAGTCGGCCAGTTTACCAGTTGTTATGACTTCTTGGGATTACTCATTCTGAGAACAAATCTATTTGTCCCAAAATGGATGACATTTCGACCTGCACTTAACTCGAACAATGTTCACCCCTCTCACAATCAAAACTAGTGGACCTACACGCTTTTAGGCATACAGGGTCCCTCATAATATGACACTACCATGGTTTGACGTAAATAAATAAATATGTCAAATAACTGAATAGATTTTAAATATAAATAATATGTAAAATACCAAACAATATTGTTCAATTTTTATTCTCAACAAACATTTTAAACGTTTATTTTGCTGGGTTTTCCGTCTTCTTGACTATTGTAAGTGTTTATTGTTGTAAAACGAATTGTAAGTTAAAAAGAGGTTCGTTTTTATGTATGAAAGTTTGTCGATCTGTTTTTAAAAAAAACTTTTTAATACTTGAATGATAATAAATAGCACAATCTATCACTTTACATGATCTAAAACGTAATTTTTACATTTTGTAACAATGTAGTTAGAGTTTGGGGTGGGGTTAAACTATTATTTAAGTCCCCACTCCCAATTAGTATATTTTTCCACGATGTAGCAATCTTTTTGTGTGAATTTAGACTATTATTCGAGCTATCATAATCACAAAAAACATAAGCATATAGCATGGGAGCAAATGGTAATGAATAATAATCTATAATAAATTATGAATTTATATCTTAGCAGAACCTGCGTACTGTACTATTTTGCAATATATTCTTCTATTAAAACTATTATTTATTTTCCAATTATTACATTTTCTACGGCGTAGCAAATATTTTTTATGTAAACTATTATTTAAGCCGCTTTAAACAAAATAAGCACACAGCGCGGTGACAATGGATAAAGAATTCTTGAAAATACATTGTTTGTTTTAAATATTATTTTAATGAATTTCTTCGCAAAAGTCAATGTTTCCTATTGTAAAATGAGTTTTCTTTTCCTCGAGTATTAAATTATTAACTGTTTCGGAAGCTTTTTACGTATAATTGATCCGTTGTCTGTATGTTACCCGTTCTCTTGTTAGCAATCCCTACGGAGAAATGATTACTATTTGAATAATTTAATACAAGCTTTTCTTGAAACCTTCACATTCTGTAATATTTTGCTATAACTACCCGGTGTTGCCAGGAGTCGTTCAGCTATCTTTCGTATCGATTTTATTCTTAACTAGACCGTGTGTGTATCGAATTATTTTTTAGTTCAAACCTATTTCATTTACGTAAAAGCTAAATAGGATTCGGCTCCCAAACAACTTATTTCATAGGTAAACTATTTTTTAGTAAAAGAACATAAAATGAAAAAACGCTTATTATTATAGTTATTGCAAGTTTCACCATACACGTGAAACGCCAAAACGAAAAGTCGCTAAGAAACATAACTACAAATAATATTTTTTTCTTTAAAACGAAAACTTTATTTTTGTAGTTATGTTTCCTAATGGTGAACTTCAATTAATAAAATAGAAAGAAACACGAGTTTAATAGTTACATTTAAATAACTTTAAATATAGATTTTTCAAAAAATCCAGGGCAACGTCGGATAGGGACCGCTAGTGTATCATAAAATGTTCGTTTATGTTCCAGACAATAACTCTAAAAAGGCACAATTTTGACTCATCTGATCACAGTATGCTATCAAACAACTTCGTATCAAAATTACAATATTCTACTGCAAAATGTAATCTCTCAGTAACATTAGTTTTTGATAAATGCTTTAAGCAGAAAATATTTCGGCGCGTTTTTAGGAGTACGTATTCATAGATTTGCAGTCGTGGCATAAGCAGTTCTGACTCCGAACGGAGAAAGACAAATAAAATTCCCACTTTTACCGAAATATACAAATATAAAAGGCGTTCTTATTTTTGGGGGCAGACGACTTTTTAATCAATTAGAAAAATCAATTACCGACTTTATAATTTTTGCAACTGTTCATTTTGAATGATCGATACCTTTTGCTTGTATTACTTATTGAGGGAATACTTTTTGGTTAGTTTTGGGTTATTTCAGATTAAAAAGAAAAGAATATTTTTAAAATTTATTTAACGTAAACTGTATTACAAACGCTTGTTTTACGTATTAATTTTGGGGGTCGAAGTTTATTTTCTTCTTTTTTTTTACACAAACTGTCATTTGAACTTTCTATTTCAGATTTTGTTATCACCGTATTTTAGTCTTAATTTTTTCATGAGTGCACAGAAGAGACTAATTTTTAATTTTTCGTTGTTTTATTTTTTATTTTTTTATTTATGTAACGAAAACTGTGATAATTTCTTCTTTGAACAGAAAAAAGTAATGTTTTTTTTTTAACCTCCACCCTCTGCCAATGATTTTCCCCCAATTTTTAATTTTTCGTTGTTTTATTTTGTTTGTTTTTTTATTTATGTAACGAAAACTGTGATAATTTCTTCTTTGAACAGAAAAAAGTAATGATTTTTATTTTTGCACCTCCACCCTCTGCCAATGATTTTCCCCCAATTTTTAATTTTTCGTTGTTTTATTTTGTTTGTTTTTTTATTTATGTAACGAAAACTGTGATAATTTCTTCTTTGAACAGAAAAAAGTAATGATTTTTATTTTTGCACCTCCACCCTCTGCCAATGATTTTCCCCCAATTTTTAATTTTTCGTTGTTTTATTTTGTTTGTTTTTTTATTTATGTAACGAAAACTGTGATAATTTCTTCTTTGAACAGAAAAAAGTAATGATTTTTATTTTTGCACCTGCACCCTCTGCCAATGATTTTCCCCCAATTTTTAATTTTTCGTTGTTTTATTTTGTTTGTTTTTTTATTTATGTAACGAAAACTGTGATAATTTCTTCTTTGAACAGAAAAAAGTAATGATTTTTATTTTTGCACCTGAACCCTCTGCCAATGATTTTCCCCCAATTTTTAATTTTTCGTTGTTTTATTTTGTTTGTTTTTTTTATTTATGTAACGAAAACTGTGATAATTTCTTCTTTGAACAGAAAAAAGTAATGATTTTTATTTTTGCACCTCCACCCTCTGCCAATGATTTTCCCCCAATTTTTAATTTTTCGTTGTTTTATTTTGTTTGTTTTTTTATTTATGTAACGAAAACTGTGATAATTTCTTCTTTGAACAGAAAAAAGTAATGATTTTTTTTTTTTTTTTTTTGCACCTCCACCCTCTGCCAATGATTTTCCCCCAATTTTTAATTTTTCGTTGTTTTATTTTGTTTGTTTTTTTATTTATGTAACGAAAACTGTGATAATTTCTTCTTTGAACAGAAAAAAGTAATGATTTTTATTTTTGCACCTGCACCCTCTGCCAATGATTTTCCCCCAATTTTTAATTTTTCGTTGTTTTATTTTGTTTGTTTTTTTATTTATGTAACGAAAACTGTGATAATTTCTTCTTTGAACAGAAAAAAGTAATGATTTTTATTTTTGCACCTGAACCCTCTGCCAATGATTTTCCCCCAATTTTTAATTTTTCGTTGTTTTATTTTGTTTGTTTTTTTATTTATGTAACGAAAACTGTGATAATTTCTTCTTTGAACAGAAAAAAGTAATGATTTTTATTTTTGCACCTCCACCCTCTGCCAATGATTTTCCCCCAATTTTTAATTTTTCGTTGTTTTATTTTGTTTGTTTTTTTATTTATGTAACGAAAACTGTGATAATTTCTTCTTTGAACAGAAAAAAGTAATGATTTTTATTTTTGCACCTCCACCCTCTGCCAATGATTTTCCCCCAATTTTTAATTTTTCGTTGTTTTATTTTGTTTGTTTTTTTATTTATGTAACGAAAACTGTGATAATTTCTTCTTTGAACAGAAAAAAGTAATGATTTTTATTTTTGCACCTGAACCCTCTGCCAATGATTTTCCCCCAATTTTTAATTTTTCGTTGTTTTATTTTGTTTGTTTTTTTTATTTATGTAACGAAAACTGTGATAATTTCTTCTTTGAACAGAAAAAAGTAATGATTTTTATTTTTTTTTTTTTGCACCTCCACCCTCTACCAATGATTTTCCCCCAATTTTTAATTTTTCGTTGTTTTATTTTGTTTGTTTTTTTATTTATGTAACGAAAACTGTGATAATTTCTTCTTTGAACAGAAAAAAGTAATGATTTTTATTTTTGCACCTCCACCCTCTGCCAATGATTTTCCCCCAATTTTTAATTTTTCGTTGTTTTATTTTGTTTGTTTTTTTATTTATGTAACGAAAACTGTGATAATTTCTTCTTTGAACAGAAAAAAGTAATGATTTTTATTTTTTTTTTGCACCTGCAGCCTCTGCCAATGATTTTCCCCCACCCTTCAAGCACCGACAAAAAAGGATGTCCAAATTAACCCTTAACATATTCTTTTGCCTACGCAAAGGTAATTGCTAGCGAGTGAAGCTCGTTAACGCCCCACTATAATGTCTAGTCTCTACGGGCTGTGCCTTGCGGTTTTTATACTACCCCCTCAAAAGTCTCCGGTGAAACTCGGAATTGATGATGTAAATACTGATTTTATTTTGGATACCGATTCCTAAAAAGTACACCTATTTTAATTTTGTTTGATCTTTCTTATGGTTGGTCTTCAATATATACTCTGTTCATCATTAGTTCTGAACACTTTAGCCACAATACAAAAAAAATGTCTGTATGTTTATATTGCATCGCCTTCTCTTTTATTCCTATAACTCTGCTTTTTTGTTATTTGAGAACATTTCTTGTCCGGCGATTTTTTTTTTTTTGAAGCGTATCTTATTTATTACTTTTAGCTGGATTCAATATTAGTAATAAATGTTCTAAATTCCCTTTGATGAATCTCTTATCTGTATCTATATGAAGTTAATTATTTGTATATGTTTATATATTTTTATGTACAGGATTCACTCCTAAACTAATTCATTATGAATTTTAAGACACACCTGCTATGCGCAATTGCGAGTAATGTAGTCTACATTTTGTTTTAGTCTTATGCAAAGTGGGTAAAAAGGAATGGGAGCCGTTCGTAAAAAATCAGCTACATCCGATTTTGTGAAATTCTAACAATAGGTATTAGAAATTAATTAATAAATATTCCCCAAATTGCATATTTTTAGTATTTTTAAGTGATTTAGGGAACATGATGTAAATACGACCTCACATTTGAAGATTCAAGTATATCAGACTTACTTTGAATTTTGGCTATAGTAATTAGTGAAAATAATTAAGCACGATAACCTGAATTCTAATTTATTCTTAAGCCTTAAATTTTAGGCATTCTCTAGAATCAAAACCATGTAATGGGTTTTGATCAATATTGGAATAAGTATTCTAGACATAACCTTTAATTTAATATCTTGATTTTAATCATCGCAAGAGAACATGGAAGTGATACAAAACTTTTCTGTTTTGGGGAATTCATTTTACCTATACTGCGACGGGTATTCTAGTTATAAAATTAAGAAATAATTAATTCTTAGTTGAATCAAATTAACAACGGAAATAGTCGTATTTTGTCGAATTACGGTAATTTTGTAATTTATACTTTGATATATGTTTGTTATTGTTAAATTATTTATTCGTTATAACTGAATTTTATAGGATGTTCACTGTTAATCTCTTTTCTGTAAGATAAAAGTGTGAACGAAACTGATTTAAAGAAAAGAAAAGCACATCTGAAGAAGCCTAGAAACAAAGAAATATAAATATCGACGTGGGGGTGGGGGGGATAGTCCGAAAAAAAATGCGTAATTACCAACCTGCATTATTACGAATATTGAATAATTGAAACGTTTTTTGACATTCGTCATTTCTAATATAAATTCAAGATAACAATAATGCCGCGTGTAAATAATATCATAAGCAGACGACGACTGTCAGCGAGGACAATATTAATTGGCCTTCTCCCCGGTGGATTTATTAGCTTTGTTCCGGAATCGAGTGCTTTCTGCCTTCTCGGTTGACTGCATTGTGAAACCGGAGTTTCTGGTCGTTGTTCACGCAACCAACAATGCGACAGGACATCCGTGTCAGAACGAAGGGGACACCGCGCAAAGTTAACTCGCTCCGTACAGTCTTCTACTATGAAAATTGATATAAAGTCTTTTTTTTTTCTTTTGTTTCCCTGGATATTCATACAAATAGTCAGACGGTAACCAAGAAATGATTATTGGGCACGTGCACGGTCGACAAATACTGGACTTTTTCAGTGTAACAAGGAGGTTGTGATATAACGGACTGATCTCTACGTGTGCGTGTTTAAAAATAATACTTTTGCGCTTACAATATTATCTACGACTGGACAGAAATCCGTCCAAAATAATTTGATTCATCATATATCATCTCGTCTATATATAAAGTTGTAGTTTCTGTCTGTGTTTGTTTAAAAGGTTTTGAAGATATAACCCACTAATCATATATATTTTTGAAGTACATTACCATAACAATATATATTTTTATTACCCAGTGTACTTGACTAGTTGTAATTCACGTCTCTCTGTTTGTTCATGAGTTAGGGTGATAAAACCCACATAACAATATATATTCTTATTACCCAGTGTACTTGGCTAAATATATATTTTATTTTATCAGAGGGGGCGCGATCATATCTTATCTCTATATATAACGTTGTGTTTTCTGTCTCTCTGTTTGTTGGAAGGTTTAGAGATAGACCCCCATAATCATGCATATATTCTAAAACTACATTACCAAGTGTACTTGGCAACGTAAATTTCCTCTTTATCAAAGAAAAGATGATTCTATTGTTGGATTTGTGATCGCGCATTAAAAAGGAAATATAACATTTTACTTTATTGTATTTTATTTATAAATTATAGACATTAAAAAAATAAGAATATAAATGTTAATGGGAGGTGACGGCGGTTAAGTGGTTAACGACACGGATTGGCGACCTGGGTGTGCCAAGTTCGAATCCAGTCCGTTCCACAGAAAAACTTTCACTTATGATGTTGGCAACTTCACGTTGTTCCATCCCATAAGTACCCGATATCTTCCCAGAAAAAATTATGACTAGACTTATATCGTGGAAACCAATGCCAACAATAGAATCATCTGATTCATGATAAATGAATGAATAAATGAATGTTAATAACTGTTCAAGGCTTGGTGAACGAGTGCATACGAGTTTTCATTCTGGCTCGGAAAATCCCGGACATGATCTTTAATCTGAAGATTAATGAATATAAATGTATCCAAATTTATTTCAATAAAGGCACTATACCTACCCATATCCATAGGAGCCACACCCAAAATTAAATATTATAAAACGTAACAAATAATAATTAAAAACGTTATAGGGTATTTTGAGGTTTGCTCGTCAGGACATGGCTCGTTCCTTCACGAATAACGTTGTGTTTTCCTTCTTGTTATAATCAATCCTCAGGGATTTGTTGGAAATATTGTGTGTTTACCAAAAAGAAAGTGTTATTGCAACTTCGTTTATTAGACAGAATTTAAAGAGATTTATTCACCAGATGAGTCATTGGTCTGTGCGTGTCGGGTTCCTATACTAATACATCTAATTACCTAGTGAATCTGCTCCCATCTGCTTTCAACCTCCCTCGCTCTGACTGGGTATGACTCAATCGCTTGAGAAACTAAAAAGGTTTGCTACGCCATTATATTTACAAACTGTGATATATTAACAACCCTTGATGCGAGTGCAGATGACCAAACAACTGGGCACCGATCCGCCTTTGCACCGAACGTCCTCGCGGGACTGATACACTCGACTGGCTGCATGATTTTCACGTTACGCATTCGATTTCTGCTATGACGCTCACATGTTCTGATTTAGTTGTATTCTGTTTGTCACCGTATACGAGAGAAAAACAACTGGGTTGACAAAACGTTTACATCGAAGTGCGTAGTGACAACACGGGCACAGTGTGTGCAAAGCCATGTGACCCTTATGAGATGTCGTCTCTTTAGTCGCATGGACAATTTTAGTCACTTCAATAGAAAAGAATTTGAACAGGCGCTCGACTCAGATTTGGAAATGGTCAATATATTACAATGTTTTTCAGCAAAGTATATATTAAAAGAAAATCTAAAAGGGACGCTTTATTGGATTTGCTAGGTTGTATTTACACAGCTTTGCCCGGAAATCTTTTTGTTTCGTTCCTTGTTTATTTTTGTGTGAACACCGCTGATTCAATTTTTGTAAATACATTGACCATACACAAAAAAAAGACCGAAGAGAACATCGGCCGAAACGTAGTAGAAATAGAAATATCAATAACGTGTACACTAGTGCGAAGAAAAAAATCATAATTACTCATCACCACTATCACCGTCAGAGTTTTTGATCACTCCTAGAGGAGGAACCCCTCCCTGGTTTCTGACACCTCATTAGTGACGGTCATTCAGATTTTGTTACCATAGTTGCCACGCTATGCACTGTGGGTTAGCGATGCTATATGGTCATAGCTAAGTCTCCATATATAGCACCTTGTATTCACAAATGGTCACCCATCTGGTATTGGCCAGGCTCAACGTCGCTTAACATCGGTGATCTAACGGGAACCGGTGTGTCAACGTGATTATGCCGTATAATTACTAACGTTCAATAATTAAAAAGTTTCTGACATTCATCTTTTCTAATATCATTTGACCGAACACCCTACTTCTACACCGTCTTCTATCTGAATTCTTCCTGGATTTCATCCAAGGGTATGATACATACGCAAGCACAGTCTGGTGGAAGGGGTACGTGTTGTAATCTGCGTCCGCATCTTCCTATTTTCTGTTAATCACTGAAAGCAAATAAGATTCTTCGCGAAATTCTAGTGCCACTCAATCAATCTAGGCTGAAGAATTTCATTTGTTGATTCTCTGATTGCTCGCAGCTTTAGTTTTCTATCGAAACCAATCGAAACTTGTCATTGTCCCGACATCATGTCATTACCAGGCAACACGACGCCTTGATAAACGTAATCATTATCGGCGAAATTTTAAATCGAAACACTGATCGGTTTCATTGGATATCTTGGAGATGGCAGAATTGTTAGTAAACAATTATTCAAGACTTCAAACGAGTCATTCAAACATTACATTTTTCTTATGAAAATTATTTTCACAGCATCAGTTCTCGGTTTATTTAATGCCGAGTCTATTTATTTTCGTAAAGTGTTGTTTTATTGAAATCGCTCCAAACAAAGCATGAAGCCACTTGTAAGAAGCTTGTTAGAAAGATTATTATCGCAAAGAAAAGAGATGCTTATTGACCTTTGTCTTTAAAAGACCAAGGCTATAGGTAGGAGGAAAACAATCAAGAGGAAGAGAATTACAAAAGCCCGCAGTTCTTGGAAATAACCTACTGGAATAGGAAGCGGTATTACAATGAGGGATACAAAACAGCGAATTAATGGAGACCATTAGACCACGGAGGCAAACGAGCTGGAACAAAGGAAGCCAGCATGATATCAGACATTTCTGAAGAACACATCCCATGATAGTATTGATAGAAAAGACTGGGACTAGCAACATCACGTCTGTGAGAGAGTTTATGTTTCAAGTTCTTAAAATCTTCAAATATGTATTTTTTACTACTTTTATTCGCCCCAAATAACACACATTCTTACTACTACTACTACTACTTTTACTACTTCTACTACTACTACTACTACTACTAGCCCCTCTTCCTACATACTCTCGTCTTATGCGCCATTCATCGCCAAGCATACACTGTTGCTACTCTCATTTTTATTTTGCTTTGTTTTTTTTTTATTTTTGTTTGTTTTACTTTTATTCAAACTAGTCATAAAGGACTACTGTGATAAGGGTTCAGACTTACACGGGACATCTTAGATAGGGAGTTGTACAGAAAGATGTTTGTTTACATTACATTTAAATCTCTGAATTCTGGTACAGTCTGCGAAACAGGGAGCAAGGAAAGATTGGGACCCCCTAGAGTGAAGGGGTAAAATGATACTGCTAATCGCGTTGGTCGAGGGCATTTACGTTGAGGGGTACGAGTGCAGCAAGTTCGTCGGAGCACATTCCGTGGAAGTACTTGTAAAACAAGCACAGGGAATGTAGCATTGCTGCTAAGGGACAGGGTCCGGAGTTTGGTAGACAGTGCGGAACCTATTAGGTTAGAGACTCCTTTCTGCACCCTGTCCAAGGGGGAGAGACTGTATTTCTTGTGTTCGCTGTTACTAGTTACCTATGATGTAAATGCATGTCTATATTTTTTACGTGTCATAACTTAAGGTTAAAAGGATAAGGGGCATGGGATGGATAGATTGTCAGAATGATGAAGAAGATGAGAATTGAAATTGATGAATGGAAAAAAAATACTTATGAGGACGGTTTATGAACAGTATTTGTTTATACTAGAATCTGAACACGGTCATGTCGTAGCATGCTGGTAAGCTGTCCCGTTGTAATGTGTCTCACAGAGTGATTTTCACATACAAAAAAAATAGATGTAGTTTCGTGTCATTCCCAGTACAAATTATATTGCACGCATAGACTAGAGCCTGACTAAAGATTTCACACTGTCCAAAGCTCTCAGTGTTCTTTAGCAAGGGCCGTGTTAAGATGTAAAAGTTTGAGTGGCACCTTAATGGCCAGACGTGACTCCAGAACGGAAGTCGACAAAACCACGAGACTTTCAGCTGGAGATTTCCTGTCTCTTGTCTGACGATATTTTAAAGATGGAAGACGTGTCCAGATCGTCGTCTCTAATTTCCTCATGACGAGCTATCTGTCTGTCTGTCTGTCTTCCTCTCTCACGCAAATAACCCGTCCCTCTTATTTGTGACTATTCTTCTCTATTTGATAAGCCTTTATAAAAAAAACTAAACATCGGCGTCCGAGTTCTTGTATCCAAAGACAAGCAAGAACGTGGGTTCCCGACGACGACACAGGCGTATTATGATCTATACATTCACCGGTTAGTAGAAACATCACTAGATTGGGACGGCCCAGTCAGGTGTAGTTTAATGTGATAACCAAGACACGAACATTCAATAAGCTTGCTAATTTCGTAAGTAAAGTCATTTAAGTAAAAGAGGGTATTTTACCAAGAGAAATGAAGTACATTTTACTTAGAACAAGTTCTTTTTTACAGCAAACTGCTACGGTTGTTATTTTATACAAAAAATCGGTTCTTCCATTAACGAGGTTCCGTTTTTCTCCAAGATTATTTGTTTAGTTCGTCTGCTTAACGGAAAATCAATTTTTTTCTTTTTTTTTCTTTTCACTTGTGTTCATCCTAAACAATACATATTGCCAACTATGATGAGGGGGTAGATTTTAAGTATGAAGTTGTGTAGCGAGATGTTTTTTCTCATTACATTTTAATTTCTGCATGTTGGTACAGTCGGGGAAACGGGTAGTATGGAGGGAATCCCAAAGGCAAGTGGTCCGAGGAAAGAAGCTATTAGAGTAGAAAGTTTTCTGGCATCTGGGGACCTCTACAGTGAAGGGATGTGATTCTGCTACTAGTCGGGTTGTTTACATACGATTAATTAAACACAAGTGGCTTACATATAGCTGGGTAGAAATTGCGAGTTCGTGTCTTTTCCAATAGTATTATTTTATAAATGGTTACCATATGATTTAAACTCAGAGAGCCCATTCTATTAGTCACGAATTTTTCGATTAAGCCATTTGCACATCTTAAAATTATTGGAAGGTTTGAAAAAATAGAGAATTCTTAAGATGAAGACAGGGTAGTGGGGTCGAAGGGAGTCTCAAATTTAGGAAGGAGTCAAACACGTAAGAATGCTAGAAGTCAAAGTCGAATGTTTTAATCTACGAAGAATCAACAGACTGTCTGAATATTGGAAAACTTTTAAATAAGGAGTCGGAATCGGAGTCGGATATTTCGGAATTTTAGGAGCCGGAGACGGAGCTTATACATCCCGACCCTACAACCCTTAATGCGTCTATGCAATCTATTACAGACTTAAGCGTGACAGACCGACTGACAGATGAAACCTATCATAGACATGTTAAAATGCATCTAAAATAAGATGCATCAATTCATTCTACTCGTTTTCCGATAGAAATTTGTTCTCAAACTAAGCCTGACAGCCCAACAAATCCAACGACTGTAAGAGATTCTATGTAACCTCTAGATAGAAGACTGTACGAATTGATCTACTTGATGCCCACACCACTTCATTCGGACACAGATGCTCTGCCACATTATTAGTGACGAGAACAACGACCAGAAGCGCTATAACGCATTCAATGGAGGGGGGGGCATACGGCACGCGATTCCAGAACAAAGTTAATAGATCGAAGCGATTGTAAATTGCAAATAATATTTTGAAGAAAAAAATCGCTAATAGAAATGTAGAGCGCGGCGAATTCGTCGGATGTTTCGCATCTAAGACTAATCGGCTATGTTTTGTATCGCTTCTCTACACAATAAACCTAACACTAGGGAGCGAGGATATTGGTCTAATGGATATCGTCGCGGACGATGGAATCTGCTAACTGAGCTCAAATTATATCGATCTATTGTGTTTAATAACGCACTAAGACCATTGAGAAAAGTCTGAACTCACATTTTTTCCCGTCCAGCTATGAATCAAATAGCAACTAGTTTTAAATTAATTGTTGGCAAAAACTATTATTCTTATTCTTTTTGTGTCATCCAGCAATTGGTGAAACAGTCATTATGTTTTTTTTCTTAACGCTTATTGTATATACGGCACAAGAAACCTACATATAGTCTATGGTACTTAGTCACTGGAGCAGTTGTGCTTTCCCATTATCAAATATATATGATTATCGTTTTTGTTATGAGTGCAATTCAAACCATGTTATCCGTGAAATAGCAGGTTTTCTGCTCTAGATTCGCCGTATTCTTATCTATGCCCATGTATTTAAATAGGGCAACCTCGAGAAGAACGTTGTTCCTCACCACGCACAGATGGTCATTCACTATGAAGAAGCTATATTTACCGCATTACATAGTGCTAGGGTGCATGTAAACCAGTCTAGGAAACGCCTGCAGGTCAACTCGGAAAGGTGCTACACCTCTCTAAACTCTTTTCCCCGTTATCATAGTTCATATTTAAATGTGTGCATATTACTTAGCAGTACTGTTTTTGAAGTTTACTGTAGAATGTTTTCCCAAACACTAAAATGCAGTATAGACAGGCAGTATAGATAATATCTGAGTAATCGAAAAAGAATATATACAAAAAGAATTTTTTACTAAACGTAATAACATTTATTTTATACCGATCTACATAGTTTCACAGTTTTGAAACTTTTTGTAAATGTTTTTTTTTTATTTTAGAATTTGTTCTTAAGCCTCGTATGACTTAAAATAGAAAATCGCTGAACACATGGACCTATAAGCTTCGAGATATTGCAAATTATTTTGAAATAAAGAAAAACTTTAAAACAGTTTCCGTAAATTAAAAAAATACACAGATAAGTAGAAATTTAAATTCTTAAGAATTATTAGTCATAAATTTCGACTTATTGCTTGTTACTAGCAAGGCATTGAAAGCAAGAAATGTCGGCGGCCATGTTGGATTTTTACTTGTTAAAATGGCAGGTATTGACGATATCTTATGTTGAAACAATGAAAAATTTACAAAACGTTTAAGAACTTTAAAACTATGCAAGTCAGTAGAAAATGTAATGCTCTTCCATTTGTCTCCGCTGTTAACTCAATAGCATGATTACCCAAAAGGTTACTTATGTATTATTGATAAAGGGTGGTATCAGCTTCACCAGTTCCAATATACGAATATGGAATCTGCTAGTCGAGCACAATGATATGCGGGAAAAATAATGAATAAAAGGGGTTATTCCACATTTCCCGGAGCTCTAAAATAAAAAAGGGAAAAAAGTGTCTAACCTAAAAGATACTACACAGTCTGCCAAGCTCCAGCTTGTGTCACATCGCCACAGTGTTTGCATCCCTGTGTTTGTCTTAAAAGTACTTCCAGGAAATGTGCTCCTATGAACTTACAGTGCTTGTACCCCCTCCCTCAACGAAAACAACTCCGACTAACCCGACTCTCGACAAAATCCGACCATTCACTGTGAAGGTACCTAGATGCTAGAAAACGTTATACTCTAATAGCTTATTTCCTTTGACCGCTTGTCTTTTGGAATTCCCTCCTTGCTCTCTGTTTCTCCGATCGTACCAAATATGCAGAAATGTAATGCAACGCGAAGAAACATTTTGGTGCACAACTCTCCACTTATTTACTTCCCTATACATCTGGCCCCTATTACGGTAGCTCCGTATGTCTCGGTAGCAATTTGTCTTGTTTAGGGTTAATAAAAGTTTGAAAAACTGGGACGTCATCGGGTTATCAGTAACACTGGAAAACGATTCTCAACATATCTTTAGAGTTTGATTCTTCACTGACCCCAGTTTTCTTCAATTATAGCGTCTTTTCATTTAAATGCACTCTCCGTCTAATCACAATTGTATTGCTTGCTCATAAGTAATAAGACTCATCATTAGTTTGATATCCACTTTCATTCACCTCAAATAAAGCATATTGTCACCGATGCATAAGGACTAAATTTATAGGGAGCAACCTGAATGGGGAGTTGGGCAAAAATATCTTTGTTCACATACTATTTAAATTTCTGCATATTAGGAAACAGTGAGCAGTAATTGAACTCCAAATGCAAGAAAGAATCATCCAGAGTAGAAAATCTTCCGGTATCTATGGACCTCTATAATAGAGGAATGGGGTTTTGCTGCTATTCGAGTGGGTTGGAGTTTGTTTCGTTTTTTGGGGGGGGGTACAAATGAACTAAGTTTATCGGATCACATTCCGTGGAAGTACTTGTAGAACAAGCACAGGGATGCAACACTGTGACAGAGGCTGGAGCTTGGCAGCCAGTGCAGGACCTATTATTTCAGATATTCTGTTTTGCACCCTGTGCAAATGGGAGAGGATGATGTTTGATACACCAATCCGTATGTGGCAACAATACTCAAGGCACAAGCGAATGGTGGCTTTGTAGTGATATATGATGTTGTCAGATGTAAAAAGTGTTCTCGCCCAGTAGAGGGAGCCTACCTTATTTGTATCTTCTATGTACTTATTTAAGGTTGCATGAGATTGTCAGTTTAAGAAGTTTGTACGTTTGACTTCCGGGACGTGTGCTGCAGAGAAAAGCTAAATTAGTTATTTTAGTAATAAACTTGCCCTGCGGAACACGTGGAAATTCTACGGTTGTTTCCTTCATTTATCTGTATAGTTTAACGTTTACAATAATATTTTCTTGAAATAATAAATGTCTGTCAGTTTCAATATTATTAAACAAAGAAAAAAAGGGTGACTTCTTCCGTAAAAATGAATGTCCATTATCAACTAAACATTATTTTAATAAATAAAACGAATGCCACTTGTTTAAATTGATTATTTAAAATTGTAACAATTGTAGATAACAAATTATATTGAAATAAAAAGAATAAAAACTGTTAGTTTTTATACGGAACAACAGAATTCGATTTGGCAACAATACATTTTTAAATACGTAGATCTAGATTTTTGCAACAAATAATCACCAATCACCATTTTGTATTTCATGTATGGTGATAGGACGATATTTCATTGTGTAAAATCAATAGGAGAAGTGATAACATAGAGGCAAGCGAAGTAATACACGTATTATGATACATACGACTTTTCTTCGTTCACTCCCGGAAAGTATTATACAACAGTAACATCAATGGGTTACAAAGATGTACTAATAACGCTTGATATAAATAATATGGCTGTCTGATGCGAACTGACATATTTTTCAAAGGGCAACTTAAAGTCTGGCACAAGGATTCCAAATATAGGAATCACTAGCTCTCACAAATAGTGTCGCGGTCGTTACGGTATAGTAGTACATGTCAGTGACTCATCTATTGGTTAAATAGAGACTATTGTTTACAAACTATTTGTTCATAAAATATACGCCTACAAAACAAATTAATCTACACATGAATCGTATAAAAACAAAAAACGGATTAGGGATAAAATGACCCAAACAACGATTGATATGGTTGTATTGCAAGCGACCTCTGCTGCTCAAACATGTGAACAAGTAAATTGATCTTGTTTGCTTTCGCTTTCTTTCGATATTTTTTCAATCACCAGAATTTTTAAAATGTAGAATTTCAGTGTTTGTATTATTCAGCTTTAGTCTCTCAGTTCTGAAATAAATGCTTATTTTAATATGGTAATATGCAAAAGGTTCAGTCCCATAACTTTGCTGGGTTCCACCTTACATAAGACTAAAAGTGAAACACTAACTTGTCCTTGCATTGGAGAAGTCTCCTCTCATTTCTGGAAGCATTCTTCATCTCACCTTGAAGACTCGAAAAAACAAAAAGGATTTTTAATCGCTTACTTTATTTGATGTTACAATAGTTTCTCGCATTCTTCTATTTCATGTACCGTAAGAGTCAGCGCTGAAGATCTCTTTGCTGTTCATGCTAAAAATTCCGCTCTGACGTTTTCTCATTCCTTAAGTATTTGATGGTTCGTTTCTGGAATCTATTTAATTGTTATCGTTTTTTTGTTGCATGCATGAACAAACCCATAAATCAATTTGGTTTGTTTTTACAATCTTGCATTATCGTATTCGAATTCTATCAACGTATTCTTCACTAAATTCCAAAATTTTATTTAAGACATTTTTCGTCACAATTATTATCACCGCAAGCCGCCTAGCGGCAATTTTGTTACAAATTCTGCATACCATTTTAAAGCGCGAAATATTATAAAATAATTGCCTGATCAATAACAATTTTACTAGATAAAAGTTGTGTTTTATGGACAGAGAAACAGACAAACTTACAGACAGAGGGGCAGATACACAACAAAAACTGTATAGATACATATTTAAGAAATTGAAAGTAAATTTATTGCAGTAAAACCTTTTGAAAATGTTGTTGTAAACAGTAACGATCGATGAGACGTCAATGATGTTACGGTGTTTAGACGTTAAAAAAGAGATAACTTCAAAGAACTTTTCTTTTCCTTTCTTTCTCTCCATACCTAAAACAAAAAGAAACATAGCTACAACATAATAATCTTCAAGTCTAATGTAACTCAAAACTTGTCAAGCTGCCCTTTTAAGTAATAAAAGCGTGCTATTTTCATCCATTGTTTCCAATCCTCTCATAGTATTATTCATCATCAACTGAGAATCTCACCAACCCTTATTCTCGAGTGGCTTTTGGTCTTGGTAAGTGGTGACTAATTAGTATTAAAAATTCCAACGATGGTACACTTTTTTTATTGTGAAAACAGTACATTACTATAATAAATATTCAATACGATCAATTAAAAGTAAGACACATGTATTTATTTCCGTGGTGACTGCTTATCAGTACGAGACAAAAAGTGAACACGAGTTGCATGCGTGTATGTTTGTCGAAAATGTATAGACAAAATGTCACCGCAGAAGAAACCTTTCAGATATAAGTTTAGGAGGCAGTTAGTCATATTCCTCTCGTAAACAACAGAAAGCTGTAGCACCTTATCTGAGGGGTTGTGATAGTTATTTACTCCCTCGCTAGGAGTTAAGCACAAGGCCAGTTTTATCTTACTCCCACAAGTAAGATGTGACCCAAGCTCGGGTCGAGAAAGTGGGGTTTGAAAAGCCAGCGCTCGAGAGGTGAGCACTCTGGTCATTTAAAAACTGCCTGGGCAGCCCCGTCGGCATTCCCCGGTACGGGCGCCTCAGACAGTAAGCAATAAACTTACTCCTCCCCAAAGAGGGGAGGCGAAGCCTGGGGGGGGGGGGGTGGACCTCCTAGAACTGCACAGGACAGGCGTGCAGTATCCATCGGAACAGATACTACACTTTGATCTTAGCCAAAAGGCAGTTGTGATATTTATTTACTCCTCCCGGAGTTAGGCACAAGGCCAGTTTTATCTTACTCCCACAGGTAAGATGTGACCCAAGATCGGGTCGAGCAAGTGGGGTTAAAAGCCAGCGCTCGAGAGGTGAGCACTCTGGCCATTTAAAAATTGCCTGGGCAGCCCCGTCGGCATTCCCCGGTACGGGCGCCTCAGACAGTAAGCAATAAACTTACTCCTCCCCAAAGAGGGGAGGCGAAGCCTGGGAGGGTGGACCTCCTAGAACTGCACAGGACAGGCGTGCAGTATCCATCGGAACAGATACTACACTTTGATCTTAGCCAAAAGGCGTTATTTAACCCCTACCCACAATAGGAATATGTGACACAAGGTCGGAAAGTGGGATTTGAAAAGCCAGTGCTCGAGAAGGTGAGCACTCTGGCCATTAAAAATTGCCTGGGCAGCCCCGTCGGCATTCCCCGGTAGGGGCGCCTCAGACAGCAAGCAATCAACTTACTCCTCCCCAAAGAGGGGAGGTAAAGCCCGGGAGGGTGGACCTCCTAGAACTGCACAGGACAGATCAGACCCATAGACCGGCGGAAATCAAGCCCCGAAGGCCAAGACAATACCGATCTACGAAGTGCAGCATACATCGGAACAGATACTACACTTTGATCTTAGCCAAAAGGCGTTATTTAACACCCACCCACAATGGGAGTATGTGACACAAGGTCGGAAAGTGGGATTTGAAAAGCCAGCGCCCGAGAAGGTGAGCGCTATGGCCATTAAAAATTGCCTGGGCAGCCCCGTCGGCATTCCCCGGTAGGGGCGCCTCAGACAGTAAGCAATTAACTTACTCCTCCCCAAAGAGGGGAGGTAAAGCCTGGGAGGGTGGACCTCCTAGAACTGCACAGGACAGACCCATAGACCGGCGTAAATCAAGCCCCGAAGGCCAAGACAATACCGATCTATGAAGTGCAGTATCCATCGGAACAGATACTACACTTTGATCTTAGCCAAAAGGCAGTTGTGATAGTTACTTCATCCGAACATTTGTCAATTGTGAAAAACTTCGCCAGGAGTCTTAACTGGGTTATTTCCAACATATTTGATATAAAAGTATGGCAATGAACGATGTATGTGTTTTCTTGGTTGGTTTGAAGGTACACCGTTTGAGATTTGCTTCCGATTCATACATTATGTGCCGATAAGTGTTGATGACTGATTGTGAAACGTTTACCATTCAATGATTTCTAGCGCCGAATTGTACGGATGAATTTTCTTCACTCTCTTCCAGTTCCGACAGTTTATTTTTATGTATTATTTGAGTTATTAAGACTACTATTTTGATCTTTGATGTTACTCTTACAGCGTTTCGGTCTATGTAACCTCCAACCTCCTTCAAGTGCGTATTGTCGAACTCAGGAATATTTATTTTTAACTCGGAAATCTGTATAGAATTTCGAACGGAATCTTTTATTTAAATCACGAGGTTAGCGTTCTCTCGTTCCGTCAGCCATGATCGGGTAGAAGTCTTAAGTAATTAGTAATTGTACACTTAGTATGGCCTATACTGGAGATTTAACCTTTACATTCAGTAGGCTATAACTTAAAACTTATTATAAGTTAGCACTTATATATGTTGAACTACGGGTCCGCATAAAGATTCCTAAATTCAACAAAGCGCACCTGAAGAAGGTTGGAGGTTACATCAGCCGAAACGTTGTGCGTATAGAATCCCAAATGAGAACAGTAGTCCGAAAAATCCAAATACAAATTATCAATCCTCATCTAAAAAATGCCAAAACTCTTTGTTTCTGACTTGTTACCTGTGTGGCAGAATGCGTGAGCTTTTGTGGAGCTAAGTACTTCCCGTTGTATTCGTAATCCTTATGCCAGACGTATTTCAAAAACAGTAATTCTCTGCGTTTTGAAATCACTGAGTGCACCTGTGCCTCAGTCATATTTGGAGAACTGAAGGTCGGTGTCAAACCAATTCAATGGCAGGTGCATGTGATGGGATCAGAGATCAGACCAGTCGTCGTTCGAGAAAATCAGTTATGAAACTCAAAAATAAACATTTGACAAAGCGTACACTGATTACGTCTGTATTCCCCCTTTCTCTCTTTCTCTCTCCCTCTGTCTCTCTCTCCTTCTCTCTCCCACTCTCCCTCTCTCTCTAGTAAAGAGATTGAAAATAAAGAGACTGGTTTGAAATCCGAACGAGTAAGACGCGTTTGTCGCGCGCTTCGGAATGTTTCTTTTCAAAATATAATAAATTATATTTTTATATAAAAAGTAAAATGGTTTGTTCCATTATTACATAATGTTTGATTAGCAGCACGATGGTCCCGACCAAACAGCCAGCCAGCCAGTCCCAGAAGCAGACGACAGTGACTATTGTCAGACGATGATTGCTCACTGGCCATAACAAGATGAGACATTGCACATACGTGCACATGTTGTCACACATCGTCCCGTCGTCACATAAAGCCCGGCAAAGATCGCCCAGCCGTCCAAAGCAAACGATGTCGCCACATTGGTGCCAGTCCCAAGAGATACCCCTTCAGTCAAAGAAAGTAATATTGCCACACTTGTTCTTGTACCTCAATCTGGAATATCCGTGTGTCATCATTCCTTATATCTGATTATAAGTTTATATTGGGGCGTGTGGGTAGATAATTGTCGACAAATTAACACTGTAGAATTATGTATGCCAATCTTGTGATCCTTTAAACCTGAGGTTTCAAATGCGAGGACACAATCGGGACCATCATGTGATGAGGAAAATAAGCAGCGGTATGGAACGAGACAAGATAACTGCAGTATTCTTAATAAAAGTCTCAGCAACTCCAGGAGACATGAAGTCCAGCTTTTACCAGAAGCCCACGTCTAGCGTGAAAGCTATTTTGCATCAAGTTCGCAGATGAGAGAAGTTTCGTGGATAAGGAACTAGAAATACTATTAATGCCCTTAAAATTGATATCGTATTTAACTTGGTTATTAAGCAAAGTTCAGTTTTGTTAATGCAAAAGTGTGAAAGAAACAAGAGAAACGTTTTAAGAGAATATTGTTTGCAAAAATGGTTTATTGCTAGCCGCAGAAAGGCGATCTGCGAGTCACATGTGGCTCACGAGCCGCATGTCTGACACCGCTGTATGAGATCCTATTTTTTGTTTTGACCAATAAAACGTAGTATTTGAGATTATATTGTTATAAGGGAGTCACTACATCACGACGCCTTGATGCACTGAAATAGTGTAAATTATTGGTAGCTGTTTACGTATTTCTATGAGACTCTACCAATCAATATGCACGCAATTGGTATATTCTTTTAGAGAGAAATAGAAACTATTCTTCCGGCTAGTGATTATAGTGAGAAGCCGCCCAATAAGATCAAACAAGGTTTTATGATGGGGTAAAATATCGGAAATCTATATTACTGATTTCGTTCCAGGTAAATCAGAAGAAGAAGACGTTGACATTTATTAGGTGCGTCCACGTCTCTCTATTAGAGAGACTGTCCGTCTGTCAAGCTTTAATTTTAAATGGCTTTAGCATTTGCGAAACGTTCAGATTTAATGGACGGATTTTAGTTTCGACATTTTCAAGTATCCTTGACAATCTTTAGATCTACCAGTCCTTCCATCTGTCACGTTTCATTTTTACATAGCATATTATTTAGTCTATCACGCTTAATTCTGAAATTAGATTTTCTTTGTCTGTCACATGAGTTTGGAATAGCATTTCAGATGCATCTATGTATATCTATTGAAATATATGTCCGTTTGTTTGCGGGTTTCTCCCGCTTAAGTTTTATAAGAATTGTCTTTGTATCATTAAGACTACATTTCTAATCGTGGGTGTTATTCTCATGTATCCAATCCTCTTCAGATGTGTATTTTAGAAATCGAGAAATCGTTGTATTGTGTTGTATTGTGTTGTGTTGAGTTGTATTGAGTTTTCTTGAAGAGTGTTGCGTTGTATGATGTTGAGTCGAATCGAGCCGGGTTGTATTGTACTGAGTTCAGTCGCGTTGTATTGTGTTGAGTTGAGTCAAGTTTTATTGTGTTGAGTTGAGTCGAGATGCATTGTGCTCAGTTGAGATTAATTGTCTTCAGTTGAGATCTATTGTTTTGTTTTGAGATCTATTGTTTTGAGTTAAGATCAATTGTTTTGAGTTGAGATCTATTGTGCTGAGTTGAGATCTACTGCGTGTAGTCGAGATCTACTGTGTTGAGTTGTAGTATATTGTGTTGAGTTGTAGTGTATTGAGTTGAGTTGAGTTGAGTTGTAGCGTATTGAGTTGTAGTGTACTGCATTATAGTGTATTTAGTTGTAGTGTAGTGTATTGAGTTGTAGTGTATTGAGTTGTAGTGTATTGAGTTGTAGTGTATTGAGTTGTAGTGTATTGAGTTGTAGTGTATTGAGTTGTAGTGTATTGAGTTGTAGTGTATTGAGTTGTAGTGTATTGAGTTGTATTCTATTCCATTGAATTGTATTGTATGCAGTACAGTCATGTCAACCCCTCTCAGATAAAAGATTGTAGGATACATACTCTTGATTATACTCTATAAGATATTTTAGTTAAGGAAGTCTCTAATAATCTATACTCTAAAACGTTTCTCCGGATCTCCTGGACACTGATCCATTTTAATAATAAACCAGAAATCGAAATAAAATATATGTTTACTCTCAGTTTCTCTTATATTGCCTTTTTAAATCGTGTCTTTTCGCACAGTTTTTTCTCTTCGTTCTTTTTTTCTGCTACTAACTCCATTTTGACACTTACTGTTGTTGTTACGTTTCTGTTTTTCTATGTAATGCATTTACAGACGCATATGTTGGTATCACTTATTTACACCTGTAGTTAATATTCTACGCCTATTACACACCGGTGTCACTGTCTGGTTCATCTTGTCACTCTGACATAGTCTTCACGACAGCCAAAGAAAAATATAAATAATTCGAATCATCTGTAAATATAACAATCTGATTTTCATAAAGACGTGTTGCATTTGTTACGTTAAGAATAACGTCAATTAATTAACTAATTATTTAATAACAAAGTCCGTATATTTATCTCATTTTCTCTGTAAATGAATTAACTGAACTAAATATCAACCTTAGTTTACTGCCAGTCAGGTGATCTATATCCAGATATGTTTTCAATAATCATCTACTTAATTAAACTAGTATGATATAGTTATTGTGCGGAGAGAAGTGTTCCAAGTGAGTGGTCATGTGGATAAATTTGCAGTGACACCTAGAGGATCGCGCCGATTGGTAAAAACCACTATAGTGACTAAATGGGGCGAGGATGCACTAGCAGAGTCAAATCATTATAAATCAGCTAGAAACAAGGCCGTCATGTGCGCAATACCTAAAAGGCCCTCTTTTGTACAATCGGAGAGTCGTAGCAAATCGATCATTTCTGACGGCGCCTGCTGAGAATGGCACCAGTTTAGCGAATGTTATTCCAATAGGAAGTATAGAACAAAAATGAAAACTTTTCTGTTATCACTACTCTATCCTTTTTATGGAAATTGCTCCAGACAAAGCATGAAGCCACTTGATTTAAGGGGCTACACAAATACTACTTCAATGTCAAAAATATCCAACAGTAACTGCTAGATGGATGAATTCCGACCCAGAAAATAGCAATTCTTACCCCGTTGTCAGAAACATCGCACAGGGAATGTGAGGACTAAAAGACACAATAAAGGAATCGAAAGTTACGAGATTGCCGAAAATAAACCCAAGGTCTACTTTTCACTCTCCTAAAGTATGCTCTTAACGAGACAATCAACAATTTCACAAACGCAAGCATTGCATGAATATCAACCTATCGATAGTCGTACACATATTTTTGTCAAGCGGTACAATTACAGTACATGTAGCCGTGATTCTGTTCGATAATATCTTGTATACTACAGATATGAAAAACTGTCTCTGAACTGAAAATACAGGTTTTTTGAAAAGGGAAAAATAGAACAAGTTCTTATCAGTTTTGATTTCCCAGAGAAGCAACTGTGTAAGTTCAAACATTATCGATGATGGGGTATAATATCGGAAATCTATATTTCTGATTTCGTCCACAATAAATTGGAGACGCGAGTCATTTATTCTGTAGACTTGAACACGGGCTTGTCTTCATTATTTGCATGGTTAAATAACATTGTTACATCTTCAATAATTACGTGTGTCTGCTGATAAAAAATATCGTTTCTTTTTAATGCACGTAAATACATTTTACAATTAAACAAAAATTTCAATTAAAATCTTAATTTATACATTTATATATATATAACTCAATGTCTGTGGGTGTGGTCCCTATAGAAAAAAAGGTTAGAAAATCTACATAAAATCAAAAAGTGTATTATGTAAAATTAACCGGGAAAGATAATGGAAGTATTCCCGAATGTCTACGTGCATCTTAAGGGGGCCATGGAGCAGATTTAGTGGGGGGGGGTCACGTTTTTCAGTCATAATTTGGAAGGAAATTACTGTAATTTCAATGTACCGGAAATGACTCGGCATTTTCTTTCAAAATTATATAACGTTTCTTTAGCTTCTCTTTGGAGATAAGGCAGAACCTTGGAAAGGGTGGTTTTAATAGTGTTCTGTGTCTCAATAGCGCTCTAAACAGGAGCAATACATGTAAGATTACAGTATTACATTTGGTAAGTGGTATATAGTCATCCAAAAGTGCTCAACATCCTAGATAAAGCTAGTGTGTTTAAACGTAGCGATCCCGGATGAAATAACTTCTGTCTTTTGTTAACTCGATGTATAACATTTGGTAAGATGTAAAAGTTAATCCAAAGTGCCCAATATCCTATATAGAGCAATCTTACATAGAGCAGGTGTTTATAAACGCCGCGTTGCCCGGGACAAAGATTTTTACTGTATTTTGTTATAATATTGTATACCAGAAAAGGGACTCTGCGTTGCTCTGGAGTCAGTGCTCAATATCCTAGAAAGAGCAAGTATGCTTACACGATGAATTGTCAGGAAAAAATAACTTCACTGTGTTTTTATACTGTTGAATACAAGAAAAGGTACTCGGTGTTGCCTGGGTGCCATAATAGTAATATTACAATATTACATTTGGTAAGTTGTATGAGTTAATCCAAAGTGGTCAATATTCTTGATAGCGGAGATATGTTTACACACCGTGTTGCTCGGGTGCCATTATCCTACAATGTTTAAAGTTTTTTTTTTTTTCAGTGTTGCATACGAGATGTTGTCCGGAAGCAATGACTTAATAAAACAGTATTACATTTGGTAAGTGGTATATGTTAATCTAAAAGTGTACACTATCCTACATAGAGAAGGCATAGTTAAATTCCACGTTGCCTGAATAAAAGATATTCACAATCATTTTACATATTGCTGCATACAATAAAATGGTACTCGACGTTGTCCGGAAGCCATTACAGTAATATAAGTGGGAAGAGAAGGATGAAGGTAATCCGACGTGATGGGAAAATGAAAAAGGAAAACCAAAAAATGGATGTTTTTTTATGTGTACATCAACGTTTCGTCTTTATTTATAAGACTTCATCAGGATGATAATATAGAGAAAAAATGTCATGCAAGTACAGATACATGTAGGGTAGACATATTGGGAGGAAAAATAAAATGAAATAATGGCCACTACTGGGTGGACGTCCGTACTTGTTGAAGAATAAAAATGAATGGTTTTTTCTCTATATTATCATCCTGATGAAGTCTTATAAATAAAGACGAAACGTTGATGTACACATAAAAAACATCCATTTTTTGGTTTTCCTTTTTCATTTTCCCAGTAATATAAGTGTATTACATTGGGTAAGTGGTATATCTTATGGCAAAAGTGCTCAATACCCTAGATAGAGCAGGTGAGTTTACACGCGACGTTGCCCGGGAGAAAGAATTTAACTGTGATGTTTATACTGTTGTATACAATAAAAAGTACTCGGCGTTGCCCGGGATCCAAACTAGTAATATTACAGTATAACAATTCGTGGGTCTGTCACGCATAAGTTCAAGTACCATTTTCACGAGTTTAAAATACCATTTTCGTCTGTCTGTCACACTAAAGTTTGAAATACATGTTGGCTAAAGTTTCAAATTTATTTTAGATTCATATATGCATCTTTGAAAGAATATGTCAGTATGTGGGGCTGTGATGCGTCAGTGTATAAATAGCATTTTCATCGATAAACACGCAGATTGAAAGAATATGTCAGTATGTGGGGCTGCCATGCGTCAGTGTATAAATAGCATTTTCATCGATAAACACGCAGATTGAAAGAATATGTCAGTATGTGGGGCTGCCATGCGTCAGTGTATAAATAGCATTTTCATCGATAAACACGCAGATTGAAAGAATATGTCAGTGTGTGGGGCTGCCATGCGTCAGTGTATAAATAGCATTTTCATCGATAAACACGCAGATTGAAAGAATATGTCAGTGTGTGGGGCTGCCATGCGTCAGTGTATAAATAGCATTTTCATCGATAAACACGCAGATTGAAAGAATATGTCAGTGTGTAGGGCTGCCATGCGTCAGTGTATAAATAGCATTTTCATCGATAAACACGCAGATTGAAAGAATATGTCAGTGTGTGGGGCTGCCATGCGTCAGTGTATAAATAGCATTTTCATCGATAAACACGCAGATTGAAAGAATATGTCAGTGTGTAGGGCTGCCATGCGTCAGTGTATAAATAGCATTTTCATCGATAAACACGCAGATTGAAAGAATCTGTCAGTGTGTGGGGCTGCCATGCGTCAGTGTATAAATAGCATTTTCATCGATAAACACGCAGATTGAAAGAATATGTCAGTGTGTGGGGCTGCCATGCGTCAGTGTATAAATAGCATTTTCATCGATAAACACGCAGATTGAAAGAATATGTCAGTGTGTGGGGCTGCCATGCGTCAGTGTATAAATAGCATTTTCATCGATAAACACGCAGATTGAAAGAATATGTCAGTGTGTGGGGCTGCCATGCGTCAGTGTATAAATAGCATTTTCATCGATAAACACGCAGATTGAAAGAATATATCAGTATGTGGGGCTGCCATGCGTCAGTGTATAAATAGCATTTTCATCGGTAAACTCGCAGATTGAATGGGCGCGTATTAAGAATATCCGTTCTTGTCTTTTAAATAATTATCTTTGATGATACTAAGAATGAAAATGTCACGAAACCGTACTATGAGAGTTTCTATATATTCTTTATAAAACAATTTTTTATCATCAAGTCTTTCTAGCCAGAACCGAGTCAGATACAATCGCCTTCTAACAGGTTGGCGGGAAAATAAAAATCAATGGCGGACGCAGATGTCACGAAAAACGTGATGACTGACGGAAGTTGCGTAGTTAGCGCCATACAAACAATTTTGGGTCGGAGCAACAAAGGAAAAAAGAGAAAAAATAACAAAACTTGTTAACTGAAGCAAATAACAAAATGGCGTTAACATCCTGGCTCTGGAATATCGAAGTCCTCGATTCTTCAAGACATTCTCGGATTTAATTCAAGATTTTCTACTTTCATTCAGTTTTGCTACACTTATTAGGTGTTTGACTTGATAAATATATATATATATATATATATATAAGTAAATTTCGTGTACAACAGAATGGTAGGATTAATTTTAGAGGAAGCATTATTAAAATCAATGAAAAGACGAGTGGGGAAAAAAAAAGGAAAATTGTTAAAATTACCTTAAGGCCTTGTCGTCTGACCCTCTGAGAGGAAACGTCAGAATGGTAAATTAAAAACTAAAAGTCGAATGAGAAATGAAGGGGAAAAAAAAAAAATAAAACTTATTTCAGTTGGAGGAAACGATTGAGAGGGGGAAAAAAAAGTAAATCTCTCTACGTTATGGTGGCTTTGAATCATTAAAGATCTCCAACTGATGTTTCAAAATCTTTTGTCTACACAGGTTAGATCGATAGTTGTTAATGACTAACGCCTCAAGAATATTGAATTTTTTTCCCCTTCTCAATCGTTTCCTCCAACTGAAATAAGTTTTTTTTTTTTTTTTTTTTTTCCCTTCATTTCTCATTCGACTTTTAGTTTTTAATTTACCATTCTGACGTTTCCTCTCAGAGGGTCAGACGACAAGGCCTTAAGGTAATTTTAACAATATATATATATATATATAAAAGATAACATCATAAAACCCTCTATTTATGCGCTATGTCGATGGTATTCTTATTTTATCTAATAATAAAGACCAAATACACAAACTAGAGGGCATTTTTTTAAAACTCCGTTCTTAAATTCACCGTAGAACTAAACGTAAATAATAAAATGCGCAAGGACCCGTGGCGCAGTGGATAAAGTACTAAGTAACATTCAGTTCTGAGTTATAGTCATCTAAAGGTTAAAGGTTCAATCCTCAAGAATTGTGAATTACTGAAGACTTCTCCCAGACATGGCTGACGGAACGAGAGAATGCTACCCCTGTGGATTAAATAAAGGGTTCCGTTCGAAATCTCGTCCATATTCCCGAGTTCGAAAAAATACACCCGGGGGTTACAGCGACCGAAACGTTGCGAAAATAGCATTCAAGATGAGAACTGTAGTCCGAATAATCTAAATTCTACAAATAAAATCCCATTCCTCCATGTTTTCGAATAGTACTTTTAACACTTCTACTTATAAAATAACAACCAGCGTAAACTCTCTTGAATTTCCAGAACGAATGCTTTGATCGCTACAAAAGACATTTTTTAAACCTAATAAATCGTGCAAAACTAATCTCCTCCATCAGAAAAAACACAATTCCTTTAATTTAAAATATGAAACTAGTTCGTATTAATAATTCCCTAATTATATTGTTTATAAACAAATACAACTAATGATTCTAAACTTAAAAATACCAGTAATTATTAATCAGTTTCATCCGATTATATAATTTCCTACATTACATCCTACCTACCTTACTCTCACAAAAATGTATGCGTAGGAGGTAAGAGTAAGTTTTACTCCTAGGCAAAACTCCACTACAACTCCACCATCAATTGCCGGAAATTCTATTTAATTAGACACTGACACCATCATTGTTTCATTTACTCATTCCGTGATTTAACCTTTCGCCTGTTTTCACTTCCCTAGTTAAATACTTATTCTAGTTAAAGGGGGTATAATTGCCGAACTATTAAAGAAATTTCTTTAAAAAATAAAACATGACGTTTTCTATCCCTCTATTCACTAAAAATGGAAATAATTCTCACACATTCCAGTAAATATTACCATTTCATATTTACATATAAATATATAAAATTCCGACTAATACCAACACACTGTATTTAATGACATCTCTAAACGTAAATGGCTTCTTTCACTTTAAATTCGCTACCTCAAATCCAATTACATTCTCCCTACCTTACTTATATTCGAGGAATGATAGAATATTAGTTTACAACTCAAAAAGTGATAAACATGGCACCTTCGTCTGACTATTAATTAATTTACTTTAACTTTCTTCATCAACAAATTTATTTCCTTCTTTTGTGTCACCGGCATTAAGTAATTAAATCTTAAAATACTTTAATAACAAATTAAGAAAAAAAATGTTACAGACATTTTTACATAAACTAAATCGAAGTTTTCTTTAATTTTTATTCAAATTAAGCTGCTACTGTTATCGGATTTTTTTTTAACAAATTCAATTCTTCTAACTTTCCTTGGTTTGAGCGTTCAAATTCTGTTCCGAAACAAACAAATCGTATAGAATGACGCCTCTTTATATTAAAAAAAATTATTAGAATACTACCTCCCAATAATTGGGGAAAAGAACTCTAAAGTAACTCTAACAATAATTCTTAAGTCACAGATTCAAGGAAAGGCGATAGAACTGAATTATAAACATGATTTTATATATATATATATGTAAAAATAAAAATGGAATAAAGAATAAGCAATTCAACAACTAACAAAAATAAACTCAAAAACTCATGTTGTAAAGTTCCACCGAGATATTTCGGCCGTAGATACGACCATTTTCGATCAGTTAATAAACTTTATTTCAAAACGGAAAAGTTTTCAAATTTATACAGAGAATGCGATTGGAAGAAAATGTCACGTGCAGAGAACAACAAAACGGGGAGAAAAAGGAATGCGATGAATGTTATGAAAAGAGAAAGAAAAAGAAGAGGAAGAAGAGGAAGAAGAAGAAAGAGATACCAATCAACCAGTATCTTTAGAACGTCAGTTGAAGAAGACGAAACGAAGAAGAAGAGAAAGCGAGAGCAAACGTGAGAAAGGGTAAATCGACATGTCGTTGTCGAAAACTATTGAAGAAAAAAAAAGAGAGAGAGAAAAAATCAGTGCTTAGATATCGCCTGCTGATTGAATTCGGGCTGAGAACGTCAAAAGTCATATATATATATATATATATATATATATATAATAAAAACGCGTTTTCCTTATAAGAATCGATAAGTCTTTATGAATATTTTTACTTTGTTAACACATCTTAAAATTGCAAATTTAAAACTACAAATCGAATAAAATTACGTCTCTTTATATTAAAAAATAACAAATAAAAATAATTTAGGATTCTTAAAAACAATGTAATTCTTAAGTACAAATCGCAAATTTGTTTCTTTCGAACATAAAATGTATGACGCTGAAAACGGACACAACCGCAGAGAGATCGAAAACAAAAGTAGAAATAATTGTCTAGTATATTTTAATAGTAATTACTTCTAATTAAAGATATTTAATAATACAATTAAAATACATTTTGACTCAGTTATTAGAAATTTCAGATGTTGTTTTGATGTTGTTTAATTAGGAAAACGTTTTTTATTGCATTCGTAAAAACAAATTCTATAAACTAACAGTGTTACAGTTAATTTAATTTTCAAGTTCTTGACGTTAACAAGTTTATTGAATCTATTCAATGAATGATTAATTGTAATATTTCTATTACATTTAATCATTGTGGTACTCCTGCAGTTTACGGACCGTGGTCAAATAATAACGTTATTATTTAGAAACCCATTCATTACAAAGGGAGAGGGCTGTGTTAATTACTTTCAAACATATATTTATCTTTAATAAGAAAACATTAAAATTTACGATGTTCATTTGATCAGTCAAACTGTTAGCTGAAAAAAAATCAATTCATTCGTCTAATATTAATCTCTAATTCAACGACAGTTATTTGCCTTGAGTCGGCATCTTTCTCTACAAAAGAGTCAACAAAACCAAAGAGAGTTCCACTAATTACCGAAAAAAAACTAAATATTACCGAAAAAACCCTAAATATTACCGAAAACAACCTAAATATTACCGAAAAAAAACTAAATATTAACGAAAGCAACCGAAATCCAAATAATCAACCAAAAATAACCTAAATATTACAAGAAATTACCTAAATAGTATCTACGACAACCGAAAAAAACGGAATATTACCGGAAACAACCTAAGTATTACCGAAAGCAACCGAAATCCAAATAATCAACCAAAAATAACCTAAATATTACAAGAAATTACCTAAATAGTATCTACGACAACCGAAAACAACCTAAATATTACCGAAAGCAACCGAAATCCAAATAATCAACCAAAATTAACCTAAATATTACAAGAAATTACCTAAATAGTATCTACGACAACCGAAAAAAAAACGGAATATTACCGAAAACAACCTAAATATTACCGAAAGCAACCAAAATCCAAATAATCAACCAAAAATAACCTAAATATTACAAGAAATTACCTAAATAGTATCTACGACAACTGAAAACAACCTAAATATTGACGAAAGCAACCGAAATCCAAATAATCAACCAAAAATAACCTAAATATTACCAGACATTACTTAAATAGTATCAACGACTACAGAAAAAAGATAATCAGAAACAACATAAATAACTGAAAACAACCTAACTATTACCGAAAACAACCTAAATATTACCGTGGATAACCGAGAAAAAACTAATAATTAACGAAACCAGCATAAATAATACCGAAAACATTCTAAATATTACCTAAAGAAACCTGAAAATTTACGAAAACATGAAAATAACCAAAATATTCCTGTTTATTCCATTAGTATTTATATTGTTTTCGGTAATATTTATGTTCTTTTCAGTAATATTTAGGTTGTTTTTGGTAATATATAGGTTGCTTTCAGTAATAATATGTGTTGATTTCGATAATATTTAGATTGTTTACAGCAATATTTATGTTGCTTTCTGTAATATTTAGGTTGTTTTCGGTAACATTATTACATAATTTTAATCTTTTTCTCGGTTGTTAGTGCTATGTAGGTTGCTTTGGGGCAATATTTAGATTGTTTTCGGTACTTTTTAGATTGGTTTCGGTAATATTTAGGTTGCTCTCAGTAATATTTAGGTTGCTTTCGGTAATGTTTGGATTATTATCGGTAATATTTATGTTGTTTTCGGTTTTTGTCAGTGCTATGTAGGTTGTCTTTGACACTATTTTAGTTTTATGTGTAATATTTATGTTGTTTCTGTCTATTTTTGGTACTATTTAGGATGTTTTCGGTACTATTTAGGTTGTTTCCGGTCATATTTAGGGGGTTTCCGATTTTCCACAGTAATATTTAAGTTGTTTTCGGTAATGGTTAGTTTATTTTCGGTTGTTTCCCTTAATATTTATGTTGTGTTCGATTGTCTTCGGTAATATTTATGTTTTTTTCGTTAATATTTAGGTTGTTTTCGGTTGTCGTAGATACTATTAAAGTCATTCCGGGTAATATTTAGTGTTTTCGATTGATTATGGTTGTTTTCAGTAATATTTAGTTGGATTCCAGTAATTAGTGTAACCCAACAAAATACTTCTTATTATGTTTTAACATCAAATTTTCTATTTAAAATAGAATAATCTTCAAATTTTACATTAAAAATCAAGTAAAATTTGTATTTTAATTTGCTTACAGAAAAGCAAATAATTCTTTTAAAAAAATGCTTCGTTTTTACATTTTACTTATAGTTAGTGTGCAATCATTTCGATCGGTTTCAAACCGTCTAATTTACACTTAAAGCGTTGGTCATTACCCGTTGGACAACATAAACAGTCCACTGATGGCTACCCACGACCACGAATTCAGAATAAGTAGCGTGTTAGCGAGAAAATTCAATATCGCCAACTTATATTTCACCTAATGTACACATTTGCAATATTTTTAATATCACACCCAAAGGTGTTACAGGGGGTTCATAATTTAAAACGCAGAAACTATTTAGAATCTAACCGTACACTAATAACAATATTGTAGAAATTTACTTCTCAATTTTAAAACATAGATAAATAGAGAGAAGTGGAGCAAAATGGGTCAGTTTTTTGAGGATTTTGAAGGAAAAACGCAAGTATTTTCTTCGCAGTACATGTGCAACACATGTATAATGAGTCCATTTATCACATTGTTCCCAAATGTAATGTGTTTTAACCAACCGTATGAAAATTGGACAAATTCTTTAAGTGGCGGGGCATAATGAGTCACGATTGTGTCTCTCCGATAAAAATAAAACATTTTATCAAAATGAAAGGTGATAAGCAGTTTCAACATAACAGTAATAGGTACTTGGAGTGATTTATATTTATAGCTACTAAAACAAGTCTTTAACAAGAAAATAGAGAACGTCCCCATAAAATAATAACTAGGTGAAATACAGATAGCACACAAATTTTATAAACACAAGCTCATTAGTACAAATCTATTAAAATTACTGACTATTCTTGCCAACAGGGAACCGAAGCAGTGCCCCATTCAATAAAAAATATGGCGTTACCCATTATACCCATCTTGAATAGTGAGTGAATTTTTTTATAACTATCAGTAATGTCTCAATCTCAGTTTCTGGGGACCTGGAGGTTATTCAAGCGTTGCACTGTGAACGGTTTAATTTGGTTTGATTTTTCTTGGGGGGTGCCTATATTGACGTTGACCTAAGGGTATGTATTCCGCCGGATGTGGGGGATTCCCACTTTCCTTTCCCCCACCCCCTTTTTGGATTGCACCGGCCTTGATTCTTGTGGGGGCGTATCATAGCTACCACATATTACCGAGTTGTTTGAGCTGTCTTTTGAACTTTTTTTTTCTTTCTTAAATGATTACAACTGTGGGGTATTGTCAGTTGTTAGGGTCAATATCTTAGGTTTGTATCTGCCCTGATGAACTGCCTAGCAAGCACCTTACTAGGTAGCGAAACACGTGTAGGGAACTATCGTTTTACAAAATAAATAAATAAATAATAAAATAAAGATTTTTTAGCTGTGATTAATCCTCTCCGAAAGATAAAGAAAAATATCTCGGTAAGCTTTCCATATATATATATATATATATATATATATATATATATATATATATAAGCTTCGGAATTAAGTTAAGAACATGACTCGTGTTCCGGGGTTCGAGTCCTGTGACCGGTATGAACAATGTATACGTATGTAGATAAAAGCAAATATTTATAATTATTTGTCCCCCCCCCCAAATTTAGGCTGGGCACTGTAGTGAGTAGTAGTAGTATTAATACAGCCGTCATCGTAGCTCTAATGTACGTTCCTTTAGTCGAACACTTTTGACAGCTGTCTTTAACATGTTCAATCTCACGCTGATTTATCGGGGTGTTTATAGTGGCCGAGTGGGCTAAAGCGTCGGAATTTGAGTTGTAACATCATCCGTGTTCCGGGGTTCGGGTCTTTCGACCGGTATGAATAATCATCTCTACACGTATGATTTCCGTAAGGATGAAGCATATTCGTATGTAGATAAAACAAATATTTATAATACATATACATATATATATATATATATATATATATATATATATATATATACATACACACACACCACTCAATAAATCCCGGGCCTAACATATAGATGGTGCCACTAATAAGAAATCCATATAGTTTTTTTAAGTACGAACCTTCAAATTTCAGGTGTCAAGATTTGAGCCAAATCAGATTATTATTTAACAAATTACAACTATTTAAGTGAAGTTACTGTTTCAAATTTCCAAAACAATAGAAAAACCTAAATTCTGTGTGTTTATAAAGCATTCTCTCTTATGGAAAAACATACAGTTAAAGCAAATCAATGGCTTAGTACGTATTATTTGGACTCGTCTCCGCCGGAAACAAAAGTTAAGAGGTAGAATGTTAATTTTAAACGCGGTCGTACAGATACAAATTACTCAGCAGTTGTACCGGAAAGCAAAACAAAGTTCACAAACTCTGAAGTTACATGAGATTGCATAGAATTTGAAGATATCAGAATGCAATGTATTCACAATTTTGCATGAGCATTTGTCAATAAAAAAGCTGCCTGTAAAGTGGGTGCCGCGTTTGCTCACATTCGATCAAAAACAACAAAGCGTCGATGATTCTTCTAGCAGCGGTTTACCATATAGTCCTATTGGTAACGTCCGTTCTCTTTCTCTGGATTTTGAGTAACAATAAGCCTATTCCGAATTCCAGTACTATCTGTGATTCCAGTGAATGATTAGACGGTGCGCTCCCTCCTCGATATTTTCATACTCTCAAACCGATTACAGCTATTATTATTATTATTTATTTACTAATTTTCGAATAAATCATTATCAGTGATTGTCAACTGACAATAATAATTGATGCTAACTTAACTCTGAGTGAAAACAAGTCTCTCCAGATTTCCAACATTCTCAACATCTACCGACAACCGTTGCAAATTATTTTGCGTACTTGCAGCCGTTTACCATTGATTTTTCGCTAGCAACGATTGTTGGTCTTCTCTGGAAAGTGAGTAGCAATAAGCCATCGCCCAAAGAGTCTAGTACTCCTCGTCTCCTCCAAGTGGATGTCTAGATTTCCCTCCTCAGTCATTCCTTGACCATTCACAACCATTCTGTGTGGTTGCAGCCAAGGCTGTGCCACCACACATGTGCGGTTTATTTAATGTTTTATTTTAGGGAGGGGTTCAGTTTAAGAGATTCTGGCAGTTTGCGTTCCTTTAGTCTGATGTTATTTCTGTATTTGCGTTATATTTCTATTTCGACTTAACTGTGACGGTTTGCCGTTTGCTGGTTATGTGGGTTGGTATCTGCATTTGAACATTTTTCTTAATATTTCGCCTGTTTCATCATTGCTGTGCGTTGTGTGATCTCAATTTCCCCTCTGATTCCAATTTCTTTTCGTCTTTTCTTTCGGGGTTTCGGAAATCTTCCTAGCGCTCCTACAATTATCCGTTTCAGTGATTTTACTTATGTTCCATATTTCTTTGAGTTTTCTGGCAAGTTCCACGTATTTGCTTCGTTTTTATTCCTCGTTGATATTGACTCTTATGTCCGGCCTCTTTGCTTAGATGAGTTTGTTTGTATCTCCGTATCTTAGAGGATTTCATTATTATTACAAACACAAATATGGAATCTTTGGTCACATATTGTTTGCTAGTATATATGACAAACGAACATATACTGCTCTATCTCCAAAAAAGTGGGCTAAGCCTTGAGGGATGGTACTATAACGACAGAACAGATACTATACTAACCTTTCAAAAAAGATGATGGAGCGCCTGGGAGGTCGTATCATAACAGAACAGATACTATACTACCCCCTCCTGATTGATAGTCCATAAGTCTGAAACAGCATAATAAACTGAATTGAGTATTAAAATTAGTAATAGTATAGTTATCGTCTTCAGAGAGACAACTACCAAATTATTATTAACACCAACAGCAACCCTCTCCTTCCTTTCGCTACAATCTGTCTTTCCTCTAATCATAGTTTTTACAAGTCGAGCCAAACTGATGTTTTATGAATGACAGTGTTTTTTGCTTGTGCATTTATTTTCCATTGAACTTTTCAACTTTTACAAAGTTCCACCTATGAAATTCTTGCACAGAAATAGAAACAAATGGAAACTGCCTGCGTCCTCTGGGAAAAGTCCCACCACCAACTTTGCGTCAAACCCCTGCAACCATTCCATGATTCTTGTAATCTGATTAAAATCTTAAACTTCTAACGTCGTTATATAGTTATTTTAAAGGCAATTCTATTATTTGCGCAGAATATTATACTCGAATGTTAATGGATACTCGTGCAACTTTTTTTACAATGCACGTGACATATGAACAACTACGCCTTATACCAACTCCGCACAGGTGCACGTGATCCTATATAATACGTTATCATCTACTTTCGGGAGGTGACGGTGTTTAAGTGGATATCGACACGGACTGAAGACCTGGGTGTTCCAAGTTCGAATCCAGTCGGTTCCACAGTACCACTGTCACTTAGGGATGTTGGAAACCTTCTCGTGGTCCTTCCCGTAAGTACCCGATGTCTTTCCAGAAAGATTTCTAACTAGAAAAACATCGGGGAAACTAATGCCAACACCAGAATCATCTGATTTACACGAAAGAAGATCTACTTTCGATGACAACAATTTCGCATCAATTAATTTCGAGAAACGATATAAAGTAGAAAACTGCTCCCAAAATAATTTAAACAATTGGCGTTTACTGAATTACAACATTCACTTCAAAACCAAAACAAACTCCGAAATTCATAACAATCTTAAATTATCATAACAATCTTAAATTATTGTTTTGTTTTCAACATTCCATTCTTCACTAACTCAAAAATCATTTCAACAAAGATTTGACACAGAATATTTTCTAAATTTGTATTTTTACTGGCATTACATTTTCATGTATTATTCTATGTTCCCTATTTTATTGAAAACGACAGTTTATGATATGGATTATTCGGACTAGTGTTCTCATCCTGGACGTTATTTTTACGACGTGTAACCTCTGACCTTCAGTTGCGTCTTGTCGAAATCGGGAATCTTTTTGTTGAACTTGAGAATGTGTAACGAATTTCGTTTCAAAATCTTTTAGATGAGGATTGATAATTTGTTTATTTAAATTATTCGGACTATTGTTCTCACCTTGGATGTTATTCTCACAACGTTTCAGTCGATGTAACCTCCGACCTTCTTCAGGTGCGTCTTGTTGGACTAGGGACTCTGCACGGAATTTCGAACGAAACCCTTTATTTAATCTACGGAGTAGTTTTCTCTCATTCCATAAGCCCTGGCTGGATAAAAGTCTTAATTCGTAATTGTATTCTTAGTATCGCCTGTACTGAGAATTGAACCTTCATACACTATCACTTAGAACTGATTATTATGTTGCAGTGTATGAGATGTTTTATCGAAAGGTGCGATGTCACAATTATTCCTTACTAGGCTTCTATACATGTTAATGAGATAACATGAATCTATTTAGCGTTACATTTTCTTTAAAGGAGAAGAAAATGACAAAAACTGGTACATTTACATTATTAACAGGTCTACCCTATCGTCATTTTCATCGTTGGTGCTCGACTGGTTCCCTCCTGTAAATCATTCACAGTAAAAACTCCTTCTACAACCACCGGAAATAACTTTTCTTTTTTCCCATGTGTATCTAGAACCAAACAGAGTTTCCATGAACAGTATGTTTTTTCATGACCTTATCATCTATTGAACACGTTAATACGAGACTAATTCCCTATACTCTACAACACGAGCATCATAAAATTCAATATCAACAAATACTTGTGCAGTCTTCTTAACTAATCATATTTTGAATATTTAATCCATCGTTTTCAATCCTTTCTATAATTCTGCTTCATGATCCAACTGACAATCTTATTACCCTTCATTGACTTTTGACATTGGTTACTAGTGACTCCTGATTATAATACAGGTTTCAGACGGTTATCCTCACCTCTGTCTTTGTTACCTTCACAGCATTTCAGACGCTGTACTCGCCGGTCTTTTTTAATGTTTCTGTCGACCTTTATTTAATCCGCTCTCTCTTTATGCGTTCAAAAAATCTAAAAGGTTCTTTGTTCAAAATTTCAAAAGATTTGTTTCGTTTTCCAGCATATGAACCTTTTTCCGATCATTAAATGCTGAATCTGGTCATTATGGTGAAAAATATTGCTTCATGATTTTAGCAACTTCAAATATTTATTCACGTTTCCTTTGTTTTATTTTACGACATATCAACTCATGATTCTAAGATAATAAGGATTCTCGTCTCAAATATTCAGAAACAATAAGGATTCTAGATATACGGTTTAGTACTTCGTAAGGAGACATAAAAGTTGTGCAAAACTGTTCTGTTCGGAGAATTCATTTTGTCCGTCCTGGGACAGGTATTTTTGTAGAACATTTAGTTGTGTGTTTATGTGTGTGTGTCTTTTCTTATTATACATAATCTGTTATAGACTTACAGCTTTGATTATTGAACACATTTTGTTGGGGGGTTAAGCGGAAGACTATCTTTCATAAGTAAAACTTTGCACTTTTCTTTGAGTGCACAAATTGGTTTTGCCCCCGAGTTAAATAAACAGGTTTTTTGCTTCTTTTTTCTGTTTTCTTGAACATACTATTTGTAACCTATTCATTCGATATAATTAACTGCACATAAATTGTTAATAGAATTAATGGCTAACAGTTTGAAAGTAAATAAGATTATGTTTTTGAATGTCTTACTTTACCGATTTTGATGTTTACCTACGGAAGGATATAATTCAAAAAGAATTCTCATTGGTCTAAGAAAAAAGAATTAAGGGAAAAATAAGCTAATGAATAATTCGGTATGTTGGCGGAGATATATATATATATATATATATATATATATATATAAGTGTGCGTGTGTGTGTGTGTGTCTGTGTGAAAAAAAAGACGGAAAACATATTTAAATACAGGAGATAAACAAGAAACAAGAGATTTGACCAGTTTCGATCGTATTAACGAACGTCTTCAGAAAAACAGTCAAATCTCTCGTTTCTTGTTTTTCTCCTGTATTTAAATCTGTTTTCCGTTTGTCTTTTTTCGCACATTTTATCTATCACGGCATTTCATTTTCATGACATATCGTGCATTGTATCCCATTATATATATATATATATATATATATATATATATATATATAAATTACCTTATTGTGACGGTATAAATACACTGATGGAGCCTTTTAAAAATATCTATAATTTTATCAATATATGTTTTAAAGTGTGCAATTGTTTGAATTTAAAAAAATTTTACAAATTCGGATCATTCACTAAATCATCATATTATGTATATAGTCATTCATCCCGTCACTCTAAAGTTAGCGAGTAAAACACGTGCCTTTTTCTAACCACAGAACAAAATTATTTAAAGTGGTTATGGGAAGCCAGAAAAGGGCGAATTCAGAATGAAATCCATCACTCTCTTATTAAAACTCAAAAGTGGGTGTTTTTAGGTCATGAGAAACGATAATTTATGCATAAAAAATTAAGTTAGTGACGTAATTCTATGATTTTATATAAATATTTTAGTAATACATCTAGATAAAATGCGAGTGTGAATACTGGTAAAGCAGAATGTTTTCTGTCATTTTTGACGGAGGGTGGACACTAGTATGTAAATAAAGGAAATGCGTGAATACGTTTTGTTTGGCGAATGTATTTTGGGAGAGAAAAAAGATATGGTTCAAATGATGAGAAAAGTAACTGAAATTATTCCATTTACTTATTCAGCCCAGAAGGAGTTAGGGTAAGGGTTAGGGTTAGAGGGAGTTAGGGTTAGGGTTAGGGTTAGAGGGAGTAGGGTTAGGGTTAGAGGGAGTAGGGTAAGGGTTAGGGTTAGAGGGAGTATGGTTAGGGTTAGGGTTAGAGGGAGTAGGGTAAGGGTTAGGGTTAGAGGGAGTAGGGTTAGGGTTAGGGTTATAGGGGGTAGGGTAAGGGTAAAGGTTAGGGGTAGAGGGAGTAGGGTTAGAGGGAGTAGGGTAAGGGTTAGGGTAAGAGGGAGTAGGGTTAGGGTTAGGGTTAGAGGGAGTAGGGTAAGGGTTAGGGTAAGAGGGAGTAGGGTTAGGGTTAGGGTTAGAGGGAGTAGGGTTAGGGTTAGGGTTAGAGGGAGTAGGGTTAGGGTTAGAGGGAGTAGGGTTAGGGTTAGGGTTAGAGGGAGTAGCGTAAGGGTTAGGGTTAGAGGGGGTAGGGTAAGGGTTAGGGTTAGAGGGAGTAGGGTTAGGGTTAGAGGGAGTAGGGTAAGGGTTAGGGTTAGAGGGAGTAGGGTAAGGGTTAGGGTTAGAGGGAGTAGGGTTAGGGTTAGGGTTAGAGGGAGTAGGGTAAGGGTTAGGGTTAGAGGGAGTAGGGTTAGGGTTAGAGGGAGTAGGGTAAGGGTTAGGGTTAGAGGGAGTAGGGTTAGGGTTAGGGTTAGAGGGAGTAGGGTAAGGGTTAGGGTTAGAGGGAGTAGGGTTAGGGTTAGGGTTAGAGGGAGTAGGGTAAGGGTTAGGGTTAGAGGGAGTAGGGTTAGGGTTAGGGTTAGAGGGAGTAGGCTAATAACATATTTCCGAATCATGAGAAACTTATTTTTATTTTATTTTATTTCTCTCCGTCGTTATGAACTATTTGTGGTTGTTGTTCTTAGATGGAATTTTCAAAGTCAACAACAATTTGTATCATCAAAAACGTGATCTAAACATTTTTACAAAAATAACATTTTTTTATTATCATTTATTTAAAAAGTGTATCAAACTTCAAAGAAAAGTGTCACGTGCTTACCGAAGCTTGGTACAACCAGTTGAGAATACTTAAGGATACTTCGAGCAAGGATCAAAGTGTCGTATCTGTTCTGTCCTTATTTAGGCGAAAAATCATTCTAGTCCCACGAACTTACATGACTTGTATCCGCTCAACGAAAGTACCACCGACTCATCCGATTAGCAGCAAAATCTCACCCCTTCACTGTAGACATCCCTGGATGCTAGAAGAATTACTACTCTGATAGTTTCTTTTCCCGGGCCGTTACCTTCAGAATTATCTTTTTGCTTACCGTTTCCCCTCGATCGTACCAACATGTCGACATTTAAATGCAATGCGAACAAACATCTTGCTGTCTAACTACCCCTTCAAGTCCCCGATCACAGTAGCCAGTTATGTATCAGTAGTAATATAGCCAGTTATGTATCAGTAGTAATATAGCCAGTTATGTATCAGTAGTAATATAGCCAGTTATGTATCAGTAGTAATATAGCCAGTTATGTATCAGTAGTAATATAGCCAGTTATGTATTAGTAGTAATATACCTTGTTTGGGGTAAATTAAAGTATTAAAAGAAAGAATGATTCAACTTTGGGAAGGGCTGAATTTTCTTCACGTGAAAAACCGAACAGATGCCTAACTTTACTCTTGTGGGGTGGCCTTTTGGTCAAGATCAAAGTGTAGTATCTGTTCCGATGGATACTGCACCTCATAGACTGGTATTGTCTTGGCCTTCGGGGCTTGATTTACGCCGATCTATGGGTCTGTCCTGTGCGGTTCTAGGAGGTCCATCCTCCCAGGCTTCGCCTCCCCTCTTTGGGGAGGAGTAAGTTTATTGCTTACTGCCTGAGGCGCCCCTACCGGGGAATGCCGACGGGGCTGCCCAGGCAATTTTTAAACCCCACTTTCCCGACCCAACCTTGGGTCACATCTTACTTGTGGGAGTAAGATAAAAACTGGCCTTGTGCCTAACTCCTGGAGAGGAGTAAATCAATACTCTTGTGGGGTGGCAAGTAGATAGGGGCAAATGTTTAGTTAGTTTTGGTGAGATCTTTCTGCTTTACGGCCGAAGTGCAGAAACCATTGTAAACTATTCATGCATGCAATTAAATAGACAAAATTGCTATTTTACCCACTCGAATAATTTTAGTATATATTCGATATGAAATTGTTTTTAACGCCAATAGAAAGTTAAAGCAAAATAAACTGTTTTGGACGAATAAAATAATTACCAACGCTATTGATAATGTTTACCCATTCATTTATTAATTTTCTATCATCGTTATGTTTCAATTCATGTTTTGAAACCCGTAAATCAAATCTATGACGTCACGCCAACGATATAATTGTTTTGTTAAGGTAATGTTTATAAGAAAGTTCATATAGCTCAGTTGGTAGAACTTCAGACTGAAGATCTAAAGTTTTCGGTTTCCGGTCATGGCATCAGCTTGATTTGTTGGGAATTTATTTACTATTAATGCAATATTTTTCATTTCTAAAAGTAGTTAAGATCTCTGATATTTCGAAATGAGACAAATTTCATAATGTATGTATTACGTTTGAAAAAATTGTGATAGACGGGATAATTCTGACAGACAGACAGACGGATAAAATCTATTTATATAAGATTACTTACATTACATTGCTGGTTTACAAATTTTGAGACTCCAGGTTTAAGTTTTGTCAATTCCACAATAGAACTGTTATTAGGCATGTTGGCAACCTTCAAGCGGTCCATCCCGTGAGTGCCTGATTATCGGGGTAACCAATGCTAGCAAATAAATAATTTATTATATTTTTGTTAAATAATTATTCGTTTGATGTTTTACATCTATTATAACAAAAAAGTCTTGCGTTTTGGATTTTTTTAACTTTTTAATTTGAATTCCATTATTGCAGTTTGATCCATATAACAAAACCCAAAACCATAGGTAATGTTTATATTTTCTCTACACCGCATATATTTTGTGAAACCGGTTTAAGTTCTGTCGTTTCCAATAGTAGCACTTTCCTTAGGGAGATTGGTGGCCTTTAAGTTGTCCCTTTCGTGAGTACTTGATTATCGGGGTAATAAAGACTCGCAAAAAAGAACCACACGAGTCGAAAAAATCGTAACTTGTTTAATAGTTATTGGTTTGTGTGTACCTATATACTTGCTTCCCCAGGAGAGCAGAGTTTGACAAAAGGTCGATTTTAATGTGGGTAAAATCCAGCTCCCAAAACGTGGCACGCTGGATTGGGAAAAAAATTAAAATTCCTTCAGTCTAGAAGGAGTTCATCTTCACTGAGTAAGGACGGAACAGTTTAAGTTTAATATCAGAACAGATACTACACTTTTAAATATTTATTTGCAAAAAATATAAAATGTACGTTCCATATAAATTAGGCACAAGACTATCTTAACAAAAAGGGTTCGCTTGGGGTGTCCGTTTTACCGTAAATCAATCCTATTGCAAACGATTCACTATATGCGATTAATTGGATCACTGTTGCTATTTTATTCGTGGCTGGAATAAATACGGGGGTAATAGTTTTAGTAAGCATGAGTGCACAAATGAACATAATAAATTCGACAGAAGTTTAACTCTGCATAGTTGATTCCATAATCGATGCCGGCATCCATTAGGCCAATCGCAGATCTCCTGAGAAATTAGTTACAGTAACCATTGGAGACATCCTCCGCTTCTGTATTTGTACCCCATCCCCGTAGCAACACCTACGAGATTATTCGCGAGAGCAACTGTTACAGATACACATGACTGAAATCTTCGTAATTACTTCTGGATCTGTCGAATCGGTTCACTTGGATAACTTGCAACGTCGCTTAGTACTAATGATATTAAACCATTGAATGCAACAAACATGGCATTTCTGCTCCTGTGATTTATTAGGTCAAGAAATGATGATACAATAATAATTGCAACTTATTCCGTTTCATTTTCGCTTCGTTTTTAACCTTTACATTTTTTCTCGCAACAAACATTTCGCGTAATAATCTAAAGATGGCAGATTTGCTTTGTTTACCTGACATGTAGATTGCGTTGTTTAGTTTATTTCAATTTCGGTAATACGCCATTCGCCTTGGTCAGTACAGTCGGTTTTAGCGAGATAAAACGAAGTCTTGAACAATACTAATAGTACTACCTTTGGAACTTACTTCAAACGTGTCTGCAATTATTACGCATAATTACTTCGATTTATTTATTATTGTAAGTATGCCCCACGCGACATTTTTCAAAACCCTAATCGATGGATATGGTCTAGTCTTTAACAAACCATTACCAAGAAAACCAAGCAGCATTCGTTACGTGAATAAAATGTAATTAACAATATAATTACTTCTATTTAGGCTGTCAAGAATATACCGGCCTTCCGAAGAAGGAATGATAAGAACATTTTGACTTGTTTACAATGAAAGATGGATAATAAAATATTCATTTAGGTCATATATCTTATTATAATAAAGATGATGTGTGTATCTAACCGGAAGTACGTCACTACTCACGCCAAAATTCCCTTGGGTGTTTGGCTTTTATTTGATATCAGTTCCCTTTAAAATGTTATTGATCAACCCACCACGGCACAGAATGCAACAGGTAGACTTATCATTTCGCGGTCTATCGGTTTTAGATATACTATATCAGTTTTAAATATTAATGGGTCTAACCAGACATCATCCTGTATTGTCCAACTAAAAAAAGCAAAGTGATATAAGCATTGCTAAATATATTTTTCATAATAACTTCTACCACAAGGTTGCGAGTTCAATCTCTAATGAATTAATTTTTCTGAACTTTTATTTATTTATTGAAAATCGAGCCTTGATCTTGTCAAGACTAAGGCCAATAGGCGTCTCCAGTCTTTGCAATAATCATATTTCGTTCTTGTCAGCTCCTGATAGCAAGTGGGTTATGATTATTGCAAAGACAGATGATGCCTATTGGCCTTAGTCTTGAAAAGATCAAGGCTATAAGTTGGAGGAAAACCGTCAGCAGGAAGAGAGTTCCACAAGCCGTCAGTTCGGGGAAAGCAGCTATTGGTATAAGAAGCTGTATTACAATAAGGTATCAAAACAGCTATTTCATGAAGACCACTAGACCAACGCGTCAAACGAGCTGGAACAAATGAAGCAGGGAATAGATCATACAATTCTGAAGAACACATGCTATAATAGTATGTATAGAAAAGACTGAGACTAGCAACATCACGTCTGTGAGAGAGAGGGTGCAGAGAAGAAGAAAGGGTGAGGTCAATCAAATTACAGATACGTTTCTGCAGCTTATCAACAACCCTCAGATAGGACAGAGATTCACCAGTCCAAGTTGTTTCCCGGTACTTTGCCTCGGATCAAAATGTATCTGTTGGATCCTAGAAAGACATCTTTCAGGCATTGCCTCTTCTGAAATGCAGATGGAGAGGCTTATCACATGTCGCTTGGGGAGCTCTCATTTATGACGGAGTTCTGAGAGTACTACACATTATATTTTTGTACCTAGTATAGAGTGCCCCTTCCGAGGAGCCGGACATCTCCCCATATTAAAATCGACGGGTGCACAAACATAATATTTAATAAAGGCAGTTCTATTTATGTTAAGAGTGTGTTTCTTACAGAATAACGTTTTTTAGAAACTCATTCTTACCATGAAGATAGAGGGGCTTTGTTTACTATTCTGTTTCTTGACCAAATCGACGTTGTATTAGACTGACCTCGTGTAGAGTTAATATAGACTACTACGATAAAAGACATGCAGTAGGGCGCAGAGTACAGCCACCGAAACGGGTGGTAAAATGGAAGAAACCAAATGATGAGACTCATCCGAAACATGTCAATTATGTAAATAACAATGTTGCATCACAGGAATAGCTTTAAAGTAAAACAGTATGTTTTCAACATTAAAATTAAACAGAAAAAATAAAGTACCACATCTTGAATTCCGGAATATTATAAATTAATATAGATTATATAAACCCAAAAAGTAACTAAAGAATATGCTTTTGGAGTTGGATTTGATGGTTTAATCATTTTGTCTATTGCATCGAGGGCAAATATATTGAATGGATGGTTAGAAATTTTATTTTAATGGAACCAAACATGTATAAATCTATGAGACTTCATATGAACACAGACGTACGCTCTAACGTCTCGACATCGAAATGTGATATTCAGATTACAAGGCATACGAAGAAAAGTAACAAAACTAATAAATGATTAAAAGATTTACAGCGAGAGAGCAAACACATTAGGATTAACTACTTTACGAGAGAGAAGAATTAGAAGTGGTTTACTCGAAACTGAAAATACTTAATAGCAGACATTTATTTGAATATGTCACATTTTTAAACGTAATAAGTACATTACTGAATTTGTCTCATTTCGAAATAGCAGAGATATTAACTACTTATTAAAATGAGGAATATTGCATTAATAGTAAAAAAAACAAAAAACAAATAAAACGGATGCCATCACCGGAAATCGAAACCGAAACCTTGAGATCTACAGTCTGAAGTTCTACCAACTAACTTATTTAAACTTTCTAATGAATAGAGCTTAACACAGTATCTTAATAAGATAAGTATAGCTTTAGCGTTACGTCATTGATTTATGACTTACATAATGTATCAAAACATCAATTCAAACATAACGATGATAGAAAATTAATAAATGAATGGGTAAACATTATCAATAGTGTTGGAAATTATTTTAATCGTCCAAAACAATTTATCATGCTTTAACTACGTATTGTATGCAGTTTTTTTTTTACACAATTATATAATCATCCCAGCCTAGCAGAAATATGCGATCGGGGGGGGGCATATATTTGCTAGTCAAATAAAAAAAAAAGATTCTGAATTTGACGGAATCCATTGTCTCTTTTCTTTTTTAATTCGTTTTAAAACTGATTTTATTCTCAAATAAGTTGCTATCGAACGGAGTTTAATGTTCACTAAGCATATACAGGGTGGGCAAAAATAAGGGTCCTATTTTTAAAATTCATAACTTTTTTATTTATTGATTTTTTTTTTTTTTTTTAGAATAAGTAAAGGACCCCTTCCGAAGCAAGCATGAGCCGTATTAGCCCTAAGGAACGTACCCTCATTTAGAAAACATTATTTTTGCTTAAAAAACTCAAAACAGTGTAAAAAACAATACTTTAGTTTTTGTAAGTTTTAAGAAGTGTTTTTCGGCTAAAATTTGTTTTGTTTATTTCAAAAAATCTCGGAAGGGTCAGTCTACACACACATAAAGTTTGGTGAGTTTAACTTTTATTTTGTGGAAGTTATTCAAATTCAAGTTATTCAAATTTAAAGATAGGACCCTTATTTTGGCCCACCCTGTACTATGAACATACACAAACGTATATTCTTAAGGATCGTCCATGTGTGACAGACAGACAGACGAACAAACACATCGAACTAAATACACGGCAACATATTGCTCTCTTGTATTCATCAAGTTGAATGCCAGAACAGTAATAACGTAGAGTTAAACTAAAAACGAAATCAATTTTTAATGGCGATTAAATTAAAGGGAAAACACGAATTAAAAGGGGGAAAAGGTCAGTGCTATTTGGATTCGTCCTCGCGTATCTGTGAAAGGCTTTGTCCGCCAGTCGTCAAATGGTCGGGAAAACACGTCAATTTTGCATTTTCATCGGTAACGGCTAAGATTACATGGACGCATCTAACATTAGATGCGTCCAAGCATCGCTATAAGTAGCAATGTCCATCGCTCAGTGTGTAACGTTTCATTTTGAAATAACACATTTGTCCGTTTATTAAACTGAAGTTAAAAATAACATTTCCGTTATCTGTCACGCTTTAGTTTAAAATAGCATTGTCAGTCTATCATGGTTCGATTTCTTGGCGCTTAAAGTAGAAATAGCTATTTGGTATTCTACGCTTCAATTTGAAATAGGATTTTCGTTGGTCAGTCACGCTTAAGTTAAAAAATAACAGCTCTATGTACAGGGTGGGCCAAATAAGGGTCCTATCTTTAAATTTGAATAACTTGAATTTGAATAACTTCCACAAAATAAAAGTTAAACTCACCAAACTTTATGTGTGTGTAGACTGACCCTTCCGAGATTTTTTGAAATAAACAAAAGAAATTTTAGCCGAAAAACACTTCTTAAAACTTACAAAAACTAAAGTATTGTTTTTTTACACTGTTTTGAGTTTTTTAAGCAAAAATAATGTTTTCTAAATGAGGGTACGTTCCTTAGGGCTAATACGGCTCATGCTTGCTTCGGAAGCGGTCCTTTACTTATTCTAAAAAAAAAAATTAAAAAAAAAAAATCAATAAATAAAAAAGTTATGAATTTTTAAAAATAGGACCCTTATTTTTGCCCACCCTGTATATATCAAGCTGAATTTTGAAATAGGATTCTCGTCTGTCACGTTTGAGTTTAAAATAGTATTTTCTATCAGTCTGTTATACTTACGTTTGATATTGCATTGTTATCGCTAAACGCGCTGTTTAAATGGACGCATCTCAAGAATCTCCGTTCTTGTTTAATCAAGCAAAGGTTACTTTATTAACATCGTTGCTTTATTGAAATGTCAATTCTCAAATAGAAGGTAAAAAGCCTCGTTTTGAACGTAAAGGTTGGTCGGCGGCGTCATCACTCCGTTCGAAACGAAGCGTTCCGGTATTCGTGCGGATCTTTACATCCGGAATTAAACCGGCGACCAGAATTTCAACAGAAAAGCTCAAGGCGACGACAAAATCCCCTTTCTTCTTGTGAAAGTCGTTTTCATTCATCAGGATTTCCGATTTCCTAATTAAATAACCATTTTTTCGCTCGAAATCATTAAAACTTTGATAAAAGACTTCCAAGAGTGATTAATCAAAACATCCTATTGAATACGATGAATAATCACGCACACATAAATATATATATATATATATATATATATATATATATATATATATATATATATATATATATACTTAGATGAACATATTATAAGTCTATCTCTCTAAAGTTAGTTATGTTTATATATTTGTATGTACAGGATTCACTCCTAAACTAATTAACAAACCATTATGAATTTTGGAACACAGCTGCTAGGCTTAAAAGATCTAAAGTAGGCTGTATTTAGATTTATTTAGTTTTATGCAAAGGGATTTAAAGTAGGCGAAAATCTTTCGTGAAAATTCAGATAACTCCGATTTTTTTTAAATTTCAACAAAGGTATAATAATAAATTAATAAATATTAACCAAATTTCTATTTCGTTGGGGTATTTTTAGGTGGCATAATATGGGATTAACTTCTCATTTAAAATTTTAAATATATACATATATATATATATTAATGGATGTGTTGTTGAAAACAACAGAACTCTTCTGTTTGGTGATCCCTTTTTTTATTTTTTCCATTCTTCGAATGATCTTTTTAACGTTGACATGGAATAGAATTAATGTAGGATCCGTATGTTTGACAAACGTTTTCGATTCTCGCCGGAATCATCATCAGATCTTTTTAATGGCACAACATGAATAAATAAGCGGGTGAAAGAATAGAAGTTTTTAAAGAAATATGCCGGCAAACCGTTCACGTAAAAGATTTCTGTTGTTTTCAACAACACATGCATTAATGAAAAAATTCTGCCTAAATAAACACAATATATATACATACATATATACATATATCTACATACATATATATACGTTTATATACATACATATATATACAGACATATATATATATATACATATATACACATATCATTGGAAAATTCACAAATACAAAATGAGACCAAACTATATTCGTAGCGAAACATAAACATAGACTTTATTTTATGCATAAAATAGAAAATGGCGTGTATCAGCAGTTTACCATGCAATATCAGATTTGCATTGAATTTAATCGGTTATCACTAGACACTAATTAAGTCAAATTGATTTAATTTCAATTTCTTTTTATAACTCTTTAAGCTTTAATATCAGATATTTGCTAGAATCAGAATCATGTAATGGATTTTGATAAAAATCAACATAAGAATTCTGGACATATGGTTACATATGACATTATATCTAAATTTTCATATTTAAAACGTAACATAAAAGTAGTGCGAATTTTTTTGTCTGCGGAAATCATTTTATTATAACTTATACATACATATATATATATATATATATATATATACATATATATATATATGCATATATATGTATACATACATATATGAATATATATGTATACATACATATATGCATATATATGTATACATACATATATGCATATATATGTATACATACATATATGCATTTATATGTATACATACATATATGCATATATATGTATACATACATATATGCATATATATGTATACATACATATATGCATATATATGTATACATACATATATGCATATATATACATATATGCATATATATGTATATATACATATATGCATATATATGTATATATACATATATGCATATATATGTATATATACATATATGCATATATATGTATATATACCTATATGCATACATGTGTATATATACATATATGCATATATATACATATATGCATATATGTGTATATATACATATCCGCATATATGTGTATATATACATATATGCATATATGTGTATATATACATATATGCATATATGTGTATATATACATATATGCATATATGTGTATATATACATATATGCATATATGTGTATATATACAGGTATATATATGCATATATATACAGGTATATATATGCATATATATAGATGTATATATATATAACTACATGCATGTATATGCCTATATATAGATGCATATATATAAGTATATATGCATGTATATGCCTATATATAGATGCATATATATAAATATATATGGATATATATGCCTATATATAGATGCATATATATATAAGTATATATGCATATATATGCCTATATATAGATGCATATATATAAGTATATATGCATATATATGCCTATATATAGATGCATATATATAAGTATATATGCATATATATGCCTATATATAGATGCATATATATAAGTATATATGCATATATATGCCTATATATAGGCATATACATATGTATCTATGCATAAGTATATATATATGAATATATGTATAAATACATATATATACATATACATACATATATATATGCATAAATACATACATATATATACATATA
>OY744527.1:112843996-112851669 GCA_963556195.1 Sepiola atlantica
TATACATATTCTTATATACATACCGATATACATACATATATAGACATATGCCATATATACATACAGATATACATACATATTTATACATATGCTAATATACATACAGATATACATACATATATATACATATGCCTATATACATACAGATATACACACATATATATACATATGCCTATATACATACAGATATACACACATATATATACATATCCCTATATACATACAGATATACACATATATATATACATATGCCTATATACATACAGATATATACATATTCCTATATACATACAGATGTATACATATTCCTATATACATACAGATATATACATATGCATATATACATACAGATATACATATATATATATATATACATATCCTTATATACATACAGATATACATATATAGATATATATATACATATCCTTATATACATACAGATATACATATATAGATATATATATACATATCCTTATATACATACAGATATACATATATAGATATATATATACATATCCTTATATACATACAGATATACATATATATATATATATACATATCCTTATATACATACAGATATACATATATATATATATATATAGATATGCCTATATACATACAGATATACATATATATATATATATATATAGATATGCCTATATACATACAGATATACATATATATATATATAGATATGCTTATATACATACAGATATATACATATGCCTATATACATACAAATATATACATATCCATATATAGATACATATATATATATACATATGCCTATACATATACACATATGCCTATATACATATATATATACATATGCCTATATACATACATATATATACATATACCTATATACATACATATATACATATACCTATATACATATGTATACATATATATATGCCTATATACAAACATATATATATATAACTATATACAAACATATATATATACTTATATACAAATATATATATACCTATATACAAACATATATATATACCTATATACAAACATATATATATACCTATATACAAACATATATATATACCTATATACAAACATATATATATACCTATATACAAACATATATATATATACCTATATACAAACATATATATATATACCTATATACAAACATATATATATATACCTATATACAAACATATATATATATACCTATATACAAACATATATATACCTATATACAAACATATATATATATACCTATATACAAACATATATATATATACCTATATACAAACATATATATATATATACCTATATACAAATATATATATATATACATATATACAAACATATATATATACATATATACAAACATATATATATACATATATACAAACATATATATATACATATACAAACATATATATATACATAAGAAACAGGTATATATACATATACAAACATATATATATGTATATATATATATATACCTAAACATATATATGCGTATACATATTTACATATATACACGTATACATATTTACATACATATACGTTTACATACATATGTATACATGTTTAGAAATATATATATAGAGACATATAAATATTTACATATATATATACAGATTTGTTTATGTATATAGACTAACAAATATTTACATATATATATACAGATTCATATATCAAGAGAGAGACATAAATATTTATATATATATACATACATATGTTCGTATATATGTACACATAAACATATATATACATATCTATTTATATATGTATATATATATACATATAAACATTTATATATATATACATATATGTGTATATATATACATATAAACATTTATATATATATATACATATATGTGTATATATATACATATAAACATTTATATATATATATACATATATGTGTATATATATACATATGAACATTTATATATATATATATATATATATATACATATATATACATATATTTGTATATATAGACATATAAACATATATATATATACATATAAACATATAGACTATATATTGGGTATTTAGATCTGTATGGCTAGGTTTCCTTCCCTTTATCTATTTGCCTTTCTGGTACCAAAGGTACTAAAGCTTTTTTTTTTTTTTTTTTTAATGCAACCTCAATTCCTATATAATTTTATTTCTATCTACCATATCGTAGAATGGTTTGTAGGTGTAGTGTTTAGATAGTATTTTATTATTATTATTATTATTATTATTATTATTATTATTACTAGTATTACTATTGTTATAAATGATTTTACTTGATATGCAAATTACCATATCACACGGTAGTCTTAAGGGTAGTATATTATTATTATTATTATTATTATTTTATTAATATTTATTTATGTATATATAAGTAACATTTTAAGCTGAATTATTTCGACACTTGATTATTGGGGAAATGGTAGTTTTTTCTGTACCATTGGAGAGCCATGCATATAACTGTCCTGTTTTTGAGTCTCCGAAACAGTTACAGGGTAAAAAGCTGAAGATCCCCGTGTTAATATTAGATGCTTACGTTAAGGTCTCCTGCTTTTGTTTCACTGTTAGATACTTAATCCCCCTTTTTATTTTATTTACTTACTATTATATATTATTTATTCATGAATTTTGCACCACATGTTAACTCTACACTATTTTGGATTTAGTTAGTTTCTCTGGGAATTTAAACTGCATTTTCCTTCTTTTTTTTTGTCTTTTTGTTTAAAATAACTCAAAGCTTCTTTAGACTATACATATATATACATATATTCGTATATATATACATATAAACATATATATATATATACATATAAACATATATATATACATATACATATATTCGTATATATACATATAAACATATATATATATATAAATATACATATATTCGTATATGAACATATATATATATATAAATATACATATATTCGTATATATACATATAAACATATATATATATATAAATATACATATATTCGTATATATACATATAAACATATATATATATAAATATACATATATTCGTATATATACATATAAACAGATATATATCAATATACATATATTCGTATATATACATATAAACATATATATATATAAATATACATATATTCGTATATATACATATAAACATATATATATATATAAATATACATATATTCGTATATATACATATAAACATATATATATAAATATACATATATTCGTATATATACATATACACATATATATATAAATATACATATATTCGTGGGCCAAAATAAGGGTCCTATTTTTAAAAATTAATAACTTTTTTATTTATTGATTTTTTAATTTTTTTTTTTTAGAATAAGTAAAGGACCCCTTCCGAAGCAAGCATGAGCCGTATTAGCCCTAAGGAACGTACCCTCATAATAGAGTGGTACTTTAAATCCAATGAGTCGATTTCGGAGACTCAATTCATCTATCGGCGTCATTACAACACCAGAAACTCTCCTTCGGCAAAAGCAATCCGAGGAATTATTGCTCGTTTTAGGGACCAACAAGGAATATCCGACATGGCGAGAAGTGGTAGGCCTCGTACTGTACGAACAGCTCAAAATTTCGAGGAATTGGAGAGAAGTTTGGAGGAGGATGCATCCACATCCACAAGGAGGAGATCAAAAGAACTTGGCATTTCTCGAAGCTCACTTCGGAGAATGCTAAGAGAAAGAGGATATTTTCCATATAAAGTGCAGCTAGTTCAAGAACTTCAACCTCGAGATAATGAAAAAAGACTTGAGTACGCTATGCGACTCCAGGATTTGGCCAATGATGATCCCGATTTTCTCAAAAAACTAATAATGTCGGATGAAGCCCATTTTCATTTTGATGGGTTCATCAATAAACAAAATTGCCGAATATGGGGTACGGAGAACCCAAGGATAATTCAGCAGCACACATTACATCCACTCAAGTGCACGGTGTGGTGTGGCGTTACTGCTGAAGAGATAATTGGCCCCTATTTCTTTGAAGACGATGCCGGAAATCAGGTAACAGTAACGGGTGACCGCTACCGAGAAATGCTGCAAAATTTCTTGCAACCGTGGGTTGCCGCCAAACCTGACAGGATGTGGTTCCAACAGGATGGAGCCACAGCACACACTGCGAGAGATACCCTTACACATTTACAGGGTATATTTGGAAATCAGATTACCTCTCGCAGTTGCGAAATTCAATGGCCTACACGATCACCCGACCTTACAGCTCCTGACTTCTTCTTATGGGGTTACCTCCAAGAAAAGGTTTATGCCATAAGCCAAACAATATTGAGGAACTGAAAGCAAATATTGAAGCAGAAATAAGAGCCATAAGTCTTCAGATGTTGCAAACTGTTATGGAAAATGTTTTAAAAAGAGCCGAGGAGTGTGAAGCCGCCAACGGCGCCCATTTAGAAAACATTATTTTTGCTTAAAAAACTCAAAACAGTGTAAAAAACAATACTTTAGTTTTTGTAAGTTTTAAGAAGTGTTTTTCGGCTAAAATTTGTCTTGTTTATTTCAAAAACTCTCGGAAGGGTCAGTCTACACACACATTAAGTTTGGTAAGTTTAACTTTTATTTTGTGGAAGTTATTCAAATTTAAAGATATCACCCTTATTTTGGCCCACGCTGTACATATAAACATATATATATATATAAATATACATATATTCGTATATATACATATAAACATACATATATATAAATATACATATATTCGTATATATACATATATATATATATGTACATATATTCGTATATATACATATATTCGTTTATATATATATATATATATACATATATTCGTTTATATATATATATGCATGTATATACATATATTCGTTTATATATATATACATATATATATACATATATATATATATATATACATATATTCGTATATATATATACATATATATATACATATATATATATATATATACATATATTCGTATATATATACATATATATATACATATATAGATATATATACATATATTCGTATATATATATACATATATATATACATATATAGATATATATACATATATTCGTATATATATACATGTATATACATATATATATATACATATATTCGTATATATATACATGTATATACATATATATATATACATATATTCGTATATATATACATGTATATACATATATATATATACATATATTCGTATATATATACATGTATATACATATATATATACATATATTCGTATATATATATATGTATATACATATATATATACATATATTCGTATATATATACATGTATATACATATATATATACATATATTCGTATATATATATACATGTATATACATATATATATATACATATATTCGTATATATATACATATATTCGTATATATATACATGTATATACATATATATATACATATATTCGTATATATATACATGTATAATACATATATATATATACATGTATATACATATATATATATACATATATTCGTATATATATACATGTATATACATATATATATATACATGTATATACATATATATATACATATATTCGTATATATATACATGTATATACATATATATATATACATATATTCGTATATATATACATGTATATACATATATTCGTATATATATACATGTATATACATATTCGTATATATATACATGTATATACATATATATATACATATATTCGTATATATATACATGTATATACATATATATATATACATATATTCGTATATATATACATGTATATACATATATATATATACATATATTCGTATATATATACATGTATATACATATATATATATATACATATATTCGTATATATATACATGTATATACATATAATATATATACATATATTCGTATATATATACATGTATATACATATATATATATATACATATATTCGTATATATATACATGTATATACATATATATATATATACATATATTCGTATATATATACATGTATATACATATATATATATACATATATTCGTATATATATACATGTATATACATATATATATATATACATATATTCGTATATATATACATGTATATACATATATATATATATACATATATTCGTATATATATACATGTATATACATATATATATATACATATATTCGTATATATATACATGTATATACATATATATATATACATATATTCGTATATATATACATGTATATACATATATATATATATATACATATATTCGTATATATATACATGTATATACATATATATATATATACATATATTCGTATATATATACATGTATATACATATATATATATATACATATATTCGTATATATATACATGTATATACATATATATATATACATATATTCGTATATATACATGTATATACATATATATATATATACATATATTCGTATATATATACATGTATATACATATATATATATATATACATATATTCGTATATATATACATGTATATACATATATATATATATACATATATTCGTATATATATACATGTATATACATATATATATATATATACATATATTCGTATATATATACATGTATATACATATATATATATATATACATATATTCGTATATATATACATGTATATACATATATATATATACATATATTCGTATATATATACATGTATATACATATATATATATATACATATATTCGTATATATATACATGTATATACATATATATATATACATATATTCGTATATATATACATGTATATACATATATATATATATACATATATTCGTATATATATACATGTATATACATATATATATATATACATATATTCGTATATATATATTCGTATATATATACATGTATATAATATATATACATATATTCGTATATATATACATGTATATACATATATATATATATACATATATTCGTATATATATACATTATATAATATATATATACATATATTCGTATATATATACATGTATATACATATATATATATATACATATATTCGTATATATATACATGTATATACATATATATATATATATACATATATTCGTATATATATACATGTATATACATATATATATATATACATATATTCGTATATATATACATGTATATACATATATATATATATACATATATTCGTATATATATACATGTATATACATATATATATATATCATATATTCGTATATATATAATATTCGTATATATATACATGTATATACATATATATATATATACATATATTCGTATATATATACATGTATATACATATATATATATATATACATATATTCGTATATATATACATTATATATATACATATATTCGTATATATATACATATATATATATATACATATATTCGTATATATATACATGTATATACATATATATATATACATATATTCGTATATATATACATGTATATACATATATATATATATATACATATATTCGTATATATATACATGTATATACATATATATATATATACATATATTCGTATATATATACATGTATATACATATATATATATATATACATATATTCGTATATATATACATGTATATACATATATATATAATATACATATATTCGTATATATATACATGTATATACATATATATATATATATACATATATTCGTACATATATACATG
>OY744527.1:112856869-112859369 GCA_963556195.1 Sepiola atlantica
AGTATATATATACATACATATACATATACTCGTATATATACATACATACTATATACATACTCGTATATATATACATATATATACATATCTCGTATATATATACATATATATATACATATACTCGTATATATATACATATATATACATATACTCGTATATATATACATATATATACATATATTCGTATATATATACATATATATACATATACTCGTATATATATACATATATAACATATACTCGTATATATATACATATATATATACATATACTCGTATATATATACATATACATATACTCGTATATATATACATATATATATACATATACTCGTATATATATACATATATATATACATATACTCGTATATATATACATATATATATACATATACTCGTATATATATACATATATATATACATATACTCGTATATATATACATATATATATATATACATATACTCGTATATATATACATATATATATACATATACTCGTATATATATACATATATATATACATATACTCGTATATATATACATATATATATACATATACTCGTATATATATACATATATATAACATATACTCGTATATATATACATATATAATATACATATACTCGTATATATATACATATATATATACATATACTCGTATATATATACATATATATATACATATACTCGTATATATATACATATATATATACATATACTCGTATATATATACATATATATATACATATACTCGTATATATATACATATATATATACATATACTCGTATATATATACATATATATACATATACTCGTATATATATACATATATAATATACATATATATATACATATACTCGTATATATATACATATATATATACATATACTCGTATATATATACATATATATATACATATACTCGTATAATAATATATACATATACTCGTATATATATACATATATATATACATATACTCGTAATATATATAACATATATATATACATATACTCGTATATATATACATATATATATACATATACTCGTATATATATACATATATATATACATATACTCGTATATATATACATATATATATATACATATACTCGTATATATATACATATATATATACATATACTCGTATATATATACATATATATATACATATACTCGTATATATATACATATATATATACATATACTCGTATATATATACATATATATATACATATACTCGTATATATATACATATATATATACATATACTCGTATATATATACATATATATATACATATACTCGTATATATATAATATATATATACATATACTCGTATATATATACATTATATATATACATATACTCGTATATATATACATATATATATACATATACTCGTATATATATACATATATATATACATATACTCGTATATATATACATATATATATACAGATACTCGTATATATATACATATATATATACATATACTCGTATATATATACATATATATATACATATACTCGTATATATATACATATATATATACATATACTCGTATATATATACATATATATATACATATACTCGTATATATATACATATATATATACATATACTCGTATATATATACATATATATATATACATATACTCGTATATATATACATATATATATACATATACTCGTATATATATACATATATATATACATATACTCGTATATATATACATATATATATATACATATACTCGTATATATATACATATATATATATACATATACTCGTATATATATACATATATATATATACATATACTCGTATATATATACATATATATACTATACATATACTCGTATATATATATCCATATTCTGTATATATAATATATATGTACATATACTCGTATATATATACATATATATATATACATATACTCGTATATATATACATATAGATATATACATATACTCGTATATATATACATATATATATATACATATACTCGTATATATATACATATATATATATACATATACTCGTATATATATACATATATATATATATACATATACTCGTATATATATACATATATATACATATACTCGTATATATATACATATATATACATATACTCGTATATATATACATATATATATATACATATACTCGTATATATATACATATATATATATACATATACTCGTATATATATACATATATATATACATATACTCGTATATATATACATATATATATACATATACTCGTATATATATACATATATATATATACATATACTCGTATATATATACATATATATATATACATATACTCGTATATATATACATATATATATACATATACTCGTATATATATACATATATATATATACATATACTCGTATATATATACATATACATATACTCGTATATATATACATATACATATACTCGTATATATATACATATACTCGTATATATATACATATATGTAT
>OY744527.1:112864369-112911869 GCA_963556195.1 Sepiola atlantica
AAAATTTATTTTTTCGAATGTTCAGGGACAAATCATATTGAGAAGCAGGAATAGTGGATAAAAAGATTGGAAACATGCTTTGCGGGCTGAAGTGACCCAAATTTACACAGAAAAGACTTTTAATTAATTGATACAAGATATTCGGATGCTGTTGAGAACAAGACTCCAGGGGACAAATTAATGCGACACGTTTGAGTTACAAATCCTGCAAACAGTTTCTGAAAAACGAACATGAAAAAGGAAGCTTAAAAATACGAACTTCATTGAAATAAACCCGTAAAGAAAAAAGGCATTGACTCCAGGCTTACAGGGAAGGGTTTATAGTGTGATGTTGATCTACCCAATCTTCTGGAATAGATGGACTCTTCCAGACACTATATATGGAGTTACGCCGAAGTGTCATGTCACAGTATCGGACACATACTTTCTGTAATATATTATTCTGTACTTCTGTAAATAAACTCTTGTAAATATACCACAGTATTGTCTTCATTATTATCAGGCCTTCAAGGTCACAACACTTGTTATTTACTTTATTATGTGAGTTTTTCTATTTTTTAATTTCAATAGGATAGGACTGAATTATCGCGAGTTGAAAAAAACGCCTGTCATTTCTGATGTTCTAAAGAAAAATAAACACCAACCTTGACTTTGTTTTCTTTTAATCCTCTTAGATTATTGGGAGGATGTGGGACTGGACGCTAGATGTTAAAAACATAAAATACTTTATCGGTCAAAAATTAACTTGAAAGACCAATCGTCACCCATTTAAGAAATAAGAAAAAATAAAGCAAACGTCTCGAACTGGGAAGTTAGCAAAAAGAAAAAAAGAAAAGTAAAAACGTATAAATCGGTATAAGAAGCAGAAAAGAAAAAGGAAAACGTATGACTATGGAAATAGATTTGCGTTTTCCATTCGTCGGACAGATTTTGTGTAACGTGACACATATATATTTACAAATAAACACACATTGCCCTTGGGTGAAGGATATGTATATATAAAGAGAAAGAGATGATAGTTATATTTTAGTTGTGTCGTTCATTTCAATAAAATCAGGATTTATTTACTACTAGCGGGGCTACCCGGCGTTGCTCGGGGTCATAAAAACATAATTGAAGAAAAATTGCGTGTGTAACATCTTTATATTAAAACTTCTATTTCTCTCCTTCTCTCTCTATAGCTGTCTCTTTATCTTTCTACTTTTCTCTACCCTGGTCGCTACTTTTAAATTTTGCCTTTTGCGAAAGCTGTTTCTTCCCCACCATTTCATCCTACGTTTCACAGGGCAATAGTATGACTTATTTCTATAAAAAGTACCACCACTGTCTGCGCCTTCTATATAGGTACTTATAACCGCCCCGGTGTTCATACTATATATTTTGAATCCCCTCATGATATCCTTCATCATTTTAACTCCCCTCGTTGTATTCATCATTTTCGATCTCCTCATACTATTAATCATTTTCAATCCCCTCATAATATTCTTCATCATTTTCAATCTCCTCATACTATTAATCATTTTCCATCCCCTCATAATATTCTTCATCATTTTCAATCCTCTCGTAATATTCCTCATCATTTTCAATCCGCTCATGATATTCTTAATAATTTTCAATCCTCTCATGATATTCTTCATTTATTCAATCCTCTCATGATATTCTTCATTATTTTAAATCCTCTCATGACATTCTTCATCATTTTCAATCCTCTCATGACATTCTTCATCATTTTCAATCCTCTCATGACATTCTTCATCATTTTCAATCCCCTCATTATAGTCTTCATCATTTTCAATCCCCTCATTATAGTCTTCATCATTTTCAATCCCCTCATGAAAGCCTTCATCATTTTCAATCCTCTCATGATAGTCTTCATCATTTTCAATCCTCTCATGATAGTCTTCATCATTTTCAATCCTCTCATGATAGTCTTTATCATAGCTCTATCTCGGATATTGAGCACTTTTCTCCCGGACAACGCCAAGTACTTTGAAAATCAAGGAGGCCTTATGAGCTCTACTGAAAACACTTAGGTATCCTCTCTCCTTCTGATCTGCGAAATAGTCCAAAGAGGAACAAAGATGGCGTTAAAATATTTTCCCAACCTATCACTACAGTAGCTCTATCAAGGACATTGAGCACTTTTCTCCCGGACAACGCTGAGTACTTTAATAATAAAGGAGGCCTCCTGAGGACTACTGAAATCACTTAGGTATCCTCTCTCCTACTGATCTGCGAAATAGTCCAAAGAGGAACGAATATGGCGTAAAAATATTATCCAAACCTATCACTACAGTCGCTCTATCTAGGATATTGAGCACTTTTCTCCCGGACAACGCCAAGTACTTTGAAAATCAAGGAGGCCTTATGAGCTCTACTGAAAACACTTAGGTATCCTCTCTCCTTCTGATCTGCGAAATAGTCCAAAGAGGAACAAAGATGGCGTTAAAATATTTTCCCAACCTATCACTACAGTAGCTCTATCAAAAACATTGAGCACTTTTATCCCGGACAACGCTGAGTACTTTAATAATAAAGGAGGCCTCCTGAGGATTACTGAAATCACTTAGGTATCCTCTCTCCTACTGATCTGCGAAATAGTCCAAAGAGGAACGAATATGGCGTAAAAATATTATCCAAACCTATCACTACAGTCGCTCTATCTAGGATATTGAGCACTTTTCTCCCGGACAACGCCTGGTATTTCAAAATCAAAGAGGACTCCTGAGCACTACTGAAATAACTCTTATCGATTACCCCATCCTTTTCAGCGTAGATGCTGTTAAAATATTATCCAAACCTATCACTACAGTAGCTCTATCTAGGACATTGAGCACTTTTCTCCCGGACAACGCCGAGTACTTTGAAAGTCGAGGAGGCTTCATGAGCACTCCTGAAATCACTTAGGTATCCTCTCTCCTTCTGATCTGCGAAATAGTCCAAAGGGGAACGAAGATGGCGTAAAAATATTTTCCAAACCTATCACTACAGTAGCTCTATCTAGGACATTGAACACTTTTCTCCCGGACAACGCCGAGTACTTTGATAATCAAGGAGGCCTCCTGGGGACTACTGAAATCACTTAGGTATCCTCTCTCCTTCTGATCTGCGAAATAGTCCAAAGGGGAACGAAGATTGCGTTAAAATATTTTCCAAACCTATCACTACAGTAGAACTATCTAGGATATTGACAACTGTTCTCCCGGACAACGCCGAGTATTTCAAAATCAAAGAGGCCTCCTGGGGACAACTGAAATAACTCTTATCCATTTCCCATCCTTTTCAGCGTAGATGCTGTTAAAATATTTTCCAAACCTATCACTACAGTAGCTCTATCTAGGACATTGAGCACTTTTTTCCCGGACAACGCCGAGTACTTTGAAAATCAAAGAGGCCTCCTGGGGACTACTGAAATCACTTAGGTATCCTCTCTCCTTCTGATCTGCGAAATAGTCCAAAGGGGAACGAAGATTGCGTTAAAATATTTTCCAAACCTATCACTACAGTAGCTCTATCTAGGATATTGAGAACTTTTCTCCCGGACAACGCCGAGTATTTCAAAATCAAAGAGGCTTCCTGGAGACTACTGAAATAACTCTTATCCATTCCCCCATCCTTTTCAGCGTAGATGCTGTTAAAATATTTTCCAAACCTATCACTACAGTAGCTCTATCTAGGACATTGAGCACTTTTTCCCCGGACAACGCCGAGAACTTTGAAAATCAAAGAGGCCTCCGGGGGACTACTGAAATCAGTTAGGTATCCTCCCTCCTTTTCAGCTGCAAAATTGTCCAAAGAGGGAACGAAGATGGCGTTAAAATATTTTCTAAACCTATCACTACAGTAGCTCTATCTAGGATATTGAGCACTTTTCTCCCGGACAACGCCGAGTACTTTGAAAATCGAGGAGGCTTCATGAGCACTCCTGAAATCCCTTAGGTATCCTCTCTCCTTCTGATCTGCGAAATAGTCCAAAGGGAAACGAAGATGGCGTTAAAATATTATCCAAACCTATCACTACAGTAGCTCTATCTACGACATTGAGGGCTTTTCTCCCGGACAACGCCGAGTACTTTGAAAATCGAGGAGGCTTCATCAACCCACATGAAATTCCTTAGGTATCCTCTCTCCTTCTGATCTGCGAAATAGTCCAAAGGGAAACGAAGATGGCGTTAAAATATTTTCCAAACCTATCATACAGTAGCTCTATCTAGGATATTGAGCACTTTTCTGCCGGACAACGCCGAGTACTTTGAAAATCGAGGAGGCTTTATGAGCACTTCTGAAATCCCTTAGGTATCCTCTCTCCTTCTGATCTGCGAAATAGTCCAAAGAGGAACGAATATGGCGTAAAAATATTATCCAAACCTATCACTACAGTCGCTCTATCTAGGATATTGAGCACTTTTCTCCCGGACAACGCCGAGTATTTCAAAATCAAAGAGGCCTCCTGAGCACTACTGAAATAACTCTTATCGATTACCCCATCCTTTTCAGCGTAGATGCTGTTAAAATATTATCCAAACCTATCACTACAGTAGCTCTATCTAGGACATTGAGCACTTTTCTCCCGAACAATGCCGAGTACTTTGAAAATCGAGGAGGCTTTATGAGCACTCCTGAAATCCCTTAGGTATCCTCTCTCCTTCTGATCTGCGAAATAGTCCAAAGGGGAACGAAGATGGTGTTAAAATATTTTCCAAACCTATCACTACAGTAGCTCTATCTAGGATATTGAGCACTTTTCTCCCGGACAACGCCGAGTACTTTGAAAATGAAAGAGGCCTCCTGAGCACTACTGTAATAACACTTATCTATTACCCCATCCTTTTCAGCGTAGATGCTGTTAAAATATTATCCAAACCTATCACTACAGTAGCTCTATCTAGGACATTGAGCACTTTTCTCCCGGACAACGCCGAGTACTTTGAAAGTCGAGGAGGCTTCATGAGCACTCCTGAAATCACTTAGGTATCCTCTCTCCTTCTGATCTGCGAAATAGTCCAAAGGGGAACGAAGATGGCGTTAAAATATTTTCCAAACCTATCACTACAGTAGCTCTATCTAGGACATTGAGCACTTTTCTCCCGGACAACGCCGAGTACTTTGATAATCAAGGAGGCCTCCTGGGGACTACTGAAATCACTGAGGTATCCTCTCTCCTTCTGATCTGCGAAATAGTCCAAAGGGGAACGAAGATGGCGTTAAAATATTTTCCAAACCTATCACTACAGTAGCTCTATCTAGGACATTGAGCACTTTTCTCCCGGACAACGCCGAGTATTTCAAAATCAAACAGGCCTCCTGAGCACTACTGAAATAACTCTTATCCATTTCCCATCCTTTTCAGCGTAGATGCTGTTAAAATATTATCCAAACCTATCACTACAGTAGCTCTATCTAGGACATTGAGCACTTTTTTCCCAGACAACGCCGAGTACTTTGAAAATCAAAGAGGCCTCCTGGGGACTACTGAAATCAGTTAGGTATCCTCCTTCCTTTTCATCTGCAAAATTGTCCAAAGGGGAACGAAGATGGCGTTAAAATATTTTCTAAACCTATCACTACAGTAGCTCTATCTAGGATATTGAGCACTTTTCTCCCGGACAACGCCGAGTGCTTTGAAAATCGATGAGGCTTCATGAGCACTCCTGAAATCACTTAGGTATCCTCTCTCCTTCTGATCTGCGAAATAGTCTAAAGGGGAACAAAGATGGCGTTAAAATATTTTCCAAACCTATCACTACAGTAGCTCTATCTAGGATATTGAGCACTTTTCTCCCGGACAACGCCGAGTACTTTGATAATCAAGGAGGCCTCCTGGGGACTACTGAAATCACTTACGTATCCTCTCTCCTTCTGATCTGCGAAATAGTCCAAAGGGGAACGAAGATGGCGTTACAATATTTTCCAAACATATCACTACAGTAGCTCTATCTAAGATATTGAGCACTTTTCTCCCAGACAACGCTGAGTATTCTAAAATCAAAGAGGCCTCCTCAGCACTACTGAAATAACTCTTATCGATTACCCCATCCTTTTCAGCGTAGATGCTGTTAAAATATTATCCAAACCTATCACTACAGTAGCTCTATCTAGGACATTGAGCACTTTTTTCCCAGACAACGCCGAGTACTTTGAAAATCAAAGAGGCCTCCTGGGGACTACTGAAATCAGTTAGGTATCCTCCTTCCTTTTCATCTGCAAAATTGTCCAAAGGGGAACGAAGATGGCGTTAAAATATTTTCTAAACCTATCACTACAGTAGCTCTATCTAGGATATTGAGCACTTTTCTCCCGGACAACGCCGAGTGCTTTGAAAATCGAGGAGGCTTCATGAGCACTCCTGAAATCACTTAGGTATCCTCTCTCCTTCTGATCTGCGAAATAGTCTAAAGGGGAACAAAGATGGCGTTAAAATATTTTCCAAACCTATCACTACAGTAGCTCTATCTAGGATATTGAGCACTTTTCTCCCGGACAACGCCGAGTACTTTGATAATCAAGGAGGCCTCCTGGGGACTACTGAAATCACTTACGTATCCTCTCTCCTTCTGATCTGCGAAATAGTCCAAAGGGGAACGAAGATGGCGTTACAATATTTTCCAAACATATCACTACAGTAGCTCTATCTAAGATATTGAGCACTTTTCTCCCAGACAACGCTGAGTATTCTAAAATCAAAGAGGCCTCCTCAGCACTACTGAAATAACTCTTATCGATTACCCCATCCTTTTCAGCGTAGATGCTGTTAAAATATTATCCAAACCTATCACTACAGTAGCTCTATCTAGGACATTGAGCACTTTTCTCCCAGACAACGCCGAGTACTTTGAAAATCGAGGAGGCTTTATGAGCACTCCTGAAATCCGTTAGGTATCCTCTCTCCTTTTGATCTGCGAAATAGTCCAAAGGTGAACGAAGATGGCGTTAAAATATTTTCCAAACCTATCACTACAGTAGCTCTATCTAGGACATTGAACACGTTTCTCCCGGACAACGCCGAGTACTTTGATAATCAAGGAGGCCTCCTGGGGACTACTGAAATCCCTTAGGTATCCTCTCTCCTTCTGATCTGCGAAATAATCCAAAGAGGAACGAAGATGGCGTTAAAATATTTTCTAAACCAATCACTACAGTAGCTCTATCTAGGATATTGAGCACTTTTCTCCCGGACAACGCCGAGTACTTTGAAAATCGAGGAGGCTTCATGAACACCCATGAAATCTCTTAGGTATCCTCTCTCTTTCTGATCTGCGAAATAGTCCAAAGGGGAACGAAGATGGCGTTAAAATATTTTCCAAACCTATCACTACAGTAGTTCTATCTATGACATGGAGCACTTTTCTCCCGGACAACCCCGAGTACTTTGATAATCAAGGAGGCCTCCTGGGGACTACTGAAATCACTTAGGTATCCTCTCTCCTTCTGATCTGCGAAATAGTCCAAAGGGGAACGAAGATGGCGTTAAAACATTTTCCAAACCTATCACTACAGTAGCTCTATCTAGGATATTGAGAACTTTGTTCCCGGACAACGCCGAGTATTTCAAAATCAAAGAGGCCTCCTGAGCACAACTGAAATAACTTTTATCGATTACCCCATCCTTTTCAGCGTAGATAGTGTTAAAATATTATCCAAACCTATCACTACAGTAGCTCTATCTAGGACATTGATCACTTTTTTCCCGGACAACGCCGAGTTCTTTGAAAATCGAGGAGGCTTCATGAGCACTCCTGAAATCCCTTAGGTATCCTCTCTCCTTCTGATCTGCGAAATAGTCCAAAGGGAAACGAAGATGGCGTTAAAATATTATCCAAACCTATCACTACAGTAGCTCTATCTACGACATTGAGGGCTTTTCTCCCGGACAACGCCGAGTACTTTGAAAATCGAGGAGGCTTCATGAACCCACATGAAATTCCTTAGGTATCCTCTCTCCTTCTGATCTGCGAAATAGTCCAAAGGGGAACGAAGATGGCGTTAAAATATTTTCCAAACCTATCATACAGTAGCTCTATCTAGGATATTGAGCACTTTTCTGCCGGACAACGCCGAGTACTTTGAAAATCGAGGAGGCTTTATGAGCACTCCTGAAATCCCTTAGGTATCCTCTCTCCTTCTGATCTGCGAAATAGTCCAAACGGGGAACGAAGATGGCGTTAAAATATTTTCCAAACCTATCACTAAAGTAGCTCTATCTAGGATATTGAGCACTTTTCTCCCGGACAACGCCGAGTATTTCAAAATCAAAGAGGCCTCCTGAGCACTACTGAAATAACTCTTATCGATTACCCCATCCTGTTCAGCGTAGATGCTGTTAAAATATTATCCAAACCTATCACTACAGTAGCTCTATCTAGGACATTGAGCACTATTCTCCCGGACAATGCCGAGTACTTTGAAAATCGAGGAGGCTTTATGAGCACTCCTGAAATCCCTTAGGTATCCTCTCTCTTTCTGATCTGCGAAATAGTCCAAAGGGGAACGAAGATGGTGTTAAAATATTTTCCAAACCTATCACTACAGTAGCTCTATCTAGGATATTGAGCACTTTTCTCCCGGACAACGCCGAGTACTTTGAAAATCAAAGAGGCCTCCTGAGCACTACTGAAATAACACTTATCGATTACCCCATCCTTTTCAGCGTAGATGCTGTTAAAATATTATCCAAACCTATCACTACAGTAGCTCTATCTAGGACATTGAGCACTTTTCTCCCGGACAACGCCGAGTACTTTGAAAGTCGAGGAGGCTTCATGAGCACTCCTGAAATCACTTAGGTATCCTCTCTCCTTCTGATCTGCGAAATAGTCTAAAGGGGAACGAAGATGGCGTTAAAATATTTTCCAAACCTATCACTAAAGTAGCTCTATCTAGGATATTGAGCACTTTTCTCCCGGACAACGCCGAGTATTTCAAAATCAAAGAGGCCTCCTGAGCACTACTGAAATAACTCTTATCGATTACCCCATCCTTTTCAGCGTAGATGCTGTTAAAATATTATCCAAACCTATCACTACAGTAGCTCTATCTAGGACATTGAGCACTATTCTCCCGGACAATGCCGAGTACTTTGAAAATCGAGGAGGCTTTATGAGCACTCCTGAAATCCCTTAGGTATCCTCTCTCTTTCTGATCTGCGAAATAGTCCAAAGGGGAACGAAGATGGTGTTAAAATATTTTCCAAACCTATCACTACAGTAGCTCTATCTAGGATATTGAGCACTTTTCTCCCGGACAACGCCGAGTACTTTGAAAATCAAAGAGGCCTCCTAGGCACTACTGAAATAACACTTATCGATTACCCCATCCTTTTCAGCGTAGATGCTGTTAAAATATTATCCAAACCTATCACTACAGTAGCTCTATCTAGGACATTGAGCACTTTTCTCCCGGACCACGCCGAGTACTTTGATAATCAAGGAGGCCTCCTGGGGACTACTGAAATCACTGAGGTATCCTCTCTCCTTCTGATCTGCGAAATAGTCCAAAGGGGAACGAAGATGGCGTTAAAATATTTTCCAAACCTATCACTACAGTAGCTCTATCTAGGACATTGAGCACTTTTCTCCCGGACAACGCCGAGTATTTCAAAATCAAACAGGCCTCCTGAGCACTACTGAAATAACTCTTATCCATTCCCCCATCCTTTTCAGCGTAGATGCTGTTAAAATATTATCCAAACCTATCACTACAGTAGCTCTATCTAGGACATTGAGCACTTTTTTCCCAGACAACGCCGAGTACTTTGAAAATCAAAGAGGCCTCCTGGGGACTACTGAAATCAGTTAGGTATCTTCCTTCCTTTTCATCTGCAAAATTGTCCAAAGGGGAACAAAGATGGCGTTAAAATATTTTCTAAACCTATCACTACAGTAGCTCTATCTAGGATATTGAGCACTTTTCTCCCGGACAACGCCGAGTGCTTTGAAAATCGAGGAGGCTTCATGAGCACTCCTGAAATCACTTAGGTATCCTCTCTCCTTCTGATCTGCGAAATAGTCCAAAGGGGAACAAAGATGGCGTTAAAATATTTTCCAAACCTATCACTACAGTAGCTCTATCTAGGATATTGAGCACTTTTCTCCCGGACAACGCCGAGTACTTTGATAATCAAGGAGGCCTCCTGGGGACTACTGAAATCACTTACGTATTCTCTCTCCTTCTGATCTGCGAAATAGTCCAAAGGGGAACGAAGATGGCCTTACAATATTTTCCAAACATATCACTACAGTAGCTCTATCTAAGATATTGAGCACTTTTCTCCCAGACAACGCCGAGTATTCTAAAATCAAAGAGGCCTCCTGAGCACTACTGAAATAACGCTTATCGATTACCCCATCCTTTTCAGCGTAGATGCTGTTAAAATATTATCCAAACCTATCACTACAGTAGCTCTATCTAGGACATTGAGCACTTTTCTCCCGGACAACGCCGAGTACTTTGAAAATCGAGGAGGCTTTATGAGCACTCCTGAAATCCCTTAGGTATCCTCTCTCCTTTTGATCTGCGAAATAGTCCAAAGGTGAACGAAGATGGCGTTAAAATATTTTCCAAACCTATCACTACAGTAGCTCTATCTAGGACATTGAACACTTTTCTCCCGGACAACGCCGAGTACTTTGATAATCAAGGAGGCCTCCTGGGGACTACTGAAATCACTTAGGTATCCTCTCTCCTTCTGATCTGCGAAATAATCCAAAGAGGAACGAAGATGGCGTTAAAATATTTTCTAAACCTATCACTACAGTAGCTCTATCTAGGATATTGAGCACTTTTCTCCCGGACAACGCCGAGTACTTTGAAAATCGAGGAGGCTTCATGAACACCCATGAAATCCCTTAGGTATCCTCTCTCTTTCTGATCTGCGAAATAGTCCAAAGGGGAACGAAGATGGCGTTAAAATATTTTCCAAACCTATCACTACAGTAGCTCTATCTAGGACATGGAGCACTTTTCTCCCGGACAACCCCGAGTACTTTGATAATCAAGGAGACCTCCTGGGGACTACTGAAATCACTTAGGTATCCTCTCTCCTTCTGATCTGCGAAATAGTCCAAAGGGGAACGAAGATGGCGTTAAAAAATTTTCCAAACATATCACTACAGTAGCTCTATCTAGGATATTGAGAACTTTGTTCCCGGACAACGCCGAGTATTATAAAATCAAAGAGGCCTCCTGAGCACAACTGAAATAACTCTTATCGATTACCCCATCCTTTTCAGCGTAGATACTGTTAAAATATTATCCAAACCTATCACTACAGTAGCTCTATCTAGGACATGGATTACTTTTTTCCCGGACAATGCCGAGTTCTTTAAAAATCAAAGAGGCCTCCTGGGAACTACTGAAATCCGTTAGGTATCCTCCCTACTTTTCCGCTGCAAAATTGTCCAAAGGGGAACGAAGATGGCATTAAAATATTTTCTAAACCTATCACTACAGTAGCTCTATCTAGGATATTGAGCACTTTTCTCCCGGACAACGCCGAGTACTTTGAAAATCGAGGAGGCTTTATAAGCACTCCTGAAATCCCTTAGGTATCCTCTCTCCTTCTGAACTGCGAAATAATCCAAAGGTGAACGAAGATGGCGTTAAAATATTTTCCAAACCTATCACTGCAGTAGCTCTATCTAGGATATTGAGCACTTTTCTCCCGGACAACGCCGAGTACTTTGAAAATCGAGGAGGCTTTATGAGCACTTCTGAAATCCCTTAGGTATCCTCTCTCCTTCTGATCTGCGAAATAGTCCAAAGGGGAACGAAGATGGCGTTAAAATATATTCCAAAACCTATTACTACAGTAGCTCTATCTAGGACATAGAGCACTTTTCTCCCGGACAACCCCGAGTACTTTGATAATCAAGGAGGCTTCCTGGGGACTCCTGAAATCCCTTAGGTATCCTCTCTCCTTCTGATCTGCGAAATAGTCCAAAGGGGAACGAAGATGGCGTTAAAATATTTTCCAAACCTATCACTACAGTAGCTCTATCTAGGACATTGAGCACTTTTCTCCCGGACAACGCCGAGTACTTTGATAATCAAGGAGGCCTCCTGGGGACTACTGAAATCACTTAGGTATCCTCTCTCTTTCTGATCTGCGAAATAGTCCAAAGGGGAACGAAGATGGTGTTAAAATATTTTCCGAACCTATCACTACAGTAGCTCTATCTAGGATATTGAGCACTTTTCTCCCGGACAACGCCGAGTACTTTGAAAATCAAAGAGGCCTCCTGAGCACTACTAAAATAACACTTAGCGATTACTCCATCCTTTTCAGCGTAGATTCTGTTAAAATATTATCCAAACCTATCACTACAGTAGCTCTATCTAGGACATTGAGCACTTTTCTCCCGGACAACGCCGAGTACTTTGATAATCAAGGAGGCCTCCTGGGGACTACTGAAATCACTTAGGTATCCTCTCTCCTTCTGATCTGCGAAATAATCCAAAGGGGAACGAAGATGGCGTTAAAATATTTTCCAAACCTATCACTACAGTAGCTCTATCTAGGACATTGAGCACTTTTTTCCCGGACAACGCCGAGTACTTTGAAAATCAGAGAGGGCTCCTGGGGACTACTGAAATCAGTTAGGTATCCTCCCTCATTTTCATCTGCAAAAGTGTCCAAAGGGGAACAAAGATGGCGTTAAAATATGTTCTAAACCTATCACTACAGTAGCTCTATCTAGGATATTGAGCACTTTTCTCCCGGACAACGCCGAGTACTTTGAAAATCGAGGAGGCTTCATGAACACCCATGAAATCCCTTAGGTATCCTCTCTCTTTCTGATCTGCGAAATAGTCCAAAGGGGAACGAAGATGGCGTTAAAATATTTTCCAAACCTATCACTACAGTAGCTCTATCTAGGACATGGAGCACTTTTCTCCCGGACAACCCCGAGTACTTTGATAATCAAGGAGACCTCCTGGGGACTACTGAAATCACTTAGGTATCCTCTCTCCTTCTGATCTGCGAAATAGTCCAAAGGGGAACGAAGATGGCGTTAAAAAATTTTCCAAACATATCACTACAGTAGCTCTATCTAGGATATTGAGAACTTTGTTCCCGGACAACGCCGAGTATTATAAAATCAAAGAGGCCTCCTGAGCACAACTGAAATAACTCTTATCGATTACCCCATCCTTTTCAGCGTAGATACTGTTAAAATATTATCCAAACCTATCACTACAGTAGCTCTATCTAGGACATGGATTACTTTTTTCCCGGACAATGCCGAGTTCTTTAAAAATCAAAGAGGCCTCCTGGGAACTACTGAAATCCGTTAGGTATCCTCCCTACTTTTCCGCTGCAAAATTGTCCAAAGGGGAACGAAGATGGCATTAAAATATTTTCTAAACCTATCACTACAGTAGCTCTATCTAGGATATTGAGCACTTTTCTCCCGGACAACGCCGAGTACTTTGAAAATCGAGGAGGCTTTATAAGCACTCCTGAAATCCCTTAGGTATCCTCTCTCCTTCTGAACTGCGAAATAATCCAAAGGTGAACGAAGATGGCGTTAAAATATTTTCCAAACCTATCACTGCAGTAGCTCTATCTAGGATATTGAGCACTTTTCTCCCGGACAACGCCGAGTACTTTGAAAATCGAGGAGGCTTTATGAGCACTTCTGAAATCCCTTAGGTATCCTCTCTCCTTCTGATCTGCGAAATAGTCCAAAGGGGAACGAAGATGGCGTTAAAATATATTCCAAAACCTATTACTACAGTAGCTCTATCTAGGACATAGAGCACTTTTCTCCCGGACAACCCCGAGTACTTTGATAATCAAGGAGGCTTCCTGGAAACTCCTGAAATCCCTTAGGTATCCTCTCTCCTTCTGATCTGCGAAATAGTCCAAAGGGGAACGAAGATGGCGTTAAAATATTTTCCAAACCTATCACTACAGTAGCTCTATCTAGGACATTGAGCACTTTTCTCCCGGACAACGCCGAGTACTTTGATAATCAAGGAGGCCTCCTGGGGACTACTGAAATCACTTAGGTATCCTCTCTCTTTCTGATCTGCGAAATAGTCCAAAGGGGAACGAAGATGGTGTTAAAATATTTTCCGAACCTATCACTACAGTAGCTCTATCTAGGATATTGAGCACTTTTCTCCCGGACAACGCCGAGTACTTTGAAAATCAAAGAGGCCTCCTGAGCACTACTAAAATAACACTTAGCGATTACTCCATCCTTTTCAGCGTAGATTCTGTTAAAATATTATCCAAACCTATCACTACAGTAGCTCTATCTAGGACATTGAGCACTTTTCTCCCGGACAACGCCGAGTACTTTGATAATCAAGGAGGCCTCCTGGGGACTACTGAAATCACTTAGGTATCCTCTCTCCTTCTGATCTGCGAAATAATCCAAAGGGGAACGAAGATGGCGTTAAAATATTTTCCAAACCTATCACTACAGTAGCTCTATCTAGGACATTGAGCACTTTTTTCCCGGACAACGCCGAGTACTTTGAAAATCAGAGAGGGCTCCTGGGGACTACTGAAATCAGTTAGGTATCCTCCCTCATTTTCATCTGCAAAAGTGTCCAAAGGGGAACAAAGATGGCGTTAAAATATGTTCTAAACCTATCACTACAGTAGCTCTATCTAGGATATTGAGCACTTTTCTCCCGGACAACGCCGAGTACTTTGAAAATCGAGGAGGCTTCATGAGCACTCTTGAAATTACTTAGGTATCCTCTCTCCTTCTGATCTGCGAAATAGTCCAAAGGGGAACGAAGATGGCGTTAAAATATTTTCCAAACCTATCACTACAGTAGCTCTATCTAGAACATTGAGCACTTTTCTCCCGGACAACGCCGAGTACTTTGATAATCAAGGAGGCCTCCTGGAGACTACTGAAATCACTGAGGTATCCTCTCTCTTTCTGATCTGCGAAATAGTCCAAAGGGGAACGAAGATGGCGTTAAAATATTTTCCAAACCTATCACTACAGTAGCTCTATCTAGGATATTGAGCACTTTTCTCCCGGACAACGCCGAGTACTTTGAAAATCGAGGAGGCTTCATGAGCACTCTTGAAATTACTTAGGTATCCTCTCTCCTTCTGATCTGCGAAATAGTCCAAAGGGGAACGAAGATGGCGTTAAAATATTTTCCAAACCTATCACTACAGTAGCTCTATCTAGAACATTGAGCACTTTTCTCCCGGACAACGCCGAGTACTTTGATAATCAAGGAGGCCTCCTGGAGACTACTGAAATCACTGAGGTATCCTCTCTCTTTCTGATCTGCGAAATAGTCCAAAGGGAAACGAAGATGGCGTTAAAATATTTTCCAAACCTATCACTACAGTAGCTCTATCTAGGATATTGAGCACTTTTCTCCCGGACAACGCCGAGTACTTTGAAAATCGAGGAGGCTTCATGAACCCACAGGAAATACCTTAGGTATCCTCTCTCCTTCTGATCTGCGAAATAGTCCAAAGGGGAACGAAGATGGCGTTAAAATATTTTCCAAAACCTATCACTACAGTAGCTCTATCTAGGACATTGAGCACTTTTCTCCCGGACAACGCCGAGTACTTTGATAATCAAGGAGGCCTCCTGGGGACTACTGAAATCACTTAGGTATCCTCTCCTTATTCTGATCTGCGAAATAGTCCAAAGGGGAACGAAGATGGTGTTAAAATATTTTCCAAACCTATCACTACAGTAGCTCTATCTAGGATATTGAGCACTTTTATCCCGGACAACGCCGAGTACTTTGAAAATCGAGGAGGCTTCATGAACCCACATGAAATACCTTAGGTATCCTCTCTCCTTCTGATCTGCGAAATAGTCCAAAGCACTCCTGAAATCACTTAGGTATCCTAATAGTGCCTCATGACAACGGAACCGATACGACCCTACCTCAACACTTCTCAAAAAAGGAGGAGATAATGCATGGGACGAGTGCATCATGACAACGGAACCGATACGACCCTACCTCAACACTTCTCAAAAAAGGAGGAGATAATACATGGGAATAGTGCATCATGACAACGGACCCGATACGACCCTACCTCAACACTTCTAAAAAAAGGAGGAGATAATGCATGGGATGAGAGCATCATGACAACGGAACCGATACGACCCTACCTCAACATTTCTCAAAAAAGGAAGAGATAATGCATGGGATGAGGGCATCATGACAACGGAACCGATACGACCCTACCTCAACATTTCTCAAAAAAGGAGGAGGTAATGCATGGGATCAGTGCATCATGACAACGGAACCGATACTACCCTACCTCAACACTTCTCAAGAAATACCGTAACCCCCCCCCCCCAATTTGGCCTGAAAGGAGGAGGTAATTCCTATCATGATAACAGAACGGCCACAGGGAGGGAGGGGGGAGGAAAATATTAGCGTCTATTAATAGTTATGAAAGAAAGTGTGAGAGGGAAAAAAAACTGCCACTCTCTGACGTCATGATGACCTGATATAACCGGACACAATTTAGGTCAAGACCGGGTACATCCGGCAAGGGATTATGGGACAGGTGCGGATGTGATTGAGCAACCCTTGTTTCACTACACACTCTTAACGTAGGATTCCTATGTTGTTATTGATGCATCCGGACAGAAGTTATTGGATGATCTGATACAACCGGACACAATTTAGGGCAAGACCGGGTACATCCGGCAAGGGATTATGGGATGTTTACCGTGACTCTGCATTTTTATCGGATTAGTACATAAATACATTAGATTATTTCGAATTTACTACATATTTACGTTTAAAAAGTCGTGAAAAATACGAAAAAACTGCTACCTTTTGTCGGAAAGTGGTCCGGTTGACTGTCAGCGAGTGAATCGTTATTTGCGATTTTGAGATATTATGATCCCAGGATATGTACGGTGCTGAAGATATAAACTTTTTGACATGTCGTCGGGTAGTTTTTGAGGAGAAGCTTCACATACAGACATACATACATACATACATACATACATATAGACAAGTGCCCTTTATATAAGAGACTAGCGGGGCTACCCGGCGTTGCTCGGGGTCATAAAAACATATATTTGAAGAAAGATCGTGTGTGTAACATCTTTATATTCAAACTTCTATGTCCGCCCCCTCTCTCTATAGCCGTCTCTTTATCTGCTACCTTTCTCTTCCCTGGTCGCCCCATTTCGCCGCTTTCTAATTTTGCCTTTTGCAAAAGCTGTTTCTTCCCCACCATTTCTCCTATTGCCCAGGGTAATAGTATGACATATTTCTATAAAAAGTAACACCTCTATCTGCGCCTTCTATATAGGTACTTATCTCCACCCCGGTGTTCATACTATATACGTATCTATCATCACCCCGGTGCGCATACTATATACGTACCTATCGCCGCCCCAGTGCACATACTATATACGTACCTATCGCCGCCCCGGTGCAGATACTATTTAAGTACCTATCGCCGCCCCGTTGCGAATGCTAAATAGTACCTATCGTGTCCCCGGTGTGAATGCTAAATACATACCTATTGCGCCCCGGTGTGCATGCTACATAAGTACCTATCGCTGCCCTAGTGCGAATAATTAATATGTACATATTGCCGCTTTGGTGTGAATAAATACGTACCTATCGCCGGCCCAGTGCGAATGCTAAATACGTACCTATAGCCGCACTGGTGCGAATGCTAAATACGTACCTATAGCCGCCCCGGTGTGAATGCTAAATACGTACATATCGCCACCCCGGTGCGAATGCTAAATACATACCTATCGCTGCCCTGGTGTGAATGCTAAATACATACCAGAGTGCATGCTATGTATGTACTTATTGCTGCCCATGTGTACATGCTATATACGTAGCTATCGCCACCCCTGAATTCTGAATACGTACCTATCGCCGCCCTGGTGTGGAAGTTAAATACGTACATATCGCCGCCCCGGTGCGAATGCTAAATACATACCTATCGCCGCCCCGGTGTGAATTCTAAATACGTACCTATCGCCGCCCCGGTGTGAATTCTAAATACGTACCTATCGCCGCCCCGGTGTGGAAGCTAAATACGTACATATCGCCACCCCGGTGCGAATGCTAAATACATACCTATCGCTGCCCCGGTGTGAATGCTAAATACATACCTATCGCCGCCCCGGTGTGAATGCTAAATACGTACCTATCGCCGCCCCGGTGTGAATTTTAAATATGTACCTTTCGCCGCCCCGGTGTGAATTTTAAATATGTACCTTTCACCGCCCCTATGCGCGTGCTATATACGTACCTATCGCCGCCCCGGTGCGCATGCTATATATGAACCGATCGCTGCCTCAGTGCGCATGCTAAATACATACCTATCACTGCCCTGGTGTGCATACTATATACGTACTTATTACCGCCCATGTGCACATGCTATATAAGTACCTATCACCACCGCTGAATGCTAAATAAGTACCTATCGCCGCCCCGGTGTCGAAGCTAAATACGTACATATCGCCGCCCCTAAATTTGGGCGGACCCCTAAAAAATTTGGCCTGACCCCTAAAATTTTCCCGACCCTAAATCTCTTCAGCCCCCTAATTTTTCACTCTCCCCCAACCATGAGAAATATTTTCAGTTCAAAACCAAAAAAAAGAAAAAAATTTGGCCTGGCCCCTAAAAAGTTCGTCCTGACCCCTAAAATTTTCCCCGACCCCTCAATCTCTCCAGCCCCCTAATTGTTCACTCTCCCCCAACCCTGAGAAATATTTTGAGTTCAAAACCAAATAAAACAAAAAAATTTGGCCTGCCCCCTGAAAAGTTCCGCCTGACCCCTAAAATTTTCCCCGACCCCTCAATCTCTCCAGCCCCCTAATTGTTCACTCTCCCCCAACCCTGAGAAATATTTTCAGGTCAAAACCCAAAAAAAACAAAAAAATTTGGCCTGAACCCTAAAAAGTTCGTCCTGACCCCTAAAATTTTCCCCGACCCCTAAATCTCTCCAGCCCCCTAATTTTTCACTCTCCCCCAACCATAGAGATATATTTTGACTTCAAAACAAAAAAAAACAAAAAAATTTGGCCTGACCCCTAAAAAGTTCGTCCTGACCCCTAAAAAGTTCGTCCCGACCCCTAAATCTCTCCAGCCCCTAATTTTTCACTCTCCCCCAACCATGAGAAATATTTGGACTTTAAAACAAAAAAAAACAAAAAAATTTGGCCTGACCCCTAAAAAGTTCGTCCCGACCCCTAAAATTTTCCCCGACCCCTCAATCTCTCCAGCCCCCTAATTGTTCACTCTCCCCCAACCCTGAGAAATATTTTGAGGTCAAAACCAAAAAAAAAGAAAAAAATTTGGCCTGAACCCTAAAAAGTTCGTCCTGACTCCTAAAATTTTCCCCGACCCCTAAATCTCTCCAGCCTCCTAATTTTTCACTCTCCCCCAACCATGAGAAATATTTTGACTTCAAAACAAAAAAAAACAAAAAAATTTGGCCTGACCCCTAAAAAGTTCGTCCTGACCCCTAAAATTTTCCCCGACCCCCTAATCTCTCCAGCCCCCCCCCAACTTTTTTTTTCAGTGTCCCACAACCCTGAGAAATATTTTAAGTTCAAAATAAAAAATAAAAATTTGGCCTGACCCCTAAAAAATTTGGCCTGACCCCTAAAATTTCCCCCGACCCCCTAATCTCTTTATTATAGATACAAATAAATGCATATTGGTCTTTATTATAGATACAAATAAATGCACATTGGTCTTTATTATAGATTTGCTTAATATCCCCCCCCCAAGAAAAAATTTGGCCTGAGGCGCTCACACCGGCGAATGCTGACACTCTCTCCTCGCAACAGATACTACACTATCTCCACCCTCTAAAAAAGGTGTGAGCGTCGGCGAATGCCGACACTCCCCCTCCCCCAAATTTGGCCTGAGGCGCCCATCCGGCGAATACCGAAACCCCCTCCCCCAAATTTGGCCTGAGGCGCTCACACCGGCGAATGCCGTCACCCCCCCCCCCCAATTTGGCATGAAAGGAGGAGGTAATGCCTATCATGATAACGGAAGGGAGGGGGGATATTAGCGTCTATTAAAAGGTTGTAGTGTGAGTGAATTTATTCCCGACACTTTGCATTATTTTTCAAATTATCTGCCACTCTCTGACGTCATGATGACCCGGCGTTGCTCGGGGTAAAAAAACACATAATTGTAGAAAAATCGCTTGTGTAAGATCTTTATATTCAAACTTCTATTTCTCTCCCTCTCTCTATAGCCGTCTCTTTATCTTTCTATTTTTCTCTTCCCTGGTCGCCCCATTTCACAGCTTTCTCCCTTTGCCTTTTGCGAAAGCTGTCACTTCCTCACTTCCCCACCATTCCTCCTCCGTAGACCAGGGCAAAAGTATGACATATTTCTATAAAAAGTACTGCCTCTATATGCGCCTTCTATATAGGTACATATTCCGTCCCGGTTCGCATAATATATACGTACCCGTTGCCGCCCCCGTGTGCATACTATATACGCACCTATTGCCGCTCTGGTGCACATACTATATATGTACCTATCGCCGCCCCGGATCGCGTGCTATATATGCACCTATCACCGCCCCGGTGCACATACTATATATGTACCAATCGCCGCCCCGGTTCGCATACTATATACATACCTATCGCCACCCCGGGCTGCGTGCTATATATGTACCTATCACCGCCCCGGTGCACATACTATATATGTACTTATCGCCGCCCCGGTTCGCATACTATATAAGTACCTATCGCCGCCCCGGATCGCGTGCTATATATGTACCTATCACCGCCCCGGTGCACATACTATATATGTACCTATCGCCGCCCCGGTTCGCATACTATATACGTACCTATCACCGCCCCGGGCTGCGTGCTATATATGTACCTATCACCGCTCCGGTGCACATACTATATATGTACTTATCGCCGCCCCGGTGCGCATACTATATACGTACCTATCGCCGCCCCGGGTCGCGTGCTATATATGTACCTATCACAGCCCCGGTGCGCATACTATATACGTACCTATCGGTATTGCACGGGGATCACTCTTCTCCAGTCGCCCTCCTTCACCCCATTGGACACTACACCCGTTGCCCTCAGCCAAAGCTGTCTCGTCTGTGTTGCCCTCGTCAGGTTCACCTCTTCTACATTTGCCAGGGTCAAAAGATGTCACGTACCTGGTTGCCAATTCACCCTGGCTACACTACATTCGGCCTCCCCTAAACTCTGCATAACTTCTCCATTCCCTGGAGAAAAAATGTAACATTTCTATTTAAAGTCCCATATTTGTCTTCATTATTAATGTTAATAAGGGTGTTTATTTACTTCTTCATGTCTGTGTATGTTAGATAAAATAACCTACACATATTTCGTCAGGTCGAAGGGTACCCACACATATTTCGAAAGGTCGAAGGGTACCCACACATACTTCATCCGGTCGTAGGGTACCCACACATACTTTTTCCGGGCGCAGGGTACCCAGTAATACTTTTTCCGGGTGCAGGGTACCCACACATACTTTTTCCGGTCGAAGGGTACCCACACATACTTTGTCCGGTCGTAGGGTACCCACACATACTTTTTCCGGTCGAAGGGTACCCACACATACTTTGTCCGGGCGCAGGGTACCCACACATACTTTTTCCGGGCGCAGGGTACCCACACATATTTCTTGCGGCCGCAGGGTACACACACATACTTCGTCCGGTCGCAGGGTACCCACACATACTTCGTCCGGTCGCAGGGTACCCACACATACTTTGTCCGGTCGCAGGGTACCCACACATACTTCGTCAAGTCGCAAGGTACCCACACATACCTTTTCCCGGCGCAGGGTACCCACACATACCTTTTCCCGGCGCAGGGTACCCACATATACTTCGTCCGGGCGCAGGGTACCCACACATACATCGTCATGTCGCAGGGTACCAAGACATACTTTGTTAGGTCGCAGGGTACCCACACATACGTAGTCCGGTCGCAGGGTACCCACACATACTTCGTCAAGTCGCAAGGTACCCACACATACCTTTTCCGGGCGAAGGGTACCCACACATACCTTTTCCCGGCGCAGGGTACCCACACATACCTTTTCCCGGCGCAGGGTACCCATACATACCTTTTCCCGGCGCAGGGTACCCACACATACCTATTCTCGGCGCAGGGTACGCACACATACTTCTTGCGGTCGCAGGGTACCCACACATACTTCGTCCAGTCGCAGGGTACCCACAGATACTTCGTCCTGTCGCAGGGTACCCACACATACTTCGTCAGGTCGCAGGGTACCCACACATACTTCGTCAGGTCGAAGGGTACCCACCCATACTTTGTCCGGGCGCAGGGTACATACACATACTTTTTCCGGGCGCAGGGTACCAACACATATTTTTTCCAGGCGCAGGGTACCCACACATATTTCGTGCGGTCGCAGGGTACCCTACCATACTTTTTCCGGGCGCAGGGTACCCACACATACTTCGTCCGGTCGCAGGGTACCCACACATACTTTGTCCAGTCGCAAGGTACTCACACATATTTCATCCGCTCGCAGGGTACCCACACATACTTCGTTTGGTCGCAGGGTACCCACACATATTTTACCTGGTTGCAGGGTACCCACACATATTTCGTCAGGTCGAAAGGTTCACACACATACTTCGTCCGGTCGTAGGGTACCCACACATACTTTTTCCGTGTGCAGGGTACCAACACATACTTCGTGCGGTCGCAGGGTACCCACACATACTTCGTCCGGTCGAAGGGTACCCACACATACTTCGTCAAGTCGCAGGGTACCCACACATACTTCGTCAGGTCGAAGGGTAGTCACACATACTTTGTCAGGTCGAAGGGTAGTCACACATACTTTTTCCGGGCGCAGGGTACCCACACATACTTTTTCCGGGCGCAGGGTACCCAGACATACATTTTCCGGGCGCAGGGTACCCACACATACTTTGTCCGGTGGTAGGGTACCCACACATACTTTTGCCGGGCGTAGGGTACCCACACATACTTTTTCCGGGCGCAGGGTACCCACACATACTGTTTCCCGGCGCAGGGTACCCACACATACCTTTTCCCGGCGCAGGGTACCCACACATACTTCTTGCGGTCGCAGGGTACCCACACATACTTCGTCCGGTTTCAGGGTACCGAAACATATTTCGTGCGGTCGCAGGGTACCCACACATACTTCATGCGGTCGCAGGGTACCCACACATACTTAGTCCGGTCGAAGGGTACCCACACATACTTAGTCCGGTCGAAGGGTACCCACACATACTTCGTCAGGTCGAAGGGTACCCACACATACTTCGTCAGGTCGAAGGGTAGTCACACATACTTTTTCTGTGCGCAGGGTACCCAGACATACATTTTCCGGGCGCAGGGTACCCACACATACTTTGTCCGGTCGTAGGGGACCCACACATACTTTTTCCAGGCGTAGGGTACCCACACATACTTTTTCCAGGCGTAGGGTACCCACACATACTTCGTCCGGTCGCAGGGTACCCACACATACTTCGTCCGGTCGCAGGGTACCCACACATACTTCGTCCGGTCGCAGGGTACCCACACATACTTCATCAAGTCGCAAGGTACCCACACATATTTTGTCCGGTCGTAGGGTACCCACACATACTTCGTCCGGTCGTAGGGTACCCACACATACTTTTTCCGTGTGCAGGGCACCCACACATACTTCGTGCGGTCGCAGGGTACCCACACATACTTCGTCCGGTCGCAGGGTACCCACACATACTTCGTCCGGTCGCAGGGTACCCACACATACTTCATCCGGTCGCAGGGTACCCACACATACTCTGTCCGTTCGCAGGGTTCCCACACATATATAGAGTGGTTATGACTCAACGGGTCACTGTAAACGTGTACTTGTTAAATTCTTCTTTTTTTATACATATATAGAGTGGTTATGACTCAACGGATCACTGTAAACGTTTACTTGTTAAATTCTTCTTTTTTCTTTTTTTATACATATATAGAGTGGTTATGACTCAACGGGTCACTGTAAACGTTTACTTGTTAAATTCTTCTTTTTGTCTTTTTTTATACATATATAGAGTGGTTATGACTCAACGGGTCATTGTAAACGTGTACTTGTTAAATTCTTCTTTTTTCTTTTTTTATACATATATAGAGTCGTTATGACTCAACGGGTCACTGTAAACGTGTACTTGTTAAATTCTTCTTTTTTCTGTTTTTATACATATATAGAGTGGTTATGACTCAACGGGTCACTGTAAACGTGTACTTGTAAAATTCTTCTTTTTTCTTTTTTTATACATATATAGAGTGGTTATGACTCAACGGGTCACTATAAACATGTTCTTGTTAAATTCTTCTTTTTTTCTTTTTTCTATACATATATAGAGTGGTTATGACTCAACGGGTCACTGTAAACGTTTACTTGTTAAATTCTTCTTTTTTTATACATATATAGAGTGGTTATGACTCAACGGGTCATTGTAAACGTGTACTTGTTAAATTCTTCTTTTTTCTTTTTTTATACATATATAGAGTGGTTATGACTCAACGGGTCACTGTAAACGTGTACTTGTTAAATTCTTCTTTTTTCTTTTTTTTATACATATATAGAGTGGTTATGACTCAACGGGTCACTGTAAACGTTTACTTGTTAAATTCTTCTTTTTTTCTTTTTTATACATATATAGAGTGGTTATGACTCAACGGGTCATTGTAAACGTGTACTTGTTAAATTCTTCTTTTTTCTTTTTTTATACATATATAGAGTGGTTATGACTCAACGGGTCACTGTAAACGTGTACTTGTTAAATTCTTCTTTTTTCTTTTTTTATACATATATAGAGTGGTTATGACTCAACGGGTCACTATAAACATGTTCTTGTTAAATTCTTCTTTTTTCTTTTTTCTATACATATATAGAGTGGTTATGACTCAACGGGTCACTGTAAACGTTTACTTGTTAAATTCTTCTTTTTTTATACATATATAGAGTGGTTATGACTCAACGGGTCATTGTAAACGTGTACTTGTTAAATTCTTCTTTTTTCTTTTTTTATACATATATAGAGTGGTTATGACTCAACGGGTCACTGTAAACGTGTACTTGTTAAATTCTTCTTTTTTCTTTTTTTATACATATATAGAGTGGTTATGACTCAACGGGTCACTATAAACATGTTCTTGTTAAATTCTTCTTTTTTCTTTTTTCTATACATATATAGAGTGGTTATGACTCAACGGGTCACTGTAAACGTTTACTTGTTAAATTCTTCTTTTTTTATACATATATAGAGTGGTTATGACTCAACGGGTCATTGTAAACGTGTACTTGTTAAATTCTTCTTTTTTCTTTTTTTATACATATATAGAGTGGTTATGACTCAACGGGTCACTGTAAACGTGTACTTGTTAAATTCTTCTTTTTTCTTTTTTTTATACATATATAGAGTGGTTATGACTCAACGGGTCATTGTAAACGTGTACTTGTTAAATTCTTCTTTTTTCTTTTTTTATACATATATAGAGTGGTTATGACTCAACGGGTCACTGTAAACGTGTACTTGTTAAATTCTTCTTTTTTCTTTTTTTATACATATATAGAGTGGTTATGACTCAACGGGTCACTATAAACATGTTCTTGTTAAATTCTTCTTTTTTTCTTTTTTTATACATATATAGAGTCGTTATGACTCAACGGGTCATTGTAAACGTGTACTTGTTAAATTCTTCTTTTTTCTTTTTTTATACATATATAGAGTGGTTATGACTCAACGGGTCACTGTAAACGTGTACTTGTTAAATTCTTCTTTTTTCTTTTTTTTATACATATATAGAGTGGTTATGACTCAACGGGTCACTGTAAACGTTTACTTGTTAAATTCTTCTTTTTTCTTTTTTTATACATATATAGAGTGGTTATGACTCAACGGGTCACTGTAAACGTGTACTTGTTAAATTCTTCTTTTTTCTTTTTTTTATACATATATAGAGTGGTTATGACTCAACGGGTCACTGTAAACGTTTACTTGTTAAATTCTTCTTTTTTTCTTTTTTTATACATATATAGAGTGGTTATGACTCAACGGGTCACTGTAAACGTTTACTTGTTAAATTCTTCTTTTTTTCTTTTTTTATACATATATAGAGTGGTTATGACTCAACGGGTCACTGTAAACGTGTACTTGTTAAAATATTCTTTTTTTCTTTTTTTATACATATATAGAGTGGTTATGACTCAACGGGTCACTGTAAGTAAAATAAGTTTTGAAGAGAAAAAAGGGAAAAACCTATAACGATGACGTCATATACCTATTACTGTGACGTCACGTGCACAAGAATAAGTTGGTTGAAAATAAAATTATTATTACATAATTACATTGGCTTATTTCCAAATTACTACTGAATAACATTAGAAAAGTTTGAAAAAACCAGACCCGCTGCCGAAGACTGGCCCCGTTGACCCCCAGCAACATTTTTTTTTGTTGTAATTTTGAGATATTATGATCCCAGGTGTTGTACGGTGCTGAAGATATAAACTTTTTGACATGTCGTCGCGTAGTTTTTGAGGAGAAGCTTCACATACAGACATACATACATACATACATACAGACAAGTGCCCTTTATATAAGAGACTAGCGGGGCTACCCGGCGTTGCTCGGGGTCATAAAAACATAATTGAAGAAAAATTGCGTGTGTAACATCTTTATATTAAAACTTCTATTTCTCTCCTTCTCTCTCTATAGCTGTCTCTTTATCTTTCTACTTTTCTCTACCCTGGTCGCTACTTTTAAATTTTGCCTTTTGCGAAAGCTGTTTCTTCCCCACCATTTCATCCTACGTTTCACAGGGCAATAGTATGACTTATTTCTATAAAAAGTACCACCACTGTCTGCGCCTTCTATATAGGTACTTATAACCGCCCCGGTGTTCATACTATATATTTTGAATCCCCTCATGATATCCTTCATCATTTTAACTCCCCTCGTTGTATTCATCATTTTCGATCTCCTCATACTATTAATCATTTTCAATCCCCTCATAATATTCTTCATCATTTTCAATCTCCTCATATATTAATCATTTTCAATCCCCTCATAATATTCTTCATCATTTTCAATCCTCTCGTAATATTCCTCATCATTTTCAATCCGCTCATGATATTCTTAATAATTTTCAATCCTCTCATGATATTCTTCATTTTTTCAATCCTCTCATGATATTCTTCATTATTTTCAATCCCCTCATGATATTCTTCATCATTTTCAATCCCCTCATGATATTCTTCATCATTTTCAATCCTCTCATGGTATATTTCATCATTTTCGATCCCCTCATGATAGTCTTCATCATTTTTAATCCTCTCATGAGAGTCTTCATCATTTTTAATCCTCTCATGATAGTCTTCATCATTTTCAAACCTCTCATGATAGTCTTCATCATTTTCAATCCTCTCATGATATGCATCATCATTTTCAATCCCCTCATGATATTATTCATCATTTTAAATCCCCTCATGGTATTCTTCATCATTTCCAATCCTGTCAGTCTATTCTTCATCATTTTAAATCCTCTCATGACATTCTTCATCATTTTCAATCCTCTAATGACATTCTTCATCATTTTCAATCCCCTTATGATAGTCTTCATCATTTTCAATCCCCTCATGATAGTCTTCATCATTTTCAATCCCCTCATGAGAGTGTACATCATTTTCAATCCCCTCATTATAGTCTTCATCATTTTCAATCCCCTCATGATAGCCTTCATCATTTTCAATCCTCTCTTGATAGTCTTCATCATTTTCAATCCTCTCATGATAGTCTTTATCATAGCTCTATCTATGATGTTGAGCACTTTTCTCCCGGACAACGCTGTTTACTTTAATAATAAAGGAGGCCTCCTGAGGACTACTGAAATCACTTAGGTATCCTCTCTCCTACTGATCTGCGAAATAGTCCAAAGAGGAACGAATATGGCATTAAAATATTATCCAAACCTATCACTATAGTAGCTCTATCTAGGATATTGAGCACTTTTCTCCCTGACAACGCGGAGTATTTCAAAATCAAAGAGGCCTCCTGAGCACTACTGAAATAACTCTTATCGATTCCCCATCCTTTTCAGCGTAGATGCTGTTAAAATATTATCCAAACCTATCACTACAGTAGCTCTATCTAGGACATTGAGCACTTTTTTCCCGGACAACGCCGAGTACTTTGAAAATCAAAGAGGCCTCCTGGGGACTACTGAAATCACTTAGGTATCCTCCCTCCTTTTCATCTGCAAAATTGTCCAAAGGTGAACGAAAATGGCGTTAAAATATGTTCTAAACCTATCACTACAGTAGGTCTATCTTGGATATTGAGCACTTTTCTCCCGGATAACGCCGAGTACTTTGAAAATCGAGGAGGCTTCATGAGCACTCCTGAAAACCCTTAGGTATCCTCTCTTCTTTCTGATCTGCGAAATAGTCCAAAGAGGGAACGAAGATGGCGTTAAAATATTTTCCAAACTTATCACTACAGTAGCTCTATCTAGGACATTGAGCACTTTTATCCCGGACAATGCACAGTACTTTGATAATCAAGGAGGCCTCCTGGGGACTACTGAAATCACTTAGGTATCCTCTCTTCTTCTGATCTGCGAAATAGTCCAAAGGGGAACGAAGATTGCGTTAAAATATTTTCCAAACCTATCACTACAGTAGCTCTATCTAGGATATTGAGAACTTTTCTCCCGGACAACGCCGAGTATTTAAAAATCAAAGAGGCCTCCTGGGGACTACTGAAATAACTCTTATCCATTCCCCCATCCTTTTCAGCGTAGATGCTGTTAAAATATTATCCAAACCTATCACTACAGTAGCTCTATCTAGGACATTGAGCACTTTTTTCCCGGACAACGCCAGGTACTTTGAAAATCAAAGATGCCTCCTGGGGACTACTGAAATCAGTTAGGTATCCTCCCTCCTTTTCAGCTGCAAAATTGTCCAAAGGGGAACGAAGATGGCGTTAAAATATTTTCTAAACCTATCACTACAGTAGCTCTATCTATGATATTGAGCACTTTTCTCCCGGACAACGCCGAGTACTTTGAAAATCGAGGAGGCTTAATGAGCACTCCTGAAATCCCTTAGGTATCCTCTCTCCTTCTGATCTGCGAAATAGTCCAAAGGGGAACGAAGATGCTGTTAAAATATTATCCAAACCTATCACTACAGTAGCTCTATCTAGGACATTGAGCACTTTTCTCCCGGACAATGCCGAGTACTTTGAAAATCGAGGAGGCTTCATGAACCCACATGAACTTCCTTAGGTATCCTCCCTCTTTCTGATCTGCGAAATAGTCCAAAGGGGAACGAAGATGGCGTTAAAATATTATCCAAACCTATCACTACAGTAGCTCTATCTAGGAAATTTTGCACTTTTCTTCCGGACAACGCCGAGTATTTAAAAATCAAAGAGGCCTCCTGAGCACTACTAAAATAACACTTATCGATTACCCCATCCTTTTCAGCGTAGATGCTGTAAAAATATAATCCAAACCTATCACTACAGTAGCTCTATCTAGGACATTGAGCACTTTTCTCCCGGACAACGCCGAGTACTTTAAAAATCGAGGAGGCTTCATGAGCACTCCTGAAATCACTTAGGTATCCTCTCCTCTTCTGATCTGCGAAATAGTCCAAAGGGGAACGAAGATGGCGTTAAAATATTTTCCAAACCTATCACTACAGTAGCTCTATCTAGGATATTGAGCACTTTTCTCCCGGACAACGCCGAGTATTTCAAAATCAAAGAGGCCTCCTGGGGACTACTGAAATAACTCTTATCCATTCCCCCATCCTTTTCAGCGTAGATGCTGTTAAAATATTATCCAAACCTATCACTACAGTAGCTCTATCTAGGACATTGAGCACTTTTTTTCCGGACAACGCCGAGTACTTTGAAAATCAAAGAGGCTTCCTGGCGACTACTGAAATCAGGTATCCTCCTACCTTTTCATCTGCAAAATTGTCCAAAGGGAAACGAAGATGGCGTTTAAATATTTTCTAAACCTATCATTACAGTAGCTCTATCTAGGATATTGAGCACTTTTCTCCCGGACAACGCCGAGTACTTTGAACATCGAGGAGGCTTCATGAGCACTCCTGAAATCACTTAGGTATCCTCTCTCCATCTGATCTGCGAAATAGTCCAAAGGGGAACGAAGATGGCGTTAAAATATTTTCCAAACCCATCACTACAGTAGCTCTATCTAGGACATTGAGCACTTTTCTCCCGGACAACGCTGAGTACTTGTATAATCAAGGAGGCCTCCTAGGGACTACTGAAATCACTTACGTATCCTCTCTCCTTCTGATCTGCGAAATAGTCCAAAGGGGAACGAAGATGGCGTTAAAATATTTTTCAAACCTATCACTACAGTAGCTCTATCTAGGATATTGAGCACTTTTCTCCCAGACAACGCCGAGTAGTTCAAACTCAAAGAGGCCTCCTGAGCACTACTGAAATAAATCTTATTGATTACCCCATAATTTTCAGTGTAGATGCTGTTAAAATATTATCCAAACCTATCACTACAGTTGCTCTATCTAGGACATTGAGCACTTTTCTCCCGGACAACGCCGAGTACTTTGAAAATCGAGGAGGCGTTATGAGCACTCCTGATATCCCTTAGGTATTCTATCTCCTTCTGATCTGCGAAATAGTCTAAAGGGGAACGAAGATGGCGTTAAAATATTTTGCAAACCTATCACTACAGTAGCTCTATCTAGGATATTGAGCACTTTTCTCCCGGACAACGCCGAGTACTTTGATAATCAAGGAGGCCTCCTGGGGACTACTGAAATCCCTTAGGTATCCTCTCTCCTTCTGATCTGCGAAATAATCCAAAGAGGAACGAAGATGGCGTTAAAATATTTTCCAAACCTATCACTACAGTAGCTCTATCTAGGATATTGAGCACTTTTCTCCCGGACAACGCCGAGTACTTTGAAAATCGAGGAGGCTTCATGAACACCCATGAAATCCCATAGGTATCCTCTCTCATTCTTATCTGCGAAATAGTCCAAAGGGGAACGAAGATGGCGTTAAAATATTTTCCAAAACCTATCACTACAGTAGCTCTATCTAGGACATTGAGCACTTTTCTCCCGGACAACCCCGAGTACTTTGATAATCAAGGAGGCCTCCTGGGCACTACTGAAATCACTTAGGTATCCTCTCTTCTTTCTGATCTGCGAAATAGTCCAAAGGGGAACGAAGATGGCGTTAAAATATTTTCCAAACCTATCACTACAGTAGCTCTATCTAGGATATTGGGCACTTTTCTCCCGGACAACGCCGAGTATTTCAAAATCAAAGAGGCCTCCTGAGCACAACTGACATAACTCTTATCGATTACCTCATACTTTTCAGCGTAGATACTGTTAAAATATTATCCAAACCTATCACTACAGTAGCTCTATCTAGGACATTGAGCACTTTTTTCCCGGACAACGCCGAGTTCTTTGAAAATCAAAGAGGCCTCCTGGGGACTACTGAAATCCGTTAGGTATCCTCCCTACTTTTCAGCTGCAAAATTGTCCAAAGGGGAACGAAGATGGCATTAAAATATTTTCTAAACCTATCACTACAGTAGCTCTATCTAGGATATTGAGCACTTTTTCCCGGACAACGCCGAGTACTTTGAAAATCGAGGAGGCTTTATAAGCACTACTGAAATCCCTTAGGTATCCTCTCTCCTTCTGATCTGCGAAATAGTCCAAAGGTGAACGAAGATGGCGTTAAAATATTTTCCAATCCTATCACTACAGTAGCTCTATCTAGGATATTGAGCACTTTTCTCCCGGACAACGCCGAGTATTTCAAAATCAAAGAGGCCTCCTGGGGACTACTGAAATAACTCTTATCCATTCCCCCATCCTTTTCAGCGTAGATGCTGTTAAAATATTATCCAAACCTATCACTACAGTAGCTCTATCTATGATATTGAGCACTTTTTTCCCGGACAACGCCGAGAACTTTGAAAATCAAAGAGGCTTCCTGGGGACTACTGAAATCAGTTAGGTATCCTCCTTCCTTTTTATCTGCAAAATTGTCCAAAGGGGAACGAAGATGGCGTCAAAATATTTTCTAAACCTATCACTACAGTAGCTCTATCTAGGATATTGAGCACTTTTCTCCCGGACAACGCCGATTATTTCAAAATCAAAGAGGCCTCCTGAGCACTACTGAAATGACTCTTATCGATTACCCCATCCTTTTTAGCGTAGATGCTGTTAAAATATTATCCAAACCTATCACTACAGTAGCTCTATCTAGGACATTGAGCACTTTTCTCCCGGACAATGCCGAGTACTTTGAAAATCGAGGAGGCTTGATGAGCACTTTTCAAATCCCTTAGGTATCCTCTCTCCTTCTGATCTGCGAAATAGTCCAAAGGTGAACGAAGATGGCGTTAAAATATTTTCCAAAACCTATCACTACAGTAGCTCTATCTAGGATATTGAGCACTTTTCTCCCGGACAACGCCGAGTACTTTGATAATCAAGGAGGCCTCCTGGGGACTACTGAAATCCCTTAGGTATACTCTCTCCTTCTGATCTGCGAAATAATCCAAAGAGGAACGAAGATGGCGTTAAAATATTTTCCAAACCTATCACTACAGTAGCTCTATCTAGGATATTGAGCACTTTTCTCCCGGACAACGCCGAGTACTTTGAAAATCGAGGAGGCTTCATGAACACCCATGAAATCCCTTAGGTATCCTCTCTCCTTCTTATCTGCGAAATAGTCCAAAGGGGAACGAAGATGGCGTTAAAATATTTTCCAAAACCTATCACTACAGTAGCTCTATCTAGGACATTGAGCACTTTTCTCCCGGACAACCCCGAGTACTTTGATAATCAAGGAGGCCTCCTGGGGACAACTGAAATCACTTAGGTATCCTCTCTCCTTCTGATCTGCGAAATAGTCCAAAGGGGAACGAAGATGGCGTTAAAACATTTTCCAAACCTATCACTACAGTAGCTCTATCTAGGATATTGAGAACTTTGTTCCCGGACAACGCCGAGTATTTCAAAATCAAAGAGGCCTCCTGAGCACAACTGAAATAACACTTATCGATTACCCCATCCTTTTCAGCGTAGATACTGTTAAAATATTATCCAAACCTATCACTACAGTAGCTCTATCTAGGACATTGAGCACTTTTTTCCCGGACAACGCCGAGTTCTTTGAAAATCAAAGAGGCCTCCTGGGGACTACTGAAATCCGTTAGGTATCCTCCCTACTTTTCAGCTGCAAAATTGTCCAAAGGGGAACGAAGATGGCATTAAAATATTTTCTAAACCTATCACTACAGTAGCTCTATCTAGGATATTGAGCACTTTTCTCCCGGACAACGCCGAGTACTTTGAACATCGAGGAGGCTTCATGAGCACTCCTGAAATCACTTAGGTATCCTCTCTCCTTCTGATCTGCGAAATAGTCCAAAGGGGAACGAAGATGGCGTTAAAATATTTTCCAAACCTATCACTACAGTAGCTCTATCTAGGACATTGAGCACTTTTCTCCCGGACAACGCCGAGTTCTTTGATAATCAAGGAGGCGTCCTGGGGACTACTGAAATCACTGAGGTATCCTCTCTCCTTCTGATCTGCGAAATCGTCCAAAGGGGAACGAAGATGGCGTTAAAATATTTTCCAAACCTATCACTACAGTAGCTCTATCTAGGATATTAAGCACTTGTCTCCCGGACAACGCCGAGTATTTCAAAATCAAAGAGGCCTACTGGGGACTACTGAAATAACTCTTATCCATTCCCCCATCCTTTTCAGCGTAGATGCTGTTAAAATATTATCCAAACCTATCATTACAGTAGCTCTATCTAGGACATTGAGCACTTTTTTCCCGGACAACGCCGAGTACTTTGAAAATCAAAGAGGCCTCCTGGGGACTACTGAAATCAGGTATCCTCCTTCCTTTTCATTTGCAACATTGTCCAAAGGGGAACGAAGATGGCGTTTAAATATTTTCTAAACCTATCACTACAGTAGCTCTATCTAGGATATTGAGAACTTTTCTCCCGGACAACGCCGAGTACTTTAAAAATCAAGGAGGCTTCATGAGCACTCCTGAAATCACTTAGGTATCCTCTCTCCATCTGATCTGCGAAATAGTCCAAAGGGGAACGAAGATGGCGTTAAAATATTTTCCAAACCCATCACTACAGTAGCTCTATCTAGGACATTGAGCACTTTTCTCCCGGACAACGCTGAGTATTTCAAACTCAAAGAGGCCTCCTGAGCACTACTGAAATAACATCTATCGATTACCCCATAATTTTCAGTGTAGATGCTGTTAAAATATTATCCAAACCTATCACTACAGTAGCTCTATCTAGGACATTGAGCACTTTTCTCCCGGACAACGCCGAGTACTTTGAAAATCGAGGAGGCTTTATGAGCACTCCTGAAATCTCTTAGGTATCCTCTCTCCTTCTGATCTGCGAAATAGTCTAAAGGGGAACGAAGATGGCGTTAAAATATTTTGCAAACCTATCACTACAGTAGCTCTATCTAGGACATTGAGCACTTTTCTCCCGGACAACGCCGAGTACTTTGATAATCAAGGAGGCCTCCTGGGGACTTCTGAAATCCCTTAGGTGACCTCTCTCCTTCTGATCTGCGAAATTATCTAGAGGGGAACGAAGATGGCGTTAAAATATTTTCTAAACCTATCACTATAGTAGCTCTATCTAGAATATTGAGCACTTTTCTCCCGGACAACGCCGAGTACTTTGAAAATCGAGGAGGCTTCATGAACACCTCTGAAATCCATTAGGTATCCTCTCTCCTTCTGATCTGCGAAATAGTCCAAAGGGGAATGAAGATGGCGTTAAAATATTTTCCAAAACCTATCACTACAGTAGCTCTATCTAGGACATTGAGCACTTTTCTCCCGGACAACGCCGAGTACTTTGATAACTAAGGAGGCCTCCTAGGGACTACTGAAATCACTTAGGTATCTTCTCTCTTTCTGATCTGCGAAATAGTCCAAAGGGGAACGAAGATGGCGTTAAAATATTTTCCAAACCTATCACTACAGTAGCTCTATCTAGGATATTGAGCACTTTTCTCCCGGACAACGCCGAGTACTTTGAAAATCGAGGAGGCTGTATAAGCACTCCTGAAATCCCTTAGGTATCCTCTCTCCTTCTGATCTGCGAAATAGTCCAAAGGGGAACGAAGATGGCGTTAAAATATTTTCCAAACCTATCACTACAGTAGCTTTATCTAGGACATTGAGCACTTTTCTCCCGGACAACGCCGAGTACTTTGATAATCAAGGAGGCCTCCTGGGCACTACTGAAATCACTTAGGTATCCTCTCTTCTTTCTGATCTGCGAAATAGTCCAAAGGGGAACGAAGATGGCGTTAAAATATTTTCCAAACCTATCACTACAGTAGCTCTATCTAGGATATTGGGCACTTTTCTCCCGGACAACGCCGAGTATTTCAAAATCAAAGAGGCCTCCTGAGCACAAATGAAATAACTCTTATCGATTACCCCATACTTTTCAGCGTAGATACTGTTAAAATATTATCCAAACCTATCACTACAGTAGCTCTATCTAGGACATTGAGCACTTTTTTCCCGGACAACGCCGAGTTCTTTTAAAATCAAAGAGGCCTCCTGGGGACTACTGAAATCCGTTAGGTATCCTCCCTACTTTTCAGCTGCAAAATTGTCCAAAGGGGAACGAAGATGGCATTAAAATATTTTCTAAACCTATCACTACAGTAGCTCTATCTAGGATATTGAGCACTTTTCTCCCGGACAACGCCGAGTACTTTGAAAATCGAGGAGGCTTTATAAGCACTACTGAAATCCCTTAGGTATCCTCTCTCCTTCTGATCTGCGAAATAGTCCAAAGGTGAACGAAGATGGCGTTAAAATATTTTCCAATCCTATCACTACAGTAGCTCTATCTAGGATATTGAGCACTTTTCTCCCGGACAACGCCGAGTATTTCAAAATCAAAGAGGCCTCCTGGGGACTACTGAAATAACTCTTATCCATTCCCCCATCCTTTTCAGCGTAGATGCTGTTAAAATATTATCCAAACCTATCACTACAGTAGCTCTATCTATGATATTGAGCACTTTTTTCCCGGACAACGCCGAGAACTTTGAAAACTAAAGAGGCTTCCTGGGGACTACTGAAATCAGTTAGGTATCCTCCTTCCTTTTTATCTGCAAAATTGTCCAAAGGGGAACGAAGATGGCGTCAAAATATTTTCTAAACCTATCACTACAGTAGCTCTATCTAGGATATTGAGCACTTTTCTCCCGGACAACGCCGAGTGCTTTGAAAATCGAGGAGTCTTCATGAGCACTCCTGAAATCACTTAGGTATCCTCTCTCTTTCTGATCTGCGAAATAGTCCAAAGGGGAACGAAGATGGCGTTAAAATATTTTCCAAACCTATCACTACAGTAGCTCTATCTAGGATATTGAGCACTTTTCTCCGGGACAACGCCGAGTATTTTAAAATCAAAGAGGCCTCCTGAGCACTACTGAAATAACTCTTATCGATTACCCCATCCTTTTCAGCGTAGATGCTGTTAAAATATTATCCAAACCTATCACTACAGTAGCTCTATCTAGGACATTGAGCACTTTTCTCCCGGACAACGCCGAGTATTTTAAAATCAAAGAGGCCTCCTGAGCACTACTGAAATAACTCTTATCGATTACCCCATCCTTTTCAGCGTAGATGCTGTTAAAATATTATCCAAACCTATCACTACAGTAGCTCTATCTATGATATTGAGCACTTTTTTCCCGGACAACGCCGAGAACTTTGAAAATCAAAGAGGCTTCCTGGGGACTACTGAAATCAGTTAGGTATCCTCCTTCCTTTTTATCTGCAAAATTGTCCAAAGGGGAACGAAGATGGCGTCAAAATATTTTCTAAACCTATCACTACAGTAGCTCTATCTAGGATATTGAGCACTTTTCTCCCGGACAACGCCGAGTGCTTTGAAAATCGAGGAGGCTTCATGAGCACTCCTGAAATCACTTAGGTATCCTCTCTCTTTCTGATCTGCGAAATAGTCCAAAGGGGAACGAAGATGGCGTTAAAATATTTTCCAAACCTATCACTACAGTAGCTCTATCTAGGATATTGAGCACTTTTCTCCGGGACAACGCCGAGTATTTTAAAATCAAAGAGGCCTCCTGAGCACTACTGAAATAAATCTTATCGATTACCCCATCCTTTTCAGCGTAGATGCTGTTAAAATATTATCCAAACCTATCACTACAGTAGCTCTATCTAGGACATTGAGCACTTTTCTCCCGGACAACGCCGAGTACTTTGAAAATCGAGGAGGCTTTATGAGCACTCCTGAAATCCCTTAGGTATCCTCTCTCCTTCTGATCTGCGAAATAGTCCAAAGGTGAACGAAGATGGCGTTAAAATATTTTCCAAAACCTATCACTACAGTAGCTCTATCTAGGATATTGAGCACTTTTTCCCGGACAACGCCGAGTACTTTGATAATCAAGGAGGCCTCCTGGGGACTACTGAAATCCCTTAGGTATCCTCTCTCATTCTGATCTGCGAAATAATCCAAAGAGGAACGAAGATGGCGTTAAAATATTTTCCAAACCTATCACTACAGTAGCTCTATCTAGGATATTGAGCACTTTTCTCCCGGACAACGCCGAGTACTTTGAAAATCGAGGAGGCTTCATGAACACCCATGAAATCCCTTAGGTATCCTCTCTACTTCTTATCTGCGAAATAGTCCAAAGGGGAACGAAGATGGTGTTAAAATATTTTCCAAAACCTATCACTACAGTAGCTTTATCTAGGACATTGAGCACTTTTCTCCCGGACAACGCCGAGTACTTTGATAATCAAGGAGGCCTCCTGGGCACTACTGAAATCACTTAGGTATCCTCTCTTCTTTCTGATCTGCGAAATAGTCCAAAGGGGAACGAAGATGGCGTTAAAATATTTTCCAAACCTATCACTACAGTAGCTCTATCTAGGATATTGGGCACTTTTCTCCCGGACAACGCCGAGTATTTCAAAATCAAAGAGGCCTCCTGAGCACAAATGAAATAACTCTTATCGATTACCCCATACTTTTCAGCGTAGATACTGTTAAAATATTATCCAAACCTATCACTACAGTAGCTCTATCTAGGACATTGAGCACTTTTTTCCCGGACAACGCCGAGTTCTTTTAAAATCAAAGAGGCCTCCTGGGGACTACTGAAATCCGTTAGGTATCCTCCCTACTTTTCAGCTGCAAAATTGTCCAAAGGGGAACGAAGATGGCATTAAAATATTTTCTAAACCTATCACTACAGTAGCTCTATCTAGGATATTGAGAACTTTTCTCCCGGACAACGCCGAGTACTTTGAAAATCGAGGAGGCTTTATAAGCACTACTGAAATCCCTTAGGTATCCTCTCTCCTTCTGATCTGCGAAATAGTCCAAAGGTGAACGAAGATGGCGTTAAAATATTTTCCAATCCTATCACTACAGTAGCTCTATCTAGGATATTGAGCACTTTTCTCCCGGACAACGCCGAGTATTTCAAAATCAAAGAGGCCTCCTGGGGACTACTGAAATAACTCTTATCCATTCCCCCATCCTTTGCAGCGTAGATGCTGTTAAAATATTATCCAAACCTATCACTACAGTAGCTCTATCTATGATATTGAGCACTTTTTTCCCGGACAACGCCGAGAACTTTGAAAATCAAAGAGGCTTCCTGGGGACTACTGAAATCAGTTAGGTATCCTCCTTCCTTTTTATCTGCAAAATTGTCCAAAGGGGAACGAAGATGGCGTCAAAATATTTTCTAAACCTATCACTACAGTAGCTCTATCTAGGATATTGAGCACTTTTCTCCCGGACAACGCCGAGTGCTTTGAAAATCGAGGAGGCTTCATGAGCACTCCTGAAATCACTTAGGTATCCTCTCTCTTTCTGATCTGCGAAATAGTCCAAAGGGGAACGAAGATGGCGTTAAAATATTTTCCAAACCTATCACTACAGTAGCTCTATCTAGGATATTGAGCACTTTTCTCCGGGACAACGCCGAGTATTTTAAAATCAAAGAGGCCTCCTGAGCACTACTGAAATAACTCTTATCGATTACCCCATCCTTTTCAGCGTAGATGCTGTTAAAATATTATCCAAACCTATCACTACAGTAGCTCTATCTAGGACATTGAGCACTTTTCTCCCGGACAACGCCGAGTATTTTAAAATCAAAGAGGCCTCCTGAGCACTACTGAAATAACTCTTATCGATTACCCCATCCTTTTCAGCGTAGATGCTGTTAAAATATTATCCAAACCTATCACTACAGTAGCTCTATCTATGATATTGAGCACTTTTTTCCCGGACAACGCCGAGAACTTTGAAAATCAAAGAGGCTTCCTGGGGACTACTGAAATCAGTTAGGTATCCTCCTTCCTTTTTATCTGCAAAATTGTCCAAAGGGGAACGAAGATGGCGTCAAAATATTTTCTAAACCTATCACTACAGTAGCTCTATCTAGGATATTGAGCACTTTTCTCCCGGACAACGCCGAGTGCTTTGAAAATCGAGGAGGCTTCATGAGCACTCCTGAAATCACTTAGGTATCCTCTCTCTTTCTGATCTGCGAAATAGTCCAAAGGGGAACGAAGATGGCGTTAAAATATTTTCCAAACCTATCACTACAGTAGCTCTATCTAGGATATTGAGCACTTTTCTCCGGGACAACGCCGAGTATTTTAAAATCAAAGAGGCCTCCTGAGCACTACTGAAATAACTCTTATCGATTACCCCATCCTTTTCAGCGTAGATGCTGTTAAAATATTATCCAAACCTATCACTACAGTAGCTCTATCTAGGACATTGAGCACTTTTCTCCCGGACAACGCCGAGTACTTTGAAAATCGAGGAGGCTTTATGAGCACTCATGAAATCCCTTAGGTATCCTCTCTCCTTCTGATCTGCGAAATAGTCCAAAGGTGAACGAAGATGGCGTTAAAATATTTTCCAAAACCTATCACTACAGTAGCTCTATCTAGGATATTGAGCACTTTTTCCCGGACAACGCCGAGTACTTTGAAAATCAGAGAGGCCTCCTGGGGACTACTGAAATCAGTTAGGTATCCTCTCTCATTCTGATCTGCGAAATAATCCAAAGAGGAACGAAGATGGCGTTAAAATATTTTCCAAACCTATCACTACAGTAGCTCTATCTAGGATATTGAGCACTTTTCTCCCGGACAACGCCGAGTACTTTGAAAATCGAGGAGGCTTCATGAACACCCATGAAATCCCTTAGGTATCCTCTCTCCTTCTTATCTGCGAAATAGTCCAAAGGGGAACGAAGATGGTGTTAAAATATTTTCCAAAACCTATCACTACAGTAGCTCTATCTAGGACATTGAGCACTTTTCTCCCGGACAACGCCGAGTACTTTGATAATCAAGGAGGCCTCCTTGAGACTACTGAAATCACTGAGGTATCCTCTCTCCTTCTGATCTGCGAAATAGTCCAAAGGGGAACGAAGATGGCGTTAAAATATTTTCCAAACCTATCACTACAGTAGCTCTATCTAGGATATTGAGCACTTTTCTCCCGGACAACGCCGAGTACTTAGAAAATCAAGGAGGCTTCATGAACCCACATGAAATACCTTAGGTATCCTCTCCCCATTCTGATCTGCGAAATAGTCCAAAGCACTCCTGAAATCACTTAGGTATCCTAATAGTGCATCATGACAACGGAACCGATACGACCCTACCTCAACACTTCTCAAAAAAGGAGGAGATAATGCATGGGATGAGTGCATCATGACAACGGAACCGATACGACCCTACCTCAACACTTCTCAAAAAAGGAGGAGATAATGCATGGGATGAGTGCATCATGACAACGGAACCGATACGACCCTACCTCAACACTTCTCAAAAAAGGAGGAGATAATGCATGGGAATAGTGCATCATGACAACGGACCCGATACGACCCTACCTCAACACTTCTCAAAAAAGGAGCAGATAATGCATGGGAATAGTGAATCATGACAACGGAACCGATACGACCCTACCTCAACACTTCTAAAAAAAGGAGGAGATAATGCATGGGATGAGAGCATCATGACAACGGAACCGATACGACCCTACCTCAACATTTCTCAAAAAAGGAAGAGATAATGCATGGGATGAGGGCATCATGACAACGGAACCGATACGACCCTACCTCAACATTTCTCAAAAAAGGAGGAGGTAATGCATGGGATCAGTGCATCATGACAACGGAACCGATACTACCCTACCTCAACACTTCTCAAGAAAGGAGGAGGTAATGCTCACACCAGCGAATACCGTAACCCCCCCCCAATTTGGCCTGAAAGGAGGAGGTAATTCCTATCATGATAACAGAACGGCCACAGGGAGGGAGGGAGGGGGGAGGTAAATATTAGCGTCTATTAATAATTATGAAAGAAAGTGTGAGAGGGAAAAAAAACTGCCACTCTCTGACGTCATGATGACCTGATATAACCGGACACAATTTAGGTCAAGACCGGGTACATCCGGCAAGGGATTATGGGACAGGTGCGGATGTGATTGAGCAACCCTTGTTTCACTACACACTCTTAACGTAGGATTCCTATGTTGTTATTGATGCATCCGGACAGAAGTTATTGGATGATCTGATAGAACCGGACACAATTTAGGGCAAGACCGGGTACATCCGGCAAGGGATTATGGGATGTTTACAATGACTCTGCATTTTTATCGGATTAGTACATAAATACATTAGATTATTTCGAATTTAGTACATATTAACGTTGCAATTTCGTGTAAAATACGAAAAAAACTGCTACCTTTTGTCGGAAAGTGGTCCGGTTGACTGTCAGCGAGTGAATCGTTATTTGCGATTTTGAGATATTATGATCCCAGGATATGTACGGTGCTGAAGATATAAACTTTTTGACATGTCGTCGGGTAGTTTTTGAGGAGAAGCTTCACATACAGACATACATACATACATACATACATACATACATACATACATACATATAGACAAGTGCCCTTTATATAAGAGATTCTAAACGACTCTTGATTAAAATTGCAATGTTAAAGACCGCTCGCCGTGTGTCTTTTAAGCTGGTACACTTCATAAACGCAAGATCGTATCAAAGTCGATTTTTCACTCATCACTGATCTCCATCCGAATGAAACAGATGGGTAGTGTCAGTTGCAGCAACTAAGTTAATTAAGAAACATTTTCCAACTGAATTGAAGATCTACTTAGAATTCTTCATTTAAAGCTTTAATGGTCCAGTTTCTGTGTATTACTTTTTAAATTTTTAGATCTGCCGTACTTGCTGGGTTTAATTAAACAAATTAATTACTGATAAAGTTGAACGATTTTAATCTGATGAGATCGTGATCAATAAACGAATATAATAATCCCGACATTAAAGGAATGTTGGGTCAATAAAGATGGACGCCCAAAACAAATCGACCTTAATTTAATTTACTCATTCAGAAGATACTACGAAGAAAGAAACATGAAAAAGAGATACACAAATGATGTGAATAAATAATGTCAGATCGTTTCTTAAATTGGACCAACCCATACAGAATCAGATTAATTAGTTCTAACTAGTGATGTGACGATTCCAGTATTTTTCCCGATTCCGATACAATTAACGATTCCGATTCTTTTCCAATTTTTAAATATTTCTTTATAGAGTTGTTTTTGTTTTATTTTCGGATTACTGTAAAACTCCGTGTAATGCGTGCATATATTTTCGCAAAATTAAAACTACACTTGGGATGGGGGTGTATATTACACGAATAGATCTTTCTAACAATTTTTCTCAAACGTTTTTACTGTAATTGATTGAGAATAGTAATTTAATAAAAACGATTGTGAGGTTTTCTTCAAAATATTTCACTTGTGCTATTTGTTCCGATGACATTTTTACCTAAATTCGTTATTATGAAATATATATATATATATATATATATATATATATATATATATATATATTAGTTTTACTGGTAGTTTAAAAACAAATATTTTTTATAGGTACTAACAATGGAAAATGAAATGTTAAACATAATAAAAGAATCGTTTTTGGAATCTGAATTATGCTAAAGTTTTTTCCGATTTCGATACCCAAAAAAGTTTCGGTTTTTTTTTCGATTCTTTTTTTCCGATTAATCGTCCCAGCACTAGTTTTAACTACAGTTCTCATGACATTGATTTCGAATTTCCTACAAGCATATGAATTGCAATAAGTAGGTAGAAGATGTCGCGAAACCTACTGCAAAGAGGATAGATTCCCTCAACCGGGCTAGAAAACCTCTCACATCTGCCAGTACCTTATACCTTTATAAAGCCACCATTACACCGTGCATAGAGTAGTATTGCCATATTTAGACTTGTGCACCAATAACTAGAATATCTCTCTGGGACAGGGTGAAAACAAAATCTCTGACCGAATAGGTCCCGCACTGTTTGCAGATCTCTAGCCTCTGTCGTATCACCGCAGTGTTGCGTCCGTGTGCTTCCACGGAATGTTCTCCGTTGAACTTACTGCAATTGTACTTTCAAAACGAGAATACTCCGATCCAGCAGATTAGCAAAATCACACCTTAACTGTAGAGGTCCGTAGATTTTGGAAGAATGTAATAGTCTAATTTCCTCAGACAGCTTGTCTTTGCAATACCCTGCTTGCTCCACGTTTCCCGACAGTATCAACATGCAGAAATTTAAATGTAATGTGAACAAGCATCTTATTGGCAAATCCTTCACGTTGGCTCCTATCACCTTTGCTCCTTATGCTTCAATTTAAATATGCCTTGTTTGGAGTGAATAAAAACGTATAACTTATAATTGACATCCATCTCCTTTGAACACCATCTTCAACTTATACATATACGTAACTTTAAAATAAGACTTTCATAGTTGCATATAGCTTGAAAAAGCCAATATGCTTCTATCTCTTCTGAACATTCGCACACGTTCTAATAATAATCTCCATAAACATTTAAGTATGAAATTCATAATTTTATAGTTGTAGAGAATCCAAATCTCTCTCTATATATATATATATGAAATTCAATAGTTGTCTATATGTGTTTGATATTTGTGTATTCCCTATAGAAAGAAAGGTTAGAGAATCTACACAAAATCTAAAAGTGTATTCTTATGTAAAATTTACCGGGGTAAAGAATAGAATCTCTAAGTGCGCCCCTAACAGATGCGTAAGAGCATAACCCCATTATAACTTTAAATATGTCATTTTGATGAAATTTAAATTGTGTATTTTGGGGGGAACACAATGGAAGTGATACTGAATTTCTGAGTGGCCTCCTAACCTAAGGGAGTTTTGTGTGTCCGAACCTCCTTTAAAACATCAAATATATACAATTTTCATGAATTTTATATATGTATAAAATTATCAAGGGAAAACAATGGAAGTAGTCCCGAATAGATACGTGCCCTTATCTCGAAGTAACTGATGGGGACATTAAATACGTATATCCGATTTTAATGAAATTTAAACCATATGTATAAGGCGCGAATTTAGAGAGTTTTCCAATATTTTAGCTCATTCCGTCTATATTAAGGAACGAAACGTGAGAAAGGGTGAGAAAGTAATATGCTGTATGAGCATAGTGAAAAAATATATCGTAGTAATCCTCATTCAATCCTGAGCAACGTTGAGTCTTCATGCTAGTAATATGTATTTTTCACCCATCTCTCTGGAACACTAGTCAAGTCTACTAATACTTAAACACTAATTCACTTATGAAAATAAACCTTTTTTCATAGTAACGGATGGTCCAAAATACATTTTTATTAAAGACACATCACTTATCAAGGCTAAAAGCCACTCGAAGATAAGGCTTAATGAGATGAATAGATTTTAAGTTGAAGTATGAAGAATATTATGAGAGGATGGAAAATAACGAATGGAAAAAAAACATTGGATTACTTATAAACAAATATTCGTTGACATTGGATTTGGAGACGACCGTCTTTTGTCCTGTAGTAGTCCCATGGAAAAATGTTCCACATGTGGGAAGTTCTTTGAAAGAAACTTGATTCATTCCGCTTTGTATTTATCACATGAAGAAAGAAAAGAAAAACGCTTTGAATGTCTCAATCTCTCCTGAATCTAGCTCCATCTAAGTATAATCCCTAACTGCTTTATTTATGAAGACCATCTTAAAAGAACCAAATAACATAATTGTTATCCATCTCTTCTAAACACTAGCCCGGTCTAAGTAGAATCTGCACATGGTTTATTTACGAAGTATTACGGGTCCACCTCTCCTAGACACTATCCCTGTCTAATATTACCCCTACAGCATTTATATATAAAAATAGAACCGCTATAATTACGAATGACTAAAATAGCATAATGGATGTCAATCTCTCCCGAACATTAGCAACGTTAGATAATAATCCCGACAGGCATGCCTTTATGAAAATCAGACATAACCTGCAATTTTTCTCCAACTCGCCCGAACTGATATCCAAGCAAATAGTAATCCCTATCTTCCACTTTATAATAAAAACCAATGGGTATTTATTCATAAAAGAAAATAAATATATATTCGTCCTGTTACACAAAACTTAGCGAGTGAAATAGGCACCTTTTTCTAGCTTTCCACCCCCCCACACACACACTCTCGGTGAAGCCATTTCAAGTGATGAGAGAAAGTAAGAAAGCTAATAACAATATAAATAACCCCGTCGTCTGAAATGAATTCTGAAAGAAATACTCCAAACTAAATTTGAAAAATAAATAAAATAAAAATCAACGGTGGGTATTTTTTTCTTTGGATCATCAGAAATGGTAATTTATATATGAAAAATTCAATCTCTGACGTAATTCTATGATTTTATATGTATATTTGTGTAAACACCGGCGAAGCATATTTTTTTCCATCATTTTTTAGGGAAGATGATCACAAGTTAATATTTATTCATAAAAATCAGACTTTTATTGTTAGGAATGAGGCAAATAACCTAATATGCTTTTCTGATTCCTGAACACTAGACAAGCCGAATTGAACCATAATTGACTAGATAGGAAATAAACTAGAAAAACGGGGGAAAGTTAACATCGAAGAAAAGCCAGCAACAGAATGAACGAAGATAAAAATGTGTAAAAAGGATTGAGTAAAAAGTACTGGTAATGTTCAAGTTTCGCAGACGGGAAGACAGTGACAACGCAGAAACTGTCGCTTCTGGATATCTCCCTTTCAGATAACGTGAAGTCACGATGAAACTCCTGAATTATTTTTAATATTATTCATTATAAACTGTTTTCGTGAAAAAAATGAGTATTTGTAAAAAGAAAAATAGTTACATTTCCGATTTATTTTAATATTTGTAAAAATAAAAACCGGTACTTCTGCAGTTTACGGACCGTGCCACTTTTAACATGGAAGGAGGGGGCTTTATTAACTATCCTGTACTTTCACTTAACAATTTAATAAACAAAAGATATCGTAAAAATGCAATTAAAAACGTTTGATTATCTTATGTGAATTATAATGAGGAACACTTTCAACATTGTCACCGTTTTTCACGTCTGCGAAGCAGTAACCAGAACTGAATTTCAGCAACGAAACTTTAACATAATCATAATAATAATTTAAGACTTTAAGAGTATGCTTATGTACCATTGTTAATGTTGATTTAGTATTATTAGACTGGGTTAACGTTGACATGAGCTGGCAAAAACATACAAGATTATCGGTTACTCGCTGTTTCTACTCGGCGTTGTCAGGGACCTACAGTTTCATTTTGCTTATTGAAACCCCTCACTGTTTGACTTTCCTCTTAATTTATTGTAAGATTATATTTACTGGTGCTTTTTAGGAATCGGTATCCATAAATTTTAAGTCGTGATGTAAGCAGTTCCGAAAATGAACGGATCCGAACCAAGTTCTGAGGCTTCCACACAATACGAACCGAACTAAATCGAGTTTGAAAACTAAATCTAAAATTTAGTCTAGGAGTAGCTAAGGAATTGTTTAGGTTTAGGTTATGGTTAGTTTAGGGTTAGGTTATGGTTAGTTTAGGGTAAAATTTACACAAAAAACAGTTAGGTTTGTATTGTCTAGATTGTTCTGTGAGGTTTGTTAACGTTCGCTAGTCTCGGAATTGATGATGAAAGTAATATATTTTATAAGATACCTATTCCAAAAAGGACCTATTTACTTTTGTGAAAAGAATCCAATGAAGGAATTTGTGATTTAAAAAAATGGGTTTGCAATAAAATCTAAAAGACGTCTTACGAAATTTAAATACCATAAATATTTTGGAGTTTTGTGTTTAACTCTTAAATTTATAAAGAAGTAACATTTTTCTGTTATGATAATAGGATGAAACAGAAAAATTAATAGGGAAAGTCAAGTTGTTTGATTTTTCAGAAATGACTTGTTTCTACGGAAAGGTAAAATGA
>OY744527.1:112916869-112961869 GCA_963556195.1 Sepiola atlantica
GATCTCTTCTCTTCCCTACAGCCCCTTTTTCACAGTCTCTCTATATCGTCATTTCCATGAAAGGTGTTCGACTGAGCTCCAACATCTTGTCTTCATTTGTAGGACATTCACAGCAAGAACTCGTTTCTTATCAAAATGGATAAAGGTTTTTGCTTTTCTTTCTGCTTCCATGTGCTTAGAATCAGGTCGAATTTTTATGGATAGAACTTTTTTACAAAGGCTTCCGGGCTGATGAACACAGTACCGCGCGACTGCTTCCTTGCAGGTTACAACATAGTCATCTTCAAATCTAATGTCAACAAATATTTATCTATTACCGTCCTATAAGTAATCAAATTTAGTCCATACCATAGTGTTCGTCATCTTTCGACTGACAATCTTTTCATCTCATTAACTCTTATCTTCGAGTGACTCTTAGCCTTGATAAATGGTGAACCAATGGTAAAAACATTTCCAGGTTAGTAAATATAAAAGCCTGATTTTCATAAATATATGCTTGTCAGATTTGGCCGGGTGTTGCCCGCGAAGGATCTGAAAAACATCAGAAGAATCAGAAGACAATATGTCTACGTTTACATAACCGTTACACCGAATGTCTTTTTAGCTAATGAGTCACTACTTATCAAGGCTACAAAACTACTCGAAAATAGAGGTTAATGCAATGGATAGAATGATGAATATCATCAAAAGATTGAAAATCTTCACATACCACCTACTCAAAACAACAGCCGACACAAAAACAGCAATTTTCTCCCTATGTCGGAAACATAGTTCGTTGAATGTGAGGATTCAATGATAAAATAAGGAAGAAGCGGGAGTTGAATCATTAACACAAATTACAAATTATTTAGGTCACTTTAAAATTCAAGAAGAAAGAATATAATTGGATTTTCATAGATGTTATTGGGTTATTTACTTTTACAGATCATTTTCTGTGAAGAGCGTTGGTTGTCTGTCCTAAAGCTTAAGACACAGATGGCAGGACATTACAATTGATTAAGATGCTAATTTTAATAAATGTAACGGATGTTGGGTATAGCAAAACTGTCGGTTCTTTTCTGCTGACAATGAGGCCGACAACAATGGCTGTCTTGTAGACGGGAGCGAACTGATAATTCAATCGAAATGTGCCGACGTGATCAGAGAGAGAGAGGGGGTGGGAGGGGTGGGAGGAGGGCAATGCTGAGCGACGGCGTTGCGCGACGGGGAAACAATGGAATATAAAATGAAATTCTTCGAAAATGAAAATGGTAGGATTTGGAGGATGGAGAGAAAAGGGTGATGGGAAACCCCGATGGCAACAATTTAAGGGAGGCAGAAATTGTGGGGCTTTCAGCTGTAATTCTTGAAAGTAAAAATAAAAGATTCATAAAAAGAAACGGTGGTTATAGAAAAAAAAACAAGGCTTTTAGATTTTGTTTAAAAAGAAAAGCAAAGAAGGTTCATTCGTGGATCGACAGATGAAATTAAATAGATGTCGTATAAATCCAATTTTATAGCGACCTTATATTACCAATATCTATCTGTCTCTATATCGGTTTGTAAATTATGTATCTATCGAACTAAACGTATTTTATATATCTTTATTCTGAAAAGTATATACTTTAATATGTGTCTATCTCGGCAGGTAAACAATACCTATGATCATCGATCAAACAATGCAAGAAATCAATAGAAATCTCTAAGATAAGTAGATCATGTTTACATTATTAATACTAGAAAAAGTAATTGCTTATATATATAATAAAGAGCATATACACCATTTCTCTCCAAAGGAGTTGATAACGCCTGGGAGGATTGTATCATGACGAACTAACTTACACTACACTAACCACAAAAGCAAAGATTTGAGCTAGGAGGGTGGTTTCATGACAACAGAACAAATACTACGCTACCCCCCCCCCAAAAAAGAACAGTTATTAACTACCCCCAAAGGCGAAGATAATACCTGGGAGGAGTGTATCATGACAACAAAACAGATATTGCACTACTATCTCTTGAATTGAGCATTGAAAGATAGCAATAGTACTGTTTAGCTTTGAGACAGACAGATATAACATCTCGATTATTAATAGATTTACTCATCCACTAGGTTTTGTTTTCCACGCAAACAGGATCCCCAGATTTCCAGCAATCATCGCTTCTTTTGATAACAATTGCAAATCACTTTGCGTTCTCGCAACATCCGTTTTCTATTGTTTTCTCGCTGATACCGGTTGTTGTTTTTCTCTTGAACATATTTTATGTTATGTATTTGCTAGTCCTTTTATCACATCGTCCGTGCAATCTTAAATACTTACAAGTCTCCTTCGCCCTTCTTATCATTTTTGCATAGAGTTGGTCAATAACATCTTTCTAGTGCAGCGCATTGTCCATGTTGTTTTGTTTTCTGGTTCTTAGGTCCGGGTTAGTGAGCTTGTTGTGTCCAGCCTCTGAAGGGTCCAGAATATCTTACTAGGGATACTGCCCAAGTATGTATTCCTTTTATTATGTTTTTACTCTATAATTTAGTTCGAAGGGATATTCTGTTTTTCTTCTCGTGTATTCTTTACTAATCCTATTTTTCATCTCTCTTGATTTGATGACGTCTGCTTATACTTATTCTCAGACGAAAAAAGAATGAATTGCTTATTATTTGTAAGTATTAATTTTCAAATGTTCAACAATAATTTTAAAACATGCTAAAAGAAAAAGCAGTTCAAAAAAAGATTCAATAATGAGGAGAAACTCGTTGCGTCAACGCAGTTGTTAAAAAACTTCAATTTGAATATGCTATCATGTTGTTAAAGATGAGTGATTCAAATCAAATCCAGTAATAAATCAAAAGTCAGACGTCTATGAACCGTTAGTATATATGAACAGAAAGAAATTACGAAACCTTTTTAGACAATAAATGGAAATGAATGTGCCTACATGTGCATCCAAATAATGGACAAAATCAACAAATATACATGAGGGAGCAAGAGAAAGAAAGGGGCGGACAGAAAAGTAGAGAAAGAGGGGGGGTGGCAGAATAAGAGAGAAAAAAGAGAGGGTAACTTAAGCATAAAAGAGTTTTTTGTGTGCGTATGGATGCATGCTTGTGCGTGAGTGTATATGTGCGTGTGTGTAGAAATATGTTAGTGTACATGTATCTATTAACTGATGCTGATGACGTCACTTTTATTCTGCTGCTAAGAAAGACGCCACGTTGTCGATGTACAATAGCGACATTTCCGGAAAACCTAAAGACCGCCATGCTCTGGAATGTGCAGTGCACCGATGAACCAGCTAAATGTCACGCGGACAAAACATTTTACACACACGCACGCACACACACACACACACATATATATATATATATATATATATATATATATATATATATATATATATATATATATATATATATATATATGTAACTCAATGTCTGTGTGCATGTGTGTGTGATGTTTGTGCGTTTATATATTATGAAAGATTAGAGAATCAACATGAAATCTAAAAGTGTACTCTTATGAAAATTTACCGGGGAAGACAATGGAAGTCTTTCCAAATTTCTACGTGCATCCATTAGGAGACTATGAGAGCATAACTCTCTTAATATTTGATATATCCTATGTATATGAAATGTAAATGCTAACATAGAAAACAATGGGTGCTGAACCATCTTTAAAACTTCAAATATATCCTATTTTGATAAAATCTCTATAATATGTATATTGTTTTCCGGAAAGACGAGTGGTCCCGAACCTCTACGTCGCCCTCTATGTGCCAAATATCTACGTGCCCCAACTCTAATGGAACAATTGGTACAGACCCCACCTGAAAATTTCAAATAAATTCATTTTTTCTCATGAGTATGATTTCAAAAGTCGACTTAACAAATGTTTCAATTGTTTTGTTGGGAAAGTATCAGAATGAAAACATCGAATGTTCATTTTAGATTTTACCCCCATGCAAATTATTTTATTATATCATTTTATAATAATTTACACCTAGGATGGAAGATACTGGAAACCGGTTGTTACATTTTCAACTTATTACATCAAATTGGTATTATTGCACCCTGCTAAAGTTTTTACTTTTTGTTTTTTTTTTCACAACCATTGTTGAATCTTCTTTTTGTAGTGATGGGTTAATAATAGACTTTTGACTGATTATTTCTCCGTTTGGCGATTTTATGTTTGCATGTGGTCCAGGAATAGAATTTCCGACGAAAAAATAATAATATTTACGATAAACTACTTGAATTTTTATTTCCTATTACGATTTTTTTTAAACAATGGTAAATTTTTTTGGTGTATAAATACTTATAAAATCACATAATGATGATGCTGGTGATACCAGATCAGGCTGCCCTGTGGCTCCCTGAGACGAAATTCACCTACATTGACGTTTTTTTTTTTTTGTTTTTTTTTTTGTAAAACTTAATTATGTTCTACAAAACCAAAAACAAAAACAACAGCCCCTCTCCCTTTCTCCCTCCCCTTTTTTATTTTATTTTTAGAACTTGAAGCATAAATCTTTTACTATAATGACCAGATTCGGCATTAAATAACCCAAAAAGGGTTGATATGCCGTAAAACAAAACTACCAAACCAAAAACGATGATTAAACATTTGAAGATATAAAGAACTTGAAGCATAAAAACTTTTACTATAATGACCAGATTCGGCATTAAATAACCCAAAAACGGTTGATATGCCGTAAAACAAAACTACCAAACCAAAAACGATGATTAAACATTTGAAAATATAAAGAACTTGAAGCATAAAAACTTTTACTATAATGACCAGATTCGGCATTAAATAACCCAAAAAGGGTTGATATGCCGTAAAACAAAACTATCAAACCAAAAACGATGATTAAACATTTGAAGATATAAAGAACTTGAAGCATAAAAACTTTTACTATAATGACCAGATTCGGCATTAAATAACCCAAAAAGGGTTGATATGCCGTAAAACAAAACTACCAAACATAACCAAACCATAATGATGATGTCATTGATCACATCAGAGAGAGATATCCTTTATTTAGACGATATGTTGTTTATCTTTATCTCACCTTTTTATGTCAATCCACTTTTCGCTCCCTCTATTCTCACCACTTATTGTTTTATTCGCCCTTGTGTAAACAATCAATTCATATTATCATAGGTTTACTATTATATAGATTGAAATAATCAGTTATGTTAACACGTATTTGTTTACTATTCTAACATTAACTTCTGTACCTATCAATACATTTATATGCTATTATTATGTTATATTTCCCAGACAATCCCCTCTCTTCTTAGTTGTACTATTATGTTCTACTATGTTAATATTTATTTAAAACCCTACCGAGTTAAAACCCAATGACCTAAATTTAATTTCATCAGTAAATAATGGAAAATATATTGCGTACTACCAGGGCACGTGCACGGGCGTTTCTCGAGAAAACTGAATAATCCAAGAAACTTAGATTCCCGCCTCTGAACCGTATATAAATATGTTGCACATGTTTGTTTTACTTGGCTATAAATATTAATTGTAGTTTTTTTATAAGCATTAAATATATAAATAATTATGAACATTTAAACAATCGTTTCATTTCATAAGTACGAAAGAGTATTCTCGTAGCAACGTACTTACGTAGAGGCGACATCTTTTGTTGGGTATGGTAAGTGATAGTATGCGCAAACAGTGTAATGAAGGGCAATATTTGATACGAATGAAAAAATAATGCCCTTCATTAACCCTATCACTAATCTTAAGTCGGCCTTAGAATAATCATTTTACAGCATTAGATCCCGTTAAAAGCTAATTTGACCTAAATATATTTCACACGGATGAAAGCGCCCCAGGCGGAATGTAATAACCCCAATTCGAAAGGGGATAGTAATGCCACGGAGGATTCCCCCCACCGTTACCTTATTACCTTAGCAGCTGTGATGCATTCTAAATAACACAAAAGCGCTGTTTCTTTATATCTTAACACTAACCTTAAGTCTGAGTGGCAATATAAAAATAAATAGTAAAAATAAAACGGAAACCGTGCGCGCGTAATGTAAGATATTGTTAAAAGTCTACTTTACTCTCAAATAACCTAGTCTTTCTCGTCTATGTTCCCCCCACGGATGAGAGCGATTCGGGCCAAGGCAATTAATCAATACTCTCGTCGAAAGATGGCCACCCGTGGCCGTTGTAGCTGTCATAATTTAATAAGTAAAATTAATTCCGCAAAAAAGGTATTATTTCCAAGTATGAATTAAATTTCAAGAAATAATTCAATTAATTGCATCCAGTCCACGTGTACGTCTATTTGGAAAATTACGCCAATGTAATAGCAGGTAATATTTTTGACGCGTGAAGCGTAGTTCAAAATAAACAGCTGCAACATTTATCTCAACCATAGTTACTAGTCTAATTGTTACTGTATGGTGCGAGCAACATCAATTAGGTAAACGCTGCAACATGCGAAAACGGAATTAACAAATGTATTCTGTTATACTGAGAATTAAAAAGGCTGTCACCGGTTTTTATTGAAAGTCGCACGGTACACTCTTTAACTTTTTGGAAAGCGATAATTGCTAAAGCTTTAAAAAGTAAAATGAGTACTTAAATCTAACTGCCATTGATTGGGAATAAACATTGTGTTACAGAATTTATATTGTGCGAACAATATTATATAGAATGTGTTAAGAGGAAAAAAGAATGAAAATTAGAACGTTGTTGTAAAAATAAAGTAAGCCACTATTCAAGTCAAATCAGATAATCTGTTATTTCGTCATACGAGAATGTAAAGGAAAGTCTTTGGAATAGCTAATCAAAACGTCAAAAAAGAAAGCGTAGATAGTAGAGCACCCGTGTTTAGATTAAATTAAATTTATTGGCAAAAACTAGTAAAGTCTAACAAGCCATGTAAATGGGCAGTTAGAAGATATATACATCTAAACAACGTCTGCATGTTTTGTCCAAGGCAACAACAATCCTGGATACAATATACATCATTATCCCCTCAGCTAGGCTGCCCCACAAAGCATGAACATATACAGGATGCTGCAACTTCTTTAATGAGACAAAAGCGACCATGGTACAACCTCAGCTGGGTTCCGGGGTGACCCTCTACCTCGAAAGGTACATCCAACTTCTGGTTGATGTTTTACGCCAGAAACGCGTCCGCTGCTAAAGTGAAAAGGACACTACCCAAAAATCATTGGCCACGACGCACATGCACTTCCTTAAACTTATTGGTCGTCTGTAGTCTGACCACAGACTATGGCAACCTGTGCTAGTCGAAATCGTTCCAGAAGTTTATTGCTTACTGCCTGAGGCGCCCCTACCGGGGAATGCCGACGGGGCTGCCCAGGCAATTTTTGATGGTCAGAGTGCTCACCTCTCGGGCGCTGGCTTTTCAACCCCCACTTTCCGACCCGACCTTGGGTCACATCTTACTTGTGGGAGTAGGATAAAACTGGCCTTGTGCCTAACTCCTGGAGAGGAGTAAATAATACACCTTCTCTGAGTTTGGCCTTTTGGTCGAGATCAAAGTGTAGTATCTGTTCCGATGGATACTGCACCCTATAGACTGGTATGTCTTGGCCTTCGGGGCTTGATTTACGCCGGTCTATGGGATTGTCCTGTGCAGTTCTAGGAGGTCCACCCTCCCAGGCTTTGCCTCTCCTCTTTGGGGAGGAGTAAGTTAATTGCTTACTGCTTGAGGCGCCCCTACCGGGGAATGCCGACGGGGCTGCCCAGGCAATTTTTGATGGTCAGAGTGCTCACCTCTCGGGCGCTGGCTTTTCAACCCCCACTTTCCGACCCGAGCTTGGGTCACATCTTACTTGTGGGAGTAGGATAAAAACTGGCCTTGTGCCTAACTCCTGGAGAGGAGTAAATTACTACACCTTCTCTGAGTTTCCACGAAGCCCTTTCTGCGGAGCCAGTTTGAAGAGTAGGTCATGAGGCACATTTTAATTGCCGTGCATGATGTTAAAGACGAGGATGATATGAAAAATGTAGAGTAAGCCACATTCAATAGCAAATGCGAAGTATGAAATAATGACGATGTAGTCCATGGTTATTAAGAGTGTTGTAAATCTGTTCACTCAGTTGAGCCGTTAAAAGTGTATTATTATTATTATTATTATTATTATTATTATTATTATTATTATTATTATTATTATTAGTCGTAGTAGTGGTAGTAATATTTCGACTATAACATGCTTCGCATTTTAAGATTCCCTCGTGCAAAATTTGATACAATTCTGATTGATACTTTCGGAGCCTATAAATGTGTATTGCTTTAGGTAGTGCCGTTAAAAGTATATTATTGTTATTATTATTGTTATTATTATTGTTATTATTGTTATTATTAGTAATATTATTCGTAGTAATAGTAGTAGTAGTAGTATTTTGACTATAACATACCTAGCATTTCAAAATTCATCCGTGCCAAATTTGATACAATTCTGACTGATATTTTAAAGCCTATAAATGTGTATCGCTTTAGTAGTAGTAGTAGTAGTAGTAGTAGTAGTAGTAGTAGTAGTAGTAGTAGTAGTAGTAGCCCCTATGACACTTCTGTCATCTCGAGAATGGTTTATAGCGTATGTGGTTCAATTCTAATGAGTAGTTTGGAGGCTTATAATTGATCAACAGACATACATACAGGCTATATATATATATATATATATATATATATATATATATATATATATATATATATATATATATATATATACAAAAATTGCTTGTATACCAAACGAATTTCTGTTTCCCCTTTCTTATACAAATGTTGAAGTTAATTCCTTACCAACAACGAAACGCCCATCTCAGAATGATTTGACAGATTCGTTTAAAGCAGACGAGTCACAAAAAGGTGAACGTTTTATAAATGTCGTTTCGAGTAAATTCTTTCTCTCGTTCACGTTCCCCTAAAAAATAGAAATCTACATGACATTTTTCTTTTCAGGTGTTAGAATAACGGTATGCCAAGTTAGTAGAAATAAGTAAACACTGAAATGAATAGATTTAGTGTTTTTAAAAAACCGCATTTAAGAAGAGATATGTTTGTATTATTATTTTCGGTGCAATTTGGTTCATGAAATACGTCCAATGGTCAAAAGTAGATCTAAATAGATACTCAGATATTCGCATAAGCATGGAAACTAATATGTGTAGGCATACAACGCTTAGTCACGTTTGAGTGTAGGCTATCACCTGTCACACCTATTCTTAAAATTAAGTTGTTAGATGAGAAACATCTGGTCTGGCTAAGTTCAAACAAATTCGCCTTTACCAATTTAACTGCTAGTATATATATATATATATATATATATATATATATATATATATATATATATATATATATATGATTATTTTTATTTACACAGACATGTACAAAATCTGCGACACTGGCATGTCGATGTTATCGATCAACAGCTATTATAAACTGAGATCTCATCAGGCAGAGGTAGAAACCGATCTTAACCTTGGATCATATTTGGAAAGGTATATGATCTAAGGTTAAGATCGGATTCTAAATCTGCCTAATTAGATCTGAATTTATAATAGCTGTTGATCGATAACATCGACATGCCAGTGTCGCAGATTTTGTACATGTCAGTGTAAATAAAAATAATCATATATATATATATATATATATATATATATATACATATATATATATATATATATATATATATATATATATATATATATATATATATATATATATATATAATCATGCACAGAAAACGTGTTTCGTTCACTATGGGTCATCAGCGTATCTCGACCTAGCGACAATCGAAACTGGGATCCCAGTTATTGTAGTCATGCGCCTTATTACTAGGCCACGAAAACTTGCTGTCAGTGGAAGAGGTATAGCGCATATAAATGTTGTAATTTATTTATATTATTGCTTCTGTTATAATGAAAATTAAACGTATTTAAGTATCATTTTTACGGGGAAGCAGTATATATACATGTACACAAACAGACACACACACACTCACACACATAAACATACATATATATATATATATATATATATATATATATATATATATATATATATATATAATACACGTGTTTATAGTTATGGGAGTCAGTTATGTTTGAAAATGAGTTGCATTGTTCTAATTAGCAGTAATTGATAATTAAGTGAACAAATAACCCCTCTGTCTTATCGCTTTATAAATTTTCCTCATCTCTCTTTCTTTAGATTATTTCAACCACTCTCTAACATTTCTTTATGTCTCTGTGAGCATTTAAAGAAAGAGTGACTCTTTTTCCCAGCGTAGCCATCAAATTTACATACGTGTCTCTGTGTTGCAATACCCGTTCCTTTGGGGGATCCGGTAGCATCAAACAAAACACAACGATAGAGACAAGAACGTGTTCAAGAAACTCGGTTTCTTTATTTTTCACCACCAGCTGGTGTAAGTTGAGTATACACATATATATAATTAAATATTTCTTTGTTAGTAAAAGTCTTTTGGCATTATTGTTCTTTCCCTTGTCTTACGAAGAAACCTCTTTCTTTACCTTGACGGCGGTTGATTTTCGACTCTATCCAACGTAGGTTATTTTCACGAAAACCAGGAAGAGTGATTTACCTTCCAACCTCGAGGGAAACACGACAATACGTTATGTAGCAGTCTGCTCCCGGAATCTAGGAGAAGGCTTGTGATCCCCACGCCAGTTGTTTAAGGTAGTTCGGCCGTGGTGGATGTACCTCTCTTCGGGGCTAATCCACAACAAGTTTTTCTCTATATCCTCCCAACTCGATCTCTGCTACGTAAGCGCTCTTTCTTCTTTCGTTTAAAACCGCCGTTTTAATTTCTGACTTTGCACTCCGGGTGCCTTTTCTTCTGGCCTCCTGCACCTGACTCTTTTAAAGGTTACCGAGTCGTTTATTTATACGACGTCATACTCCAAAATGAACTCGTCGATTTCACGTTCTAAGGTCACCGATTCAGTTCCGTTGTTTTTTTAGCCTAATTCTTCGGCTTTTCTTCATTATTGCGAGGCCATGCCCTTAGCTTCCCCGTGATGTCTTACGCGGTATTACTCAACATGTCTGCATCATTATTTTACATATGTACACGTATGAAAAGATAAATGACGAAATAATAATAATAATAATAATAATAATAATAATAATAATAATAATAATAATAATAATAACCAAGGAAGGACAACACATATAGAAAAAGATGCCAAAAAGGGAACGATCCCAAGCAACTACAGGCCAATAACCTGTTTATCAACAATGTGGAAAATTCTAATCAATCTACCAATCCCTAAACAATTGTGGACTGCTGACAGAGGAACAAAAAGGATGCCGGAAAGGAAAAATAGGGAAGCATGATCTGCTATACAAAGATTACATGACTCGGAAGGAGGTAAAAAGCAGAAGAAAGAACATATCCATGGCATGGATCGACAACAAGTAAGCTTACGACAGAATCTCTCCAGCATTAATAGTTGAATTCTTACAAATATACAAGATACCCGACAAGAGTATTAATCTTATTAAGAAAGCGATGGAAACATGGAGACTAGAACTGATAGTGGGAGGACAACACTTGACTGAGATAAAATAAAATACAGAAAAGCATTTTACAAAGAGGATTCTCTATCATCATTACTGATTGTTTTAGCCATGATTCCACTCTACTGCAGACTCAGAAAATGTTATGTTGGATACAAGTTTACAGACACAAAACAAAGAATAAACCACCTCATGTACATAGATGACCTGAAACTATTTGGAAAATCAAAAAGGAAGTAAAAAAGCTGATAAATACGACCAGAATTTTCAGCCAGAATATTCGAATAAAATTCGGAATGGAAAAGTGTACACTACTAGAGAAAAAAAAAGAGAAAACTGGAGACGAAAGGGAGAATGGAACTGCCCAATCAAGAGCAGATGAGGGCGCTAGGCGTACAAGAGAGCTATACATATTTGGGAGCTCTGGAAGCAGACACCGGAACATCTACAGAAATAAAAGAGAAGATTGGAAAAGAATATGTGCGAAGAACAAGAAACTCTTAGAAACGAAATTATAAAGCAGAAATATAGTAAAATGAATAAACTCCTGGCAGTATCACTAATAAGATACTCTAGACCATTCATAGGCTGGAATAAAGTAGAACTCAGGCACCTTGACGAGAGGACTAGGAAATTAATTACCATGCACAACACATTACACCCAAAAGACGATACGGACAGACTTTACATGAAAAGAAACGAAGGGGGAAGAGGACTAGTAAGTATAGAAGACTGTGTAGAAGACACAGAAATAAATCTGGAGAAATGCATGACGAAGAACATGGAAAGGCTAATCACCACACCAAAAGACACTGCCCAAACGAACAACTCAGGAAGCATCGAAATCAGAAACAAAAAGAAAAGAAAAGTGGGAAGAAAAACAACTACACGGACGCTACATAAGACCAACAAGAGAAGAAATCAACGAAAATAGTTTGGCATTGCTAAGAAAAGGACACTTGAACAGAGAAATCGAATCTTTAATGACGGCTGCACAGAACAATGCGATTAGGACAAACTACATTAAAGCTAAAATAGATAAAACCCAGGAAAGCAGTAAATGCAGACTGTGTGGACAAAAAGACGAAACAGAAAATCATATAATATGTGAATGCAGCAAACTAACTTAGAAAGCATAAAGGAACAGAAATGACTGTGTGGGGAAAGGAGTATGCTGGGAACTGTGCAAACCATTGCAATTTGAACACGCGGACAAATGGTACAAACATATACCAGAGACAGTACTGGAAAACGAAAAACACAAAAGTCTCTGGGGCATGGATGTACTAACAGATAAACTCATACAATCAAGGAGACCGGATGCTATAATAATCGACAAGAAAGAAAATCCTGCCAAATCATAGATTTTGCCGTTCCAGAAGACCACAGAGTGAAGATCAAAGAGACGTCAATATAATACCAATAATCGTATGAGCACTAGGAACAGTCCAAAAGAACCTGGAGAAAAGACTGGGAGAAATTTGAATCAAAGGGATCACTGAGATTATGCAAAAGAGGGCAATGATAAAAAAACTGCAATCTTAAGGAAAATCCTCAAAAGCGGAAATCAACCCGCATAAGCTACGAATGGTAACCAGTCACATGGAAATTACAATAGGAGAAAAACACAATCACAGGAAGAACACCACCGCACGAACCAAGGAACAGAAACTGAAATAAATAGTATACGCTACCCTACTCCAAGGAAAACAACGATGGCGCCGGCCTCAGCTGACACCACACAAAATAGTCGTAGAGGATCAAGAAGGGTGGGAAAACTGAGAAAGGACAGCACTAACCAGACCCTCACTGAAAGAGTGCAGATAGTACTGTGACCTTGAGGAGGCTTATTGCCACCAAAATCCCAGAGGAGACCAATTGTTGTTGCCAGCGAAACACCAATGGTAGGCGGCTATTGCGATACCGCAAGGTCAATTGCGATGATGATTGAAAAGAGGTGAGGGTACTGGAAATCTGGTGAGGTTTGTTGTCAGTCAGACTCCATGGAACACCACTTGTTGTCGGTTAGCAATCACTGACGATGACTTGTGTGATAATCCATAATGAGCAGAAATAATAATGCATCAGCCTCGGCTAATACCACACCAAATAATTGTGAATGGTCATTGAGGATGGAAGGACCTAGGAAGGAGAGCACTAACCAGACCTACACTGGATAAGTGAAAAGAGTACTGGGACCTTGGGGAGGCTTATTGCCACCCAACTTCCGGTGAAGACCAATGGTTGTTGCCAGCGAAACATCAATGGTAAGCGGCTGTTTCGATAACACAAATACATCAAAAGATGTGGAGAGTACTGGAAATCTGGGGAGACTTGTTGTCATCCAGACTCCAGGGAACACCACTGGTTATTATCAGTCAGTAAAACCTGTGTGAGAACTCCCAGTGAGTACAAATAATAATGATAATAATAATAATAATAATAATAATAATAATAATAATAATAATAATAATAATAATAATAACAAGAAGAAGAAGAAGATAAAGAAGAAGAAGAAGGATAATAATATAGAAGTAAAATAATTCATTATTATAGTTAAAATTTCTTAAAATATATGTTACAGTTTATGAATTTTCGCATGAAATAAAAGTAGAATAAATAGTGGCATTTGTTGTGGTCTAATATATATATATATATATATATATATATATATATATATATATATATATGTGTGTGTGTGTGTGTGTGTGTGTGTGTGTGTGTGTGTGTGTGTGTGTGGTTATTCCCTTCATTTTAATATTTTGCCGAATGAATAAAACGGCGGAATTAAAGATTCTACTCTTAATGAATCTGAATGAAACAATTTCCAAACAACGAATTCCGAAGAAAAATAAAAAGATGCGTCCATTCATTCCGCCATCTTAAATATAGCAGCTCATTACAGTTTTCGAACATCAATTTGTGTCGTTGAATCTCCACTCATCAATAAGTCCTGTTGCAGTTGACAACTTTTTTTCACATTTCTTTATACGACGAATCTGTGTGTTCAATTCGAGTCAACTCACTGGTTCCAAGCTCTCATTTTGAAAAGGAAAATAAATAAATAAAAAAATGCAACGTGTTCTTTTTTTGCGAATTCAAAGATGGCGTCATCACACGTTTAAGCATTTCTTTCTCTCCTTTTCTCAGTTTTTTTTTTTACTTTAATTTTCACTCACCTTCTTTTTAGATTTTGTCTCGATCCATCGATTTTTTGGAGAAGCATGACTCATCAGATTTGACGCTTTCGGCTATTTCCCATCACATGGGCCTTTTTTCTTTACCCATCCTCTTGGTAATTAACAACAATGACACACGAAACTGTGAATAACGCTCTTCAGGGACCAAGTAAAATTGGCCCCTTGACGGATGGTTCCTTCCATCTAGGTTGGTTGTGAACAATAATGTTGGATAAGATGGTCTGAGCTTAATTTGACCAAGAGAACCACTGATTAGCATATGTTTGGATATTTGAAATTTAAGACGATAGAAGGAAATGGTCAGATTGAGAGGCACTTAAAAAATCCCTTATTAATTAAAATATGAAAATATCGTGTTCATGAACATTAAAAAATATTTAACATATGAAAAATTGAAAGGTTACAACATATAATATTAAAATTATTATATATAGTCAGCCACAGACAGACTGTTTCACTGTATCACAGCTTGTCAATGCGGTTAGACAAGAAACTGCCTCAAGCCAGTACAGAAACGAAAGTTAGCGCTTCTTACTTCTTGGCTATCATCTAACTATTATTTATCTAAATATGTTTGTCGACATATATTTTAGCGACATATTTTTTGGCGACATATGTGCATTCACATTTCAGCTAAAGCGTAAGATAGGCTGAAGTTTCGGCTCATTCAGAAAGATCCTGCATTCAATTCGGAACATTTCTAGGTCTCACTATTTTTTGATTTTCAATATATGTGTGCGTGTATATATATATATATATATATATATATATATATATATATATATATATATATGCATATATTTATATATATATATATATATATATTACATACTTTCTCCTCGCTATATCTTATTTTCTTCCTATACTCCCGCTTACACCATCCCCTTATGCGACCTTGATATTTAACCCCCCCTTTCTCCTGCTCCGATAATCAACTATATGACCTCAATAAACATGGTGCACGCTCCCTCCTCCTCCCTCATGGTTTACATAACTCCGACCGCCAACAATTTCCCCCTACACCTTCGACAGTTAACTTATTTTCTCCTACTGCTACCACTTTGTTGAGCCCATAATTTATCTTTTCGTAAATTACTCATTTTTGGCTTACATCACGCACGCTCATTCCCCTCCATAATGGTTTTAATAACCTTGACGGCTACTGCCCATAAACATAGTTTCCACAGTTAAATCAATTTCTCCCACTACTACCATCTATTTGTAACTCATAATTTATATTTTCATAATCTGCCTTTTGAGCGTTCTCCTACTACTACTGTTTCAAATATTTGTACAGGTGTGTTAATTATTCATACCAATAATCCTGAGGAAGTCTTGAAATAAAGACGAAACGTTGATCAATACATGAATAATATTTTTGGTCTTCCTATTTTCAGTTTATATATATATATATATGTATATATATATATATATATATATATATATATTATGTATCTGAGGGGTGCTTAATATCGGTGATAGAACCTATGTAGTTCTGAAGAACACTGCTGATAAACTTCCATTCACAACGTGTTGTTGTTTTTGTTCCTCTAAACTAATAGCTATGCGTTCTACTACCGATATTGAGCACTCTATAAATATAGTAACTTATATAACTATATTAATTCATGTATCTATTTCTCTACACGTGCATACATGCATGACCTCCATTTTGTGTCGGAAGACAATGATACCCCCTCTTACGGTGGCTATTCGTGTAATTGTGAACCAAGGATTGAACAATCGCTAACGACACCTCGCTTGAATCTACACTGCGTCATTCCAGTGGCAAGGAGAAGTCCAGGACGACTGAAAACAGTGCCGATATAAGCAGAGAACACAGAGAGCACCTGCTATTCCCAAATAGTCACCTATTTAGTACTTACCAGGCTCAACGTCGCTATATATAACAATAATAAATAATTATTTATTCTTATCTGAACATTTTGGTGCAGTTGTATGACTTATCCATTCATCAAAAGTGCTTTATGGCATTCCCCAATGATGTTATATATTTTTCTTAACGATTAAATATTGTCTGACTTGCTATATTATGTATCGATTATAGTGCGTATGTATGTTTCATTTTAGAGAGATAGTCAACAACGTATCGTTCTTGGCAGTTTCTCGCCTTTTGTTCTTCAAACAATGTAGCTTCCTGTTTTTATAGAGAAACTGCTTGTCAGTATGTAATCTCTCTCCCGCCTTCTCTCTCTCTCTCATTTTCTATATCTGTATATATATATATATATATATATATATATATATATATATATATATATATATATATATATATATATAGAGAGAGAGAGAGAGAGAGAGAGAGAGAGAGAGAGAGAGAGAGAGAGAAAGAGCATAGTGCAGTATTAATGTAGTTCCAACGAGAGAAAAGTATATATGTAAAGGAGTAATGCTACCAACATTTGTACAAAGTTTTTTTCGACATTTATTTATTATTTTGCTATTTTATCATTTTATAATTTTATATAACGCGTTTCAAGCGGTGGTCCGCTCTCATCAGATATATAAATTCATTCCTTCAAATGGATTTACATATCTGATGAGAGCGGACCACCGCTTGAAACGCGTTATATAAAATTATAAAATGATAAAATAACAAAATAATAAATAAATGTTGAAAAAAACTTTGTACAAATGTTGGTGGCTTTACTCCTTTACACACATACATTTTTTGACGTGGTTGTCTATACATCTGAGGAGACCTAATTAAAGGGGTCGAAATAAGTTATTATGTGTACAACCTTAATGTGTGTATAGTTTTTCTTTTTATAATTCTGTTTTGCTCTGTTTAAATTACATTGAGCTCTGTTATTCAGATTCTCTACACAAAATTGAAATCTACACACTATATATATATATATATATATATATATATATATATATATATATATATGAATAAATACAAAGATTTTTAGTATTACAAAATTTAATGACGCGTTTTACAAAAAATATTCGACTAAAATCTAAAACTCGAAACCTCTTTCGGTCGACACATGTTCAAAAGTTAAGGTCTCTGAATAGTGCTTAAAATAAACGATTTAATAATAAAACTAAGTTACTTTTTGAAAAAAAGGAAAGTGGGGAAAAACAGACGAATGTCGCCCAAATTCTACGAACAATCAGAAAAAAGCCATCATATGCAAGGTCAATTTGCGATTTAATGTCAGCTCTACCTTTACCCGTGGCTGTGATGGTGGCGCCAAGATATTTAAAACTCTCGACCTCTTCAAGGACATCACTATTAAGGACGAGGTGTATTTTGTCTGTTGAGACTAAGCCGGCAGCAAGTATTTTTGTCTTCGTTGCATTTTTTTCATCCCAATCTGTGATGTAACATGTTGAATCTCATTAATAGTAGACATCAGCAAATGTTTTATCGAGTAGCGCAATATCATCCGCGTAATTGAAAAGTGTTGGCGAAAAAACACATTCTTACAGACATTTTTAAGAAGTGTCTCGAAACCTTAGCGTACATGCGTATGCAGGGTCGTGTATGCTTTCAGAAGACTGGGAAGTTTAGGCGAAATACCACCTGTTGGCCTGTCCTTCAAGATGGTACAGCAGTCGACAGAGTCGAATTCAACAGCGAAATCAATTAAACATATGACTGCCCTTTGCTGAAACCACCAACGATGTTCGAAGATTCGTTTTAGGGTGAAGATTCGATAAGTGCATCTACGGCCCGGACGAAAATCACATTGGTTTGGCCTTTTTCTGGAGTCGCGTTGTGAATGGAATCGTCTTAGAACAATCGAAGCAAAAATTGTAGCAGATATATCGATCAGACTGATACAATGGTAGTTGATGCAGAATCGCTTATCATCTTTGTAAAGAATGGTACTGGTGTTGTATCGCTCCAGTCTTCCTGAATCCGGTTGATGATGTGATGAGTGTCAGGCCCGAGTATATTTGCATTATGTTTGGATTTTATCTTGCCTGCAGCTTTGTTATTTTTTAGACTTTTAATAAAAGAAACAACCATCTTTAAGCTTGGGGGAATTTGCTTTGATAGGCGTTATTCATAGGACTGTTGTCGTGGTTTAGCAGATTAGTGAAGTGATCTCTCTAGCGAATGCAGCGTTCATTCAGATTGGTGATTGGTTCGCCATTCTGGTTCAAGATGTTTTTGTTACCATCCAACCTGTCGTTGTGCTCGATTTGAGAGGGCTGTAAAGTTTACGAGAGTCTCCGACAGCTGAGGCACGTTCCATGTCTTCTCTCACTTTCGTCCAGAATGTATTTCGATCAACGCGAGAAGAACAGGTAGCTTCACGGCATAGTTGCTTGATTAGCTTTTTCAGCAAGTTCATTGTTTGGCCTGAGATCCAATTTTTGTCTTTTCGCTTGGTGGTTCCGAGCGTCTGAGACATCACGGATTGACAGCTTGCCAAAGCTCATCTGAGGTCGCAGCTTCAGATTTGCGTACTTCGAGACCGTTGAACCGATTGGATAGTTATATGCGGAATGCATTATCGGTTTGTTTACTTTTCAGTTTAGAAATTTCGTACCTGAGAAGCTTAACACGCGACTTGACGCCATTGAGGTAAAGATGTAGTTTTGCCCGTCATAATACATAATCAGAACCAAATTAGCTACCGGTTTCTGCGCCACAGAACATTCGATAATTAAGGACGCTGGACGACCAGCGGCGTTTAACAAGAAAGTGGTCGATTTATAAAATCGGGAGACCTATGTTTTGAGGCATTTCCGTCCGTCCGTCCGTCCGGATTTTTCTCCGCAACCATCCATTGAATTTCTCTGAAATTTTGCATGAAGTTGTAACTTTGGTCAGGTTAGAAAGTGACATTCTCCCATTTTTTAAGAAAAATCTAGTTAGACTCCCAGGGGGTCAAAAGGCCCCGAAATAGCAAAAAATGACATTTTTTACCCCATAACTTTTCATCCTTCCATTCAATTTCTCTGCAACTTGGCCAAAATTTGGAGGCAAATAAGGCTGTTTCGCTGTATCACAGCTCTTTAGTGGGCTAAAAAAGCAAATGCCTCAAACTGAAACGAAATGCGACTGCTAAGCTGGCAGTTTGCTTCTAACCCCTGTGCTATCATCTGACACCTGCTGAATGTAAGCGAAATCTCATTTTAAACTCAATGTAAACATTGTCAAATGTCGGAGAGCTCGAATTGTTTTTATCCAATGAACAATACCTAATTGATAATTATTAAATTAGTATAATAATAATAATGAAGAATAATTCCCGATGCGTTTCCGTTCAACCAAAGAGTTGCGAAGTTACATCAGACGCGGACAATACGTCAAATAACAAGCAAGGACGTTTTACCGATAAACAAAACTTTAAAAAAAGTTTGTTTATTTTAATTTTAAAAAAAAGAGAAATATCTCTGATGATGAAGTTTATCTCCGAAATTGATAAGATACATGTCAAAAAAAAAAGAAATAAATATATCTTGCATTGAAAAGGGGCTTTTATTCTCAATTTAATACTAATTCTTCGATGCTTATAAAAAAAATACCAGCATGCTTCCAGATGCGTTTCCGTTCAACCAAAAGGCCGCGAAGTTACATCAGACGCGGATAATACGTCAAATAACAAGCAAGGACGTTTTACCGATAAACAAAACTAAAATAAAAAGTTTGTTTATTTTTATTAAAAAAAAGAGAAGAATCTCTGATGATGGAGTTTCTCTCCGAAATTGATATGATACATGTAAAGAAAAAAAAGAAATAAATATATCTTGCATTGAAAAAGGGCTTTTAATTCTCAATTTAATACTAATTCTTCGATGCTTATAAAAAAAATGTTGAACTACCAGTATCATATATATATATATATATATATATATATATATATATATATATATATATACACGAGGGGCGTTCAATAAGTAATTCCCCTGGCCTATTTCCCATAGCAGTAGATTAATGAAACTTGGCACAGTTATTAGTCTTTCTCCACATAGGAACCACTCAGAGTTATGCATTTCTCCCATTGTTTGATGCAGCTCTGGACACCATTTTTGTAGAACACCCTCGATTGATCCTCCAACCACGTCGTAACTTCAGAAATCAAAGCTGCATCATCTGGGGAACGCTTTCCTTTCAAAAACAACGTCATAGCTAGAAAGAGATGAAAGTCAGAGGGCGCAAAGTCAGGAGAGTAAGGAGGATGGGAGAGAATTTCATAGCCACACGCCCGTGCTTCTGATCTGGTGACATGCGAGTTGTGGACATGGGCGTTGTCCTGCATGAGGAGGATGCCTTTGCTGATCTTGCCCCGCCTCTTGATTTTGATAGCTTCTCTTAATTTCATCAAAAGTGAAGCGTAATAGGCTCTTGTAATTGTGGTACCCTTTGCCAAGAAAATCTGTCATCACTACTCTATCCTGGTCCCAGAAGACTGTGAGCATGACCTTGCCAGCGGAGAGCTGGACCCTTGCCTTCTTTGGAGGTGATGAGTCTAAGTGCTTCCACTGCATTGACTGGCTCATAGTGATGGACTCAAATTTCATACTGTGTAATCAGTTTTTTGGAAAACTTTGACTCATCTTCTTGGCACATCTCTTAATTCATCCTCGAGCACTAAACGCGTCCTTGCTTCTGGAAAAGTGTGAGCAACCTTTGGTGTGCGTCTTTTCAAATACAAACACCAGATCACTGCGTGACACTCAACTGGCTCCATTTCACACCTGACTCAGTTCAAACACCTGTAAATCAGAAACCACAATTATTTCAGTGCTCATTTTTACAACATACCCCATACATATATAACTCATGACACATGCAAAATTTCATTAAGATCAGACAACTGAAAGTGGGTCAGGGGCATTACTTATTAAACGCCCCTCGTATATATATATATATATATATATATATCCACACATATATATGCATATATATATGTATGTATATATGCATATGTATATACATATGTATCTATATATGCATATGTATATATGCATATACATGCACATATATTATATATATGTATGTATATATGCAGATGTATATATATACATGTGTATGTATATATATTATATAATAATATAATTATGCGAATTATTATATATATATACATATACATATACACACACACACACATATATATATATATATATATATGTATATATATACATACATATCTATGTAAATATATGCATATATATGCATATATATACATATCTCAATGGATGACCCAATGCTACATGTATTCTAGTATGTATATATCTATGGGTGTGGATGTGTGTGTGTGTGAATCATAGCTTTTTAATGGGCACACGTGTGTACGTAGGCAAATACCGCTAGTAAATGAAACGAGTATATTATTTACGAGGCTGAAAAAAAAACGTCGATGAACATATGTACATTTTCGTTTAATTTTCATTATATATATATATATATATATATATATATATATATATATATATATATATATATATATATATATATATATATATATATACAGGGTGTTTCAAAAGTCTTGGGAACATAACGATTTTTAATAACTCAAAAACTATTAGGAGTTGAAAAATGAAATTGGTACCGTTCGAAAGGTTAAAGTTTCAAGTTTTGTGGGGAATCTTCAAAGTTGCTCAATATGAGCACCATTCGTCACACGGCAGACATCTAGTCGATAGTCAATTTCCTGCCAAACGCGTTCCAGCATCTTGACGTCAATGGTTCCCACAACTGCCGTTAATCGAGCCTTTAGTTCGTCAATATCTCTTGGAAGGGGCGGCACATAGACTTTTTGCTTGACAAAGCCCCAAAGGAAAAAGTCACACGGGGTAAGATCTGGAGACCTAGGAGGCCAGGGCATGAGAACGTCATCACCTCGCCTAGATCTCCCAATCCATCTACCAGGCAGCCTTGTGTTAAGAAACTGCCTTACTCCAAGACTCCAGTGTGGTGGTGCACCATCTTGTTGAAAAATGAAGTCATCAGATTCTGCTTGTTCCAACTGAGCCATTAACCAGTCTTCCAGCATGTTGAGATAGGATTCACCAGTGATAGTTGCCTCTTCAAAGAAGAACGGTCCATAGACACCTTTCTTGGAAATTGCACAAAACACGTTCACTTTTGGTGAATCTCGCTCGTGCTCAAGAAGTTCATGAGGATTCTCAGTACCCCATATGCGAGTGTTATGCTTGTTAACTTTGCCATTCAGATGGAAGGTCGCCTCATCGCTAAAAACAAGCCGGTCATCAAAGCCGTTATCTTCCAACTTCTCTTGCATTGCAATGCAAAAGTCACGGCGAAGTGGCTTATCAGTGTCCTTCAACTTTTGGACCAACTTGAGCTTGTAAAGTACCATTTGCAGTCGTTTCCTTAAGACACGCCAGACAGTTGCTGGAGCAAGCTGAAGTTCCCTGCTGGCTCTTCTCACTGATTTACGGGGGCTCCGCTGAAAGGCTGTCCGAACTTGCTCAACTGCATCTTCTGAAGTTGAAGGGCGACCTGTTCGCTTACTTGGGCACAAACACCCATCTTTCACAAATTTAGCATGCCATCTGACAATGGATTTCCTTTCAGGGGCTTCTTTTTTAAATTTCCTGCGAAATGCACGCTGAACACATGTCCACGATTCAGTCTTTGCAAATTGGAGGACGCAAAATGCCTTGTCTTGTTTAGAGAACGCCATTACTGCACCTGGAAAGATAACACGAAAATCATTAGTATGACCAAAAACTTGATTAAGCAAGCTTTAAAATGGCACCAGTTTCATTTTTCTACCTGGAATAGTTCATGAGATATACGCATTTGTAATGTTCCCAAGACTTTTGAAACACCCTGTATATGTCTGTATGTATGTGTGTTAGTGTGTGTGTCGCATATAGAAAAAAAAGTCAGCGAATCTAGATAAAATCTAAAAGTGTATTCTAATGTAAAATTCAACGAAAAAGTTAATGGGCGTATTCCCGAGTCTCTAAATTCACTCCTAAGGGGGCTATGAGACAGATTTCGTCTGGGGGCGTCGATTATTTCAGCTATTTTCAGCTTCATTTCAATTTAATTATGTATTAATTTAAATAGAAAACAATTACATCATGTTGTCTTTTTTAAAAACAAATTGCAAGTCATACCCGAAAATAAAACTGCAAGTCATTTCCTGAAATTCAACCGTTTTGTTCTGTTGTCATGATACCATCCTCCCAGGCATTACCTCCACAGTTTTTGAGAGGTATAGAGGTAGTGTAGTATCTGTTCTGTTGTCATTATACCATCCTCCCAGACATTACCCCCTCTTCTTTTGAGAGGGGTGGAGTAAGTGTAGTATCTATTCTGTTGTCATGATACCATCTTCCTAGGCATTATCTCCTCTTTTTTGAGAGGTGTAGAGGTAATGTAGTATCTGTTCTGTTTCCAACTAGCGACCGGAAGCTTGTGCAGTATACCGCGCCTATGGAATACTATTTTAGGGGGCTTGTGCAGTATTGAGCCACTATCGAATACGTTTACTTCTTCTTCTTCTTCTTCTTCTTCTTCTTCATGAACAAGAGCACAAAGGCACCATATAGGTTCTTTGAAACAACAGGAGCACATATTGAGTTCTTTTTTATGATAGTGACGTTACATGAATGAACTTGATTTTTGTTCTTTGATACGACAGGGGCGCATTAATATGAGTTCTTATGTATGCGCACCGGGGCAAATTTAGGTATGTAATTAGTACGCGCATCGGAGCAGAGATAGGTATGTATATAGTATGAACACCGTGGCGGAAATAGGTACGTATATAGTATGCGCACCGGGGCGGGGATAGGTACGTATATAGTATGCGCACCGGGGCGGAGATAGGTACTTATATAGACAGCGGTTGTACTTTTAATTGAAATATGTCATACTTTTGCCATGGGTAATAGAAGAGGAGTGGTGGGGAAGAGACAGCTTTTGCAAAGGCAAAAGGGAGAAGGTGGCAATGGGGAAAGGGGGGTGAAATGTAGCGACCAGGGAAGAGAAACGGAGAAAGATAAAATGACGGCTATAGAGAGAGGGAGAGAAATAGAAGTTTGAATATAAAGATGTTACACACACTAGTTTTCTTCTATTTTGTGTTTTTATAACCCCGAGCAACGCCGGGTAGCCCTGCTAGTATATATATATATATATATATATATATATATATATATATATATATATATAATATTTTTTAAGTAAATATCAATTATTATTACCTACAAACCTCGCTGTTTTATGCTTACGCAATCTTCAGTGTAGGGATGTTTATTCATATCGGTCGAAGGAATCGAACCCGGTTGGCAAGTCGTCACTGATCGTAGTCGGGTATTTTTTTCCTCAGCCGCCGTCAACTAGAAATTAGGAGATATTTAACTCTATAAACGCCAAATCAGTGGGTGATATAGTGAACAGGGGGACAGTATTCGACAACAACAACAACAAAGGAGTTGGAATCTAGCATTAGGCCGTAGTATTACTGCTCATTAGTAGATTCTCTCAGAGTGCACCAATCTTTGGAAAGGGGGCTATAATGATATTTTTAAGTAAATATATATATTGGGCTTGATATATATATATATATATATATATATATATATATATATATATATATATTTGTATATATATACTATACTATACAATACTATACAATACTATACTATACTAACAAATCACTGACTTGTTAGTATAATATATATTATAAGTCACTGCTTATCAAAGCCCAACCGTCAATTCGAGGACAAGGGTTAATGAGTTTTTAAGGTGGACGGTGAGACTTTGATTATTTAACAAGAATTTGCGCGCATTGGATTTGAAAATGACCACGTTACATTTGTTTATGGTTTCATGATTTGTGATATAGTATCGTTATTGAAATTCCAAGCTTATTTAGTGTATAGTGAAAAATAAGGCGCCGGATTACAAAAATAAAATAAAATTAGGGTAGTGGAGTGTAATCTCGTCAAACGTACAACCATCCTGAAAAACCTTAGACGGCGAAACGCGCGTTTGTGGATAATTATTTTATAAATAAAATATTTAGACGTCCCTACATATAGAGTAGGACAATGTAAGAGAGTTAACTCCCTCATAGCATTTAGCTGAATGCTTCGCTGCAGAGAAGTGAAACTAGTCTCTATCACCCAAAACAATAATAAACAAAAATAAGGTGTACGCATTTATGACTAATAAAATGTCTAGTAATTCTGGCACCGGACATATACGGTGACTTTGATCGCAGTTTCGAATCTCACCAAAAGTATAGCCACGCTGAAGAGCTGTAGACGGCAGAACGCACGTTAGTGGATAATTATTTTATAAATTATATATATATATATATATATATATATATATATAATTAAAAGGGTAGTAGAATGGTTCACTTGGAAATTGTCTCTTTCAATTAATTAAACTTGGTTAAATATATTTATATATATATAAAACTTAATTAATTGAAGTCGACAATTTCTAATTGATTCTTCTACTACTTATTTATTTTTTCTGCTGAGGCTTTTACATCAGAGTTGAGATTTTTAACAAAAGTTTTAATTAAATTGAAAGGAATATCAAAAACAGTTCAAATCCGCAGCTTCGTTTGCGTTTATTGATTGTACAAAGTTTTACTCGACAATGCAAATCGTGGGCAGTATTGGGAATTGAAAAATACGTCCGATGATGATGATGATGATGATGATGATGATGATGATGATGATGATGATGATGATGATGATGATGATGATATGTCGTCATTCTGGCGGAATAGTTGCTTATTTCCGACGTGTTTACTCAGAATGCATGTTGTCTATTGTAATCCATCAAGTACATATTTACGCATGGCGAGAAAGAGCCTCACACAAACAAACAGAGTGTCTACTTGCTATTTTAAGAGCTACATTTTTACACGTGTCTTCGTTTCGCTTCTAAACGAATTCTTTCTAGACACCTGCATTCGAATTCATACTTCCGTTTTGTTTCTCCCGTACGTCAATTCTGAACTCTTGAAAGCTTACATTTTGTTTTCGTCTTCCCCAAGGCCACCTCAATATATAACAACACGTCCAATGTATCCAACATCTAAACAAGAATAACGCTTTATTATAAACTATTTCTACTTTTATCCGGTAACTATTTATATGTGTATTTATGTCACAATAGATCATTACGAACCATATTAAACTTACATCGCTTAAACTTTCAGATTATTTACTTCCTTGCCAGGAGGTTCGACACAAGGTAAGGTATAGTTTTGAAGAAGTCAGCACACTAGGATAAGATCACTCTAGTCTTCAAAAATGTTTGAACAGCCTCGTTAGCATTCCCCGGTGAAGGCACCTTAGACGATTAGCAATAAATTATCACGTTTTTATAAAGAATGTAAAGCCTGGGAGGATTGATCTCCCAGGATTGAACAGAACTATACGTCAATCCGAAAGCAACACAGCCACTGTCGCAATAATTTTTACACGCTGAAATAAGAGTAAATATCGAATGTATATATGTAATGACGTCAGAGTTTAGTGAATGTTACTTTTGTCTAAATAAGACGTCAGATATTCGGCATTGAAATTAGCTCAGAGTTGTTTATATTCTCTCTTGTCCAATGCAAATTCTTATGACAGCTCATACACACAAGATGAAAATAATTTTGTTAACGTATTGTACACAGACTTAAGGATAGTTGTTTGGAAAATCTCTTTTAGCAGAAATTTAGTACTTAAAAATGCTACTAGGTTACTAGAAAAGCAATATAAAAATATGGCTTCGATACTACAGCGGACGGAGATGAGCCGAAATATCATTATAATGCTATGACCCAATCAGTAGGGTAATATACTAAAATAGAGTTTGATGCACACGTATATATATATATATAATATTTGTTATTGTTTATTATCTATGTACGTATCCTTTCGTCCTTAAACCGGGACTCATCAGCATAGAGATATGACTATTCACTACCTGTCATGCTATTCGAAACTCCGGACTACGAGTATTTTACAACTCAAATCCGACGCCTTAACCACACGGCCAATTTTAAATAGCGAATAAACTGTGATAATTTTAACACATTATCGGCGGCTATAACGTCTAGAGCGTTCTACTTTTTTGAGGAAGGAACGATGCATATATATATATATATATATATATATATATATATATATATATATATATATATATATATATATATATATATATATATATATATATATATGAAATCGAGTAAAGACCAGATTAAACAATGAAAAGATTTTTAAATAAATGTAAGATTTTTTTAATTAAATCAAATAATTTCGTCATTACATGCCTTCCTCACTGTTGCAAAGACATTTTTTGTTTTTTTCTTCATTGCTGAAATCTATCGGCGGCGAATCCGTCGAAAATTCCTGAGTTATCATGATTGTAATGTGGCAGTTTTAAAAGTGTAAGGATCACGCTTACTAGTGTGTATTTATTAAAATGATTCGGGCTACATTTATAAGCATTGGTGAGTTCAAAAATAGAAATCGGATAAAGACCAGATTAAACGATGCAAAGATTTTTTAAATAAATAAAACATTTTTATTTAATCAAATAATTTCGGCATAACATACCTTCCTCAATGTTGCACAGACATTGTTGTTGCTTTTTCGTCATTGTCGAAATCTAACAAAAAATAAATAAAATAAATAGATTTTTCATTTATTTAAAAATCTTTGCATCCTTTAATCTGGTACTTATCCGATTTCATATTTTAACTCACTGGTGCTTATAAATGTAGCTAGACTGATTTCAATATATATATATATATATATAAATACTTATATATAAAAAAAAAATATATATATAAATACTTATATATAAAATACATATATATATAAATATATATAAATACTTATATATATATATATATATATATATATATATATATATATATATATATATGAGAAAGAAGAAGAAAAAACTATAAGACAGTTTCGCGTGACAAAGTTATTCTATAACGAAAACTTGAAAAAAAAATGATTTTTTCATTTAAATTGCACGATGTGTTGATTTTCAAAAATATTTCACATTTTCATGCGTGCCTCAAAGATGTTGTCAATTTCCTTACTCGAAAAGTTCCAATATGTGCATAACATCAACTGGACTATACTTATCCTAACGTCTTCTAGAACTTGATATGCCCTTCTGCCTTTATTGTGATTCGACCCCTCGGGGTTAATACACCCAAAATGAGAAAGAAGAAGACGAAAAAAACTATTAGACAGTCCTGCCTGACAAAGTTGTTCTACAACGAAAGCTTTAAAACAAATTAAATAAATGATATTTTCATTTAAATTTCACGATGTGTTAATTTTCAAAAATATTTGACTTAAATGCATTTTCATGCGTGTCTCAAAGATGTTGTCAATTTCTTTGTATATATATATATATATATATATATATATATATAAATACATATATATATATATAAATACATATATATATATATAAATACATATATATATATATATAAATACATATATATATATATAAATACATATATATATATATATATATATATATATATATATATATATAAATACATATATATATATAAATACATATATATATATAAATACATATATATATATATATAAATATATATATATATAAATACATATATATATATAAATATATATATATATATATATAAATATATATATATATATATATATATAAATATATATATATGTTTATATGTTTTATCGAGTCTTTCTCAGAGTAATGGCTACTGACTTCCGGCATACTGCTTTAAACGCCACAACTAAAAACGTATTTGACAGGCCTATTTTTAAATACTAGCACGCATAAAGCACTTTTAGAGATGGAAGATACATACACAGAAAATTTCTTTACTTTTGATCGAGTAATTTTTACATGATATAAAGTCGGACAGACTTTTGGCGAATTGTTATAAGATTAGTTGGACCCGTGGAAATTCTACCGCACTTCTAAATCAATCCACATGATTCACTATTAAAAATAATGTTTCTCTTGAGTCAATACTACTAAGAAGAAATTACATTTTCTTTTTCCGTAAAAATAATTGTCGTTTTTATCTAAATATTCTTTGAATAAATAAAACGAATATGTTTCTATTTTCCTTATTTATGTATTTGAAATTGTAGCAATTTAATTCCTTTTAAAGCAAGAAATATTCTGTTTTCTTCCCGTAAAATTAATTGTCAGTTAAATATTCTTCAAATGAATAAAACAAATGTAACTTTTTGAAATGTATTCATTTAGTCGACGGGGCGATATTATCTGATTTTGGAACAATTCATTTTAAAATTGGTAAAGTCGGAATTGTGATCTAACGACATATTTACTGATCAGATGATCTCATTTTAAAGATTTTTTTATATGTACGAACGGTGATAACGTGCGTACGCACATAACATGTCTTACTATTACTATATAGACTAAACTGAGACTCATGCTACTTTAAAATATAAGCTGTCTACAAAATTCCGTATTTGGATTAAGAATTTCCAACCTCTCTATGCAAAAATATGGCTGTGGTTCACAGAATAAAAATGCAATGGGGACATGTTGCGTGGGTTCTTTTTCTCGGTATCAGATACAGCTAAAACGGATTAAGGGTCTCTGAATTGTTTTTTCAATAACCTTTTATATTCAGTTGATTTATGATATAATACAACATTAAAGACATTTAAGATATCAATTAACAGCAAAATGCAATAAATCAGACGTAGAAAGTGTCGTTTATTTCTTTAATTTCCACAATGAATTTCAACATGATGAATGTTCTCGCAACACATTGAGCGACACTTAGTCGGTAACACGAGCGCGTATAACCGATGAATAGAAAGAAAAACGACGCAATGTTTGGTAAAACGACAGATATTTATTGCATGACACTGTTCCATATCTCACATCACAAATACACTTCAGGCAATGAGTTTTTTTAGGAGTGTTCTGTAAAGTCCTACGCCTAACATTGACAATTAATATAAATTGGAAGAAATACATAGACGTTACTGCCAAGTCTGCTGCAAAAAAAGGTTGACTGCCTCGATCGGGCTAGAAAACTTCCGTTACATGACAATATCCTATATCTCTACATGACAATATCCTATATCTCTACAAAGCCACCATTCACCCTGCCTGGTGATACCAGATCAGGCTGCCCTGTGGCTCCCTGAGACGAAATTCACCTACATTGACGTTTTTTTTTTGTTTTTTTTTTTTTTTTTTTTGTTTGTTTGTTTGTAAAACTTAATTATGTTCTACAAAACCAAAAACAAAAACAACAGCCCCTCTCCCTTTCTCCCTCCCCTTTTTTATTTTTATTTTTCCTACCCTACTCCCAGTCCTGGATATGACCTTAAACTACATCCAATGGTGAGATCCGGCTTACGGACTTTGGGGAATGTGGAGCCTCCTCTTAATTACCATTGCTCCCAGGTCCACCCTGACCCGGAGTGGTAGTACCTGTTAGGGTCCCAACTATGGGTTAAATAGAAACAGATATTAAAAGGGGAAGGAAACAAAAAAGAGAAGAAAACAAGACCAGATTCAGCATTAAATAACCCAAAAAGGGTTGATATGCCGTAAAACAAAACTACCAAACTACCATTCACCCTGCATGGAGTATTGTTGCCACATCTGGGCTGGTGCAACAAACACTAGTATCTCCCTTTTAGTGTCTCCAAAAGACCCTGTAATCTGATAGGTCCCACACTGTCTACCAATCCCATGCCCTGTCCCATCACCGCTATGTTGCATCCTTGTGCTTGTTTTACAAGTACTTCAATGCAATGTGCTGCACTGGTGTCCCCTCGATGTTAATACGCCCGACCGAACCGACTATCAGCAAAACTCCACACGTTCACTGTAGAGATCTCCAGATGCCGGAAAGCTTTTTACTATGATAGACTATTTCTTCGAACTGCTTGCTTTTTAAATTCCCTCCCTGCTCCCGGTTTCACTGAAAGTACCAACATGAATAAATTTAAATGTAATGTGAACAAATATCTCGCTTCACACCTCTTCATTTAGGATGCCTCTATAAATTTGGTCCTTAATTCAGAGTGGCCCCTTACGTTTCAGTGGCAATGTGCCTTGTTTGGGGTGAATATAAGTAAACAAAGTGATGAAACCAAAGCTGAACGAGCTGTGATCAAAATGTAACCAGACTGAGTTTATATATAGAACGTTTACAAAAATGTACAGGATACTTCAATAAAATATATGCACAGTTTAATAGTTCGCGAAATTAATAGTTTTTTCAGATAAATAGTTTGAAATAAAGATGTCAGCCACAGAAAAATGCATACTAGAAAAGAAACTAGAAATTGGAAAAACTTAGTTCAAATGAAAATACTGTTTAAGAGATGGGTTCAAATAGATCCGCCAACGCGATTCTTGCTATAAGCTTCGAAACGTTGTGAGAATAACACTCGAGATGAGAATAGTAGTCTGAATAATCAAACTAATACAAATCATCAATCCTTATCTAAAACATTTCGAAACATAATACGAAGTGATTCTTGGGGGGGGGGATTTAATACATGATACCAGCCACGTTGATCTCTCTATATTAGACTACAATGGCACAAAAAATGTTCTTTCTATGACGAAGCTTATCTAATTTTGGAAATTACACAATATTTAAATGAGTAAATGACTAGAAAATGAATGAGAAACTTTAAAATAATTCGTTTGAATTAATGAGACGATGGCCGAGGCAATAAATGAGAAAGATTAACATAAGTTAGTTAAAAATTATTTGGGTAACGCACGGCATTTGCGAAATAAGTTTCAATAATTTAATGTTAACGGTAACCGTGAAAAATACTTTCACGAAAACAAACTTAAAAATAGTGAACATTTTTGTTACTGTCGTAATGTAATACAAAGGCGAGAAACGCATTTGAACGTGTGATCATATCATGTATCAAGTAACATTTAAAATTAAAATTACACAACTACTTGTTTGTCATCGAAATATGCCAAGATTCTAAAAGTCTATGACGATTAATGTCACGTGGTACCCCGTTCTTTTACTGGTCCCCAAACTGCGAAAGGTGGTGTAGCAAAAATGAAGAATCAAAAACAATGAATATTTTTCATTTCTCACACTTTATTGTAGGAGAATGCCGATATTCTTTTATCACCACCAGCTTCACATACACAGTCAACTCCCCAGCCCCAGCGGTGGAAAAAGGAGGAACGTCCGCTCACTTCGACCTCAATTATCGCTCTGTTCTCTCGATCCGTGACATAATTCCGAAAATTCTTCAATCCACAGAAGAATTCACACTATCGCCAAAGAATGTTTCCAATGGTAAATAGAATAGGCACATTTTGAACACCTATGTGAACGGTTTATGACAAGCATTTGTTGGCACTGGAGTTGGAGCCATGGTATAGTCTGTAGGGGAGCATTCCTGTGGTGATGTGTTTCGCACATAGGAAGTTATTTGAAAGATGTTCTGTACGTAGAAATTATGTTTGATGCTAGGCAAATGGAGGAAAGAAAAGAACGTTATTTTAAGTAGTTGTAATAAGACGAGTTCTTGCAGTGAATATCTTACAATGAAGAACTAGAGAGCTGAGCACTTTCCAAGAAAATAACGACTGATAAGGGAAAGATTAGCAATGTTTATTCTGTGAGAAATGGGGTGTAGAGAACATAAGAGGATAATCCTCCACGCGATTATGAGGTTAAATTTGCCAAAGCAAAAAGGGGTTCTCTTAACGACATTACTTCATATATGCCAGCATTTCTCTATCTTATAACTCTGACTCTTATAAAAGTAGTGAATTTCGTCGACAGTCAGGTAGAATGATCCAACCATTTTTCAAGTAATCTTAGATACAGGTTGGGTGCATGTCTTCTATTTCATATTTTGAGTGAAATTCAGTCCTCGCATATCAAGCAATATCAATATATTAAATATAGGGCCATTCATTCCAACTGCGCATAACAAGGATCTAAACGCTGATAATGAAAGGAGAGAGGTTTTGCTTTAGAGGTGTTTAAAAGTAACATTCTACTTTTCCCTATTGCACCACGTTCTACAAATCAGACCAGAGAGAATCAACAAGATCTTGATTACTAAAGCTTTTCGAAGTGCTTCAATAGACAGTTGATCTAAAAACGTGATTTAGAAGATTATTAATGAAGATCAAGAAGATGATTGGGTCGAAAATGGATCCTTGGGACACGACGGCGTTTTGTAACATGTACTTCAGACTTCTGCCCATCAAAACTAATTTTATACACCTATCAGAAAAAAAAGGATTTTATGGTTGCCAAGTTATAGCCAGATACTTCATACTTCACAAATTTGTGAAGCAGTATTTTGTGCCAGTCCCTATCAAATGCCTTTGATACATCGAGAGCTGTTGCGTTAGAAGCAAAGCCTTCATCTAGAGATTCACTAATTCTATGCGATATCACAGTCAGCACGTCAGCAGTCCATCTTAAATGACGAAATTCAAATTGTTTATCACTAAGTATATTGCTTTTGTGATTGAGAACGTCTTTATTTATCATACACAAATTACTAAGGGTGCTGTTCCCACTCTCACTGTGAAATGTCCATCTAATAGTAATCTTTTCTAAAAATAATGTTCCCAGTCTGTCTGTGAAATTCCCTTCCGGGGCTAATGTTTTTTGAGAATATTTTTTTCTAAGAGTAATGTTTTCAAAGAGTTATGTTTGCTATAAGTAGTGTTTCCTAGGATAATTGTCTTCTGGGAGTAATGTTTTCTAAGAGTAATGCCCTCTACACTCTCTATAAGATTTCCTTTTAAGAGTAATGTTTTCTATGAGAAACGTTTTCTTAGAGTAATGTTTCCTACGGGTATTTTTTCTGGGAGTAATGTTTTCTAGGAGTAGTGTTTTTTATAGTAATTCCTCTACCTACTCTGTAAAATAACCTTCTAAGAGTAATGTTTTCTGCGAGAAATGTTTTCTGGGTGTAATGTTTTCTATGAGTGGTGTTTTCCGATATTAATTCCTTTACCTACTCTGTAAAATTACCTTCTAAGAGTAATGTTTCTGTGAGAAGTGTTTTCTGAGAGTAATATTTTATAAGAGTAATGTTTTCTTACTGCAATGTTATAACGACCAATGTTTCCTGAGATCAACGTTTTCTAGAAATTTAAATGATTATTTTATCTATAGAATTATATTTGACATCTTTATTCGACATTAAATAACCAATGCATGGTTGATATGCCGTAAAACAAATTAAAACAAACCAAACCATTGATAAGTTTATTAGTCAAGCGTGTTCGTTAGTATGATTTCATCACCTTACGTAGTAAGTATATGCATGCGTAGGTAGTAACAGCGATAAGCTTTTTAAAAAATTTACCTAGCTGGCTTTAACTGCTCGCCCTCACTTCGCAATTGAATTTCTATTCACTATTTGAAGTCATTGAAACGAAACTAATCGGTAAGAAAAATATAAGAAGATAAAACTAATCGATAAGAAGACAAACTAATTCATAACAAGAAAAAGGAAAGACTAATAGATAAGAAAAAAAGGCAAAACTAATCGGTGAAAAGACAAAAAATCAATAAGAAGAGAAAACAAAACTAATCGATAAGGAAAAGATGACAAAACTACTTGATACAAAAACGATAAATATAATTAGTGAGAAAAAGATGACAAAATCGATCAGAAGACAAAACTAATCGATAAGAAAACGACAAAACTAATCGATAAGGAAAAGATCAAATTAATACTATTGCTACCTCAGACGTAACTGCTATTCATCTTTCTCTTTTTCTATCACACACTTTCTTTTACTCTATCTATCTCTCACTTTCTCTCTCCTAACACCGCAACGTACGGTCACTTATATTATTTTAAATATTACCTAGAAAACAACAATACATCTATATAGTAATATATATAACCGCAACCCCCCCCCCCTCGGTTTATTACACCATGTATATTATGTTTTTTTGTTTTTTTATCTAAATAGCATACGCTATTGAGACGGAGAAGTTGAAATTATTATGCCCGTTCTATTGGCATAATGATTAAACCAATAAAACCAGCCACAAATTACTGTACATTCACTGTTGGTTTTCCTATATAACTACAGCAAAAGAAAGAACAAGAAAGTAATGACACTTAAGGTTAGAGAGAGAAGAAGAGTAGATTTAACAAAATGGCTGCCGGAAATATTGCAACAATTTTTATTCAGCTGCTCTCTTTTGCTGAATAGCTGAATTATGATTTTCAAGGTTGATATAATCTGCTTCGCCTTTTTCTTTTCACTTCGAACGTGAAAGTGAAATATTGCAATCTCTCTTAATGTTGTGCCGACTTAGTTATCTTTTTTACAAGTGTTTTTAAAACTCGTCTTACAGAATAATGCCTCGGGAAATTTTGTAGTTGGCTTATTGAATTGCTTAAAATAATGAGAAATAATGCAGATAATCTCTCTGAATATTCGCAGAAGGTACAGAAGCGTTCGCTCCAATGTACGCCTCTGCTAATGGTTAAGTGCACATCTTTCAAACACCACTATTGAAAGATAAACATGATGTCATATATATATATATATAGATATATATATATATATATATATATATATATATATATATATATATATATATATATATATATTATAATATAAAATGAAGTAATAAAATAAGGTGTCAATCAAATTTTATTAGAATTCAAAGTTCATGCAAAGCATCCTTAAGTCCTTAGCTCATGAGTTTTCAAAGATAATTCTTCTCTTCAGAGGACCATTACCGCAGTTATACTACTACAGGCAATAAAATTACGCTTTGAAAATATATAAAATTATATACACAAATATATAAAAATACATAACATCAAACATATCAATCCAAAAACATACTTTTGTTGAATCCATACAGTCCATCCAAGTCATACAAGTTGAGAAGCATAATCAGGAAGGACATTACTCCAAGATACAAACAGCAGTCCAAATATGTGAAATTGAAGGGGCCGGCAAGGTTATCCAGTCGCGAAATGTGTCCATATTCAATGTTAATGATAAATAAATCAATCAAAATAATACAAAAAGTCCAATCAAAGTTATATTATAATATTAATGCTCTATCCAGTATATTGAGCTTCAGTTTTTTTATCCGGATGTTTCACTAATTATAAGATATTAGTTGACGCTTATATCTTTTGTTGGATTGCTTCATATATATATATATATATATATATTCTATATAAAATGAATGTCTGTATGTTTGTGTGTGTGTGTGTTACTTATAGAAAAATATAAATAAAATATAAAAGTGTATTCTGATGTAAAATTCACAGGGTAAGTTGAGGGGCATATTGCTGAATCTCTAAACCCACCTTTAGGGGTCTATGGGGCAGATTTTATCGAGGAGGGGTTCGTTTTCAGTTATTTTTAATTTTATTTTATAGTAATTAGAAAATGCTGAGTCATATTTTGCTTTAATTACGTAATACTTTGAGATTACTTTTAATTTTATTTAACGTTTCTTAGCATCAATTCTATTTACATGGAGGGGTTAAGAAACTATGCGAAGGTCCGCCACTAGCCGCCACTGCCCGCCACTATGTACGTACACAAATACATGTACATGTACATTTTATAATATCTTGTATGAGAAAAGTATTCGGCGTTGTCCGGCAAATTATACCTCAAGTACATAAAACAATTTATGGTTTTTAATGAAATTTATTTGTTAGAGGATAGCTAAGGAAGAACGATAACTAACGTTTAAAACACAATTTAAGTTTGTTTTAAAAAGGTTAGAGAATATAGATAACTTATAAAAGTGTATTCTTATTTAAAATTCACAGAGTAAGATGATGGGAGTATTGCCGAATCTCTACACCCACCCCTTAGGGGTCTATGGGGCAGATTTTATCAGGGGGGTCGATTTCAGTTATTTTTCATTCTATTTTATAGTAATTCTTATATAAAGATGTTACACACACTCTTTAATTTCTACTACTTTGTTTTTTATCGCCTCGGGCAACGCCTGGTAGCCCTGCTAGTATATATATATATATATATATATTAATTGAATTCCAAAACCCACATGAAAGGCAATAAAAATACAGCATTCACATCTATTCCTTAAATTCTTTATTACCTCACTTCAGTGGAGATTTATATTTTACCTTTTTCTTACATACAAAAACAATTAATATTTCCATATTAAACAATTGGTAGACCTACACGTATAAAATTGAAAACATACTTTCCTTATAAAAACCCAATAATATATATATATCAACATTGAAGCATTTGTGTGGAATGATTGTATATATAAGTTTATTTTTAATAAATAAAAAAATGAGTTATGACATTTGAAGTTATTTTATAAATATAAATTCCTGAAAAAAATGTAATTTTACACAATTGTACAAAAAATATATGGTATGACATGCTTTTCTGATTAGCTGAAAAAGTGTATATATATATATATATATATATATATATCGTTGGTGATATTATGAAAAGATTTTTACATAGTTCAGATCGATTCGCATGAAAATCATTTCCAAAAGCAAAAATGAATCTCGATATTTAAAATATTCGATATACGTTCTAATAATAATAAAGAATTAAATTCAAATGTCCATCTGGTCTTTCCATGTTTTTACATGATTTTCGGAGGATTAACTTCCTAAAATGTTTTTATTTTGTTTTATATACATTTAACAGTGGTTTAATTATTTATTTCTTTGAACGTTCCGTTTATATTCTGTGTTTCTCTTTATGTCTAACGATTTAAAATCTCTGATCGTCCATGTGCCATTTTTCATTCATTCTGCTCCCGATTGCTTTTGGATGTGTTCAATTTTCAACTTTTTGATGAAGAACGTGTGGAGTAAGCTGCCTGGTATACTTGTGCATTATATATATATATATATATATATATATATATATATATATATATATATATATATATATATATATATATATGTGTTTATATATATGTATATATATATATATATATATATATATATATATATATATATATATATATATATATATATATATATATATATATATATGAGAAGAATGTTGTAGTTTGCTTGGAGCATTGTGTATAGTGTAAGAATAATATTATTTTTGAAGGCGATAACAATGCGTTGTTAAAGTGACACATACGACACGTGGAATCGAAAAACAAAACAAAGTGACAATATTGAAAAGTCAATAATTTTCAAATATTTTTTTTTATTTACCAGTGTATCGTGACCGTGGTGTTGGGTTGGAATGTGTCCTTTTCATTATTATTTTTTAATTTTCGAGGGTATCCCTCATCCTCAGAAAAAAATAAATACTACCACTCGTTGGAGTGTGTTTTATATATATATATATATATATATATATATATATATATATATATATATATATATATATATATATATATATATAAGACCAGATGCCTCAAAATAAATAGCATTAATTACGAATCGAGGCAAAATATTTAAACTACCTAGGTGAGAAATTCACTAAAATCTCTACGTTTAACCCTTTTTTAATATTGTAAATTTTAATCAGTCACGCGCATAACATGTGATCACGTTCAAAAAATGAAATTTCATCACACATACGTACTTTTAGAATGTTGAAAATTTACCGCACAGCTCTAACTCAGCAGACAAACAAGAGTCGCCAACTTAATCGGTCCCTCACTATCCTCCAAGCTCCAGCCCCGATCCCACCGCCGCAATGTTGCTTCCTTGTGCCTGTTTTACAAGTACTTCAATGGACTGTGCTTTGATGAACTTACTGCTCTGGTGCCCCCAAGACGCAAAGCCACTAGACCAACCCGACAATCCGCCAAACACCATCCATTCACTGTGGAGGTCCCCAGATGCCGAAGAGCTTTCTACTCCAAAACCTTATTTCCTCGTGCTGCTGGACTCTGGAACTCCCTCCCTACTCCCTCTTTTTCTGACGGTACTGACATGCAAAAATGTAAAACTTATGTAAACAGACATCTCGCTGCACAGCTCCCAATTTAGGTTGACCCCCCCCCCTAAAAAAACTCTCACACTATTTCTCAGTAGCCCCTTACGTCTACAGTGGCGGTCTGCCTTGTTTGGGGTGAACTATGTTAAAAAAAAGTTCTTTTACGAAGATTAAGATGATTATTTTGATCAACATCCAGTAAATGGTTTTGATTGTCAGAAAACATCTGAAATTTGGCGCTTAAGTTTAAGCTGTTATAAAATTAGAATATTTTATGCCTATTCTAAAAGGAACTGTCTAACACTTAAAGTGTTTGGCTCGTAGGTGAGTCATCACTGTAAAATTAAATAAAAATAGAGTACTTTTTATTTTGTACATTTTTATAGCTACGCACATTGTTTAAACCTTTGTCCATTACGAGCTTCGCCAAACTGAATACGGGTGTTGTTGTGTACATGAAAAAGTCGGAAATAAACAAAGATAATGATGAATAAAGTAAATGATAAAGAGATGGGCGTATTTACATATATACATGCATACAATTATTTTCTTACGGAGAAGGTTTGTGAAAGACAAACGGAAGAGGGGCATAATAAAACATGCTACTCAAAAATAGAGTGCATATTGCAGACGTAAATCCTAACGTTAAAATCTACGTTAAAATCCTTACATACAATTGAAACAAACATGAATTGCCAGGGTTGACACTTGGGTTGATAATGCGTTGTGGTGAGCATGTAAAATAAACACAACTTACCTTGTAGTGTCTGAGAACTATTTTTCGGCTGAATGCTACAACCAGTGGTTAAAATGTCATGCGGAAATTGCTAGTTGTGTGTACAGTCCTCGTCTAAACTGCCACAGAAACGAGATTTGACAACACGGTTTCAGCAGTTAAAAAAACATATGAAAACAAAGTTCTAGAGTATAAACACGTTCATTTAGTTTCCAGGCAAAGCCAAAACGAACCAGGCCTTAATTTCGGATCTCGCACCGCGCATGCGTAAGTCTTTTTGTACTTCAAAATTGAAGAGTCATTTTTCACTCATTGCCAATATAATTAAACGGCGATAATTAGAAAATGGTTCAAGTGACATAACAGATTAAAATGCTGTCGCATCTATATCTTTACCAAGAAAATAAATTCAATTAAATATTGAGAAATATTTCTCCAAATTAAAAACTGAAGTGCTTTTCACATAAAATTGCCTAAATTTCACAGATATTGCAATGTTAAAAAAATCATTTTGTAATATCATATACTGAAAAATCAATGATTTATTGTTGGTATAAACAGATTTTTACCACTAATTTCTATAAATTCACAAGCAAGCCGATATCAGCCGGTGAATTTAATCCCTTAACTTTTACCAGACCTTAAATTGAAGACGTCTGGTGATAGATTCGTTAATGGTTTGATTAATAACATTACTTCGTATGAGTATGGATATAGTAAATCAAGATATACTTTCATTTTTCTTAGCTGCGTTGTGTTTTATTTTATGTTATGGGCAAACAAAGCGCATAATAGATATTTAAGAACATATTAAATTAGATAGATGTATTAGATCTAGCGATATACCGCGGGTTGGGCAGTAAAAATATTTAATTTCTTATATGATATTGCATATGAATCTTCGATCCAACCAATAACTTGAAAAACAATTGACAAGTATGCTTCGAAATAACGCTCAACATCCCACGACATTGACACATCTGTCGACTCATGTGTTAATATTCTGCGTTTCTTTCTGGCGCTTAGTATCGCTATACTAGTTATGTGATATCGTTGGTGATGAATGAGGCTGACTTTTGATAGACATACACAGCTGCGCTCCAGGTTATTGTCTTCATGGTAGTAGTTTTGTTCCCCGTTCTCAAACAACTCAACGCCAAAATAAGTCGCGTTTCTCCATCGACTCATTACTACAAGAGAAAACCATATACCATATTGTTACACCGGCCGTTCTTACACAGGAGAAACTACACCGGTTGTCACTATAAATAGTGCGAGTCACCAGAAGACAAAGCACCACCTTGTAACTGTCTAGCCAAGAGCTAGTCACTTTCTTACTTTGTTAATACACTTGTTAAACCAACCCTCGACTTGACTTCCTTCATTTATTATTTACTGTGGAACAACTTCACAACACATATATATCCAATAAAGTGTTCGATTATTCTATAAGAGATTAATATTTACTTATGTAAGAGTTCAAAATGTCTAGACGAAGAAAGCGTTGTGTTGTCTGTATGTGTGTAGACCTGTTGTAAGTGAATTCGCGAGACTGTTGATAAAGTGTCGCTATATTTAGTAATCCGTGACTGTGATTGTGTTGTTTATCGAGATGATAGTAGCCAAGCGGTCACGGCCAGAGTTCGTTTTCCTGTGAGATGTCTGTGTAGTATTTTACTTTTAGGGGTTCAACAAGCGGTAAATAAAGTTGGTATATCATGTATGGACAGATTTTACGATTACTTCTGACTATGCCCTTTCCACTACAGATCTCAATATCAACCACGATGCGTGTCTACCAATATGTTATCCGATAAACAGTGTTCATTTGATAAAGTGACTTTCTAACTACTGATCGTATCTCGGTTTTCGCTTACGTAGCAAACGCTAACAGATGCTCGGCTTCCAGAGGCGACTCTTTTATATTTGTTGATGTCTGGAATCGGCAACTTATCGAGATTGAGTATTTTGAAAGAATTGACCTACAATTATTAATTATTTAAATCTGCTGCTTGTTGTTGTTACTGCTGAAACATAGGTTCCACAATACATCCCTTCAGGATCAATTTTTGCATGAAAATTGCAAAATGTTGATTTAATAAAAATAATATTTATGTATCATTTCCTCTTTTTTAGATAAAAATATGTCAGTGACGGTTTTTTTTAAATTGAAATCTGCTTGTCGTCAGCTGACAAGATTTTAATTGTGGAGTCATGTTGACCATATTTTAATTGTGGAATTATGTTGACAAAATTTTAATTGTGGAATTATGTTGACAAAATTTTAATTGTGGAATTATGTTGACAAAATTTTAATTGTAGAATTTTGTTGACAAAATTTTAATTGTGGAATTATGTTGACAAAATTTTAATTGTGGAATTATGTTGACAAAATTTTAATTGTGGAATTATGTTGACCATATTTTAAATTCAAATTATTCTTCGTAGTTTGTCGAACAGATGAACATCTTTAAATTATCTTTTTTTTTTCTTTTTAGTTTGCGTTGTTCGTCAACTTTGGTTATTCGGATTTTTTATGTGTTTATTGTGAACAACTTTTCGAAATCCCAAGGGTTAGCTGAGCGTCCTATTGATGAGTTGTTTGAGTTGTCTTGTTGACAATATATATTTACTTCTGAATTGTTTTCAGTTACGATATTTTAGTCGTCTAGTCACCGATAGATAAGTTATTTTTTATTTCCAGAATTGAGGCATTGGCTCAAGCATCAAGAGTATTTTTTTTTCAGATTGTTTATTTTTCGCGCGTGCGTTCGGTACCGATGTCATGTCGACAGGATTTTTGTTTTATTGAATGCGCTCTGTAATGCTAGCAAGTTAACGCTTTTTTGTGACAGGTTCAGCGACTCTTTCCAATTGGTTGAAGTTATGGTATAGGCAACCAATCGAGATTGTGTATTTTGATAGAATTAACCAATACGTATTAAGTTTTTCGACAAATAAACATCGAATATTTTACAACGATCGTCTCTCTCTCCCTCTCTTTCTCTCTCTCTCTCTCTCTCTCTCTCTCTCTCTCTCTCTCTCTCTCTCTCTCTTGTTGTTGTTGAGCGAACGAGTTGGGCTTCTCAATGATCCAGGCTCAGCGGTTGCATGTGAAGTCGGGTGATAACACACAAAGGAATTGTACAGAAGTAACGTTGTCACTCCCATTCCATTGATTTGCGGTTCAGTGTCTGACACGTCTTTGCTTGCCGCATGCAGAATCAGAGACGACCAGAGGACGACGGATCCTGATGCCGAACTCTCTTGGATTTTCATCAGAGAACTGTTAGCCGGGTGGCTCTGACACTATAAAGTTGCCACCTCCACTACCACGGTGAGTAGGGGTTGTATTTTAGGGGTGCTGTTTTTTTGTTTAATGCTGGAACACGGCTTTCAAAGATGTGTCGACGACCCCATAGTTACATGCATACATGCATACAATTTCAAAGTGATCATTATATTGCACACCAGCTGTCCCTATCCGGCTTTGCCAGAATGGAAATATAGTTCGTGGTGGCAGGCTTAGAGAAGACGAATCCAAAATATATTAAATGTTACATCATATTTCATGATACACATCACTTCAACTTTTTAAACCTGTAAACACCTCCCAGAACGTGGGGCAGAGGTTGAATTTGGGGAGGCATAAATACTGTGTCGGTTTCGGTAATCAAGCAGACTAAACCCTGTTCTCTGGAAGCTGGAGTAATAACCACTAGTTACCACTTTTCATAATGGACTCACTCGTAAAGTATATATGAAATGACATCAAAGCTCTGATACACAATGTTCGATGATTTACTTTCTAGTGAAAAGATAAACGTATTCTGCCGATTTGATACTTTCAAGTGCGTAACAGAAATTCAATTGTGAACAAGGGAAACAGAAAAGTAAAAGTGAAATCAAATTTTCATTAATAAAATATCTGACATATCTGAAACGGATCAAAGATTGGAAAAGACGAAGGAAAAAAAATAAACTAAAAATATAATCAACAGTAACTTAAATAGTAATCATAAAAGTAATTTTATAAATAGCTAGCGGAACCCGTGTATCGACTTCGCCCGGGAGAAGTGAGGAACTAAAGAAACTCCTGCTCCAACCCTGAACCCCATATTATTATTTTAAGTTCATTTTTTTTTTTTACTTTCTAAAATTATATTTTCCAACTTATACATGAAATTAAGTAAATTGTTTTCTTTTCTGTTTATGGGATGCCCGCCACGACCACACACCTCACGATATGACTTTAAACTACAATGAGAGAATCAATATAAAGAAAACCTTATTGTGTACGCTTTCAGCGTCGCGAGGTCTATTTTAATAACTTGAAAAGGAGAAATCCGGACGCTGAAAACGTACACACAAGTTTATTAGTGAATAAACATCGCAAGAAAACACCCAAGAAACTTACAAATACAGTTATTATTTTTTTTTTTTCTGGCGTCTTTATCGGTACGCTCCTCATTTAGGCCCCCCCCCCCGTTATTTAATTTAATTTTTTTTTTCGGACGCTGTCTCATGTATGGAGCGTAATGTTCAAAGGCTTCGCGTGCCTAATGTTTATGGTGAAAGGAAGTGGGGGAAAGAGCAGTAGGCGCTTTTGTACGACCATCGTAATATAACCAGGC
>OY744527.1:112964369-113094369 GCA_963556195.1 Sepiola atlantica
GGTCTTAATCTTAACGAAATATTATTTAGAATAATTTAATTGTTGATAACAGATGCTGGATGTTTCCCTGCTTCAATAGTGTATTCATATTTAAGGTGATGATGTGTGGTGCAGTTTATTAGTCGGCGAGTGGGTTCGATTCTGGGTGAGCTATATTCTTATTATTAAAATATGTACATGTTATATTTTTATTATGTTTTTATATATTTCTTTTGTTTGACGAGTGCTTATATTTGAGTGTAAAACCTGTTATAAAACTGTAGTTTATTAGCTATGTGGGGGCTTGATGTTAATGGAGGGTGTATCCTTATAAATGAAAAAGTTTCCAAAGGGGTATCAAATGAAGTAGATGTGTAAATTTAGGCTTGCAATCATTATAATATATGTGGAGCTTGTATGGGTGCGTGTGGGGATCCTTGTATTTACTTAATTCCGTTAGCTTTTATCTAATAACGTATTCGTCGCAATAACATAATGGAAATAATTAAACGAAAATTAGGCTAGTCCGAATCATGTATCGATATTTCAGATTGATCGCTATTTTGTCAAACTAAAAATGATCCAGTACGATAACTTTATACGTTACATATGTATATTACTTTTGGAGGGTCTGTGTGAATCGGTTAGTTTTAAACCTTACTCATATATTTTTTCTTTTTATTTAAGGTTATTCGATAAATATATTTCTAGGTATTTGACTAATAAGATTTTATATATTTAATATATTTAATGTATTTAAAATGTTTTTAAAAATTCAAGATTGAATATGATGAGGTATTTAATAATTTATGTTATTCCTGATAGAAAAGGATTATGGAGTGCAAGTGTATGTTATATTTGGCTTGGTAGGTAGGATGTTGAGGTGGTACGTATTATATATCTGGGGAGAGAGGAAGGGGTGTTATATTGTCTATAAATAATTAAATTTAATAATAATTGGGAAGGTTTGGGTGCGAGAAGATAGTCCCTATGTTTTTCATATAATGTAGAGTTTTTTAGATTTATGTACGGATTAGGCCATTATTGAGTTATGTTTATCGATGTCAGTCTATTTGGCTAGTATAAATTTTCTTCTGTGGGAGCATTGTTTGAAGACCTCCGTTTTGATGTTCATACATATTATGGAAGGGTTATTGATTGATTGTAGGATCCTGGATTTTTCAGTGATGGTAGGGCTATAAGGCTTTTGTTTATCGATGTGCCTCCATTTAATTTCATATGGAATACTGGACTTCTTGAGCGCCCATATAGTGGTTGCAAGTGAGGTGTTAGATCGAAATAAAGAAATCTCTGAAAGAAAAGAAAGCAAGGAAAGAATTACAAGAATGGCGACCATTTCGATAGATAGATAGATAGATAGATAGATAGATAGATAGATAGATAGATAGATAGATAGATAGATAGATAGATAGATAGATAGATAGATAGATAGATAGATAGATAGAAATATCAGAGAAAGAAAGCAAAGAAGAAATTAAGAGAAGGGCGATCATATGGATGGATGGATGGATGGATGGATGGATAAATCGATGAACAAATCGATGGATTCAGTTGTATTTATTTACATGTGTGATATTCCTCCTCAGGAGACATTTTTCCCATTCTATAAAATTGACACCGTCCGCCGTACGTGAATGAATCATATGAACGATGATGTGAATTAACTGACGCCAGAACAAAATCTTGTAATAATCTTTTGGTTTCCTATGAAATTAACCGATGATAAGATCTGAAACCAATCAAATCAACACGTACATCTAATATGGCGGCCGTCTTTCTGCCCCTGCATACGATGAACGATTTCATTTACAAACGTGAAAGGGTCTTGTAAGCCGTGAACCCTATTTTAAGGATCAGTATGAATACGTGCTGCTTTTAAAATCTAATTAATGTATGGATTCATAGATAGATAATAACCGGATAGATAGATAGATAGATAGATAGATAGATAGATAGATAGATAGATAGATAGATAGATAGATGGATAGCACGAATATACACAAAAATGATTGATTTACTTAGATGGAAAAAGTGAAAATGAGACAAAAAGAAAGAAAATAAAAGAATAAATCAATAGATAAATTGAGATATACGACAAATATGCACCGAAGGAAAAATAAATCATGGAAAGAAAAAAAGAACGAAAGAAAGAAAGAAATGAAAGAAGACATCCATTGAGATAGATAGATAGATAAATAGAGTAATAAGTAGATAGATAGAAAAGGAAAGAAGGAAAAGGGAGATAGATAGATAGATAGATAGATAGATAGATAGATAGATAGATAGATAGATAGATACTACATAAAAAAACGAGTATTAAATTAAAAAAATAATAATTTAGTGACATGGAAGTAAGAAAGAAAAAAACAGAAAAGAATAGAAGAAAGACGAGTAAAAACGAATTACTAAGATATCGACACTAAATACTACTGTTATTACTACTATTATTACTACTACTATTGTAATTACTACTACTACAAATAATAATAATAATAATAATGATGATGATGATGATGATGATGATGATGATGATGATGATGATGATGATGATGATGATGATGATAATAATAATAATAATAATAATAATAATAATAATAATAATAATAATAATAATAATAATAATTACTACTACTACTACTTCTGGTAATATAATAGGACTCTTTATACGCTGTACAAAAGAGAAACGCAGGAAGCCGAATACAAAGAACCAGGAAACTAATGACTATACACGAAGAACTTCACCCGAAAAAATGATGGTGACTGACTCTATGTTAAAAGAAAAGTTGGTGGAAGAGAACTCATATATTTTAGAAATTGCGAAGTCGACACAATAAAAAATAATAAAGAAATACATTACATATAATACAAAGAATCTGACTTTCTCCGTGAAAAACAGCGTCAAAAAAACAGCGTCAAAAAACAGCGTCAAAAAACAGCGTCAACAATATTTGGAGTAATGGGAAACAAAAATGCAAGAAATGAAAAATGGAAAGAAAAGTAACTAGACGGACTATTCATAAGATGGACCAAAGAAATTTTACACGAGGAAACAAAAACATGGCTACGAAAAGGAACAATTGAAAAAGGAACGAACAAAACATCGTGATCAGAATAAACGATATAAAACCCAGGGTTGACCCTATCAAGGAAAAGAATAAGCGTACATTGTGGGCAAACATACGGACCACTAAACAACGTTATAAGTAAAGGCGGTAACCTTGTCCAAAAAGACATACAAAAGTAGACATCACTGTATTGGAAATGTAATCTAGGAGAAGCGGTGCAAATGACGTACAAACACAAGATGGCGCCAGTATTGGAAAACGAAAGGCAAACAAATACTTTTAGAGATTTAAATATAGACAAACTAATATTTGCAAGAATGCCAGACATTATAATAATCAACAAAATCGAAAAAACATTATTAACTCGTAGATTTCGCTGTCCCTGCTATCACAAGGTGAAGCTGAAGGAGGCAGAAAACCAAGTAAATACATGAAACTTGTCAGGGAGCTGAAAGGATTATGGAACATGAAAACTACAATAATACCAATAATTGACGGAGAACTATGAATAATTATCAAAGATCTGGGGAAATAATCAGAAGGCATTGGAATTAAAGGAAGAATTGACATTACATAAACAACAACGCTGTTGAAAACAGCTGGCATATTTTTTAAAAATCTTTGAATGCGGAAACCAAACCACATATCCAGATGATACTGACAAACAACAGGTAAATAGAAATAAAATAAAGCATATAAAACGAACCCAAGGGATATGAAAACTACCTGGTGAATATACAGGGTGATTCATAAGTCACTTAGCTATTTATTTTTGAAATTCTAAAGTTAAAAAATACGGTAATACAAAACAGAAACTTTATTCAACAAATTCATTTATGGGAGTTTAAATTTACAGCAAATTTTCAAAATTTCCACCTTCGTTCTGCATGCATAACTCCATTCTTTTTTGCAAGGAATTTACGACTCTTTGTAGCATATTTGATTGATTATGAAATAAATATATATAGAAACAAATATATAAACGAACAAATTTAAAATAACAAATAGCAGTAATTAGAGAGTAAGATAACAATTATCAAAAGTTCATAGTATGTTTGTGCTTTATATGGTAATCATTTTAAATAGCTAAGTTAAGTGACTTATGAATCACCCTGTATAATATATTATACCCTACGCCCTCCAAAATAAAAGGCCGTGATATCAACACAGTGCATTTTCTAATAGAATACACTGATCTAAATTCTAGATAGAATAACCTGCCGTTATCAACAAGAAATCCCTGGTAAACGGTTGGTGGTGAAACCCTGAATGAGTTATAATTGTTAAAAGTATGTGTAACCTCAGGAGAGAGGTGTCACTCAGATAGAAGAGAAAACAAGAAATTTCGCTTGGGGAAACATAGAAATGACTACGAAAAAGTAAACAGTAAAAGAGAAACACATTCGCTACTAATTAGCATTAACTGGTAGGCAAAGCAAAAGAAACTACACCATAAGTGAATGCAGCAAGCTTGCCCAAACGTCATATGAAAATAGACATGACTGGGTTTTGATTGTATCTACTGTGAGCTGTGCAAACGTCTACAATTTAAACACACAGATAACTGATATAAATGCAAACCCAAGGCAGCAGTGGAACACGAACGGTATACCATTCTCTCAGACTTTGAAATACAAAAGAGAACTCCATTCAAACGAGAAGACTAGACATGGCTGGGTTTGGGCGGTAGTAATCAAAAAGAAAACATCTTGCTAAATAGTAGACTTTTAGTTTTATCTGTTTAAGGTGAAGACAAAAAAATAAGTAAATACTTGGAACTATGTGTATTTATACCGGAGAGAATAGTTTATGCTTGTGTGGAATAGCAATCGAGGAATTTTAGTATTTACGAAAATTTCCGAGTTGTGACGTACGTAGCTACCCGAACGCTCAACGAACATGGAGACGGAGGCCGATAAATTTTATTTATTCTTTCGGTCTTTTTTTTTTAGATCTGTTACTACCTGGACTTCGGGTTAACTCAGGATTAAAGGTAGAGTTCCAGTGCTAAGATCGTACATGGAGGGCGAAGGCCGGCGAGTTTGTTTTTTTATTCTGTCGGTCATTTTTTAGGGGATCTGTTGCCCCATGGATAATGGATTAACTTGGGGCTATGGTAAGGATTCTAGTGCTTTTGTGTTGTATTTGTGGAGAAAGGTAGACTGCAAATTGAGATAGAGGTCGATAAATTGTGTTTTTATCATTCTATTGACCTTTCTCCAAGGGGGTAGCTGTTGCCACCTGGACTTTGGATTTGCTAAGGCTTTGGGTTAGCTTAGGTTTAGTGGTATGTTTGGTGTGCTTTTTTCTGGGGAAAGGGAACTACAAATGGAGTATGAAGGCTGACAAATTGATTTTTTTAATATTCTTTCGGTCTTTTTGACGAGGTGTCTGTTGCCACCAGGTACTTAGGGTTGGTTTAGGGTTATGGTTAATCATATGGTTCCAGTGCCTTTTTGTTGTTTTTTATCGGGAGTAAGAAGACTGCAAATAGATGCTGGGGGTCGATCAATTGGAATTAGACATATTTACGAAATATTAGAAGAAGAAGAAGAAGAAGAAGAAGAAGAAGAAGAAGAAGAAGAAGAAGAAGAAGAAGAAGAAGAAGAAGAAGGTTTGTTATGTCCTTTATCCGAAAACAGGTACACATAGTAATTTTAGAAACTAAACTGGCGAAAGGGTTGCGTTTTTGAACTATTTGTTTCCAAAATGTACCGTCTGTATGTCTCGGTCAACCACGTAATTTATCGACGAAACAAAAAGAATACAATTTATCAGCCTCCCTCTCCATTTGCAGTCTTTTCCCCACCCCAACCAACAAACAAACAACAAAAAACTCGTGAATCTCTCTTACATTTTTAAATGACTATTCTCTATGTTTTATCCCTAGATTTCTTTTTAATTTTTCCATTTTCGATGACTTCACGTAACAGAATTCATGAGACATTCAAGAAACATCTTTCAAATCCGCACCACTAAAACTTGGCAGTTTAAAGATATATAAATAATATTTTAAACAATTTTTCCGATACATAATATATTTTTAAAACAAATAAGTATTTTCAAATACACAAAATCGTTTAAAAATAAAATATAAATTTGGTACAACATTGTAAAACTTTTACACCTATTTTAAAAAATTAGATCGTCCGATTGCCAAATTAAAAATTAACTGATGTCGCTACGCTAAATTATTAAAACTTTACCGATTTTAAAATGAATTGTTCCAAAATCGAATGCTATCGTCCCACTTACTTAACACGTTTCAAGAAGCTACTGTTTGCAATATTAATACACATGAGAACAGTAGTCCAAATAATACAAATAATACAAATTATCAATCTTCATCTAAAAAATTCCGAAATATAATTTCGTTTTATTTATTTGGAGAATATTTAGCTGACAATTTGACTTATTTGAAAATAACAATAATTGGTGTCGCTTTGGCTTGTTATCTACGTGCCATTAATCTAATTTGTTATGCGATTACATCACTTATTGCAATCAACACAGTACATGTGCAAGGGAATCACTTCTCGCAATTGGTTTCGAAAGAATGTGTGGTTAGAGAGTCTAGAACCCTAACTCTAACCCTAACCAAATAACCCTAACCCCTAATCTTAATCCATAACCCCAACTCCTGACCCGTAATCCATTACCCATGACCTCTTATCCTAACTCTAACTCCAAACACTAACTCTTTCTTACTCCTACCCCAACCCCTAACATTCAAAGGAGAGATCTGCGATACTTTGGTCAATTATTCAAGGAGAAGTCGCTGAAGTCTCAGTAATCTATTCCTCGTAGATATCAAACCAAAGTAGAGAGGCGTATTTTTCTTAAAGTCAAAGTAGCACCCGTTTTTTTCTTTCTTAATACTATTAAAACATTTATTATTTCAAAGGAAACATGATTAATAGTACTACAGGGTGGGCAAAAATAAGGGTCCTATTTTTAAAAATTCATAACTTTTTTATTTATTGATTTTTTTTAATTTTTTTTTTTTAGAATAAGTAAAGGACCCCTTCCGAAGCAAGCATGAGCCGTATTAGCCCTAAGGAACGTACCCTCATTTAGAAAACATTATTTTTGCTTAAAAAACTCAAAACAGTGTAAAAAACAATACTTTAGTTTTTGTAAGTTTTAAGAAGTGTTTTTCGGCTAAAATTTGTTTTGTTTATTTCAAAAAATCTCGGAAGGGTCAGTCTACACACACATAAAGTTTGGTGAGTTTAACTTTTATTTTGTGGAAGTTATTCAAATTCAAGTTATTCAAATTTAAAGATAGGACCCTTATTTTGGCCCACCCTGTATATATAGATGGAGAAAGTAAGCGTAGAATTTCCAATGGTTCTGCTAATGAACGTAATTTATTACGATTCTCTCGCTGACCCTAAAACAAGTGATATTTCGGAAAACAGACAAAGAGAATATTCTCTCTAACTTACTGAATTATAATTGAATAATATATGTGTTTTATTCTATATCCACTGTGGATTTTATCTGGCTTCCTCTGATCAACATTAAAATAATAGTCTGCATATGTTGTATTACTAATACATTTAACACGCATTTGTATCTCTATATCAGATGTATCAACGTATATGTTATCGATCGATATCCATGTGTTAATGTTTAGTGTTTACGTTATTCTAGAATGTGGCTCTTGAAAACCATTAGATAATTGTGTGTAATCTCATTTGGTTAATGATACAATCCAAAACCATGTTTTATTTCGTCTGGCTAAATTTAGTAGAGACGTCATTCTGGTGCAATCGGCCATCAGTCGAGGTGATAATTATTACTACGTAATTTGGATAGTATGTCAATATACTCTTTTTGTGAGAGGCATTGCACGTCGACCGGTCTGTCATACTTAAGTAATAGCATTTTCTTTGGTCTGTCGTGCTTAAGTAATCTTAAATACATTTCATTGCTTAACGCTGGAAATTTAGTTAGCCTCGTTTAACTTGTAAATAGTATTTTGTCGGTCTGTCACATTTAAGTTACGCATGGGATTTTAATCGCTTAACATGCAGATTAAATGGAAGCTTTTTTATTTTAGATGCGACCAAAGATGTGTATAATTAAATCTGTCGATTGTCCAGTATATCACACTTAAATTTGAAATAGTATCTCCGTCAGTCTGTCATGCCTAAGATTAAAATACTATTTAATCGCTTAACACACAGATTGAATAGACGCATATTATTTTAGTTGAGTATATTTATATGAAGTTCTGTCCGTTGGTTGTCTGTCCCGCTTTGAATAGCATTTTTCTCGGTGTGTCATGCTTTAGTTTGAAATAGCATGTTATTCGTTGACATTCTTCAGCTATATTAAATAACGTCCCCTTCAAAAGCTGTTCCAGTATTTATAGTAGACGTAATCTTATTTCATCGTTTTACGAGGCCATGAAACCTTGTACAAATATGAGACATGTTAACATATCTGGGGTGAGTTCACTGAGTTTGAATTTCTCACACACCCTATTAACTACGCTTATAAATGTAAACTATTCTACTCTATCGTGTTTGGTTAAATCAAATAATTGCCAACAAATTGTCTTTAACACATTTCTTCGTATATTCAAAAACCACGCAATCATGTTATATCTCCTTTTATCCTGTACCTAAATTCTCCAATTAAGTTGATTACTAAATTCTGAGAAAAAAGATTTGAGTTACCTTGGTCACTTTCTCCGTTGTTACAGGTCTTCTTAGTGCTTTTTATGTGTCTGTCTATGCGACGACTACGTTGTATCGAGTCTTTCCATGTCTTGACTGCACTGTTTTATTGTTGGTTTAAAAATGTTGGTTTTCCAAGTTTTGTTTTGTTTTTAAACTTAGTGAATTTTCTTTGCGTTTTTGTTCATTATTTTTATTAATACAACAGAGGTCAATAAAAAAAGAATTCCTTGTCACCAATCTGTTGTATCGTCGCCCGACAGTAAATAGGAATAGATACACACGAATGCAATATTGGAAATCGACCATATATCTTTCTTTATTGTGGATGAAGTATGTACACTCTTGATATTCCTTTTTAGGCCTATTTCACTTTAGCAGTAAGGATGTTTATCACTCCAAACACACACGTGCGCCCATATATATATATATATATATATATATATATATATATATATATATATATATATAGTCATCCACATACAGACTGTTTCGCTGTTTCACAGCTATATATATATATATATATATATATATATATATATATATATATATTTAATACAGAATGTCAGATATCAATGCCTACATCAATCAAATTTCAACAAATTAGAAAATTCTACTTGAATTAACTACAAATACCTATCAACTTTCAAAAACTATGACAGCTTGATATTTCATTGTAGCTGTGTATATATTTTTCCTTCTTTTCTTTTTTTTTAATAAAAAAATAAGTCAGCAAAAAATTAATCTGGATCAAACAAAATAGATCTAATATCCGCAACGTTTTTTGTTCTTATTTTTAGGGAAGTGGTGTCCGATCAACTCTGCTGGGAAGCCATGAGATAAAATACTATTTTGTTTTTAAATTCCTAGAAACGGTTTTTCATTGTAAATAACTGATGATCCCTTAAATAAGACTAGCGTAAATTCTTGGAATTGAACTTATGTAGTGACGTCAAAAAATAATTGACTTACAAGCAAAGTAGTTTTCCAATTTACTCTGAGAATTAGCAATGGACCAAAAGACTTTCCAAATAGATATAACTGTTTCCTTTTTAATTACCAACTTAAATGGGCTTTCAAACATCAAAATCGGCGCCATCTTACATCTCACATAGCAGTCATTAATAGCATTGGTAGACGTGACCATGGTATATTACGCTCATCTTATCTGCTCTGTGGGGAGTAAAATTATACAAGAGATTTTTACTCCATTGTCGTTTCACTGCCATCGTCTGCCACATTATTTAGGATAAAAGATTTATATTTCATTTGGATGAGTGTACTAAACGTGAAGTATAATTCTAAATAAATGTTATCTTTGAACTAATGTATTTCTAACTTTATTTAAATGTCCCATTTGCCATAAGAGAACAAAATGCGATTATTTCGTTAGATAGTTTGTGGGAAATTCTAAGTCCTTAATTATGTGTCTGAATAATAGTTTGATAGTATTTTTCGGTCATATATCTCACTTATTTTTATCAAAAAAATATGTTTTATTCAACTACTGGGACACGGATACACAAATATATAAACTTATACAAGCAATGAGACCGGATGCAATAATAGTTAACAAGAATTTTTTAATGCCGAATCGTAAATTTCTCGTCACAACAGGCAATAGGGTAAAGATCAAGCAGATGGAAAAACAAAGGAAATACACGGAACTCGTCAGAGAATGAAAGGAATATGGAACATAAAGAAAGTCAATATGATACCAATAATCGTATGAGCACTGGGGACAGCCCCGAAAAAAGCAAAAACGAGACTGGGCGAAATTGGAATCAAAGGGGAGATAAAGACTATACAACGGACGGCAATGATGAAAACAACTGAAATCTTAAGGAAAATCCTCGAGTGTGGAAACCAGCCCATATAAACTACGAGAAAGAACATCACCACATGAACCCAAAGAAACTGAAATGGAAGAAATGCACGAGCCTTGGCTGATACCACATAAAATAGTCGTGAAGGATTGAGAGACCGAGGATAGAGAGCACTAACCAGACCTCCACTGGACGACTGCGAAGAATAGTGGAACTGTGGGGGGGGGGGGCTTATTGCCACCCAAATCTTATGGAAATACAATGGCCGTTGCCAGCGAGAAATAAATGGTAAGCGACCGTTGCGATAACGCAAAGTCATTTGCAATGATTAACTAAAGAGATAGAGATTACTGAACATCAGGAGAGTAATCACTCAGACTCTAGGGAACACCACCGGTTATTACCAGTGAGCAACCACTGATGAGCACCAGTGTGAGAACTCATAGCTAGTAAATAATAATAGTAACAATAATAACAATAACTATGATAGCAATACCAATAAAAATAATAATAATAATGATAATAATAGTGATAATAATAATAATGATTATAATAGAAATAATAATGATGATAATGATAAAAGAATAAATATAAAAAATGACAATAATAATAATTATTATTATTATTAATATTATTATAATGCTAATAATAATAATGATAATAATAATAATAATAATAATAATAATAATAATAATAATAATAATAATAATAATAAGAAGAAGAAGAAGAAGAAGAAGAAGAAGAAGAAGAACCGTAAACATAATGAAAGAGAACAGGAAACGATGGAAGGGCGGAAATCTCACTCGCGAGAAAAGACTAAATAAGGAACATGAAGAACTAAAACAAAAGATAGACGCAATAGAATGAAGACTGAGACGATACAGGTACAAATCGGAACAGCACAAACAGAAAAGGACCTTTCAAAACAATGAAAGCCAGTTTGACAAAAACGTAAACGGAGAAAGAACAATAACAGGACAACTGAACACGACAGAGACAAAACACTTCAAGAGCAAGATATAGGAAAAGCCTCAAAAACACAACAAAAATGCCAAATGGCTGAAAAACATGAAAGATGATCTACAAAAAATTGGAGAAGAAACAGAAACAGAAACAGAAATTAATGAAGAAACGATTAAGACAACCCTAAGGAAAATAGCAAACTGAAAAGCACCAGGCCACGATGAAATACATTCATACTGGGTTTTTTTTATTCAAGGCCCTACTTGAAAGGCTAGCGCATAAACTGAGGGGATATATTTACAAAACAAACGTACCAGAGTGGATGACCAAAAGAAGGGCAATGCTAATACAAAAAGATGCCAAAAAGGGAATGATCCTAAACAACTATAGACCAATAACCTGTTTACCAACAATGTGGAAAATCTTAACAGCACAACTGAAATAACAAATCTACCACTCCCTGAACAATTGTGGACTGCACCCCTAGGAAAAAAAGGATGCCTTGAAGGGAATAGATGGACACATGATCTGCTATACATATATCAAAAGATCCTGAAGGAGGTAAAAGCAGAAAAAAGAACATATCCATGATATGGAGTGACTACAAGAAAGCCTACGTAAGAATCCTCCAAGCATGGAAAATTGAATGCTTAAAAATGTACAAGATACCCGACAGGATTATTAATCCCATTAAGAAAGCAATGAGAACATAGAGACTATAACTGACAGCTGAAGGACAACACCTAACTGAAATTAAAATACGGAGACGAATCTTGAAAGGAGACTTTCGATCACCACTATGGTTTATGATAGCCATAATACCACTCAACTACATAAGCATACAAGTTTACAGACACAGAACTAAGAATAAACCACCTCATGTACATGGACGACCCGAAACTATTTGCAAAGAGCAAAAAGGAACTGGAAAAGCTGATAAATGTGACAAGAATATTCAGCCAGGAATTTAAAATGGAATTCGGAATGGAAAAGTTTGCACTGTTAGATATTAGAAAGAAGAAAACTGGAGATAACAGAGGGCATGGAACTGCCCAACCAAGAGGAGATGAGGGCGCTAGGCGAACAGGATAGCTATAAATATTTGGGAGTTCTGAGAGCAGACACCATCTAATCTACAGAACTGAAAGAGTAGATTCGAAAAGAAAATTTGCGAAGAACAAGAAAATTCTTAGAAACGCAATTATGTAGCAGAAATCTAGTAAAAGGAATAAACACATGGGCAGTATCACTAAAAGATATCTGGGCCATTCATAGGCTGAACTAAGAAAGAAATTATGAACTTTGACCAGAAGACTAGAAAACTAATTACCATGCACAACGCACTAAAGGCAAAAGATGATACGGACAGACTCTACATGAAAAAAAACGAAGGTGGAAGATGACTGCTAAGTATAGGAGACTGTGTGGAAGACACAAAAAGAGCTGGGGAAATACGTAACCCATAACACAGAAATGCTAACCACTGCAGCAAGAGACAATGTCCCAATGAACAACTCGGGGAGCACCGAAATCAGAAACAAAAAGACAAGAAAAGAAAAGTGGGACGAAAAACAACTACATGGCAGTTTCATAAGGTTAACAAGAGAAGAGACCCAGGAAAATAGCTAGGCATGGCGAAAGAAAACGACACTTGAACAGAGTTACGGAATCTTTACTGACAGATGCACAGAACAATGCGAGTCGGACAAACTACATTAAGTAAAGCTAAGATCGATAAAATCCAGGAAAACAGTAAATGCAGACTGTGGACAAAAAGGCAAAATAATAAAAGTGAATGCAGCAAACTAGCCCAAAAAGAATACAAGAACAGGCATGACTGTGTGGAAAAAGCAGTATACTAGGGAACTATGCCAACTACTTCATTTTGAACACGCGGACAAATAGTACAAACGTAAACTAGAGGCAGTACTAGAAAGCAAAAATTACAAAATTATGTGGGATATGGAGGTGCAATAATAATAATCGGCAAGAAAGAAAAACCTTGCCAAATCGTAGATTTTGCTGTACCGCCAGACCACAGGGTGAAGATCAATGAGACAGAAAAACGAAGCAAATACACGGAACTCGCCAGAGAATTAGAAGGGATATGGAGTATGGAGAAATTCAATATAATACCAATAATCGTAGGAGCACTAGGAACAATCCTGAAAAACCTTGAAAAAAGACTCGGAAGAATTGGAATCAAAGGGAAGACTGAGCCCATACAACGGACATCAATGATGAAAACAGCTGAAATTTTAAGGAAGATCCTTGAATTCAAAAATCAACCCACTTAAGCTACGAATGCTAACCAGTCCCATAGAAGTTGAAATAAGAAGAAAACAAAAACAAAGAAAGAACACGAAACCAAGGAACAGAAAATGCGAGAAATTTCATAAACTCCCTCAACCCCCCCCCCAAAAAAAAAATGGTGATGGAACCAGCCTTGTATGATACCACACAAAATAGTCGTGAAGGGATGGAAAGACCGAGAAGGGAGAGCACTAACCAGACTTCCACTGGAATAGGGCGAAGAGGATTGGGACCTTGGAGAAGCTTATTGCAATCCAAATCCCAAAGAAAACCAAAGGTCGTTGCCATCGGTAAATCGATGGTACGAGTCTGTTGTGAAAACGCAAAGTCATTTGCAACAGTTATCGAAAGAGGTAGAGAGTACTGGAAATCTGGGGAGACTCGTTGTCACTCAGACTCCAGGGAACACGACCGGTGATTATCAGGAAGTAATCACTGATGATGACCTGTGTGACAACACTTAGTTCATACTATTGTTTGGAAGAAATCTCCATATATATATATATATATATATATATATATATATATATATATATATTTAAAATATATTTAAATTCCCGAAACAGTTTTTCATGGTAAACATGATCCCTTAAATAATGTTAGAAGCAAACTAATATAATAACTGTAAAAGTTAAATTGACTTACATGAGTGATTTTCCACTGAACGACTTGTTGTTCTTTGTTTAGAAAGCATTGTTTATATGGTCATATAAATAATTAAGAATAATAAGGAGCAATTATAACGCCATACAATGCATTTTAGTTTTATTAACTCGTCAGAATTTCAATAAAACTAAAATGCATTGTATGACGTTCTAATTGCTCATTTTTATTTTTAATAATTCATATTACCATATATATATATATATATATATATATATATGCGTCGCCTAATTGAATCTAGTTTGATTCTACGATGCAGCAATCACATCGAACAAAGACAGTGTTTTTACAACCTTTCCAACACCATGCCAAAATCATCTTTACTGAACACAACTTGAATAAATACGACATTGAATAATTTACTTAACTTCTTCCCATCCTAAATTGTCGTTTTCTCTTTTCTCCTAATTTGTTTTTCATTTAATTTTATTATTTCTTTTTTTGTTGCTTTCAATGTCAATTGACATCTATTGTAATGTCTTATTTTATTTATTTATTTCAATTTAATCTAATTCATTTTAATAGTTTCCCACCATAACATTTCTTACCATGTGCTCATAATTCTCCCGACCGCACATATTTTCATCCCTGTCTCATCTTTCACCAACATTTCCCTTCCTTACCCACTACTCTACCTCCTCCTCCACCCTTTGTCCTCCTCTCTGCATGTAGTTGCATACTTCCTTGTGCGCACCTTGTTTTCCCTTCATTTCTTTTGTGTCCTCAATTTTTGTTATATTTCACACCACAAGTTACACATTCATACCACCTCCTCATCTACCCACTCACTCACTGCTGATATCCCATTTCCCTACTACTCCCCTCACATGTAGTCTTAACTTCCTTATATCCACTCCTGCCTCCTCCCATCCTTTGCTTCTTCCTCTCTTTTTTTCTTTGTTTTTTTTCTTCCCAATTTTGTATAAATTGCTGAGTTTTTGCTCATAAAATTATTTTCCAAACGAATATGGTCGCAACCAACGACTGAAATATCTTGGCCCAGATCAATGACGTGTTCGTGTCCATATTTTTTCCTAGTTTGTTACGCCGCTTTTCCACATTTCTTTAACCAACTTCAAATTTTGCCTGAAATGATCATTTCATATTTACTCCTGCATATATATATATATATATATATATATATATATACATACACATGTATATATAGATAGAGAGAGAGATTGACAGAGATAGATAGATAGATAGATAGATAGATAGATAGATAGATAGACAGATATATATATATATATATATATATATATATATATATATATATATATATATATATATATATAGGAAATATTGAAATAATGAAAGTTAAATGTAAATAAATAATAATTTTATATTTTTATTATAATCATCAGGTGGTTAAACAAGGAATAAAATGAGAACGATCTTAATCCATGGATTTTCAAAGAATATACTCTTATCCTCAGAAAGAAAAAAAATAACAATAATTTGCTAATTATTGGAAAGTAATTATTTGAAAAGTTTATAACACAATTTTAAATTAGGCTTTACGTAAAAATAGTCCAAAATTATTTCAATACTTAGCATAAGGTCATCGTAGTAGTGAATGTATCAGTGCAGTTATTGAACAAATCCGATTAGAACAGGGTAATTGTTATGGTGCCGTACCTACCTACGGAGAACTAATGGACTCGTCCACCTTATAAATACGGGAAGCACGTGACACTTGTTCTCTTCTTCCCAGGCAAACCGGCAATGGCGGTTGAGAGCACATCTCCTTGTAATCTCTTTCTTTCTATTATATAATATATACCTTTGTTCATTTAAACCATGTGTTCCTGTGTCATTCATTCGGCCTTACCCAGGTCCACAACAGTAATGGATCCCAATATAATTAAGCAACGATTCAAAAGTCAAAATTCTATGAAAAGTTAGTATATATGTAGAACTATCATGCAACGGGTTAAGCTTGCATAGCATGTGAATTAAATGTGGTGTGAATAATTCAGCATATGAGTTCAATGGTAACTTTACTATTGTTTCATTATTTCAATATTTCTCATAACATTGCTCTATTCCCAATATCGAGTATATCCCTATCACGATAGGATCTAATATAAAATAATTATATTTATATTTTTTAAATATATATATATATATATATATATAGTCTCGGAAATTTCTCAACCATTAAAACTATATTTTAAAAAAAAAAAAAAAAAAAAAAAATTATAGTCCCAAGTCTTCCAGTGGAAAATCACTCATGTAAGTCAATTTATTTTTTACAGTTATTATATTAGTTTATTTCGAACACTATTTTAAGGGATCATCAGTTGTTTACCATGAAAAACTGTTTCGGGAATTTAATATATATATATATATATATATATATATATATATATATATATATATATATATATATATATATATATATATATATATGTGGGTGCGTTATACTCGTGACTACTACCACTTCTTATTCTACTCTGATTTCATTCGAAAACAAATAAACTGTTACATATCTTGTTTAATATATTCTTCTTGCGTAACTAAAAATAAGAATGTTCTTTACTCCAATATTATCCTTATTCTTATATAGAAGTATTGTTTTTCTTTATTATTCTTATCAAGAAGAAGACACTTATTATTTCGCCATCTAATTTATATATGTGTGTGGTGTTTACAGACATGTGTGCGTAAATAAGATGGCTATGCTTAGAAAAGAGAGTCACTAATTCTGCAAAATCCCACAGAGACATCAAGAAATATTAGAGAGTGATTGAATCAACAGAGAATGAGATAGCAAAGAGAGAGATTAAAAGGGGTAGATGTGACTTGTTCAGTTAAGTGTGAATTACAGCTTGTCAAACATCACTCAATCCCGGAACTCAGGTATATTTTAGCATTTATTGTGTGTTAATAAAGTATACAGAAACGCCTTAGGAAAACAAACGTTCATTGATTTAGCTTTAGTATAATATATATATATATATATATATATATATATATATATATATATATATATATATATATATATATATATATATATATATATATGGGAAGAGAAGGATGAAAGTAATCCGACGTGATGGGAAAATGAAAAAGGAAAACCAAAAAATGGATGTTTTTTATGTGTACATCAACGTTTCGTCTTTATTTATAAGACTTCATCAGGATGATAAAATAGAGAAAAAATGTCATGCAAGTGCAGATACATGTAGGGTAGACATATTGGGAGGAAAAATAGAATGAAATATATATATATATATATATATATATATATATATATATATATATATATATACGTGTGTGTGTGTGTGTGTGTGGCAAGTAAGCTACACAGTAGAATCAATGTTTTGTTCCCGCAGAAAATCATCAGACTAATTATGCAAATTTTTTTGTTAGTGATTATATTTATACCTAAGTAGTGTTTAGCTTACTTAACTAACCAATCAGATTCGTTGTTATTACTCCCTCGCGGGCTAATGTTTTAATTGACCAATAGTCGAATGCCTCTAAAACAAGGGCCTGGCTGACTTTATTTGACACCCGTTTCATTTGTTTGATGGTTGGTGTTGTCCCACCTAGTGTAACTTAATACCATAGATAGTGTATTATATCCTACTATTTATAAGCTCTACTTACGTATTGAGCACTGTTTAAGTAGATATTGAACACAATATATATGATATCACCTTATGATAGTATATGTGCATATACATGAAATAATTATATATATATACAGGGTGGGCAAAAATAAGGGTCCTATTTTTAAAAATTCATAACTTTTTTATTTATTGATTTTTTTTTTTTTTAGAATAAGTAAAGGACCCCTTCCGAAGCAAGCATGAGCCGTATTAGCCCTAAGGAACGTACCCTCATTTAGAAAACATTATTTTTGCTTAAAAAACTCAAAACAGTGTAAAAAACAATACTTTAGTTTTTGTAAGTTTTAAGAAGTGTTTTTAGGCTAAAATTTGTTTTGTTTATTTCAAAAAATCTCGGAAGTGTCAGTCTACACACACATAAAGTTTGGTGAGTTTAACTTTTATTTTGTGGAAGTTATTCAAATTCAAGTTATTCAAATTTAAAGATAGGACCCTTATTTTGGCCCAGCCTATATATATATATATATATATATATATATATATATATATATATATATATATAGTCACACGCTATCATAAGTTTATGATAGTTCAATTCTTTTAGCGTGCCTTTTCTTTTTATGTCCTATCCCACTTACAAGGTCATAAATATATTTCGTTCGTGCAAAAATGACCTTTACATACATTACAGGCAACGTTGTTGATGATATTAATAGACGGACCTGTTATCTCGGAGCCAGAAAAAAAAAACGATTCCAACTTACTGCGGTCAGCATGTGACCATCGATAAAAGCTATCACGAGGACGAGGCTTTACCCACCCGTTTTCCCCGTCGGCCCTTACCCGGCGCCGATCCGAAATCCATGTGACTTTGACGCACAGTGTGATACAGCGGAGTAAAATGTGGAAAAATTATAATTCGAAATACAAAATGATTACTCTGTATGATAATATTAGAAACACGTTGATATGCATAAACACAGGATCCTTTTCATCTAGACATAAAGACACATGTAATTATATACACATATGGTATTATTGATATATATATATATATATATATATATATATATATAATACTAGTAGTAGTATGTATATATATATATATATATATATAGCAAGTAAACTACACACCCAGGTCCATGTTTTATCCTTGCAGTAACCATCAGTCCTTTTTAGCCTGATGGTTTCCAGTGGAGATGAAACATTGACGCCTCTGTGTAGCTTACTTGCCATAGGTATATGTCCATGCCCATACTACTTCTACTAAACTCTACACATGTATTGTGCACTCTTAAAGTGAATAATGAAAATCTATACATAATATATTATATCACTTAATATTATTATATGTGTATGTACATGAAATAAAAATGTATATATAAATACTGAAACTCAATATATAATATATTATATCTCCTTATAATATATGTGTATACATGAAATAATAATTATACATGTATATATATATATATATATATATATATATATATATATATATATATATATATATATATACATGTTTTTATAAAAACATATAAATTTTTAAGCGAATAATCCTTATAATATCCGAAATGTTTCCAATTGCAAGCCCAATGAAGTTGTGTTAGAAGATTCTGAGCATACATACTTTATTTTGCATTCCTACGACCATCGAAATACGGAAATAAACAGAGTGTAAGAACAAATAAAAATTATGGTTTGATCCTAGGAATGCAAATATAAAGTATATATATATATATATATATATATATAGAGAGAGAGAGAGAGAGAGATGAAGTATATATATATATATATATATATATATAGAGAGAGAGAGAGAGAGAGAGAGAGAGAGAGAGAGAGAGTGAAAGAGAGATAAAACTGAAGCTGATTAATCAACGTTTGTTTCCTTAAAGCCGTTTCATTAATACTTTAATGACACAAAATGCATGCCGAAGTATTTCTTACTTATGGGAATGACTTATGTTTGAAAATAATTTTAATTTTTTTAATTAGCTGTAATTTTTAATTAACTGAACAAGTCATTCATCTATCGCTTACTTATAAATGTATTTATCTTGCCTTCTTTCACTGTGTATTGTTTCAACCACTTTTTGATAGTTTTTAATGTATGTGAGCATTTATGTTACGTTTTCACTTATCGAGAGTGTATAACTCCTTTATACACCCGTATTGTCGACGTTGTCGACGTTGACGCCGTGAACCCAGGTTCTTTTCGTTTGCTGATAAACCCACCTCGATACAAGTGGTCTATATAAAATGTTATTTAAAACAGAGAAGAACAGTCACAGCGACAGGTTATTTTGGTATGCGTGAAAAAGAGAGAAAGACAGAGAGCCGGATAACTCGTCTCACTACATCAGCCACACACCGCGCGCTGCCTATCCCCCCTTTCGCATTGGAGAGAGCTACTGGACTCATCCTCTCTGTTTTAAATCTCGCCAGCTAAGAGCGAGAAGGTTCCCCCCGGAAATCACGTGGTTTTGTGACTTCCGTCTTGTGTCACTCACTGACCCTTGATCTTTTAACATTTCCACTCAAACACGGCCCTCATTGTGTAACATTTAGAGAAAGGGTGATTCTCTCTATCGATCTCTTTCCAGCTAATTCACATAGTGTGTTCATACACACCGTAAACATGTATGTAAATTAGATAGTAAAATAATAAGAAACTTTACTTCTATATTATCCATAAGGATAACATTGTAGTAAAGAGACTTGTTACTTTTTAGCGGGATTCCGTAACAAATATATTACACTTGATGAATTTTCGAAGGAAATAAATATTGAACAAATACTGGTAATTGTTATGACTCAACAGATCACGGGTAGTCTAGTATATACAGAATGTTTGGAAAATCGGTGTCATAACATCGGGTTAAAGTTCTATAGGTGTAAATAATGAAAAAGAAGCGCTTGTTACAGGCCATTGAAACAAATACGTATCCACACTTTTCCCACAGATGGTCTCTGTGTAGGCTGTAGTCCTGCATTTTCTACAGATTAGTAACTGTTTTTCGTTGGTTTATTGAGTTCCAACTGCATGTGCAAGGTGACATGTACGCAAATATGAGATACGCACTTGGTTTATCGTTTGGCGGCTGGTAATACTGCAGGTTTCCGAACAAAAAATGTCTTTATTGAAAAACATTCGAGAATATTCATCGCCTTCCAACCTTGTGGTGAGAACAGAGGACTATCAAGACCAACGACGCCACAAAAAGAAGTAGTTTTTTTTACCCTAAACAAAGCATATTTCCAATGAGACGTAAGAGGCTACTGAGGACTACGGATCAAATTTATAAGGGAATCCTGAGTGAGGAGTTGCGCAGCGAGATGTTTTGTTCACATTACATTTAAATTCATGCATGTTGGTACAGTCGGGAAAACAGAGAGCAAGGAAGGAATTCCTAAAGCAAGGAGTTTGAAGAAAGAAGCTATTAGAGTAGGAAGCTTTTCGGCATCTGGGGACCTCTACAGTGTAGGGGTGGGAATTTGCTGATTGTCGGGTTGGTCGAGAGTACTTATGCTTAGGGGGCACAAGTGCAGCAAGTTCGTCGGAGCATATTCCATTGTAGTACAGAGTGGTGCAACATTGCACCTATATGACATGGGATTCAGCTTTGTAAATAGCGTGGGGCCTATTAGATTATAAACTCTTTTTGGATACTGTCTAAGAGGGAGAGACTAGTGGTTGATGCACCAAACAGATGTGGCAACAATACTCCATGCATAAGCGAATGGTGGTTTTGTATATATATAGGATAGTGGGAGGTGGGAGAGGTTTTCTAGCTTGGCAGAGAGAACCCACCCACGTTTGCAGCATATTTGTATTTTTTCTAATTCATGTAAATGTTAGGCCTGGTAGTTTTTATAGTGGACTCTCATGTAGTGTGCTATTAGCCATGGCAATCGGTGGTTGGAAATGTTTCTTATAATTGTTTATTATATATTCGATATCTGAGATGATACTCCTCAAATCGGTACACGAAAGATAACAAGTGGCTATTCTTCATTCGATTGTTTGGAAACTGTCTGTACCCTTATCATCTCTCTCTCTCTCTCTCCTTCTCTCTCTCTCTCTCTCTCTCTCTCTCTCTCTCTCTATATATATATATATATATATATATATATATATATATATATATATATATATATATATATATATATATATATATGATAATTTTATTTACACAGACATGTACAAAATCTGCGACACTGGCATGTCGATGTTATCGATCAACAGTTACTATAAACTGAGATCTCATCAGGCAGAGTTAGAATCCGATCTTAACCTCAGATCATATTTGGAGAGAATGAAGTGGAGGGATAGAGAAAGAGAAGAAGAAGGAAAGAAATTTAGTATTTCAAAAATTAAAGCCGTTAAAAAATTAAAATTAAAAATTAAAAAATCAAAAAATCTAAAAATCTAAGAAACAAAAAACAAAAAACAAAAATCTAAAATCTAGAATCTGAAACAGACAGGGCAAATAAATAAATAAATAAATAAATAAATAAAAATATAAGGTGGAAAGAGGAACAAATAATGATGAGGGGAGAGACACATAGAGGAAAAAGAAGGAGAGAGAGAGAGGGCGTCTGTTGATTCAGATCGGGAGGGAAGGAGGGGGTGGTAGACATGCACGAGTCAGGTGTCAAAAAACCGTCGAGTTTATAAATGTATTTTTCCAAGTGAACTGTAATATTGTGTATATGTGTGTATGCGTGCGGGCAAACTGGGCTGATTGTTATGGTGGTGGGGCGGTGATCAAATGTGTCGCGATTCTGGGTTTATATTGTCTTTATAATTTGTCTGGAGTTAATTTGAATAAATAAGTATATTCGTTAAATGTAACAGGAATAGTAGTAGTAGTAATAATAATAATAATAATAATAATAATAATAATAATAATAATAATAATAATAATAATAATAATAATAATAGATACCCCTAATAATTGAGGTAAATAATTGAAATAATAAATGAATGATAATAAAAAATGATAATAAAAATACTAAAAAAACTACTAAAAAAACTTAAAAAAATATAACTAAAGAATAACTAGAAAATGCCGGCGTTATTAGTTATTATTATTAATAATAATAATAATAATAATAATAATAATAATAATAATAATAATAATAATAATAATAATAATAATAATAATAATAATAATAGATACCCCTAATAATTGAGGTGAAATAATGAAAATAATAATAAATGAAGTATAATAAAAATACTAAAAAATACTAAAAAATATTAAAAAATAAATAAAAAATAAAAATAAAAATAAATAAAATTATCATATATAAAGCTCTATTTTGATATTGAGCACTTTTTATAAACCCGGTTAAAATTCTCTGGATTACCACCCTGTGGATATTTTTCACCTGGATTATTACCATTATTATATATATATATATATATATATATATATATATATATATATATATATATATATATAAAAAGTGGACTTTTCCCCCTCCAACTTTGACTATAATAAGAAAATAACCACATGCATCATACACTACTAAAATACCCACTGTAATATTCTTATTCACTGAATCGTGTTTGCAGAAGGCTTCGCATGATTTCATAAACATATATTAATTATTATATTTATTCCTAGAGTATTCACGCTCTCACCTACAACATCTAAAGAGACAGTTGGCGCTATACTTATTCACTGCAAATGATCTACTGTACCCGCCACTCATGACACCACCAGACTTTTATTTCATTCTGAACTGTTAAACAGAAACACTGCTGAGTACAGATTACGGGAATATCATTTTGCTATTCCGAACACATAACATTATTACGTTACAGAATAACGGATTACATTAAAACAAGCACACTACGCGCAGCATAACAAAACCACTTCCAACCTTAGTAAGTACACTTCTTAATTATATAACATTAAAAATAAACATAACATAATAAGAATACGTTTATTTAAACCAAGTAATATATGTTTTATTCGTCTACATTAAAAATAGATTTCTTTCGGATTAAATAGTATATGCATTACGTCCTCGTATTCATTACAGTTTCAAGATCGCTAGAATTATAAAAGAAGACGTTGCCATAATACACTTGGCTAAGATCAAAGTGTAGTATATGTTCCGATGGATACTGCACCCCATAGACAGGTATTGTCTTGGCCTTCGGGGCTTGATTTACGCCGGTCTATGGGTCTGTCCTGTGCAGTTCTAGGAGGTCCACCCTCCTAGGCTTTGCCTCCCCTCTTTGGGGAGGAGTAGGTTTATTGCTTACTGTCTGAGGCGCCCCTACCGGGGAATGCCGACGGGGCTGCCCAGGCAATTTTTAAATGGCCAGAGTGCTCACCTCTCAAGCGCTGGCTTTTCAAACCCCACTTTCTCGACCCGATCTTGGGTCACATCTTACTTGTGGGAGTAAGATAAAACTGGCCTTATGCCTAACTCCTGGGGAGGAGTAAATAAAACACAGACTATCATTCTTCTAACCGTAAGTACTTTCGGTGGTTTGCAATGATTGATAATTGTATATTCCTTATATTTTTCTATTAACAGACAGTACATTTAGCGAAAATACTATTCTTCATTGAACAGTTTTCATAATAGATATTATACCCGTGGCGCATACCAAATAATTATAGTTTCGTCTTTTTACACTCATACTTGCTTCAAATATTATTAATGACCAACACATCAGATCTGTTTGCAGTTCTAACTCCGTACAAAATTAGAATTTACGTAACTAAAATAGTAATTACTCACCACCTTCATTTGCTCAATTCAGATCAGAATTGTTTCCATTAATTATTGATCACCTACATTGGATACATTTAATACATTTGTTCTTACTTAACTTCCCCTTTGTGCTTCTATCTTTTCAATCCTACGTGACTAAAATATAATTTATTTTCGTTACACATGGCACATAAATACGCTATAATAATTGTGTTTTTTTTTTTACTTATTACACATCTTATCTTACGTGCCTAAAATAGAATTTACTTTCGTAATACGTGGCCCGTTTATACGATTTCTCTGTAACGTAATAATGTTATGTGTTCGGAATAGCAAAATGATATTCCCGTAATCTGTACTCAGCAGTGTTTCTGTTTAACAGTTCAACTATCCAATTTACTTGACTCCCCACGAGGGAAGAGTTTGACACAACGTAAGTTCTTAATGTGGCGAAAATCCACCAACGTTTATTATATTTTCGAAAGTAACAACATAAATCAAAGTTGCCGCAGTCTATAAGGAGTTGCTTTCAATGACTGAGGAGAGAATAGATAACAGATCGAACAACTACCCCGACCCGAAAGAAGTACCCTTTTCAATAATCGGTCAGTGAAGGAGTATCCTTCTACACTGTGGCAATTTCTATTTTTTACACCACACCGAAGTAATCCTTTTCGTAGGTATATAGATTTTCCACAATTCAAAACCGATATTTTTTCTAGATATTAAAACAATCCGATGTGATCTATTTGCGTTCTGTCGACTGTTTACAATTTTAATGCATTCTCTTATATTTCACCCGGGCAACGCCGGGCGACGTATCCTGCTAGTATATATATATATATATATATATATATATATATATATATATATATATATATATATATATGAAAACTACTTCAAATGTAGGGAACAAATTTTCACAAATTCATCAAAAAACAGTTTTCATTCGCATACTATTGTTTCGTTTTACCTCAATGATATACATTATGTTCAAAATGCATAAGGCTATCATCAGTATTCATAAAAAGTTACCTCCAGGTTGTCAAGAACGGAATTGCATTTATAATTCATTTGTTTGTTTAACTATATAAAACGTAAGTTAATGCTGTATGCAATTTAGTTCTTTTAAACCTGGATGGTTAACTTTTTATTAGCACTTATGATAAACGCTTTATGCATTTCGAACATTATGTATGTATATGATTGAGGTAGGCCGAAACAACTGTAATCGAATAAAATTTGGTGAATTTGTGAAAATAAGCTCCCCACATTTGCTGCTGTTTTTATAATATTAAAATATATGTATTACAATATTCGTTTTACACTATCGAGCTATTATAAAACCGTTGTGTTATAAAAATTATATTTAAAATATATGTAATAGTTATTCACAGACATGTGTTTCTACAACACATTAGTTTGGCTAGACCTTGCAAGATTCGAAACCGGTACCTTACTGACTACGCTCGGCGCTTCATCTACTGAGCTACGAACCTCCTAGCGGTAGTGGGAGAAACTGCAATGTTTTTATTTTTATTTTTATTGACGATACTAATAATTGAAAGAATTTAATTGTTTTTACGATAGAGCATTGCTTAATTGCTAAATGAAAGTCATTATTTCTTTCGACAGAGTTCTCCACCTATAGGAGAACCAATATATATAAAAAATATAGTAATCCAAAAACACGGCAGTGAGAGAAATTGTATCGCATTATAAAGTATGTTATTTTTAATGAGTTATATTTCTTATTTACGATACTCATAATTGAAAGCATTAAATTATTTATATATATATATATATATATATATATATATATATATATAATTTCATGTATCCACATAACATTTTATAAGGAGATATAATTTTTTATGTATCAATTTTCAGTATTTCCTTCAACAGTGCTCGATACTAAGTAGAGCTAGGTAGTAAGCAATGAAAATATATTTATGGCAATTAAGCTACACAGAGGCTCCCGCGTTTTATCCCCGGGGGGGAATCTTCAGGCAAAAATGCATGGAGTTATTTTTGCCGGGTGTTTTTATATATACACGGCTAGCTAGTTAACCAATCAGATTCTTTGTTGTTCTCTCAGTCAATGGTTGGGCTTCCCACGTACAAAGGTGTGGTTAGTGTTACTTCCTTCATATATCCTGTTCTATTGTTCTGTTTTCTATAGGTTTGCCTATATCCTGTTTCCTTTGTAGTGTCAATATAATGGGTGAAGTTATTTTAACACGTGGTTCCTTGTATTTCTGTTTTAGGTTTTTATTTTTAAATTGTTAAGTTTTTTGTTTAGTTTATTTGTGTTAATTTATTTATTTATTTATCGTTAGCCTAAGGTAAATTTATTTCTATGTACGCAGCTGTTTGCTATCTCACTTCTACAGTTTAATAGATTACGGGGTATTTAAAGTTTAGGATTTCAAATTTTTCATTCAGGCATAATCTAAACGGGTCGTCTAAATTTCTATATATACTGACCTGTCGTATAATTTTCCATTCAATTATTGGTGAGCGTCAATTTTCTTTGAGCTCCCAATAGTAGTTTGCTAGTGCTGTTTTAATTCGACGTTCTCTGTTTTTAAATGTGCTTTTGTGGTCATAATATCTAGTTTTAAAATCTAGGGAGGTCATGCCCACGTAGTATTTCTTGTTATTAGGTCTTTCTTTGGCAAACGTATTGTATACCAAGTCACAATATTGCCGTAATAACTCCATGCATTTTAGCCCGAAGATTCCCCCCGGGGATAAAACGCGGGAGCCTCTGTGTAGCTTAATTGAAATGAATATAGTTTCATAGCTTACTATATATATATATATATATATATATATATATATAGATAGATAGATAGATAGATAGATAGATAGATAGATAGATATGAAAATAGTTAGATAGATCGAAGTACATAAATTTATGAAAATACCGAAATAGCTACATGCACTTATATATATATATATATATATATATATATATATATATATATATGAAAAACCTAAGATAGACCAATAGAAAAAATGTCAACCATGAGATATGAAAATATAGAGATATATTGATGGATAAATTGATGTATCGATAGACAAATAGAGAGAGAGAGAAATTATGCATTGAATTTTTTGAGCATATAAATGTCTGATAGTGAAATGACGTCACAATATTGCGTGATAACTGATTATTATTTTATACCTGATCACCCCTATCTCTCTACCTCTCCCGCTCGTGCACAACAAAAATTCTTGCGGTCGAAATATACATCCTTGTAATTCATAATACATGATACTTCGAACGATGGGAAGAGGAGAACATGGACGATATACCTACGGGTAACTGGCAAATGAAAACTGCTATATTGTAAATAGTTCCGAGAATAGATGTAAGGAATGGCATTCGGAAACAAAACGAAAAAGGAAAGAAAGAATGCCACGTTTTGATTAACTGTTCAGACCCAGCCATGTTTTCTCGTGACTGGCCGCAAGATCACGCTCTTGTTCTCGTCTTTTCTCGTTTCGAAAAAGCCGCTATTTTTGCTTACTTCTTCTTCCTGTGTCATTTCCATCATCTAAAGGTGAACTAATCACGGATCGGAACCGACGAACACGCTATCTGATTTCCCATAGGACCTTGAAATTCGGCAGGAAAAACGCAAGCTCTAAATTTAGGAGAAGACGGTCGAATTAGATAAAGACCCGTGTTCAATCCGAGGTTGGGGGTAGAACGTTCCTAAATTAAATCATTTAATAAAGGGAAATGTTCGATGTTGTAAGTTATTTCCTTGACCATTATTTCTGGATGCATCCAGTTTATTCTTAACAATGTTCACACTAGTGGCATTTTTTCATTGATTGTCCTAAACATGTATTACTTTATTAAGAAAAACAAAATAAGAATGTTATTAACCCTTAAATGATCTTAGTTTCAAATATGGCACATTCCTACAAAATGCCTATTTAATATATCGGTACTGTCTGTACTAAGAGTTTGGTTTTTAAACAGTTGAAATAAGAAGATAGTTAAAGGGGAGATGCCCAAAGAAGCATAACAAAAAAAAAAAATTTTTAAAAATAAAATAAAATAAAAATAATAATAATAATAATAATAATAATAGTAATAATAATAATAATGATGATGATGATGATGATGATGATGATGATGATGATGAAGAAGAAGAAGAAGAAGAAGAAGAAGAAGAAGAAGAAGAAGAAGAAGGAAAAGGTATCAACTAGTTTCACATCTCCAACGAGCCTGTTGGCAAGTTGGAGTAAGTATTAGTATGATGTTGCATCAGTACACCGGCTAAATAGGTAATTAATATCTTCGAAGTCAGGTGCGAGTGTCATCGGTGTGGCATTTACCTAATTCAAGAGCCTAAACTTTAAATTTGGTCATAATAATTGTAAGTAAAAATTATTTTATGATTCTCTAGTGTATTATTTAGATGCATATATTGTAGTGTGTTGTAATACATGTAAAATGTTATGCCATTTGTTGCACATTTGCCACATAATCTAATTTTGTTCAATAAATCTATATTTTTTGCCAAAAGTAATTCATACTACTTTATATTACCCCTATGAAACGGATGGACAGCCTCTGAATAGTTTTTGTATATACTAATTACTCACAACTTATCAAGGCCAAAAGCCACCCGAAGATATGAGTTAATGATTTCGTCAGTTGGATGATGAACTATACTATGAGAGGATTTGAAACGATGGGTGGAATGGGAAGAATTGTAATACTTAAAAGGACGTTGACATTGGACTTAAAGACGACTATTTTGTAGTCGGCAGGGAAGTAATTCTGTGATATTGTGTTCCACGGATCAGAAGTTCTTGGAAGAGAAACTCTGTTCATGGAAGTTCTGTTTGGTTTTAAGTGCAGAGAGGAAGAACGGAAAATTATCTGCAGTAGTGATATGCTGTGAATGTTTGACACGAGAGTAACCAGACATTTGGGTTCAGTCGAGCACCTACCGTTAAAATAACGATAAAGTAGAAATAATGAGAAAGACTAGCGGCAAGTGTAGGGACGAGAAAAGATCATCACCACTAGATTGCTAAGTCGGTGTTGTACTCTGCCAATGTACGAAAGAGTGCGCCGAGTGGGTCCTCCCCAAATGTGAGAGCGATACTACATCTTGGGACTATTTGACTCTTACGCTGGTAGAGGATTGCGTCAGGGGTTAAATAGCTTGTATGATTTAAATTCAGCGACGCTGAAATGGCATCACACACACACACATATATATATATATATATATATATATATATATATATATATGTGTGTGTGTGTGTGTGTGTGTGTGTATGTGTGTGTGTGGGTATATGTGCGTATATATATATATATATATATATATATATATATATATGTGTGTGTGGGTATATTTGTGTATATATATATATATATATATATATATATATATATATGTATATATATATATGTGTGTGTGTGTGTGTGTGTATATATATATATGTATGTATATCTCAACATATGACTCTTTACCTGGCCTTTATTTTGTTTTATTTTATGTAAAATTTTCAAAGTTTAATGTTGCCGATAATATTTACAATTACATTGTTGGCTTCTCCCTATCCTCTGATGAGAAGTGTTTATCTTTGAAAATCCATGGATTAAAGATATGAAGCTCCTTCCTCTGAACTTTTGATGTTCTAATAAATATTGCATCTTTACAATTTTTTATTCTCATCTTTCATCTCTAGAAATATTTATATATATGCAAACATTGTTAAAAATAACGGATCCGTCTGTTCTACTATACCTTTCTTTATTTATTTAATTTATTCAATTATTTAATTTTTTTAATTGAATAACAGACCAATCGGATGAAATAGTAACTTAAATACTATGTTTAATCGCTTACGACTATGATCTCTTAAATCAATATGACAAAATAAGTAAAGTATTTTGAAGAGTCCTCGATGATACTTGAGCCTCATTTCATAGTATTTTTAAAACTTCTGAGAAACGTCGGGTTGTGACAGTTAGTTTCTTATGCAGTTTAGATCTAATCGCCTAAAATTAGTTAACGAACAGAAAAACGAACAGATAGTATAGATTAAAATATTAGTTGTTCTTTCGGAGATGAAATGAAGATCTACGTGTACATTTGACCATCTACCCTAACCACGCCCTATTTTTCTCCTCCTCTGTTTGAATCAATTCAGGGTTAAACTGACGAACTAAGATTAACACATTATTTTACGCCTCTTAATGTTTACTTTTCCTACTTATTTACTCGAATGGTAAATGAAATCACTTTTAGAATTGTATGAAAAGCAATGGTGTAGCCTACTTTCATAGGAGTTTTAGGGAAAAACATATGGTTGGAATCTCCATACTAATTAAGAAAGTGCAAACTATGAACTTCCATATATAACGTTCACTTACGCACAAATATCGTGTATGCGTATCTGTTAGTGTACATTTCCGGTTGCAGTTACGTAACGTCTTACTCGGTATTTTCTTGTAGATGAAGCTGTTGTACTGCATGTTTTTCAATTATTTAATTATTTATTTTGTTTACGAGTCTGTAAGCGGCCACTTTTTTATATTTATATTTTTGAAAAATAGTGATGTGGAAATTATTTCTATTTTTTATTCTTTGTTTTGTTAGCGACTATTTTCGGATTCTGTTATATGTCGTATTAGGTAAATTTAACGTCTAAGAAAATAAAACTTATTTGGCTAATTAGATTGTGATTTTGGATGTGTTTATATTATGTTAAAAAACGTTTAAGGGTATTGGAGTGTATATATTGTGTTATATTCACCTTCCGTTTTCACTGTGGTTTAATTATAAGTTATAATTATAGTATGTATTGGATTAGTAATTTTATTGTCGGTTCTAAAAGTATTTGTAGGGGTTCTGTTCACCTAGGTATGTGCTAAATCCTGTGATGGGTGTATTGAATTTCGGCATGCATTTGATTTCTTTTTGTTTGCATATTTTAGTTTAATGGAATTTAGAGTCTATTAGGGGGCACTTGATGTTTAGTGTGTGTCTGGGTAGGTTGTAGCGTCCTGTTAATGGTGCGATATGAGATTTTTGGGTCAGATGGATGTCAAGTGTGGAATTTAGTGTTGAATGTTGGTCTTTTACATGTTATAAATGGGTGTGGTGTTTATATGTGGATACGAGTTATCTGGGTTTGTTCAGTTTTTAATTATAATGTTGTAGGGTGTTTTCTGTGTGTGTTTTATGAGCGGATGCGTATGGCTCTCACATTGGGTGGTTACCTAATTGCATTGATTTGAGACATGTTGACGATAGACTTTATGGTAGGATTTGTTTGTAGGCTGTCGAAATTTTTGGTGAGGTTTGTTGTGAGTTTGTGCATGTGTTAGCTCGTGTGAAAGACCATCGAGATTCAGTTGTCGGTGTGTTGTTTTGTATTTTAGGAGTTGTTGTCTGTATACACACACACACACACACACACACACACACATATATATATATATATATATATATATATATATATATATATATGTGTGTGTGTGTGTGTGTGTGTGTGTGTGTGTGTGTGTCTATATATAATATATACTGATAGAACGGGTAAAATAAATTCCGCTAGCAGAATAGGTTTGCGCCACTTTGATATAATCTTACGAAAATACAAATCAAGATATATTCTCACTAAACCTTATGTCTAGAATCCTCATTGTAATTTTGATCAAAATCCATTACCTTATTTTTATTCTAGAAAATGTTTAAAAAAAACAAGTTTGTACTGAATTATTATGGATCAAATTCAATGCAAATCTGAAATATTTGAATTTCCTAATCGGAGGTTTTGCCCATATTATGCTCCTTAAAATCCTTTAAAATATTCTAAAGAAACTAGAACTTGGGAAATATTTTTATTAATTGATATCTATTGCTACAATTTCACACAACATTGCAGGGATCTGAATTTTCACATAATGGATGTCATCCCGTTTTTACTCCCTTTGCATGAAACTAAATTAAACTAAAAATAGCCCACATTTGGACCCCTTACGCCTAGCCGATGTTCATAATGATCGGTTTATTAAAATTTGGAATTAGCACTTATGATCCGATGTCCTATTTAAAGTCAGAAATTCTTGAACCTTTTTTTAATCTCATTATTTAAAATTAAAAGTCCACAAAAATAACATGAAAATAAATATTCCGACATTTTTAGCGTTCTCTATACAGTTTAATATTTTCTATTATTGGCCCCCCAAACAAGAAACGTTTCACTACCAGAAAAAATAAATAAATACAATAAGTCAAGATTGTTTTTTTTGTGTGTTAAATCATCGTACGTATTTTAAATTCTTCTTTATTAAAATTGAAACTTTTCTTCACGTTTCTTTATTTCAAACAATCGAACTACTTTAGTCCTATGTAGTTAAAACATAGTTTTAATGTTGTATTACTACGCTGAACTCATAAACACTTTATGTGGGTTCCAAAGGCAAAATGATTTCGTTTGATCGGTGGCCTTGCGGATTATTGGTTTTAAAATATCATGCGATCTGTCACGGTTCGAATTTCACATTAGACAATTTTTTTATTTCGTTTTTTGCTATAGCGTTCCAGTGATTTTCTAGCCGATATCGATCATCATCATGAACCTAAATAATGCACTTTTAAAAAGTATTTTCTAACCGATATCGATCATCATCATAAAACTAATTAATACACTTTTAAAAAGTATTTTCTAGCCGATATCGATCATCATCATAAACCTAAATAATGCACTTTTAAAAAGTACTTTCTAGCCGATATCGATCATCATAATAAACCTAAATAATGCACTTTTAAAAAGTACTTTCTAGCCGATATCGATCATCATCATAAACCTAAATAATACACTTTTAAAAAGTATTTTCTAACCGATATCGATCATCATCATAAACCTAAATAATGCACTTTTAAAAAGTATTTTCTAACCGATATCGATCATCATCATAAACCTAAATAATACACTTTTAAAAAGTATTTTCTAACCGATATCAATCATCATCATAAACCTAAATAATGCACTTTTAAAAAGTATTTTCTAACCGATATCGATCATCATCATAAACCTAAACAATGCACTTTTAAAAAGTATTTTCTAACCGATATCGATCATCATAATTAACCTAAATAATACACTTTTAAAAAGTATTTTCTAGCCGATATCGATCATCATAATAAACCTAAATAATGCACTTTTAAAAAGTATTTTCTAACCGATATCGATCATCATCATAAACCTAAATAATGCACTTTTAAAAAGTATTTTCTAATCGATATCGATCATCATCATAAACCTAAATAATGCACTTTTAAAAAGTATTTTCTAGCCGATATCGATCATTATAATAAACCTAAATAATGCACTTTTAAAAAGTATTTTCTAACCGATATCGATCATCATCATAAACCTAAATAATGCACTTTTAAAAAGTATTTTCTAGCCGATATCGATCATCATCATGAACCTAAATAATGCACTTTTAAAAAGTATTTTCTAACCGATATCGATCATCATCATAAACCTAAATAATGCACTTTTAAAAAGTATTTTCTAGCCGATATCGATCATCATCATAAACCTAAATAATGCACTTTTAAAAAGTATTTTCTAGCCGATATCGATCATCATCATAAACCTAAATAATGCACTTTTAAAAAGTATTTTCTAACCGATATCGATCATCATCATAAACCTAAATAATGCACTTTTAAAAAGTATTTTCTAACCGATATCGATCATCATCATAAACCTAAATAATGCACTTTTAAAAAGTACTTTCTAGCCGATATCGATCATCATAATAAACCTAAATAATGCACTTTTAAAAAGTATTTTCTAACCGATATCGATCATCATCATAAACCTAAATAATGCACTTTTAAAAAGTATTTTCTAACCGTTATCGATCATCATCATGAACCTAAATAATGCACTTTTAAAAAGTATTTTCTAGCCGATATCGATCATCATAATAAACCTAAATAATGCACTTTTAAAAAGTACTTTCTAACCGATATCGATCATCATCATAAAGCTAAATAATGCACTTTTAAAAAGTACTTTCTAACCGTTATCGATCATCATCATAAACCTAAATAATACACTTTGAAAAAATATTTTCTAGCCGATATCGATCATCATCATAAACCTAAATAATGCACTTTTAAAAAGTATTTTCTAACCGTTATCGATCATCATCATAAACCTAAATAATACACTTTTAGAAAGTATATTCTAACCGATATCGATCATCATCATAAACCTAAATAATGCACTTTTAAAAAGTACTTTCTAGCCGATATCGATCATCATCATAAACCTAAATAATGCACTTTTAAAAAGTATTTCCTAACCGATATCGATCATCATCATAAACCTAAATAATGCACTTTTAAAAAGTACTTTCTAGCCGATATCGATCATCATCATAAACCTAAATAATGCACTTTTAAAAAGTATTTTCTAACCGATATCGATCATCATCATTAACCTAAATAATACACTTTTAAAAAGTATATTCTAACCGATATCGATCATCATCATAAACCTAAATAATGCACTTTTAAAAAGTATTTTCTAACCGATATCGATCATCATCATAAACCTAAATAATGCACTTTTAAAAAGTACTTTCTAGCCGATATCGATCATCATCATAAACCTAAATAATGCACTTTTAAAAAGTATTTTCTAACCGTTATCGATCATCATAATAAACCTAAATAATGCACTTTTAAAAAGTATTTTCTAACCGATATCGATCATCATCATAAACCTAAATAATGCACTTTTAAAAAGTATATTCTAACCGGTATCGATCATCATCATAAACCTAAATAATGCACTTTTAAAAAGTATTTTCTAACCGATATCGATCATCATCATAAACCTAAATAATGCACTTTTAAAAAGTACTTTCTAGCCGATATCGATCATCATCATAAACCTAAATAATACACTTTTAAAAGGTATTTTCTAACCGTTATCGATCATCATAATAAACCTAAATAATGCACTTTTAAAAAGTATTTTCTAACCGTTATCAATCATCATAATAAACCTAAATAATGCACTTTTAAAAAGTATTTTCTAACCGTTATCGATCATCATCATAAACCTAAATAATGCACTTTTAAAAAGTATTTTCTAACCGTTATCGATCATCATCATAAACCTAAATAATGCACTTTTAAAAAGTATTTTCTAGCCGATATCGATCATCATAATTAACCTAAATAATACACTTTTAAAAAGTATTTTCTAACCGATATCGATCATCATAATAAACCTAAATAATGCACTTTTAAAAAGTATTTTCTAACCGATATCGATCATCATCATAAACCTAAATAATACACTTTTAAAAAGTAGTTTCTAACCGTTATCGATCATCATCATAAACCTAAATAATGCACTTTAAAAAGTTTTTTCTAGCCGATATCGATCATCATAATTAACCTAAATAATGCACTTTTAAAAAGTATTTTCTAACCGATATCGATCATCATCATAAACCTAAATAATGCACTTTTAAAAAGTATATTCTAACCGATATCGATCATCATCATAAACCTAAATAATGCACTTTTAAAAAGTATTTTCTAACCGATATCGATCATCATCATAAACCTAAATAATGCACTTTTAAAAAGTATTTTCTAACCGTTATCGATCATCATCATAAACCTAAATAATGCACTTTTAAAAAGTATTTTCTAACCGTTATCGATCATCATCATAAACCTAAATAATGCACTTTTAAAAAGTATTTTCTAACCGATATCGATCATCATAATTAACCTAAATAATACACTTTAAAAATTATTTTCTAGCCGATATCGATCATCATCATAAACCTAAATAATGCACTTTTAAAAAGTATTTTCTAACCGATATCGATCATCATAATAAACCTAAATAATGCACTTTTAAAAAGTACTTTCTAGCCGATATCGATCATCATAATAAACCTAAATAATGCACTTTTAAAAAGTATTTTCTAACCGTTATCGATCATCATCATAAACCTAAATAATGCACTTTTAAAAAGTATTTTCTAACCGATATCGATCATCATAATTAACCTAAATAATACACTTTTAAAAATTTATTTTCTAGCCGATATCGATCATCATCATAAACCTAAATAATGCACTTTTAAAAAGTATTTTCTAACCGATATCGATCATCATCATAAACCTAAATAATGCACTTTTAAAAAGTACTTTCTAGCCGATATCGATCATCATCATAAACCTAAATAATACACTTTTAAAAGGTATTTTCTAACCGTTATCGATCATCATAATAAACCTAAATAATGCACTTTTAAAAAGTATTTTCTAACCGTTATCAATCATCATAATAAACCTAAATAATGCACTTTTAAAAAGTATTTTCTAACCGTTATCGATCATCATCATAAACCTAAATAATGCACTTTTAAAAAGTATTTTCTAACCGTTATCGATCATCATCATAAACCTAAATAATGCACTTTTAAAAAGTATTTTCTAGCCGATATCGATCATCATAATTAACCTAAATAATACACTTTTAAAAAGTATTTTCTAACCGATATCGATCATCATAATAAACCTAAATAATGCACTTTTAAAAAGTATTTTCTAACCGATATCGATCATCATCATAAACCTAAATAATACACTTTTAAAAAGTAGTTTCTAACCGTTATCGATCATCATCATAAACCTAAATAATGCACTTTAAAAAGTTTTTTCTAGCCGATATCGATCATCATAATTAACCTAAATAATGCACTTTTAAAAAGTATTTTCTAACCGATATCGATCATCATCATAAACCTAAATAATGCACTTTTAAAAAGTATATTCTAACCGATATCGATCATCATCATAAACCTAAATAATGCACTTTTAAAAAGTATTTTCTAACCGATATCGATCATCATCATAAACCTAAATAATGCACTTTTAAAAAGTATTTTCTAACCGTTATCGATCATCATCATAAACCTAAATAATGCACTTTTAAAAAGTATTTTCTAACCGTTATCGATCATCATCATAAACCTAAATAATGCACTTTAAAAAAGTATTTTCTAACCGATATCGATCATCATAATTAACCTAAATAATACACTTTAAAAATTATTTTCTAGCCGATATCGATCATCATCATAAACCTAAATAATGCACTTTTAAAAAGTATTTTCTAACCGATATCGATCATCATAATAAACCTAAATAATGCACTTTTAAAAAGTACTTTCTAGCCGATATCGATCATCATAATAAACCTAAATAATGCACTTTTAAAAAGTATTTTCTAACCGTTATCGATCATCATCATAAACCTAAATAATGCACTTTTAAAAAGTATTTTCTAACCGATATCGATCATCATAATTAACCTAAATAATACACTTTTAAAAATTATTTTCTAGCCGATATCGATCATCATCATAAACCTAAATAATGCACTTTTAAAAAGTATTTTCTAACCGATATCGATCATCATAATAAACCTAAATAATGCACTTTTAAAAAGTACTTTTTAGCCGATATCGATCATCATAATAAACCTAAATAATGCATTTTTAAAAAGTATTTTCTAACCGATATCGATCATCATCATAAACCTAAATAATGCACTTTTAACAAGTATTTTCTAACCGATATCGGTCATCATCATAAACCTAAATAATGCACTTTTAAAAAGTATTTTCTAACCGATATCGATCATCATCATAAACCTAAATAATGCACTTTTAAAAAGTATTTTCTAGCCGATATCGATCATCATCATAAACCTAAATAATGCACTTTTAAAAAGTACTTTCTAACCGATATCGATCATCATCATAAACCTAAATAATGCACTTTTAAAAAAGTATTTTCTAGCCGATATCGATCATCATAATAAACCTAAATAATGCACTTTTAAAAAGTATTTTCTAACCGATATCGATCATCATCATAAACCTAAATAATGCACTTTTAAAAAGTATTTTCTAACCGATATCGATTATCATCATAAACCTAAATAATGCACTTTTAAAAAGTATTTTCTAGCCGATATCGATCATCATAATAAACCTAAATAATGCACTTTTAAAAAGTACTTTCTAGCCGATATCGATCATCATCATAAACCTAAATAATGCACTTTTAAAAAGTATTTTCTAACCGATATCGATCATCATCATAAACCTAAATAATGCACTTTTAAAAAGTATTTTCTAGCCGATATCGATCATCATAATAAACCTAAATAATGCACTTTTAAAAAGTATTTTCTAACCGATATCGATCATCATCATAAACCTAAATAATGCACTTTTAAAAAGTATTTTCTAATCGATATCGATCATCATCATAAACCTAAATAATGCACTTTTAAAAAGTATTTTCTAGCCGATATCGATCATTATAATAAACCTAAATAATGCACTTTTAAAAAGTATTTTCTAACCGATATCGATCATCATCATAAACCTAAATAATGCACTTTTAAAAAGTATTTTCTAGCCGATATCGATCATCATCATAAACCTAAATAATGCACTTTTAAAAAGTATTTTCTAACCGATATCGATCATCATCATAAACCTAAATAATGCACTTTTAAAAAGTATTTTCTAGCCGATATCGATCATCATCATAAACCTAAATAATGCACTTTTAAAAAGTATTTTCTAGCCGATATCGATCATCATCATAAACCTAAATAATGCACTTTTAAAAAGTATTTTCTAACCGATATCGATCATCATCATGAACCTAAATAATGCACTTTTAAAAAGTATTTTCTAACCGATATCGATCATCATCATAAACCTAAATAATGCACTTTTAAAAAGTATTTTCTAGCCGATATCGATCATCATAATAAACCTAAATAATGCACTTTTAAAAAGTATTTTCTAACCGATATCGATCATCATCATAAACCTAAATAATGCACTTTTAAAAAGTATTTTCTAACCGTTATCGATCATCATCATAAACCTAAATAATGCACTTTTAAAAAGTATTTTCTAGCCGATATCGATCATCATAATAAACCTAAATAATGCACTTTTAAAAAGTACTTTCTAACCGATATCGATCATCATCATAAAGCTAAATAATGCACTTTTAAAAAGTACTTTCTAACCGTTATCGATCATCATCATAAACCTAAATAATACACTTTGAAAAAATATTTTCTAGCCGATATCGATCATCATCATAAAGCTAAATAATGCACTTTTAAAAAGTATTTTCTAACCGTTATCGATCATCATCATAAACCTAAATAATACACTTTTAGAAAGTATATTCTAACCGATATCGATCATCATCATAAACCTAAATAATGCACTTTTAAAAAGTACTTTCTAGCCGATATCGATCATCATCATAAACCTAAATAATGCACTTTTAAAAAGTATTTCCTAACCGATATCGATCATCATTATAAACCTAAATAATGCACTTTTAAAAAGTACTTTCTAGCCGATATCGATCATCATCATAAACCTAAATAATGCACTTTTAAAAAGTATTTTCTAACCGATATCGATCATCATCATAAACCTAAATAATACACTTTTAAAAAGTATATTCTAACCGATATCGATCATCATCATAAACCTAAATAATGCACTTTTAAAAAGTATTTTCTAACCGATATCGATCATCATCATAAACCTAAATAATGCACTTTTAAAAAGTACTTTCTAGCCGATATCGATCATCATCATAAACCTAAATAATGCACTTTTAAAAAGTATTTTCTAACCGTTATCGATCATCATAATAAACCTAAATAATGCACTTTTAAAAAGTATTTTCTAACCGATATCGATCATCATCATAAACCTAAATAATGCACTTTTAAAAAGTATATTCTAACCGGTATCGATCATCATCATAAACCTAAATAATGCACTTTTAAAAAGTATTTTCTAACCGATATCGATCATCATCATAAACCTAAATAATGCACTTTTAAAAAGTACTTTCTAGCCGATATCGATCATCATCATAAACCTAAATAATACACTTTTAAAAAGTATTTTCTAACCGTTATCGATCATCATAATAAACCTAAATAATGCACTTTTAAAAAGTATTTTCTAACCGTTATCGATCATCATAATAAACCTAAATAATGCACTTTTAAAAAGTATTTTCCAACCGTTATCGATCATCATCATAAACCTAAATAATGCACTTTTAAAAAGTATTTTCTAGCCGATATCGATCATCATAATTAACCTAAATAATACACTTTTAAAAAGTATTTTCTAGCCGATATCGATCATCATCATAAACCTAAATAATGCACTTTTAAAAAGTATTTTCTAACCGTTATCGATCATCATAATAAACCTAAATAATGCACTTTTAAAAAGTATTTTCTAACCGATATCGATCATCATCATAAACCTAAATAATGCACTTTTAAAAAGTATATTCTAACCGATATCGATCATCATCATAAACCTAAATAATGCACTTTTAAAAAGTATTTTCTAACCGATATCGATCATCATCATAAACCTAAATAATGCACTTTTAAAAAGTATTTTCTAACCGTTATCGATCATCATCATAAACCTAAATAATGCACTTTTAAAAAGTATTTTCTAGCCGATATCGATCATCATAATTAACCTAAATAATACACTTTTAAAAAGTATTTTCTAACCGATATCGATCATCATAATAAACCTAAATAATGCACTTTTAAAAAGTATTTTCTAACCGATATCGATCATCATCATAAACCTAAATAATACACTTTTAAAAAGTATTTTCTAACCGTTATCGATCATCATCATAAACCTAAATAATGCACTTTAAAAAGTTTTTTCTAGCCGATATCGATCATCATAATTAACCTAAATAATGCACTTTTAAAAAGTATTTTCTAACCGATATCGATCATCATCATAAACCTAAATAATGCACTTTTAAAAAGTATATTCTAACCGATATCGATCATCATCATAAACCTAAATAATGCACTTTTAAAAAGTATTTTCTAACCGATATCGATCATCATCATAAACCTAAATAATGCACTTTTAAAAAGTATTTTCTAACCGTTATCGATCATCATCATAAACCTAAATAATGCACTTTTAAAAAGTATTTTCTAACCGTTATCGATCATCATCATAAACCTAAATAATGCACTTTTAAAAAGTATTTTCTAACCGATATCGATCATCATAATTAACCTAAATAATACACTTTAAAAATTATTTTCTAGCCGATATCGATCATCATCATAAACCTAAATAATGCACTTTTAAAAAGTATTTTCTAACCGATATCGATCATCATAATAAACCTAAATAATGCACTTTTAAAAAGTACTTTCTAGCCGATATCGATCATCATAATAAACCTAAATAATGCATTTTTAAAAAGTATTTTCTAACCGATATCGATCATCATCATAAACCTAAATAATGCACTTTTAAAAAGTATTTTCTAACCGATATCGATCATCATCATAAACCTAAATAATGCACTTTTAAAAAGTATTTTCTAGCCGATATCGATCATCATCATAAACCTAAATAATGCACTTTTAAAAAGTACTTTCTAGCCGATATCGATCATCATCATCAACCTAAATAATGCACTTTTAAAAAGTATTTTCTAACCGATATCGATCATCATAATAAACCTAAATAATGCACTTTTAAAAAGTATTTTCTAACCGTTATCGATCATCATCATAAACCTAAATAATACATTTTTAAAAATTATTTTCTAGCCGATATCGATCATCATAATAAACCTAAATAATGCACTTTTAAAAAGTATTTTCTAACCGATATCGATCATCATCATAAACCTAAATAATGCACTTTTAAAAAGTATGTTCTAACCGATATCGATCATCATCATAAACCTAAATAATACACTTTTAAAGAGTATATTCTAACCGTTATCGATCATCATCATTAACCTAAATAATGCACTTTTAAAAAGTATTTTCTAACCGATATCGATCATCATCATGAACCTAAATAATGCACTTTTTAAAAGTACTTTCTAGCCGATATCGATCATAATCATAAACCTAAATAATACACTTTTAAAAAGTATTTTCTAACCGATATCGATCATCATCATAAACCTAAATAATGCACTTTTAGAAAGTATTTTCTAACCGATATCGATCATCATCATAAACCTAAATAATGCACTTTTAAAAAGTATTTTCTAACCGATATCGATCATCATAATAAGCCTAAATAATGCACTTTTAAAAAGTATTTTCTAACCGATATCGATCATCATCATAAACCTAAATAATGCACTTTTAAAAAGTATTTTCTAGCCGATATCGATCATCATCATAAACCTTAATAATGCACTTTTAAAAAGTATTTTCTAACCGTTATCGATCATCATCATAAACCTAAATAATGCACTTTTAAAAAGTATATTCTAACCGATATCGATCATCATCATAAACCTAAATAATACACTTTTAAAAAGTATATTCTAACCGTTATCGATCATCATCATAAACCTAAATAATGCACTTTTAAAAAGTACTTTCTAGCCGATATCGATCATCATCATAAACCTAAATAATACACTTTTAAAAAGTATTTTCTAACCGATATCGATCATCATCATAAACCTAAATAATGCACTTTTGAAAAGTACTTTCTAGCCGATATCGATCATCATCATAAACCTAAATAATACACTTTTAAAAAGTATTTTCTAACCGTTATCGATCATCATAATTAACCTAAATAATGCACTTTTAAAAAGTATATTCTAACCGTTATCGATCATCATCATAAACCTAAATAATGCACTTTTAAAAAGTATTTTCTAACCGATATCGATCATCATCATAAACCTAAATAATGCACTTTTAAAAAGTATTTTCTAACCGTTATCGATAATCATAATAAACCTAAATAATGCACTTTTAAAAAGTATTTTCTAACCGATATCGATCATCATCATAAACCTAAATAATGCACTTTTAAAAAGTATATTCTAACCGTTATCGATCATCATAATAAACCTAAATAATGCACTTTTAAAAAGTATTTTCTAACCGATATCGATCATCATCATAAACCTAAATAATGCACTTTTAAAAAGTATTTTCTAACCGATATCGATCATCATCATAAACCTAAATAATGCACTTTTAACAAGTATTTTCTAACCGATATCGATCATCATCATAAACCTAAATAATGCACTTTTAAAAAGTATTTTCTAACCGTTATCGATCATCATAATAAACCTAAATAATGCACTTTTAAAAAGTACTTTCTAGCCGATATCGATCATCATCATAAACCTAAATAATGCACTTTTAAAAAGTACTTTCTAGCCGATATCGATCATCATCATAAACCTAAATAATACACTTTTAAAAAGTATTTTCTAGCCGATATCGATCATCATAATAAACCTAAATAATGCACTTTTAAAAAGTATTTTCTAACCGATATCGATCATCATCATAAACCTAAATAATACACTTTTAAAAAGTATTTTCTAACCGATATCGATCATCATCATAAACCTAAATAATGCACTTTTAAAAAGTACTTTCTAGCCGATATCGATCATCATCATAAACCTAAATAATGCACTTTTAAAAAGTACTTTCTAGCCGATATCGATCATCATCATAAACCTAAATAATACACTTTTAAAAAGTTTTTTCTAGCCGATATCGATCATCATAATTAACCTAAATAATGCACTTTTAAAAAGTACTTTCTAGCCGATATCGATCATCATCATAAACCTAAATAATGCACTTTTAAAAAGTATTTTCTAACCGTTATCGATCATTATCATAAACCTAAATAATGCACTTTTAAAAAGTATTTTCTAACCGATATCGATCATCATCATAAACCTAAATAATGCACTTTTAAAAAGTATTTTCTAACCGATATCGATCATCATAATAAACCTAAATAATGCACTTTTAAAAAGTATTTTCTAACCGATATCGATCATCATCATAAACCTAAATAATGCACTTTTAAAAAGTACTTTCTAGCCGATATCGATCATCATCATAAACCTAAATAATGCACTTTTAGAAAGTACTTTCTAGCCGATATCGATCATCATCATAAACCTAAATAATGCACTTTTAAAAAGTACTTTCTAGCCGATATCGATCATCATCATAAACCTAAATAATGCACTTTTAAAAAGTACTTTCTAGCCGATATCGATCATCATCATAAACCTAAATAATGCACTTTTAAAAAGTACTTTCTAGCCGATATCGATCATCATCATAAACCTAAATAATGCACTTTTAAAAAGTACTTTCTAGCCGATATCGATCATCATCATAAACCTAAATAATGCACTTTTAAAAAGTATTTGATTGCAATTTAAATTTTTAAAAAACAATAGCTTGTTTGTGAAATAACCCCACGTGGCGCTTGTTGATTCTTTCTACTCGGACCAATCTTAGACTTTTAGTTCAACAGGATGCTCAGTGAAAATGACAAAAACAACAAAAATAAGAATGTGTTCGAGGTTAAGTTGGGCACGGCGGCATTCAAGGCGTCCAATTGTGAATCAGTAATAAAAGGGAAAGAAAATTGAAAGAAAAAAATGATAATAAACGCAACTAGTGTTTTGTTCCATTGAATATCTTTGACCTTTAAAGCCAAATTTGCCTTTTAGAAATTAATCAATGCGACCCAAATTCCACGCTGAACCTTTTTTTAACCCAGGTCATGTCACTTAATTTAGTTCTCCCCACACTGTCTCTTCCTTTCTCTCCTCCCCCTCTTCCTCCTCCTCTCTCCCTCTCTCTCTATCTCTCTCTCTCTCTTCTTCGATCTCTCTAGAAATATATATATATATGTGTGTGTGTGTGTGTATGATCTCAAAATCAACCTCTAAAAATTGGAACAGAGACAAACAAGACAGCAGACCTAGCACGCAAAATGTATTACTGAGGTGTTATGCTATATTGATGTTATGACAATTCGGCCGCCATAAGTCAACTGCGAATAGATATAAATTTATAGAGTCAAGAAATAATTGTAAAGTAGTAATAGGTGAAGCAAAGAGAAGGTATACAGAGTTAACTAAAAACGCATTCAGTCACAGAAACTAGGTACTCGCGATTTCTGGAAAATCTATAATAGTGTGGTTAACAATGGACAAACAACAATTCCCCCGCTATCAAATGATAATTATGTCGTTTGCACGGAAACTGATGAGGATGAACTACTTGTCCAGCGTTTCGCCTTAAACGACCTCTCTGATGACATTGAGTCTGAGATAGGTATATTTGCTGACGACACCACGCTCTACTCTCGTCATGTGGGTAAAACTTGCCTTTGTCCAACCCCTTTCCCGTTTATCAACCTGACCGCCCCCTACACCCGCCTCCCGACAATCAACCATTAGACCTAAAGTTAGTAAGACTTAAACATAAGATTTTCTCCATTCTACAACGCGAAAAACACCGCATCACACCTAACATCTCCCATTCCCAACGCCTCACCATCAAAGGCTTTAGGGAAAAAACCTGGTTTACCTACCCTCTGACAAAGGCAAGGAGTTCTGCATCATCTCCCAGGAATCTTACAACACTCTCGCCCTTAAAGACCTCAGCAATACGGCCCTATACACGCCCGCTAATAACATCTCAGCTACCTACATACAAACCTCTATTAACAACGCTTGGTCCCACATTTGCTCTAGACGTAATCTTCCCAAGGCATACAGACTCAATCTCACCACTAGGAACAGCAGACTCCCCACCTTTTACCATCTTATTAAAACTCACAAAACTAGCAACCATACACAGATCAGACCCATAGTCTCCAGTACTGAGGGACCCCTTTACAAGATCACCTGGCTTCTCTCCCATTTACTCTCTACTCCCCACCTCCCCGGCACATGTCAGCAGCTCTGACCAGGTACTAAACATACTCCACTTACTCCAAATTCATCAACTTCGCTTCAACAACTACATCTTCAGCCTTGACGTTGTCTCCCTTTACACTTCCATTCCCGCACATCCCGCCATCAACCTCATAACTGACCACATCTCTTCTAATAACCTTGACTGTTTTGGGCTTACCCCGACAGATATACATCAACTCCTACGCATCATTGTGGATAATACTTATTTCAGGTTCCAGCAAGACACGTACAAACAAGTCTCTGGCTTACCCATGGGTTCCAGTCTCTCCGGCCTCCTCGCCATATCCTACATGAACAGACTGGAACAACAAGCTCTTAGCACCTGCCATTCCCATATATTCTTCTCAAGATACATTGACGACATTCTGATTCTCACTTCATCTCGAGAAGAAGCTACTTCTATATTTAACACCTTTAATAATACTGACCCCACATTAAATTCACCATCGAACATCCCAACACCTCAGGCTCTCTCTCACTCCTAGACTTTAAACTTAGCATAAATGACGACGGATCCCTTCACACCACCTTCTATAGAAAACCCGCCTGCAGGAACCTTTTCATGCATTACAAATCCGCCCTACCCCTCAAAGCTAAAATTAGTTACGCGCACATCGAAATCACCCGCATACAGAACAAATGCTCATCCACTACTGACAAAACAACGCACACCAAAGCCTTCCACCAGACCCTCTTTACCAACAGTTTCCCCCATTACCGTATCCAGCCTCAATAACACCAGAAGACGTAGAAACCATACTCTCACCAACACCTTCTTCCTTAAGCTCCCGTTCTTTAGCGACCGCATCACTTCCGTTATCCGCAATGCCATACGTAGTGAGAACCTCGACATACAGCTCTCCCACACAGGCACTTCTCTCCGACAACATTTGGCCAAAAAAGGCCACTACACCCCGGAACCCTGCTCTCTAGTTAATTGCCCCATCCCCAACTCTGGTCACTGCTTCCGCACCTATACGGTGTACAACCTACAATGCGCTAAGTGCCGGAAGTTCTATATCGGTAGCACCGTCAGGCCTCTGCACCAACGCATCAAAGAACATCTGAACACCCACATTTCTTCCTTTCACAAACACATAATATCATGTGGCAGCACACATCGCTCTATTAGTGTCCGCATCCTCAACTCGGTCCACAATGTCGGTCAACTTCGAATTTCGGAAGCCATCCTAATCTCTAAATATCATCCCTCCTTTGAATAACAGGTACGAATTTCTTCTCCATTCATTCTCTGATGCTTACACTCCTTACCTCCTTGCCTCTGCCTCTACCTTCTATCTGCCCAGAACCAATCCACCCACACCTTCATGCATTTTATTCTGTGCTTGAATTACATAATTAATTTTACATATAATAAATTTAAATATATTGGTTTTAGGAATATTTAGGAATAATTATACGCTATAACGTTACATATTAAGAAATAAAATAAAATAACAAAAAAAAAATAATAATAAATAAGAATGAAATAATATACACTTTATGTATATAGACTTTATATATATATATATATATATATATATATATATATATATATATATATATATAATCGCTAACTAAAATTTAGATTAATTAATTTTAGGAATAATTATACCCTATAACATTACATATTAATAAAATAAATAATAATTAAGAAATATACACTTTTTATATATATATATATATATATATATATATATATATATATATATATATATATATATATATATATATATACATTTTTAATCTCTTAATTTTCCCCCCACCATCCTTTTTCATTCAATTGAGTCTTGATCTTCTTTGGATATCATAATTCTTATTACTATAAAGTTACCTTTTATTTCACAATTGATTTCAGTACTGAATTTAAATTAATTCTAACCAGGTTCTTGATTTCACAGTTGCCTCCCTTTGACCGTTCATTTTCCTGTAGCATATTAACGGCTCAAATTTATCAAATTTCAAATTAAAATTGAATTAAAAAAGAAAAGGGAAAAAATTAAGAAAATTAAAAATACCAATAAATAATAAAGTATATAACAAATATTGATAAGATGACAAGCTTTATACTGAATAATTATAAAATTAAATTATGATAGGAATAATTAATATTGATATCCAGTTAGGTTATCTAAACTCATTTTCTGCGTATCTACTATCAATTCTCTGTGGTATTTCGTCAACAGTTGTGTCCATCACGCCTTTTCGACCACTCGGTCATATTTTTTTAACTTTTGATAATGAGAGGTTCTGCTCTCGAAAATTAAAGTTTACCTTTTCCGGAAATTTTTAAATTGCTTGACAGTAAACTTTTTTCTATGTACTGCTCTGGTATTTAATCTGTTTTAACGTGAAATATTAATAAATTGATTTGAGATTCCATTCTTATTTTCTCTTCTCATTAATTTTTGTTAATCTGTTCCACCTTCCGGTACTTATATCACATTGCTCCTGCCTCGGATTACAAACTTACATTTATATATATATATATATATATATATATATATATATATATATATATATATATATATATATATATATATATTAATTTGATGACGGCCGGTAGCCGGAAGCACGTATCCATGGATTACTTTTATGTACATGTAAAATTAATAAAATATATATATATATATATATATATATATATATATATATATATATATATCAACAAAAATATGTCCTATAAAGTTAAGGGTAACATTCTATATTACTCTTTATCATTTAGGACGTGGAAAATATAACGGCAACAAGCTGAACGCTACTATCACCAATAAAAATACATAACTTTATATATATATATATATATATATATATATATATATATATATATATATATATATACAGAGATAGAGAGATAGAGAGAGAGAGAGGGGGGAGAGAAAACTTTATTTCTGGTAATAATATCATGTACCACGTTGGTTTACACTCGTGTTTTCGTGGATAATACCTTTCAACTCTGCGGTAATTGTATCTCACTGAACAAGAAAAAACAATTTATTTAAACCCCGAACCACGTTGATTATATCTCCACAATGTGTAACATTTTATACGATATAAACAAAATTTTCAAGATGTTTTTTTTAAGGCATGATGCTACTTTTCGCAAGCAAATAAAAATTCAGAAAAGGCTTCTTCAACTTTATAAAGAAATTATGTTTATTTCTAAAGAAACTTACGAGAGAATACGACCTATCGGCACTCAAATGCCTAGACTGTACAGCTTACCCAAGGTTCACACTCCGAACATTCCTTTACGCCCTATTCCATCAATGTTGGGTTCTTCACAACATGAACTTGGGAAATCGTTAGTTGATATTCTTAAGCCAGTACTTACTTTTTATTCGGCCTACTGTATCCCTGATTCCTTTCAAGTTGTGTCTTATATACACAAACTATCTCTCTCAAAGGATGCCGAGTTCTTGGCTTCCTTTGACATAATTAGTCTGCTTACTAATGTACCATTGGATGAAACCATTGGTATATGCGCGAGAACAGTATTTTTTACATCAGCAGATGAAATCCAGATTGTTTCCATTGTTTTTAAATATTGCAACATTAGCTTCCGGTATCGCTCCTTCACTAGAGCCAACTCACTTTCCCTGGAGCATTCTTTTGAAACCTGAAAACAGCCAATAGTCTCTGGGGCGCGACCTGGGGAACAGCTCGGTGTGGAAACAATACGAAGTGCAATTCATGTAGTTTGCTATCATTAGCTTCATCCAAATAACTGTAATTTGTATACTAATAATCCGATTGAGCTCAAATGTTGCCACGTTCTATTTGAAAGTTTTGGTGTTTATGCAAATAATATTGATGTATATTAGTAGCGCCATCTATGTGTTAGGTCCGGTTAATTAAGTGATGTATTAGTATACGCTTACACTCCTACCCATCTCTCTCTCACACACACTTTTTCTCTCTCTCTCTCTATTACTATCTCTCTATCTCTTTATCTCTCTATCTATCTATTACCCCGTCTCTTTTTCCATCCACATCCACTCTCTTTCTCTCTTTCCACTTTAACTCACTCCTCAACTATTTCTCTCTCTCCTATCTCCTTTCTCTTTCCCCATCTCTCTCAATTTATTTCGCTACTCCTCTAATCACAACGCTCTTTATTAACGTCATTCGCCCTTCCTCTCACCATATAATTATTTATGTAGAGATTCAGAGGATTTCAGAATGTTGATCTCATAATAGACTATTAATATCTCTTCCCACATCTTTCTTTCTCTCTCTCTCCTTTCTCCCTTCTCACCCTCTTTCTTTCTCTCTGTCTCTTCTCGTCACGCTCTCGCTCTCTCTCCTTTCTCCCTTTTTTTCTCTCTCTCTCTCTCTCTCTTTTCTACCTCTCTGTCTCTTCCCTTCGCTCTCTCTCCTTTCTTTCTCTCTCTCTCTCTCTAATTTAATTATTTATACCATTCACCCTTTATTTATGTTATTCGCCTTTCTTCCTCATCATACACATATATCTTTAGTTTTAGTGCATATATATATATATATATATATATATATATATATATATATATATAGAGAGAGAGAGAGAGAGAGAGAGAGAGATAGATAGATAGATAGATAGATAGATAGATAGATAGATAGATAGATAGATAGATAGATAGATAGATAGAACAGTTTTTTATTATATTCCAATAACCATGGTTTTATATATATATATATATATATATATATATACAGTATATGTATATATATATATATATGAGATATATATATATATATATATATATATATATATATATATATATATATATATATATATATATATATATGTATATATATATATATATCGATATAGACGAGCTCTCTAAAATTAAAAAATGAAGATAATGGAGATTATTCGCCACATCATAAATCGAATAAAAACAGATATGTTGGTGAAAATATTCAATAGTAAATCGGGTTTTGTTTCTGTAAATGTGAATATTTATATGTCAAAAAGATTTAGACTTTGTAATTACAAATTCTCTGATTGTGTGTCTATGAAGAACCTGCTACTCATTTTTAATTAAAACAAATTTTGCTTGATATGAAACCTTGTTTCTGCCGGGAAATATCTCAATTCATGATTGCCCTGGAATTACATATTAGAACCATATGATATTCTAATATCCATTGAGCTTAAAAACTTAAGTTTTACTACACAAATATATATATATATATATATATATATATATATATATATATATATATATATATATATATATATATATTTCGGCAGCAAGTCATGTATTATACATGTGTCGTTGAAGACCAGGGAGTTTTCTTTCTATGCTATCTTTCTGGTTTATTCCTCGACGCAGCGAGCGATTCGTCGGTTTTCCGGTGTCAATTGGTGGATTATGGCGCCTAACGTTGTATCGTGGGCCATTTCTCGAGCGCTTTCGATCTCGCGACCGTCTTCGGGAGGCTGTGTCTTATTATTAGTCTCATTATTAATCGATATAGCCAAAAATAAAACCATAAATACGGCTCTTTACTAATAATAAGACACAGCCTCCTGAAGACGTTAGCGAGACCGAAAGCGCTCGAGAAATGGTCCAAGATACAACGTTAGGCGCCATAATCCACGAATTGACACCGGAAAACCGACGAATCGCTCGCCGCGTCGAGAAATTAACGAGAAAGATAGCAAAGAAAGAAAACTCCCTGGTCTTCAACGACACATGTATAATATATAATATATATATATATATATATATATATATATATATATGTATATCTTCTAATATATAAAGTAGAGACGATTTTTCCCCTGTACCTTCTCGGAGAATAGGAAAATAACCACATGCATCACAGGCTACTAAACTCACCATTATATTACACTTATTCACTCGAGCGTGTTTTAGTACATTTGTTATTCTTTTTCCCCAGCTTACACTAAATATTACATTTGGCCCGCCATCCACGACTCTCCTAAAAAACAACTCCATATAGGTGGTAGCAAAAACTTTTCTCTCTAACAATTCTGTACTGTCACTCTACTCACCGACACCGGGAACTAATACACACCGTTTAATTTTCAAAAAACACCGGTTCTTATTTATTATTAAGTTAATTGACCTATTTTCACATTTATTTTAACCCGAATGTGTGGTGCAGTCGGTAAGAAGGCAGGATTCATAATCACCTGTTTTAGCGTTCGATCCCATTCTACTCTACCACTTTTTAATTTTTTTTTTAATTTAAAACATTCGCCAACACAATAGACGGGGGGGGGGGAGAAAAAATAGGTAATTTCCTTTTTTTATTTGACGTTATGCAATAGATAGTACTTTCTCCCGTGCAACGCCGGGCGACGGGTTCCGCTAGTATATATATATAGAGAGAGAGAGAGAGAGAAAGAGAGAGAGGGAGAGAGAGAGAGAGATTACTCAAAATTTAAACAAAATGAATGTCCTTGATTTTTACACGATGTATCAATCTACACATGAACAAATATATGTGGCAGAGTTATGTATTCTGTGTCTTCTTATTTAATGACTTTATTTCTCTATCTTTACAGAAAAGAATATCTAAGATTAACTCACACAGCGGCAAGATATTGGATAAATTTTCTTTAATCTTGTTTGCATTTTATAACGTTAACCTTTGCGAGGTAATCCATCTAGATATTTAATCTTTGATCTGCCAATCAGAAGAAAGAAAAATGGTATCTATCCCGTAAAAAGTTTACTAAATATTTTTTTTAATTCAATCTCACCATTCCGATAAAGATACGGTTTCTTTTGAAGTCTTTCGAATTCCTTAATAATAAATTATGCCAGATATTTTTATGGGCAACAATGTTAAACTGACATCTTCGTTTGCCCAACTGCTTCATCGCATATTTGGGTGTTCGGAAAGTAATTACGCTTTAATATTCAAAAATGTAAATATAAATGTGAGTTAAATTTAAATTTGAAATATTTCTCACATAAAACGGCGTCTTTGTTGCGAAGGTTTGTTTGGATTTTATTTCAGTAATATAATTAGTATTCTTAATTGTATTACGTCCGGTATCCTAAATGCTATTCATGCCAAATTGTGTGCACTTCTAATGAACTGTTTGGGAACCTATAAGTGTTTTTTATATTATTTTACTCACTAGGAGTTTACACACATGTCATTATCAGTGATTGCTCACTGACAATAACCAGCGGTGTTCCCCTCAAGTCCGAGTGACACCAAGTCTCCTATGATTTCCAGTACTCTCCACCTCTGTCGATAACCTTTTTAAAAATTATTTTGCGTTATCGCAACAGTTTCTTACCGTTGAGTTATCGCTGATAACGAACGTTGGTTTTCTATGAGATTTAAGTGACAATAAGCCTCCTAAGGAATCTGCTATTCTCCGTGCCCTTCTAGTGCATGTCTGACCAGAGCTCCTCCTTTCCTAACTTTCCATCCTTTCAGACTCTTCACGAAACTTTTTCAGTGGTGCCAATATATGTTGGTGCCATTGTTTTAGAGAGTAGTAGTAGTAGTAGTAGTAGTAGTAGTAGTATAGTTTGGGCTCTTTTATTGAACACTAGTTATGTCAACGGTGAGTTATACGAAATTTGGTAGCATTTTGACAAATATTTTCTACCAATAAGCCTTTATTGATTATTTGATGACTACCTTCATTAAGATGGAGGTAAACATATGTTTTTGGTCGTGTTTGTTGGTTTGTCCACATCGCTTGATCAATCGTTATCAAACTTGGTCATAATATCGACCATGGTCGAACTTAAAACTCATTTAATTTTGGGATCTAAGTCAAAGGTTAGTTTCATTCGATTTCCTCAATTTTTATATTTAGCCCGCTCAATCGTTTCTGCTTTGATTAGTGATGTCAAAGAGGTGTTCGAAGGAAATAACTCTCTCCCAGTCCAAACTATTCTTACCGTAACCCATACACCGTTAGGAAATATGGCTAATAAATACAAAAAATAACAAAATTACGTTTACCGATTATAAATGATTAAAATAAAAGGCAATATTCTTCTCGATGACATTCTTAGAATATACATAAAACACGTCCCCAACATTACTTCAAATATACTCTGTATTATTGTTATCGTTTATTGAAAAGATATGAGTTGTCTGGTTGTGGTCACATATTTTCATTTCTTTATATATAATATACACAGAGAGATTACCAAATTATTCGGTAAGTTTCTTTCCATTCGTGGTTTCTATTTTTACAGTCATTGAAATTACATTTATTGGTAATTGTATTAAATAATCGTCCGCTTTATTCTCTGCATCTGCTACTAACCAGTGATAAGATTTTAATTGTAGTAGCCAGCATTTACGTTGCGCGCTTACGTGCGTTACCCCCATTGAGTATATGTGGTATACAGTGACATATTAAACAAATTGTCGTCATGGAAACTGCGGCGCGCATGCGTACGCAAACAATATTTGTGTTGTCCTGACATTTTACACTGCAGCATTACTTAATAACCCAACGTATTGTCAGGGCGACTCATCCGCTTGAAACGAAGCATTCTATATATAATTCTTTTTTTTAATATTATTATTTTTCATTCTTGGATTCTACTTTTTTCCCGGACAATATCGGTGCACGGCGTCGTTAGTTGTAATAAAATTGTATATTTTTATTCCAGATATGAAAGGAACCAGTTAAGGCTGAAATAAAAAATAATTATTGCCTGGTATGTGTTAATTCCTGTTATTCTTCATCCATATATATATATATATATATATATATATATATATATGACATGAAAATCAACATCTCAAAATCGGAGCAAAGCCGATTCGAGAGAGTAGACCTTGCACTGACAGAGGGTTCGATATCATTGCAGAATAATCAGTAATACATTTGTCTTATCTTAACACTTCATAATTTGTCATCTTGATAAAATAATGCATGCATCTTCATCTGCAATTCGGTTAATAGCTGCATACTTCTCCCCGAGGAAGAGAAAGGATGCTGGAAAGCGACAAGAGGGACAAATTACTTGCTATACATCGAATATTAGAAAACAACAGTTTCAAGTGTTAAAATAAGCCGAATTTATTATGTATTAATATCACACACACATTATATATATATATATATATATATATATATATATATATATATATATATATATATATATATATAAACTTATCTCGCTGGATTTTTTTTAAATTAGACCCATACTGCAATATATCTGACGGACTGATATTTATTTTTGACTAATTAATCTTTGTTTTTTGTTGTTGTTCCACTTTATTTGCCCTACAAAGCTACTTCGTTTTGTTTTTTTCTAAAAATTATTTATTTCGGCCCGGTAGATTGATGTAATGGGCACATCCTTCACTATTTTTTTCAAATTCAGCTTACGTCATTACTAAAAACACATTTCACCATTTTCCGATGTATAATCGCTATCAGATAAACAATTACATGTCTTTTTGCATAAATATTAGCATAATTATTTCTTACCATTACTGGATTATCGTACTGGTACGTAAACATTTTTCATTCATAACAACTATTTAAAGTGCTGTTTTACTCTAATGCTGTGAGTGGCCGTGATTGCAAAAAGCGACACGCTGCTTTTAAGCCTTCAAAATGTAGATTAGAAAGTAATTGATATTTACTGTGTATATAACCTAAAGTCGATTAATGCAGTTTGTCCACGCACCTAATACAAAAAAAAGTAATTCTTAGAAGAGCCACTATTCTAAAAAATATTTAACATAATTTATTTTTAAGAGATTCGGTTTACAAAATTATTCTTAAGATCGAAAGTATTACTGTTTATTTCGTACGTTTCAGAGAGAGAGATGGCGGGGAGATAGAGATAAAAACTACACAAGACAACTCCACGTGTGTGAGTGTATGTTCCCCAATTCTACGTAACTTACACATTATTATTTTGTAATTTAATATAAACCGGATATTTACTTAAATAAAAAAATATCGTATAATAAAATACTATTAAAAAAACATATTTTGGAAACTTCTAAATTAGAAATACAAGATATTACTAACAGTAATCCATCTGGAGTTACTTTCCTTGATTATGATCTTTTAAGTTACTTCCCCTTGACTCGCGAAATTAGCTCATTTCTGTATTCATAAAAATAAGATATTATGTATCTGTATGTGTGGGTTATTCGCCTATGCGTAACTTTCATAAATTATATTATTTTTTAATTTACAATTTATCGAATATTTATTGAAATCACCAATAAAATAAGAGAAAACTAAAAAGAATTCTATTATGTTTAACAATAGATTGTTGAAAGAATTCATGCACTATATATATAAAGCACTCTTGGTAGCTGATATTGTTTGTTTGTTTTTTTGTTATGAATGGTAACATTTCCACTTCCTCAGTTGTGTTGATAGCGCTGTGGATAGAAGTTAGGACTGCCGACAAAACATTCGAGATCCAATCTTAGCTTGAGGTACTTACTTTCTATCCAAACTTAAGAGCTGTAATATAACTAAATATCTAGTCTGTCTGTTGATGACTTGAGTCATTGTGTGTGTGTGTGTGTGTGTGTGTGTGTGGGTGTGTGTGTGTGTGTGTGTGTGTGTGTGTGTGTGTGTGTGTGTGTGTGTGTGTGTGTGTGTGTGTGTGTGTGTGTGTGTGTGCGTATATTATAATAAATAAATTATACTAAAATGCACATATCAAAACTTTAGTGTTACTTACTTGTACTTGAGGCGGCATTCATCCTGGGCGGATTGAGCCGTTTCCTCCCAACGGAATCCCGAACCATAGCGGCCCACGCACGACGCTTCTGTGCAAGTTCACTGAAAATAGCGAGCCATTCACATTCCATCGGCGTAGACAAACGACCTGCGGACCCGAAAGCTCGGAGAGGTATTTCTTGATCGTTATGTCCCAGGTCTTCAGCTGCCCACCAGTGCGTCTCTGCCAGCTTGGAAGTGGAGGTGGGAGGGGAACATCACGAATCAATTCCGTTTCGGACTCCGGGTCGCATGGTCAAACCATCGCAGACGCCGCTGAAGTGTCAGAAAAAGTGGCGAAGGGACAAGCGAAGGTGGAGACTGGCGACAGTAACCTGGCCCGCGCGTCGGTGACGTAAAACTCTGTGAAGGCAGTCGTTGTCGAAGACCTCCAGCTTCCGCTGATCAGTCATCCTCATAGGCCACGTTTCGCACCCTTAGAGAAGGATAATGCGAACGATAGCCTCGTAGATTCGGCCTTTGGTCACTGAATAAATTTCCCTTCTGTCCCACAGACACCGTTTGATGCTCCCAACGGCTAACTGGGCGGCGCCAATACGATGGTCGACTTCGGCCGTACCCTGCCCCGTTGGCATCATATCTAGTCTGTCTGTTGATGACTATATATAGAGTCATTATAATATATGTGTGTGTGCGTATATTATGATGAATAAATTATACAAAAATGCACTCACCTCAACACTTTACTGCAGTTTCACGGCATTTCCGAACATCAGAATTGTACCTACCTAGTTTCTAACACAAAGCTTTAATAGAAATATAATTTATATATTATCTATCGATAATAAATGATAATTAAATTTATTTAGGTTAAAACTTGACTGCAGTTTCAGGGCATCATTAATCGACCGAACTGTATTTAACTTGCATCAATAGATTGATGCTAGTCGTATACACCTTTTGTGATAGGTGATTACCGTGAAACTGGAGTAAAATATAAAGCTATGAAAATGTCATCATTTATTATTCATATTTATTATTCGCTAAGATCAAAGTGTAGTATCTGTTCCGATGGATACTGAATCCCATAGACTGGTATTGTCTTGGCCTTCGGAGCTTGATTTACGCCGGTCTATGGTTCTGTCCTGTGCAGTTCTAGGAGGTCCACCCTCCCAGGCTTCGCCTTCCCTCTGGGGTGGAGTAAGTTTATTGCTTACTGCCTGAGGCGCCCCTACCGGGGAATGCTGACGGGGCTGTCCAGGCAATTTTTAATGGCCAGAGTGCTCACCTCTCGGGCGCTGGCTTTTCAAACCCCACTTTCTCGACCCGACCTTGGGTCACATCTTACCTGTGGGAGTAAGATAAAAACTGACCTTGTGCCGAACTCCTGGAGAGGAGTAAATCAATACTCTATGTCCAAACTTTCCTTTCTTGTTTCGGTTGTTTTTGTTTAAGAGGTTAGTTTTCTTGTTATTTTCATATTATAAATAATATAGTATAGTACTTTTCATTACACAGCGTTAGCCGGGAGTATTTTTACTTTCATTTCTTTTTAAACTACACCGTATTTTTTTATTTGTTTTTTTACCCAAAATATTATTAATTTTAAATCGTTCGGACGTCTTATGAAATGCTGAAATTTAAATAGAACAAATACGTTCGAATTTGTTCTTTTTTTTACTCAAATTTATCATAAACATGAGGCTAAGAGCCGTAGTTTGAATTTAAAGCGTAAAGTTTGAATTTATGTTAACCCATCTAAGTACTGATCAGGCTCAACGTTGCTCAACTTCGCTGATCATATGAGAATCGTTGTTTATCTGGTTAACATCCAGTTTTACGGTATTTGAACATTTTACAAAATCATAAGAATATTCTTCTAATCAAAGTGTAGAATAACATCACAACAAAAATAGAACCAGTTCAGTCAGTTCGATAAGGAAGTTGGCATCTTGAGTGCATTCCGCTCTAAATAAACATTACAACTCACATTCGACATTCAACTCAATATAAAAATAAAATGTACAAAGACTTTGAACTTAGAAATGACCTCGACCCTGCTTGATTCCGCAACAGAGATCCGTTTACCATTTTAGAATGCTTCCAGCCGACGGTAGAATAATCGCAGATTGTTTAGAATGCTTATAATCTACGAATCAAAGTTGCGTCGAAGATAAATGTAACAATAGAGATGAAATAGGTGTTTCGCGTATCGGTCGACCGTTTTCCAGAGAAAAAAGAGTATTTATTTACCTCCTCTCCAGGCACAAGGCCAGTTTTATCTTACTCCCACAAGGTAAGATGTGACCCAAGGTCGGGTCGGGAAAGTGGGACTTGAAAAACCAGCGCCCGAGAAGGTGAGCACTCTGGCCATTAAACATTGCCTGGGCAGCCCCGTCGGGATTCCCCGGTAGGGGCGTCTCAGGCAGTAAGCAATAAATTTACTCCTCCCCAAAGAGGGGAGGCAAAGCCTGGGAAGGTGGACCTCCTAGAACTGCACAGGACAAACCCATAGACCGGCGGAATCAAGCCCCGAAGGCCAAGACGATACCAGTCTATGGGGTGCAGTATCCATCGGAACAGATACTACACTTTGATCTTAAAAGAGTACTTGTGTTCATAATTGCAGATTTTTAAAAACTAATTTGCTGATGTTGGAACTAATTTGCATGCATGATCAATTAATGTGTAAAGACTAATTAACTTTTTAAAAAAGACGAATTAAACGTAGAAGATGAGTCGAGTTTCCAACAGCTAAGAAAGCATTTGTGTTGGGGTATAAATTATATTAATATACGGCTATAATTACGTTGACCGTACAGTCACTAAATAAACCGAAGTTGAGCCTGGTTAGTAGTTAGATGGGCGACTATTTTGAAATACAAGATGCGGTCCACGTAATCTTTTATATATAACTAGAAGAATACCCGTCCCAGGACGGGTATAAGCAATATGCATAGCATTTTGAGCTACACATGTTCATACATAGAGATATTTAAGAGATACAAGTGTACTCTATCCATCCTGTAAGTGACAAGACGTTATTTATTTTATACAGTTCCCCCTTAAATGTTAAAGTTTGCAAAATAATAGTGTGTCCACGTTACTCACCGTGTTGCATAGAATACGCATCCTAGAATTCGTAATGATAAGTTCATTAATAATATATATTATAGACGCCGGTAAAATTGTATTACATAATATAACACTACAGTTGATGTCGAGCAATTCTTTTCTCTATTAATGTTGGAATTAGAAGAATTATAGCTAAATTATGTTTGCAGAAAAATTGTTGGATATGAATTATAATTATAGACTAAATGTTGTGAATTCGTTTTAGTGAACCATTTTTGTAGATGAATTTATCTAGAACGACATGTGTGTGTATGATATGAATACACGCGGAAACGCAGAAAATAATATTAATCAAAGTCCGTATTCATTCATGTCGATTAAATCATATTTTCTTTTAATTGGAGTAATTAACGTTGACTTGATTGGCTCTGGGTCACATCTGAAGATCCTATCTCTCTTCAGCTCCGGGCCATTGCATTATTATACGAAGAACACAAGAGAAATAATTGATGCTAGAACCGATAACAGTTGTCTCCAGTTTCCCATCATTCTTTGATACTTTAATGTTTGCTGAGGCATCCAGTGCCACTAAATTCCTATCTACGCGGATCTTATTAAATTGTATTCAAGTTAAAAGAAGAAAGCGCACAATTCTAAAATATTATCGCATTTTACCATCGGAAAATATAATTTTACAAAAGAAATAACTGGAACGCTTTGCGCTATAAAAATACAGTTGACCTGTTTTGACTACAACTGATATTGTTTATGCTTTCTTGTTTTCAGCAGTTATCTCTCTTAGTTAAAAAGCTTAACAATATATGCTTTTCAAGAACGAAGAACAAGAATGGATATCAATAAGAAGCGTTCAACAATAAAAATGCTCATCATCATCATCATCATCATCATCATCACTCTCTGCTTTCCTTTTTCCCTTTCTCTCTGTCTCTCTCTTCCTTCCCCACTCTCTTTTTTTTTCCTTTCTCCTTATCTCTCCTCTATTTCTTATTTCCTTTCTCCTTCTTCTCTCCTCTCTCTTCTTTCCTTTCTCTTCTTTCCTCTCTTCTCTCTCCCCCTTACCCTTATTCCCCTTTCTTTTCTCTTACTCATCATCATCATCATCATCATCATCATCATCATCATAGGTTAACGTCCGTTTTACATGCTGGCTTCTAGAAATTGACTTCCAAACTAATCTATTTTGGGTCAGGTCTATATTACCTTAACTCTTCTACATGTACTAACCCAAGAACTCTCATCCTTTATTTTAACTTGATCCAGCAAGAAAAGTCTCCTGTTCTTCATGCATTAACCCTATACCGTCCAAATTTAATCTTCCTCTGAGGTCATGAGATCTAAGTCTGTCTTCAAGACTCACATTACGCATCGAATTGCACATTGATCGTATTATTCTCATATATTTTCTCTCCATGCAACTCTCACTTACCAGGTTTCACTTCCATACATCATCACACTCGTACACATGATCGATAGACGCTTCTCTTATTATAAAACTTAAGCGAACTAGTTTGATGAAAATTCTATTTCAAATTTAAGCTTGATAAACCAATAAACTGAACAACGGAAAAAGCTTCCATAATAAACCACAGAAACGTATATGTAATTTGATTGGCCTCACACTTTCTACTTCTCTGTGCCCTCTATAACAGAGGTGTTGTTATTAGTCTCAGTCTTTTCTGTGAATAATATTATGACATGTGTTCTTCAGAATTGGCTGGTCTATTTCCTGTTTATTTTGTTACAGCTCGTTTGGCTCGTTGGTCTAGTGGTCTCCATTAATTCGCTGTGTTGATACATCATTGTAATACGGTTTCCTATTCCACTAGCTTCTTTCCCAGAATTACAGGCTTGTGAAACTCTCTTCCTGCTGACTGTTTTCCTCCTACCTATAGCTTTTTCAAGACTAAGGCCAATAAGCATCTTCTGTATTTGCGATAATCATTTTAAAAAGAGCTAACAAGATAGCTCCTTACATCAAGTGGCTTCACGCTTTGTCTGGAGCAATTTTCATAAAAACAAATGTTAAAAATTAAAATAAGAGGCTTATAGCGAAGAAAGGTTGTACAAAGAGTTGAAGAGCATTTTCTTTGGGGGACATGGTTAGATTTGTATTTCAAATAAAGGATTAATATTTTGTCTCGTTTAGCTGAATAAATAAGTGACCTTTGGACCTGGCCCGATGTCGCACTAAACAAATATTCTGCTCATCAAGACTTAGACGTTGAAGGACGACGCCATAATGGACATGGCGTTGTCTCAGAGAGATGCGCTGAAACATGCAATTGGTCTCTCGGGACTCGTTCCTCAAGTGGCTATCATCCGTCTAATATTTCATATGAATCGTGCAGTATAGGAACCGAGGTCACCTGACGGTTTTATTAAGATAAGCTGAAAACTTAAATGGCGGTTTAGGAAGCTGTATTCGTAATATTATCTTGTTTAAAAAAACTGCACATTTATCAGTAAAAATAGATATATTTATTAGTCCTGAGACTAAAAATTCAGTGTTTGTTTTTTGTTGCTATTTTATACGAAATTGGTGGGAGATTGTTCATATCTTTCCGATCAAAAATAGTACGAAAAATGCCACAATCGACCCGGCAGAGCCAGTTTCATAGTCCTCAGCTTTTCTAGGTCATTCAAGCAAATACACTTCGCTTTATAATAGAGACCAAGGTTAGTATATATATATATCATATAAATCTAAGGGCAACTAATAATGCAATTTCCTGCAATTTCATGAAACATAACATCCCCAAAGACGATTTTATGAGTATCTTAACTGGTAACACGTCCATTCTTGCGGTTTCATATTGTAGTATTCGCCTCTCCATAATGGAAGCATTGTTCATTCGCATAAATTAACCTAGCATCAACCATTCTCGTTATGAGGGGGGTGAGCGAAGGTATGTTGACATGTTGCTGAAATGTTTAAAAGAACGTCCTCTTTGCGGATGCACCAGTTTTATCTTGCTTACTCATTCATCCGCTTGAAGACGACCGATGTCGGTCGAAAACGTTCACCAAAAATATGGGGATTTCTTACACACCATGGATAACAACACCAAATCGGTCGTTCGACGACTGGAAAAAATGGATCAGAAAATGAATAAACAGAAGCTAGCACTTCTGGTCAATCAAACTTATATATATATATATATATATATATATATATATATAAGTATAAATTATTATTTATACAAACATTATTGGTTACATATGTGCATACATGTTTCGGTTGCACTTTTCCCAGAAAGTCAACCTCATCAGACCAAGAATTTTCGAGAAATGGATGGATTTGAAGAAATTTCTCTCCTAAATAAATCTTTTTGGGGTTTGGTTATTTTCTATTTCTTATGAATTAGTATCGGATTACCTATTCCACTTGCTGACCTTTTTTGTTAGTGGTTGTCCTTTTTATTACTATTTATGGCGTCTTCTTTTCTCATTCTTATTTTATTGCCCCCTACTTTCTGGGTTTCTTTGAACTCTTTAACCTACCAAACTCACTTCAGTATAAATATCTTATATATATATCAAGAATCACACATATATAAACAAACTCTAATAGATACGCAGATACAAATAAATAAACAGACATTGATATACATACACATCTAAACATGGACACACACAGATCCACTATCAATCAAATATATATTCAAAATACATACGTGCTTATAAATATATTCTAGATGTATATTCAATACACAAATAAATATATTCTAGATGTATATTCGATACAACAATCCATACTTCTACACAAACACATATATGTACAGCTATATGCACCTACACACGCATATCTATACATGCACACACATACATATATATACACATATATACATATACACATATATACACACGCACAAACACATATACATGCACATATATACATACATACACAGACATACATATATATATATATATACGTATACACATACACATACATACATAAATCATACATGAGCATATTCGTAACATAGATATACATGCATACACACACATACACTTTTAGTATAAATAGTTCCTAAAAATACGTACACATATGCACATATGTATACATACACACACACTGACATATACATATATATACGCATACACATATACATATATATACATATCTATACACATATACATATATACACATACATACATACCCACGCATTCACACACATATATACACAGGCGCCGACGGTTCACACCTATACATATATACGAATACATATACATACATACACACCTATACTTATACAAAGTGCACCCAAATTAATATATACAAGCACATTCCTAGAATATATATAAAAACTAGACTATGCAAATATAAAAACTACCGACAAATGTATACATGTATACTCATAGTCAGATATACACACTACACACACACAACGTACACATACACAAACATACACACGCACAAGTCCACATACATGCATATATATATACACATATACACATACAGACACATATATATATACATATATATATATATATATATATATATATATATATATATAACTACACACACAAATACGTACACACATATAAAGTACACACCTAAGCATATAAATATATGCATTCATCAACGTATACGTACACAAGAAATGAATATCAAAATCGAAATAAAAATAAAATGACATGAAAATACACCTTTTGTTGCAATATAAAATATCAGTCGGAGTACCTATACCCATACATACATATATATTTCAGTCCAATTATACACACCCACGTATACACACATACATACACACTTATGCTCACCAATACATACATACCTAAACCATCCGATTCCAAATGTATACACCATTACAGATACAAGTATACTGTCATACCCGTATAACATAAATATATAATGTCATTATATATACGTACACAGACCACGTACACACATATGTGTATGTGCATACAAATACCCACATGCATGCAATCAAAATAGATCAAAATGTATACAAACATCCATATTTAAGCAATCAAAACCATACATTATTGCTTCAATCTATCTCAGTTCAAATTACTTGCATTTATACCTGCTATTGTTTTAATATAAAGATACAGCGTATGCAATTACAGTTAATTCTACACATGCCTACGCACATACATACATACAAACATATACACATGTACATATGCACACATGCATGCATACACACACACATACATACACACACACGCGATTACTATGTGTGTGCGCTGAGAACATTATTATAGGTTGATGTGTAGCATTTGTTGGATATTCCAGATTATATAAGTTCAAAATTATAAAGACATCATCAGAATTATAAAATACAAATAAAAACAAAATAAGAAATAAACAAAACAAAATTAATAAAAAAACAGAATAAGAAAAAAATATTTTTTAAAAAATAAGAAAAAAAAAATAAATGAAATAAGAAAAAAATAAAAGTAAATAAAAAGATAAAAATAACAAATAAAAAATAAAAATAAAATAAAATAAAAATAAAAATAAAAAATAAAAAAATAAAAAAATAAAAAAATTAGAAAAATAAAAATAAAAATAAAAATAAATGAATAAATAAATAGATAAAAATTCAAATAAAAATAAAAATAAAAATTGAATATGTGTTCCGCTAACAACGAAGTAACAGTCAGTAGAGTTTTTTATGATCTAAAATCTGCTGTATGGGTATAGGTACTCCGACTGATATTTTATATTGTAACAAAAGGTGTATTTTCATGCCATTTTATTTTTATTTCGATTTTGATATTCATTTCTTGTGTACGTATACGTTGATGAATACACATATTTATATGCTAGGTGTGTACTTTATATGTGTGTACGTATTTGTGTGTGTAGTTATATATATATATATATATGTGTGTGTCTGTGTATGTGTATATGTGTATATATATGCATGTATGTGGACTTGTACGTGTGTATGTTTGTGTATGTGTACGTTGTGTGTGTGTAGTGTGTATATCTGACTATGTGTATACATGTATACATTTGTCGGTAGTTTTTATATTTGCATAGTCTAGTTTTTATATATATTCTAGGTATGTGCTTGTATATATTAATTTGGGTGCACTTTGTATAAGTATAGATGTGTATGTATGTATTTGTATTCGTATATATGTATAGGTGTGAACTGTCAGCGCCTGTGTATATATGTGTGTGAATGCGTGGGTATGTATGTATGTGTATATATGTATATGTGTATGCGTATATATATATGTATATGTCAGTGTGTGTATGTATATATATGTACATATGTGTACGTATTTTTAGGAACTATTTATACTAAAAGTGTATGTGTGTGTATGCATGTATATCTATGTTACGAATATGCTCATGTATGATTTATGTATGTATGTGTATGTGTATACGTATATATATATATATATATGTATGTCTGTGTATGTATGTATATATGTGCATGTATATGTGTTTGTGCGTGTGTATATATGTGTATATGTATATATGTGTATATATATGTATGTGTGTATGTATAGATATGCGTGTGTAGGTGCATATAGCTGTACATATATGTGTTTGTGTAGAAGTATGGATTGTTGTATCGAATATACATCTAGAATATATTTATAAGCACGTATGTATTTTGAATATATACTTGATTGATAGTGGATCTGTGTGTGTCCATGTTTAGATGTGTATGTATATCAATGTCTGTTTATTTATTTGTATCTGCGTATCTATTAGAGTTTGTTTATATATGTGTGATTCTTGATATATATATAAGATATTTATACTGAAGTGAATTTGGTAGGTTAAAGAGTTCAAAGAAACCCAGAAAGTAGGGGGCAATAAAATAAGAATGAGAAAAGAAGACGCCATAAATAGTAATAAAAAGGACAACCACTAACAAAAAAGGTCAGCAAGTGGAATAGGTAATCCGATACTAATTCATAAGAAATAGAAAATAACTAAACCCCAAAAAGATTTATTTAGGAGAGAAATTTCTTCAAATCCATCCATTTCTCGAAAATTCTTGGTCTGATGAGGTTGACTTTCTGGGAAAAGTGCAACCGAAACATGTATGCACATATGTAACCAATAATGTTTGTATAAATAAAAGTTTATACTTATAAACAGTTCTACTTGTTATTGTGCACTTTTTATAAACACTTGAGTTTCTACGGATTTACATTTACAGAAACTAATACAATACATGTACTATATATATATATATATATATATATATATATATATATATATATATATATATATATATGTGTGTGTTTGTGTGTGTGTGTATTAGAGAAGATCAGAATAACATTGGTACTGTCGGTTTAAAATCCTGATAAACAGACAGACATAAACAGAGGGTGAAGAGAGTCCGGTAAAGAGGCCGATTATGGGTCCCCTTTGTTTGGGATTTTAAACCGACGGTACTGATGTTGTTTTAATCTTCTGTAATCAAATATATAAATAAATATTACGCTCTTATTTTTTATTTTTCTTAATAATCGAGCACTCTGATGGTGGTCTCTCCCACTAACATTATGAATGCGTCCCTTTATCAAGAAAAAAAAATCATATATAAATATATATCTATATGTGTGTGTGTTTATGTCTGTGTGTATGTGTGTGTATTTCTCTCCGTCATGCGAATAAAAAACGTGCAGTTCGAAACGATTTCACGTGTTTAGAGAAATGAAGAAAGCAAATATCAAGTTAGTCAATCCTCGCCGTCTGAAATTACTTCGGAAAAATATCTTATAATCTATTCCATAATAAGATTTTTTTTTTTTTTTTACACTTTTTCAGTTTGAGGCGTGTTCTTTCTTATTTGTTAACTTCACCAATTGAGACGATGTGCTATATGTTTTATATGTGCGAACACTGGCGAATCATACTTTTTCCTTTATTTTTGACAGGAGGTGTACACTCGTAAATGTACAAAAGCTATATTACATTTGTCAATAGATAGAATCCATATTTGAGATCTAAGAATTCGTCCAATGGTTCTCGAGTTATATGGTGGGTAAAAATACATACATGCATAATTGACAGCATACATTACGGTGATGACAGTCTCTTCCTTTATGATTCATTTAATGGGCCTATCCTGGCGCGGTAAAATCTGGGGCGGTTGTATTATTGGAAACGGCCACCTACACTGATATATAAAGGATATGCTCTTTATTATAAGGGAGTACGTGATTGATATAATGGATACCGTCACAGATTATGGGATCGGTTATGCCGGGTTCAAAGATCGGACTCAGTGTGTTCAATTGTGCACTTATAATTTTCGGAATAGTATGGACCAACAAGTGCCCTCCAGCTATGAGTAAATTGGTGATTTGTTTTCAACTATTACTCGCTTACAATAGGTATTGTGTTTTGCCATTATATAACTGAAACATGATCGATGTGCCGTTATGATATATATATAAATATATATATATATATATATATATATATATATATATATATATATATATATAAATAAAGAAGAATTACGAATATGCAGAGTTTTGAGTAAATTATCCTTTACAAATCTCAAGAGTGAAAGGTTCGGTAAAAAATAAATATCAACACAAATAAAGAATAAAACGTATGCATCGACCGTCGACTCGTTCGTAGCTTTCAACGCCAGTCACATTCCTTGTTTGTTTGTTTGATTTTCCTTTTTTTACATGTCGTCTGATTTATTATGTTCAAGAAGAAATGTGAGAATATATAGCATGGAAAATGTTAGAGGAGAAATAATTGACCTGTTAGCGTAAAATTGGGAATATGAAAGTTTTTAAAGAAATAATCACTGTTTTAATTTTTGATAACTTATTATTGTAAGCTTACTAGAAGAATACCCGTCCCAGGACAGGTATGAGAAATATTTTTAGCAACAGACTTGTATTTCCTTTTTGTGTTAGTGTAGGATGCGATTTCAAGAGTACAACGCCTAAAAAGTAAAGTTTGCCCAAAACAATATTGTGATCGAGTTACTCACCTTCTTGTCTATAATGAATATCTCATAATTCATAATGATAAGTCCATTCGTTTAGGAGTTTTATTTACTCCTCTCCAGGAGTTAGGCACAAGGCCAGTTTTATCTTACTCCCACAAGTAAGATGTGACCCAAGATCGGGTCGAGAAAGTGGGGTTTGAAAAGCCAGCGCCCGAGAGGTGAGCACTCTGGCCATTTAAAAATTGCCTGGGCAGCCCCGTCGGCATTCCCCGGTAGGGGCGCCTCAGACAGTAAGCAATAAACTTACTCCTCCCCAAAGAGGGGAGGCAAAGCCTGGGAGGGTGGACCTCCTAGAACTGCACAGGACAGGCGTGCAGTATCCATCGGAACAGATGCTACACTTTGATCTTAGCCAAAAGGCATTCGTTTAGGAGTTTACCTCGTACATACATAGTATTGTCATCCACGTTCGGGCGCACCGGACCTGTTAAAAGCTTATAACATAATATAACTCAAATCTGATGTATAGTAATTATTTTCTTTATTATTTTTTTATTTGCCTTATTTTAAAAGTCCCCCTAAATTTTTAAGTTTGCTAAAAAATGTGCCACGTTATTAACCGTGTTGTTCAGAACATATATTCCATAATTAATAATGATCGGTTGATTAGTTTAGGAGATAATCTTATATATAGAAATATATCAAGATGTACACATATCTTACTTTATAGAGAAAGATTATAGAGAAGCGTTTTAGGTACTATTAAATCCTATTTGAGTTAGAAGTTTCTATTTTTTATATTTTAGTCTTCGTATGCTAAGATAAAATTTCAGAAAATTCAATGCTTATACCATGAGCCTTTCTTTAGATAATGTGTTGTTCTCAGATGAGAACCTTACCGAACTATGAACAAAATAATTAATGGCCTAATTTACATTTCAAAGAGCATGAAACTGATTTCAAATGAATAGGTATTTGTTAAATAGTAAGGGTACTTCCGCTAGTACTTATTTGATGATTTAAATTCGCAGGGGAAGCATTAGCGCGTAAACAGGAAATAGAAGTCAGACTGGGTTAGGTAGCTGACCTTTGGAGACTATTGACTTCAGTGAGAGCACGAGCTATGGAAAATGACGTCACGCAAGATAGGATAGGCGCAAACCGCAAAAACTCGGAAGCTTGAAGCAACGAGACATGATAAAAAAGGACTTAAGAATCGATTATAAACAAAGAAGGTAAAGCCCTAGAAATCTGTAACCGCGGTATTTCTCCCACTCACCCTGTCACCAGCAGAGAGGAGATAGTGTTAACAATCTAATAAAATAATATTTCTCCAAAGTCGGGATCTAGTTCTATTGTTTGTGTTGTGCTAACTTTGGTTCCAAAGGGAGAATACACTCCCATGGAGAGGTAGCCATCAAAGGACAATGAGAGACGATCTTGGATTGACAAAATTATGGACATATGACCTAAGAGCATTGTTTAATAATTAGTAGCAGTCTTCTGGGGGTTGGAGGTTCAATCCTTACGATAATAACCAAGAATAGCAAATTAACACTTTTGCCCGATCATGGTTTACGAAATGCGAACAATCTACCGTTGTAGATTAAATAAAAGGTTCGTATCGAAATCTGTTGCAGGTTCCCGGTTCGACATAAAGATTCTCATGTTTCTATTAAACGTTTCCAATAATCAATAACGACCACGAAAGGGTTGTGACCAAAAACTCACACGTAACCCCAAAATAAAAAATACTATATTTTTAAATATGACATAAATAAAATCCTACTCATTTTTATTGATTAAAATCTTTTTAATTCGTTTTATTTCACTTTTCACACATCGTGTGGATTTTTACATATTAGTGTGGGACAGATAAGAGGGGAAAATACACAGATAAATAAGAGGTTCATAGAGAATGAAGATTGTAGAAAAATGTTAGGAAGCTTATAATTATAAACTCTGGCCTAACTGAGAGGGAGATTTCAGTTAGCAGAAAAATATTCTGTTTTTTTTATGTGTGACGGGAAGTTTAGTTTTTGCTTTTTGTTTTTCGGGCAATTTAGTAAAGTTACAGCCCCTTTCTCATAGAAGAGACGTTGATAGTCTTCCTATACATTATCGTTATTTTCATCGAAGGTGCTCGACTGACCTCCAATTTCTTGTTCCTTCTTGTAAGACATTCACAGCAAGAACTTGCTTCTACCACAACGAAAAAAAATGTTCCTTTCTTTCAGCGTGTGCCTAATGCCATACGGAGGTTCCACAAACAGATCTTCTTTGCAAGGGCCTCCCGTCTGTGGAACACAAAAGCATGTGATTGCTTCCATCTCATTAACGAGTCTTAATCTTCTTAAGGTGTTCTTCATCTCAACACTGACCCTATTTCCAACCCATTAATCCTTATCCTGGAGTGGCTTTTGGCCTTGATAAGTGGTAATCCATTAGTACAAAAAAAAACAAAGATTGAAACTCCCATTCAATCGCAAAGATTCATTTGATTCGTGTTTATCCATGATGTAACACTAAGCGGAACCGAGAATCTGAACCAATCTCCTTACAGGATGCTAGTTTGTCACCAGTTTAATCCTTAGCTGTGGTTCGTTACCATTTATGCATCTACATGGGGGTGTTTAAAGAATATTTAGGTGACAATTGTAATTGGTTTTACGGAAAGAGAAATGGGTAATTCCTCTTTGATATTATAAACCCTACCATTTATTATTTCAAGAGAAATGTTATTATTAACACTAACTTATACAGATAGATAAATAAAGCCACCGTGGAATTTCCCGTTAGTAATTAAATAGTGCATGAACAAATATGTTGCATACTGTTATAGTTCACAAAATAGATCGAAACACGTTTATTCAATTAGAAATAATAGTAAATAATTGATTAAAGATTGATGAAGAATGAGAACATACAATCTGAAGGTGTCCTTGTGTGTGTTTATGTTCAAGTGATAGAATTAGTACTGATGGCTTCTATTGTTGATTCAAGAAAAACGATGTCTTGAGACTTGTCGGTGCCATTGAATGTTTATAATAATATCACTTTATGAAAATCAGTTAACAGCGACAGTTTCTCTCATTGATTACAGAAGTATGAGGACATAAAATGTGAAAGTGTTACAAGTTTTATGCTGAAGAATATGTATAAGAATCAGCAGAGTGAATAGCAACAGTATGCATCCATTTATATATGTCTCTATCTTTCTTTATCGCTTTTGAATAGTCCGAATGCAAAACGCGATTAACGCCATTTTCAAAATTGCGAAGCTATCACTAGAAAAATGGTTGCATGCCAACGCTATACCACACTCTAAAATTATGTTACATAATGTGATTTCTGCATATATTTTTTTCTATTCTTTCAATTAAAATAAGCTTTTTAGTCCAAGTCTAGAATTGATACGTTCGTCATTTTTATTGTTTACTTTCTTGATTTAAAGAAATTGGATTTATCGTGATTTGCATTTAAAATCTTTAGTTATACACATATATCATAAAACTGTAGTTTCCGTCTGTTGGTCTATTTATTTGTTTACATGTTTGTTTTTTAACGAACTCCTCCTAGGATGTTTGGAGACATACTCTATAAACATCCTCTACTAGGATTCAAATAATACACCATATTCTCTCCCCCCCTCTCTCTCTCTCTCCTACTCTCTCTCTATATATCTATCTATCTATCTATCTATCTATCTATCTATCTCTATCTCTCTCTCTCTCTCTCTCTCTCTCTCTCTCTCTCTCTCTCTCTCTCTCTGTTTCTATTGTATATTAATGATTTCCAATATAAATTGACTGAATAGGTACTTATCTTTGCGGGCGATGTGAAACTGGTATCACCTAGACGTAACTATGATCAACTTCACAAGGTCTGGTCCTGGTCCTGGTCTTCAAGCAGAGATTTACCGCTGAACTCTGCAAGATGCAGTCATATCCCTATCGGCTCACTACTTACTTCCCCTGACTATCGGTTTCCAACCTCAACCAATCAATATCGTCACTAATTAGAATGACCTTGTTACAATTTGGACAACTCCTTCTAATCAACGCGCCATTGTATATCCTAATATACAAAAAGATATCGTACACCTGGATCTTATTCAACAGTTGCCAATCAGGAAGGTGACAGGACTCTTCACACGTACCTACAAAGAGCGACTCCAAAGACTAAATCTGTCCTCACTTGAATAGCGGGAGATACGAGGAGACTTGATTTTTTGGCGTACAATATCACTAACGGGAATATAAATCTACCTTTCGAAGAGGTTTTCACCCAGGGCCAAGTCGTGGTCTCCGCTGTCACTCGCAAAAAAAATGTACCACCGATGCTTTCGGCTTAATAGAAGGAAGACATCATTCTATGTCCGTGTTTCTGCTTCGTGTAACGACTTGCCAGAGGAGATCGTCACGATGACTCTATATTGTAAAAGCGCATTGCATTATTGGAACAATAAAACGCTAATAAAAACATAAAAATCAAAATATATCAATTCGGATTCTGTCGACCAACAACAGTGAACCAGAATAAAAATCACAACAAAAATGAAAGCTTTAAACCACTTTTAGCTGTTAAGAAATCTGCCAAGCTGAAGATTTAAAGTGTAGAAAACTTCAGGACCGAACCTCCTTACCGATCGACTCACAGATAAAACCTCTCGGTACTTCTGCTATTTCACAATGATATGTTAGGCTTTCTTAAAAGAAATGACTAAAGAAATGTATAGACTTTATGTACTTACGTGGTAGCTGAAAAGAAGACTGTACACCCAAAATTACGCAAATTCATCCAATATTTATTAAATTAAAAATAAAAACCATTTTATCTATATGTCGCTATTGTTGTTATATTTTGAGAATTTTCAAAAGTTATCTCCCTTGCTTATTACGTAAGCTGAAATGTCTACTGATACGTCAGATCGTTTTGTTTTTATTTTTATTATAATTTAATAATTACTGGATGAGTTTGTGTAATTTTTTTCTGTACAATCTTGTTTTCAGCTAACATGTAAGTAGATAACAAAGTTTATACATTTCTTTAAATATTTTAATGTCATTGTGAAACAGCAGAAGCACCAACCTCTCATAGAGATCCAAATCCAAATAGATTCCACTCAATTGGTCCATATTTTCAAATATTAGATTCCTTCCTTTTCTAACTGACATGTGCGGTTGGGTTACTACGTTTCAATGTGGTTATCGATTGATTTTGAAAGGAGAATGGCGGGAAGTAGTTAGGAAATGATAAAGATACTTTTATTATCATGCCATAAACAGATAATGGATGAACGAATAAATGTGCGACTCCGAAGGGGGCGCTCCTTTCATGTCCGGTCTGCGTGTGTTTGTCGGCCGCTAGAGGAAGTTGGGGAAGGGGAAGCAGTAGCATGCGCGAGACCAGATTAGATCATCGTTGATGAGTTGATTGACTCGGTGGTCGTGGCGACTTGATGACGCCATTTTCGTTAATGCCAATTATTCGAGATGATTGACACCATTTTGCCTCAGTGACGATTTAGTTACACCAAAAGCAGGTGATCTGAGAGCCGAACAGGTTAGATGGGATGAAGCAAGGGGTCGAGGCAATAGAATGGGCAGGGGGTCACGAAATAGAGTGAGCCGATTGAATAGATATGAACAGGCTGGGAAGAGGGTGATTAAATGATATGTGCCGACTGAGTTGGACACCCAGGGGTGGACAGGGCCGGAGAGGTGTACAATAAGATGGGATTTAAAGAGTCGGCAATTCGTGATTATACTGATTGAAGGGAAATAGGAAGAGTGTACTGCGTCAATCTAAATCATTTGTTCTGAATAACGCAAGGCCAAAAAGTGTCACTATGTCTACGCTCTTCAAACTTATGGAGAGAGAGAGAGAAATAAGGGATAGTAGGAACAGCTGGTTTGTTGAACGTCAAATTTGGAAGATCTGATTCGAAATTGACTACTATATAAGTAATGATGTTGTTGTAACTTTTCGCTTGATTTAGTACGTAATAAGTGCAGAAATGTGTCTTCCATCGAGAATTATTTTTTTATTTTTCCCGTTTTGGGGAATTTATTCCTTTTACTTTTATTTACCCCAAAACAAAGCATATCGCCACGGAAGTGTAATGGGCTAGCGTTAGATGTGCCATATTTTAGATAGATAACCTGGTTGAGATCTAACCAGCAAGATGCTTGTTCACATTACATTTTAATTTGTGCATGTTGGTATGGTCGCGGAAACAAGGAGCAGGTGGAGAAATTCCAAAGTCTGAGGAAAAAATCTATCAGAGTAGGAAATTGTCCGACATCTAATGATCTCTACGGTACCGGGGTTAGATTTTGCCTTCATTGTTGAAAATATTTATTTTTGCTTTTATATAAGCAGGGGAGAATTGTTTCGTTAACTTTTTAAATTCTTTAAAAAAAAAGTAATTTAATAATAAATCATTCAGCTTCCCTGTTTACTTTTCTTCGCGCTCTCTGTGTTTATAGTATAAATACATTAGGTCAGTTGGAACTTTCGAATAAAGGGCTATGTGGAACGTTTTAACTAAAAACTTACGTCATATAATCACTGTATTTTTCTTGATCCGTCTATGAATAATGGAACCGGTCATTCTCAGTATAAACTCGTCCCAACTAATACCCAACTTTTCGTCACCATGGTAGGGGAGGCGGTTACAACATGGTAGTTCCAGAGCTATCCGACTAACAGGGTTTCTGTGAAAATCCAGGGGTGGAGTAAGAATCAGGATCCGTCGTCCTTTGATCATTTCTACTTCTACGTCAAGCAAGGACGTGTCGGGCGCGAAACCGCAAATCAATGGAATGATGCTAACGTTACTTCCGTGCATTCGCAACTGCTGACCCGCTGCTGGTAAAAACCTGCAATCTTGAAGATATAAGTAATAGTTACGGTCAACGATGAGGACTTCATGTAGACCAGATCGTGGACTCAACAGAATTAACATCAACAACAGTAGAAAAATGTCGATCTCTGTTGATTTCTTAGAATATAACCCGAGAATAACTTCAATGATAGGTGGTGGACAAAAATAAATCATATTTCTATGGAACTTATCCAAGACTTTTCCAAGTTCTTTCCAAGTTGCCTTTTCCAAGTTCTTTCCAAGTTGCCTTTTCCAAGTTCTTTGAATAAAAAGTTTCAGTTGTATCAAAGCAATTCATGTGTTTACTTATTATTTTGTATGACTAGACCTAGACAGTTTGTCTAGCATATATATATATATATATATATATATATATATATATATATATATATATATATATATATATAACAAAATAATTCAATATTTACTTAATAAGTATTGTTATAACCCCCTTTAAGAAATTAGGGGAGTTTAAAATAGACTGTCAATTAATATTACGCAAGGTTCCGACAACGTTTGTTGAACCCTCTCGGCAGTCTACTGTCTGTTGCTCGCTTTCTTAGGCACAAATATAACAATTTCCCTTTTTAATGGTGTAATTCCCCGTGGCCGTAGGGTTAGATCGCTAGCTCGCAGAGTCTAGACTGATTCTGTAACTGGGTTCAAATCCTCCGACCGTCTGAAATTATCACTTCGTTTACTGATGATAGCAAAAGCTTGAAATTCCGGCGTCTCTAGGTAAAAATACTTTATAATAATATAATCATATTTATATACGGGCTCAAATTTTAGTATATATTAAATAGTTTTGAACGCCAATACGAAGTTAAAGCAAAATAAATTATACTAGATTATTGAAAGAATTTTTAACGCTAATGATAAAGTTTTACCATTATTTTTTTATCGCTTATGTTTGAATTCATGTTTTGAAACATGACGTAAATCATAAATTTATGACGTCACGTCAAAGCTATAATTATTTTGTTAAAATAATGTTTTAAGAAAATCTAAATAAGTCAGTTCATAGAACATCAAACTGAAGATCTAGAGGATTGTGTTTCGGTTACCGGTCATGGCATCCGGTTTATTTGTTGGGAATTTATTCTTATTAATAAAATACTAGCGGGACCCGTGTAAATTACACGAAATGATGTTTTCAATACTAATTATCTTATTTCTAACCTATACATTACTTTGTAAATGCTTTAGATTAAATTTGGCTCCAATTCATGAGTAGCATACAAAGATTCGGAAGGTCGTTGCTTTTGATGTAAGCGTGACACACAAAATAACACACACGCTATCGTATTAATATGTGTCTTCCCGGTCATCCCCTCCCTACCTTACTCCCTTCCTCGATGTAGAAAAAAAAATTTGAGGTTGGTTGGAATCGAACTACAAACCTATCGGGCCGACGTCGACAACCGACGTCAAAATCCTACGTCGCTAACCGTTGCGCAAACGGGATATACTTGAAACATTACGAAAACTGTCTTGAATGCTTTTCAAAATCTAGGTGCGGCACGCATGCGCAGAGCTTTTGCCGGAAGCGTGACACACGAACACACACGCTATCGTATTAATATATAGATTTTCCATTTCTAAAAGAAGTTAAGATAGTTCTTTAAAAATTGTGACTGACGGATAGACACACACACACACACACACACACACACATACACACACACAGACACACAGAAAATGTCCTTTATATAATGAGTGGATTTAATAGTGCTTTCGAATAGAATATTTCCGATGTTTTTAGATTGATAATCTTCATTATTTGGATTATTCGGACGATTATACTCATCTTCGATATTTTCCCTATTAAGTTTCAGTCGATGTAACCTCCGACCTTCCGTACGACCAATATTTATGCCGAACTCAGGAATATTTATGGATTTTAGAACGGAATCCTTTATTAAATCCACGGAGGTAGCTGTTCTGGTTCCGTCATCAACTACTCTCTATATAAATTACATCTGTGTGTATCTATTTGCTATTGAAAAGTTACCTATTCGAATAAATATATAGAGTGGCTCATAAAATTGGATGATGGTAGTTTCATTATAATAACACGAAATCTGCGTTGTACTGGACACAGCAAATTTAAAAGGCACACGTATATGTGAAGTAGTTTTTAATTGTATTCGTAGAATCACTCGTACTGGGTATTGAATCCCCAACCTACAGAAGACTGTCACTTTGAACTGAGTGTTACTTAGCACTTTATCAGTGACGCCACGTGTACAGGTTGACCATTGCAATGAGCGTCTAAGATGAGAACAGTAGTCCGAATAAGCTAAATAATACATATCCCCTAGAATGTTCTAACAATGCTATCATTTTAAATAGAAACCATCTTTTTTTTAATATATGGGGAACACTGGGTCATGTTCTTAACAATATTGTAGTTCGAATCAATTTTATCGAATGCATAATGAATCATGATCGATATTTTATTTTGCTTATCAGAAAAAGTGTGAGTAGTATTAGCTTTTCTCCAACAGACATAAGTCCTCCTCATGTCACTTATTTATACCTGGAACAAATTTAGAAGATATTTTCTTAATTCACCGTTTTTAATTTATAGTTCAAGCGTTTATTCATCATCGGTTTATCAACTCTCTGTATAAACTCTATTTGTGTGTATTTATTTACTATGGGAAAGTTTTATATTTGAATAAATATATAGAATTACTCATAAAATTATGTGAGCATAGTTGTATAATAATAACGCGAAAACGCGCGTTGTGCTCGACACTATAACACAGCAAATTTAAAAGGCACATATATATCTAAATATCTCTGCTCGCCGAAACAAGGAAGCGCGGAAAATATAGCTCGTTCACGGACCGTTTCGTCTTCCAACCAATTTCAGTGGAAACATCGGATGTGCTTGGCCCCGAGACTGTTAAATTTTTTCAGGATATTGGACGGAGGATTTAACGTCTAGGCACGAGCCCCGTGAGTCAGCCTGGTTGTTCCAACGTATCTCCCTGGCTATCGTTCGCGGCAACGCTATGTCAGTAACGGCGGCGTCACTTCCGTTCTAATCGTCATCTGTTGACTCTCTCTTTCTTTCTCTCCCCCCTCTCTATCTACCTATGTCTGTATCTGCCTCTTTGTTTCTCTTTCTCTCACATTATTGTTTTATAAATAATTGGACTTGTTTTGGTTTGTCTTTACAATGGCAGCCATGATTGTTTATTTATTGTTGGTTTAAATTGTATTTCTTGTCCTGGAATAAAATTTATATTTGGTTATTCAAAAAATTCTACATATATAAGTTTATTAATTAGTTCAATTTACCAGCATGTAAGCAACACAACTACCCCCGTCAGAATTTAGAGACAATGTTAGTTAACAATACAAAAATATTACATTCTGAAACTATTTTTTTTAATGAAAAATGCTTAAAGCTATATATTTTTAAACCAGCAGCCAACAATAAATAACGTTCGAAACTTGTAAAAATATTTATAAATGTTTAACGTAGATACAATTTATTCCATTGCGCTAATTCTGCCGTTCTCCTGGAAAATCAATGGTAAAGCTCCTATTTGGAACTAACACATAAAGTGTTCTCGGTTGTTCTTGATTTAAAATTTTCATTTTTCTCCAGTGTTTTATTTATTGTTTTTGTAACATGAAGATGATTAAACGAAGAATCGAAAGTACTCGTGATACATATAAAATGAAAACGGATATAATTAAATAGAAGAATTCTGTTGTGTTCAATAATGTTTCTTTAATGTTTATCAAATGTAAATAGAATTCATGGCAAAAATAGCAAAGTGCGACAAGCCATGTAAAAGGACAGTTAGAAGATGTGTACATCTATGTACATGTTTGTTCATGGCGATTTTAAACAATAATAATTAAATAATAAAAAATAATTATATATATATATATATATATATATATATATTAGGGGAGGTCGATTTTGAAACTGTAAATTATCGCACTCGAAGAAAGTTGCCAAATAATGTCAAAAGTTACCACAAGAAATATTTTTCTTCAAAATTTTGTATTTATTTGAGCATTGCAACTTTAAGATCAAATAAATCGAGATTTTTTCTCACTGCCGAGATTTCACCGGCAGATGTGTCGCCTTAAATTAAACCCGGGTTTTAACAAAAAAAAGTAATACATTACTTAATAATAAATATTTTAAAGTTTATTATTATTTTTCTTAAGAAATTAAATGTACATATTCAAATTAAAAAGGAATAAAACACTATGATATTTAATGTTATATATAAATAATTATTTGTTTACATAGGCGTTTTATTTATTGGATATTTTTTATGGTATTCACCGGTTGAAAATTCATCGGGCGAATTTGACTTCCCGTGTTGATTGTCTGTTTAATTATCACACATATATATTGAATTGTCGAGCGCTGGCTTATCTAATCCCACTTTCCCGACCTTTTGTCACACCTTACCTTGTGGGAGTTAGATAAATAAAAACTAGTTCAGCCAGGGGGTTTTACCCCACCAAATAAACCGGTATCGTCCGGGCCTTTACGTCGGGATTCACGCCCGTCTATTGGGGCTTGTCCGTCCTGTGCAGTTCTAGGAGGTGCATCTCCCAGGTTTTGCCTTCCCTCTTTGGGGAGGAGTAAGTTTATTGCTTACTGTCTGAGGCGGCCCTACCGGGGAATGCCGACGAAGCTGCCCAGGCAATTTTTAAATGGCCAGAGTGCTCACCTCTCGAGCACTGGCTTTCTCATCCCACTTTCCTGACCTTTTGTCAATCTTACCTTGTTGGGGGTAGATAAATAAAATCTAGTTCAGCCAGGGGTTTTTACCCCACCAAATAAACCGGTATCGTCCGGGCCTTTGGGTCTGGATTTACGCCCGTCTATTGGGGCTTGTCCGTCCTGTGCAATTCTAGGAGGTGCATCCTCCCAGGCTTTGCCTTTCCTCTTTGGGGAGGAGTAAGTTTATTGCTAACTGTCTGAGGCGCCCCTACAGGGGAATGCCGACGGGGCTGCCCAGTCAATTTTTTAATGGCCAGAGTGCTCACCTCTATAGCGCAGGGTTATCTAATCCCACTTTCCTGACCTTGTGTCACATCTTACCTTGTTGGAGGTAGATAAATAAAACTATTTCAGCCAAGAGTTTTTACCCCACCTAAAATATATGTATTGGAGTTGATGGGAGAATGGATAAGGACACATTGATGTATAAGGAAATTGTGGATGAAAATAGACAGAGAATTATGAAAAAAACTAAGGGACCAGAACACCATTTAACTTTTACAAAAGAAACACCATGTGAAAGTAAATATCTGACACATAGAGTTCTTCCGAATAGTGGTGCAACAGGTGCTGTTCATGCAGATCAAGTGGTGGATGTTTTGCATGAATTCCACAGTGAGAACAGTATCAAGGCTATACTTTTTAAAACTCTTCACACAATTGGTTGCTCTTTGCATCATAATGAACTACCTTTCAGAGCCCTTTTTAAAAACATAGATGGTTGCGCAAAGGGCCCTACAACATTCAGTAGCCCTCTGGGGAAATTATGCTCAAATGATTGATATGATTTACCCCAAATATCATTTTCCACTATTAGCAATCCTCTAGAGTCAATTTTTAAAATTGATGAAATACATGATCTTAGTTCTGACCAAAGACTCCTTTATGAATACACAGTAGGTATTTCTAGAGGTAAGGTTGACTCTAGATATGCCTCCTGGAAAATTGGTCCTTTAAACCAAGCAAGATGGTTAACTTTGGCCATCAGGCTTATGTGTTTATGGACTCGTGGTGCATACCCACAAAGGCACACAACAAAACTACACTATGTAGTAAATTTTATTGTAAATGTGTATGCCACTTTTTGGTTTGAAATTAAAAGAAATAGTAAATTCCACAATCAGTAAGTGCACATTTTTAATATGACCCAGAGGATTAAGGAGAAGCCTCAGGAAATCCAAGATATCACATTTAGAAATATACAAGGTAATACATTTTGTTTACTGCCTGAAAACTTTCTATATTCCATGGTTAAATCTGAGGAGATTGAAGTAAGAGAAGAAGCTTTAAAAAGAATTTTGGCCATTAGGTAAGTAATATTTATTCATATATCTCTGACTCAATTATTTATTCCAATTTATAGAATGATTTTTAAAGATTTTATCTAATTTCACCATAATTATTAAAGCAGTACAGATTGGAATTTTTTAATAATTCAATTAATTAATTTGTTCTTTCACGAGTGAGGAGTCAACCAGAAAAAGATTAAAAAGAATACTACCTATTAATTTTAATGCCACACATTGGACACAATTAATAGATTTAAAATTATGCGGCATTTTTGAACCACCAATGACGGAAGATTTTACTGAATCTGAACTTCGAGAATCGTTGATGAATGGAACCAAGCTTGACTTGCCAGATTTGCCCTCACATTCTCAGGGTGTGGAACGGGCAGTTAAGTTAATAACAGAAGCTTCACAAACTGTATATGGTTTTGAAGCAAGGCATCAACACATTACAGCCAAAGTTTTGAGTCAGAAATTGAGACCAGCATTTTTGTCTAAGGGGTCTTATATGGAGCAATTTGACTCTCTATATTAAGCTTCATTAAAATAGTGTTAGGTTTTTCCTTATTTCTTTGCTTGTTATATTTTCACTAATAACAGAAAAAATCATTTTTTTAGGTATTCAAATATTACTGTTTAATTCATAACGTTAAAAGGTAGTTTACAATAGCAGATACTGAAAATGAGGGGGGGGGGCAAATTTTCAATTTGAAGATTTCTTTAATTCATATCATTTTTATAAAATAAAAGGACATTCCCTGCTTTTAAATGCTAAAATTATTTGGTTTTCACACCAATATTCAAGAAAATCTTGCAAAAACGAGGAATTTTCAGTATATTCTTGTCTACGATCTTTGATACCAAACGCTCAAAAAACCGCTGAAGTTTTTGATCTAATTTTTTGCATGAGTATTTAATAGGTCTATATACAACTTTCGGAACGTGCCTTTTTTTAATATTTAAAAAAAAGTGTAAAATCGACCTACCCTAATATATATATATATATATATAATAATTTAATATTATTTATTTATCTATAGACCAGCTTATTTCGTCTTTTGTAAGACTCTCCAGTATAGATTCAAACAACTGACCTACCTATCAACAGGTTCGAACTTACAAGTTTAGAGTATGGTGGCAATATATGCTTCATATTTATACAAATATGAGTGAAATTTGCCCACGAGATAAACAAAAACACAACCAACCCAAAATTGCAAAACACAAAAATCGGCTTTGTTGATAATCTGCTTTCAGACCTTCAGCTAGGCATTTCTTTTTTAATCAATGATCTCATGTCAACTTTTGACCAAAAACAAAATAATAAAACACACACACATAAATATATATCTAACTAGTAGGACCCGTGCAAGGGTGTTACCTGGGGAAAATGAAGAACCCAAGAAACTCCAACTCTCACCTCTGAACACATATAATATTTTTACTCGATTTTTAAAAAACTATCTATAAGTATTAATTATAGTGTTCCTTAATTATTCAATTAATAAATAATAATTATAAACATTTAAACGTTTATATTTTTACATAAGTTAGCATCTTGCAGCAACATACTTATGTAGAGACGAGGATTTGTTTTGTATTTTAAAATTTTTGTTTGTGGGGATGGGTAGGAATTGTAAATAATAGTGTACATCTTTATATAGTCTGAATGTTTGTTCAAGGTGACTTTGAATCTGGATATGATAGACCATTTCTGGTAGGATGTCCCACGGAGCAGAAACACGAGACGATAGCAACTATGGTAGGATGTCCCACGGAGCAGAAACACGAGACGATAGCAACTATGGTAGGATGTCCCACGGAGCAGAAACACGAGACGATAGCAACTATGGTAGGATGTCCCACGGATCAGAAACACGAGACGATAGCAACTATGGTAGGATGTCCCACGGAGCAGAAACACGGACAGAGAATGCTACCTTTCTTCCAATGAGACGATAGCAACTATGGTGCATTGTCTACTGGGTCCAGTAAAGACCACAACTCGGCGTTGGAGTGGATAACTCCTCAAAAGGTAGATTTAAATTCTGGTTAATGATGTTTTATACAGTAATCGCGTCCCCACGCAGCTTCCGCTGCTGAAGTGAGGGGATATTATCAGAAAATCAGCGACGATGATGCATTCAACGCTGATTTAAAATGCTCCTATGTAGTTGCCTACAAACGAGGGAATAGTTAGACACAAGGTCGGTTTTTAACGTATGGAAAATCCAGCTCCCTAAAAAGGGCATTCTGGATTTCTTCTTAACTGACCGAGGACAGAAAAGATAAAGCGTAGTATCTGAAAAGATACTACACGTTGGTCCATGAACTGTTTGGACGTCTGCAGGCTGACCACAAATTCTGGCAGCCTGTTCCACGATGCAGCGACCCGAAACGAAAAAGACACCTTCCAACCATTAAACCGAAATCATCTCAGGTACATCTTCTACATTTTATTAATATAGATACATTGGATTCAATATTAATGTGTTCAATATACGTAATAGAGCGCATGTTGATAAAACTTTTGTGAAAATAGTCAACAGCTAATGGTTACTGACAGTTTCTCTCTTTGCATTCATCAAATTTCATTTGGTTTGAAGAACACGAGGCAAGATACCGTCAGTCATCACTAGCTGTTAATTAGATGTCTATGCTCTTCAAACTTCATTTAAATATGTTATCGTTTACACGCACCGCACTCATTTGATAAGGCTATATAGCCGCGCAGAGATGTTAAGATAATATAATTTGGTATTAAACCAGAATTTCCATTAAGATTGGACCTGAAATAAGACATAAAGTTGTTATCTTTTATATATATATAATAGTTATCCACGGACATGTGTTTCGCCATTACAGCGGCTCATCAGCGTAGCTGACTGTGGTAGGGTTGGAATCTATCTCTCTCTCTCTCTCTCTCTATATATATATATATATATATATATATATATATATATATATATATATATATATATATATATATAGTAAACAGCTGATGATCCCCGTTTTCTATTTCACAATTTAAGTTAAGGTTCCTTGTTTATGTTTCACTATTATATATTTGAATTCCCTTTTGTAATTGTTGAATTTTCTAGCGGTAAGTCGACTTGTACAGGGGCTAAGTCTTAGATATGTTAAACGTAGTTAAAATCCCTAGGAATTTAAACTGCATTTTTTCTTCGTTTATGAATTACTCTAAGCTTCTTTAGAATATATATATATATATATATATATATATATATATACAGAATATTATGATAAATATTTTTTTTTAATTCTCGTCCACATACACATGTGTTTCATCTTTTTTTCCGGGAGTCATCAGTGTGAGGGATTATTGTTTTGCCGGTCACACAATTCGAAACCCTTAGACCCAAGTCAAAATTTTAACTGTACCTATAATTGAAAAGTATTCAATTATTTTTAGGGGAGATCATGGTTTAACGTTAAGAGTAAATGAGTATTTCCTTCATCAGAGTTCTCCACCTATTGATATAAAAAATAATTATCCACAGACACGTGATTCATCGTCTCTGACGTTCGACGTTCTAGTAACTGAGCCAGGGACCTTCTAGTTGTAGCGGGAAAATGTATTACATTATTAATGCTGTTATTTTTATTTTTTATTTTTTAATTATTATTCACATAATTAAAAAGTATGCAATCATTTTTACGGGAGAGAAACTACCACAAGAGACAATGTAAAGCGCTTTGTAAACGAATGCTTAGAGTTGCCGACTACTAATTAGATAGTTGTAGGTTCGATCCCAGCTCGCTATATATATATATATATATATAATAAATATTTGTTATTGTTTATTATCTATGTACGTATACGTTTCGTCCTTTTTCAATCGGGACTCATCAGCATAGAGATATGACTATTCACTACCGGTCATGCGATTCGAAACCCCGGACCTCAAGTATTTTTCAACTCCAGTCCGACGTCGCTAATCGCTGGGCCAATTGTAAACATCGAATAAACTATAATAAACTATTTTAACACTTTAACGGCGGCTTTGACGTCGAGGCATTCTACTTCTATTAAGGGAAGGAATGATGCATTATAAGCAAGTGACGTCATGCTGTGTTAATACTACCAATTACAGTGCTCTACTTTCAAGGAGCGACAAATTGTTTCATTTAACTTCAGTCGAAGTTTTCAAAAATCAAGGGCCCCTTCATGGGGCTAACACTTGATATGTATACGAGATTCATAGATTTTCAAATATTCCATTAAATATCTCTTTACCTGTCAAACATTGGGTTACTATAAAGGTTAAGAACATTCATTTTCCTCTCCACAATTGACCAGTAAAATCTGTTTTAGTCTATCTTTCTTGTGGTCTCTTGGTCTTACCGGATTCCAGGACAAAAGTTTTTCTAGTCTGGTGGAGTATCCAGCTATGTGCTGTTCCTTGAGGTAACATTATTAGGATGATGTGCAGCATTTCTCTATGAGCAAGTTTATAGCTGTGTCGAGGGGATCTTATTTTGGCTTCGAATACAATGTTATTTTGAATATTTGGTCAGGGTTTAATTGTAGAATGAAGTATACTCATGTCTGGTTGTCCTGACAAACCCTTGTACAGAGAGACCGAAGACACTAGAGCATCGTGTCTATTAGGTAATTCAAACTCTGTGTGTGTGTCTGTGTGTGTATATAATTTTGTTTTGTGTTGTTTTTAAAAAAGGCCGGAGAACACACATATTTGTCAGATAAAAGCAATATTTTATAGATTAAAATTGAAAACACATTTGGTTGTTAATTACAATTGATTGCATATGAAAAGAGAGTCCAGGGCAACGCCAGTTTTAATCATTAGATTTTAGTAAATGATTAAAAGCAGTTAATAAGAGGTGAGCGCTCTGGCCATTAAAAATTGCCTGGGCAGCCCCGTCGGCATTCCCCGGTAGGGGCGCCTCAGGCAGTAAGCAATTAACTTACTCCTCCCCAAAGAGGGGAGGTAAAGCCTGGGAGGGTGGACCTCCTAGAACTGCACAGGACAGATCAGACCCATAGACCGGCGTAAATCAAGGCCCCGAAGGCCAAGACAATACCGATCTATGAAGTGCAGTATTCAACGGAACAGATACTACACTTTGATCTTAGCCAAAAGGCCAAGAAGCCCAATTTAAAGATTAGAATTATAAATTCGCAGCCACCGTAGACAATGGCTTCGCCTAACACAAAACTGCTCTGTATTCTGTTGGTCAAAACGCAAGAAGATTGTTTTTCTCTTTTCTTTTTCTTCTCAGGAAATAATTTTTTTAAAATATCATCAGAAATGTTAAAACCGCACGTTTATTCGTCCATCCATCATCGGTTTGTAACGTGATTAGAACTAATCTTTACCATTATCCAACTAATCCTCGTCTTCATTTCTAAGAATCAATCAATAATAGCCGTGAAAGTTCCGTGACCAAAACGCACTTGTCAGTCCAAATTAACGAATATCATATTTTAAAATATGAACTTATGAAACTAAATTTTACTTCTTTTTTATTGATTCAAATTTTTGTTTTATTCATTTTTGCTTATCTTTTCACACTTCCTCGAAGTTAATGTACGTTAGTATGATCCAAGCGAGAACAAAGCGGGGCATAGTACTTCTATGAGAAGAGGAAGAGTGGGTAGACTGGGTAAACGTTACTAATAGCAACAAAAATTAATGTGAAGCAAATACACCTGGCAAATTAATCCCAAACAATTTATTTTGGTTGACGTATTCATTTGTGACCTATCTGCATTAAAAGTAATACTTAATATTTAATAGAAGTTAGAAGAATTGGCTGCGAGTAAGGTACACAACCGGACCGGAAGAACCCACGTTTAATTTAATGACCTGAATTTAAGTTTAAAATCTACAGGCCCTTTTTCTTTCATTATTTCTTATGTTGAAAATCAGCCTTGTTTTGATTTTTTTTCTGTCGTATTTCTTTGTCTACAAAAGTCGGTTTTGTCTGGTTCAAAAGCTGTACGAGTACTTTAATTTTTTTCCACAGATAGGTCACAAATGAGTTGCTAAACCAAAACATATTGTTGTTGATCAATTTCCCAACTGTGTTTCGTTTAAAATAATTGATGTCGCTATTAGTAACTTTTACCGTTGATTGTATTGGTAATGGAAGAAGGAGTGGAGATATAATATAGTCCAAATATGAACACGGGAACTAGAACGTAGTAATTCCCGGGTGAAAGAGTAGCTGACATATTTTGTTTTTAATTAAAAATCAAATTTTTTTATGTATCTTTATTTATTTCAGATAATCGAACCATTTTAGATGTATACGTAGTTTGTGTTCGCTACGCCAAACTCCCAAACAGTTTAAGTAGGTGACAAAGACAAAATATTTTCGTTTAACCGGTGACCATGTGGATAAAGCGTTCGCTTTCAGTTCCAATATTTTATACCATTTTCAGAATTCGAATCTCACACTAGACAATTGTTTTGTTTAGCGTTTAAGTTATTTCCTCGCCGATATCGATCTTCACCATAAATCTGAATAATGCACATGTTTTCTTTTAATTATTTTGTTGCGCTTTAAAAGATAATAATTCTCACTCCTTTTGTATCTCATTAAAAGTTATATTTTTCGCCTTTGGCCGATGGCTTATATGTATGGTGTAAAAATATCACAATATTTCGGGGATACTACCCCTTTATCAAATATTTCTATTTCTTAATCTCAGGCTGCTCCCATTAAAACTGATGTGCAGAATAGAAAGGGCAATATCGCAAAACAGCAACAAATTGACAACATTTATATGTATACGGCATAATCACGTTGACACGCCAGTTCTCGTTAGATCACCAAAGTTAAGTTAAGCGACGTTGAGCCTGGCCAGTACTAGATGGGTGACAATTTTAGGAAAACCAGACGCGGTATGTCATAGCTAGCTATGGTCAAATAGCGTCGACCACCCACAGTGCATAGCGTATAGACTATTGCCCGACTCTTAAATGAGAGACACCAATACGGCAGAAAGAACGCAGGTAGGGGTTCCTCTTCCAGTGATCAAAACCACCACCACCACCACCACCATCATCACCATGATGATGATCAGGATGATGATATATCTCCTTTGTTGCGAGCTCAATGGTAGGGGTGCCGGACTCAGTCACTGGGGTCCCGATCTCAAATATCGCCAGATTTAACCACGCTGATGAGCCGTGAATAATTAGATTTTATAAATATGTAAGGGTATTACACCGGTAAAAGGAAAAATGTTTCGCTTTTAGCATTTAGGTTGATGCGTAACCGTAAAACAATATTTGAATGCGTTACATTGTTAATATCACAACAACAACATGACAACATTTATAAGCGATATATCTAGCAATCTTTCGTGGTCCAGATCTAATCACTCAAGTCTCAGGTTCTAGATTTAACTACGCTGATCACCCATAAACAGCGAAACACATGTCCATGGATATATATATATATATATATATATATATATATATATATATATATATATATACATATATATATATATATATATATACATATATATATATATATATATATATATATATATATATATATATATATATATACAAGGTGGGCAAAAATAAGGGTCCTATTTTTAAAAATTCATAACTTTTTTATTTATTGATTTATTTTTTTTTTTTTTTTTAGAATAAGTAAAGGACCCCTTCCGAAGCAAGCATGAGCCGTATTAGCCCTAAGGAACGTACCCTCATTTAGACAACATTATTTTTGCTTAAAAAACTCAAAACAGTGTAAAAAACAATACTTTAGTTTTTGTAAGTTTTAAGAAGTGTTTTTCGGCTAATATTTGTTTTGTTTATTTCAAAAAATCTCGGAAGGGTCAGTCTACACACGCATAAAGTTTGGTGAGTTTAACTTTTATTTTGTGGAAGTTATTCAAATTCAAGTTATTCAAATTTAAACATAGGACCCTTATTTTGGCCCACCCTGTATATAAATGCGCGTGTATACTACTAGTATCATACTCGTTCCTTGACCGGTAAAATTAATTCCTCGGAGAGAACAGTTTTGCACCACTGTAATGAAACCTTACGAAGAATAAAATCAAGATACAATGCTATTAAAACCTTATGTCTATGATTCATTATATGATTTTGATTCTAGAAAATGTCTACAATGTAAGGCTTAAGCTTAAGGTTTCTGAGGAAGAAATTGAAATTCAGGGAATCTTGGTCAATTGCTGTTTAATGACTATGAATCAAATTTAATGTAAAAGTTGAGGTTGTGTCAATTTTATGCTCCCTTAAAACCTCTTTAAATACTCCAAAGTAACTGAAATTTGGGGGATATTTATTAATTAATCTCTAATAAAATTTTACAAAATCTCGAAGTATCACGAAGGACTTCCACCCTCTTTTTACCACCTTTATATAAAAGAAAGACAAACTTAATATAGCTCATATTACGATCACTTACGCTTAAAAGCTGTGTTCTAAAATTCACAATGATCGTTTAATTCGTTTAGAAGTGAATCATGTACATACAAATATATAAACATATACACATATCTAACTTTATTTATATACTTGCAGGATTATGGTGTGGGATAGCATCATATGCAACAGGAGAGTTTACTGTAAAAGTAACCTTGATGTTGTGGGCTAGATATCTTACACACTGAGCTATTCAGATATATGTTAATGCTCTTAACCTAACGCTTATAAATAGATTAATTTCATTAGGTAACGTGTTAGAAAACTGCCATTAGCTCCTTTAATGGACAGCTAGAGACTCAGAACTAGATATTTCCATTATGTTTACATGCTAATTGTACATGTACAATTATATTTAAGGTACACTCCCTGGTATATCTTCGTTTTTAGAGACAGACGTCCACACAGGCAGATGCGTGCTCTCTTGTATTATATATATATATATATATATATATATATATATATATATATATATATATATATATATATATATATATATATATTTTTAGTACACAAAATCAGTACAACATCGGTACCTTCGGTTTCAAGTTCGGAATGGGTCCGACCTTCTAAACTTTCGTCAGCCGTTTTTTCCGCAACAGTATCAACAGAGGCTGACGAAAGTGTGGAAGTTCGGACCCCTTCTGAACTCGAAACCGACGGTACCGATGTTGTACTGATCTTTTGAACTCTATAAATAAATTAATAAATATTTACGCTCTTAATTCTGAATTTTACATCTCTCAATTAATCGAGCTCTTTACGGGGTTTCCCAACTATCAGAGAGAGGGAGAGGCGTTACGTATTAAATGAGTAGAGCAAATATATTTATAAGTTATTTGGCTTACATCTACATTCTAAAGTTTCGACCCAAGAGAATTTTAAGACCCAAAGATTTGGCTCTAATGATACACCGTTGGGTTTGAATCTTGATATGTCGATGTAAGCACAGTAACTATGTAGGGAATCTTTTTCAGCGGGGGCGGGTAATCTTTTTATTATTCGGGTTGAATGTGAGTGTAATATATTTTCAATTTAAAGCCCAATTTTATGAGTATTGTTCAGAGCATTGTCCGGTAACTGGTGTCATTTCTATGTTTTTCTTTATCCTTAATTTTTTAAGGAATTCCCGCTGAATTTCTCTCCCTCTCTCTCTCTCTCTCTCTCTCTCTCTCTCTCTCTCTCATCAGCACAGGGAAATAACAATCTCAGACGGTCACAGGGCACAAACCCGGTTCACAGAGACGCCTTGAATCTGTAAGCGTTACCTTAGTCATTGAAGCCACGAGAGATTGTTACGTGATTACGGAGAAATTAAGTGATATTTACACAGAAAACGGAAAGAAATAGTAAATATTTGAGTTTTTAAAATAGGAGGTTGTCCCATATCGTGCCTCTTAAAAAAACTTTAAAATAACCCAAAATGTTCAGGAATATTTATTACATTGTCTAATATCTATGGTTAAAATTTCACAAAAATTGGAGGCATATGAATGTTTAAGTGTTTTCACACTCTCTTTGACTCCTTTGCACGAAACTAATTTAAATTAAATATAACCCACATTATTACCCTTTACGTATAGCAGATGTGTTTTAAAATTTATAACTATTTGTGAATTAGTTTAGAAGTGACTCATTTACATAGAAATATATGAAAATATACTCATGTCTATTTATATATATATATAATTATTTCATGTATATACACATATATTATAAACTGATATAATATATTGTGTATATATTATCAGTATTTTCTTCAACAGTGAGTAGGGCTTAGTTGCAGTAGTAAAAAAAATATGTCTATGTCAAGTAAGTCACACAGAGGCGTCCACGTTTCGTTCCATCAAGAAAATCGTCAGGCTTATGTTACCTCCATTAGAATATTAACAGGCTAGCCTGATGATTTTCTGATGGAATGAAAAATGGACGACTCTGTGTAGCTTACTTGCCATAGATATATTTTCATAGTACTTATATATATATATATATATATATATATATATATATATATATATATATATATATATATATATATATATATATGTGATTTTATGAAGGCTTACCAAAGCATTCCTTTCAAGACACCAATGATCACCATTAAAGATATTTTTTCTTACAAATACTATTTATTCAAATTAAATGTTTTTTCCTACACGTGTTTCACTACCAAGCAGTTACTTGCTTAAATGCTCTGTACTCTGTAATCGAGTATCATCGAGCTTGTTTTTTATTGGAACAACCCCGGTCTTCACTGAATGATCTATTTTATAAGTGAAAAATCTAAATCTATATATATATATATATATATATATATGTGTTTATATATATATAAGTACTATGAAATATATATATATGCATATATATATGTTTATATATATATATATATATATATATATATATATATATATATATATATATATATATATATATATATAATGACTTGATTAGAGGGTGTGGATAATTTGTAAATTATTCGTCATTATGGAAAAGAATAAAGTCATATGAAACCTAAAGATGATTAATGCTAAAGCGGTCTTTTTCAGAACATGTGTTGGACTATTTAATCGGGACATGGAACCGCCAGCGAATCGTTAAAACCTTTCAAACAAACAAGAACAGACACAACCACCAAAAGTAAGGGATCTACACTATAACTACTCTGGCTCCTACTGTGGCATTTTCATGTGACTACTTCTCCAGAAGACAGCATGGCCGCACGTCCTCCTCTAGAGTTTGCTAAAAAGAAAACCCTACCCACTGAAAGCATAAAATGATTTTTCGCTTGTAAACGAAAGGTCAGATCCGCGCACATGTTCGGCGACATTTCCAGATGACGTTAATTATTACTGCTAATGATTGTTTTCGGTTTCCTTGTAGGAAGTATTGGTTCAATTCAACGTGACTAATAGGCTTTATGTGTATTCGTTGGAGCCTTCAACTGAATGGAACGTTCTAAAATTAAATCTGATTCTGTTTCGTGGGGACTTTTTCCGACCACTTACCGGGGATCCCATATTATAATCAGAAAAACAGCCCCATCCTCCAGTGAGGTACTACGCACAGTAAAGGTCGGCATATACAGCATATTTACGTTGACATACCGGTTCGCATTAGATCACCGAAGTTGAGCCTTGTCGGTACCAGATGGGTGACTAGTTGTGAATATCAGGCCCTGTATGTGAGAGGACAACGACAACTCCCTCCAAATAACTACAAAAACTAACATAATCTTCTTACTGTGATATACATGTGACGGCTTGTGAATTTAATACTCCCTAGAAACCCCCAGCGTGAATGCCGCACCAGGTACCAGGGTAGGTGATCGTCTGGGTAGCTTTTAAGTTCCGGGTCTAAATGCGTTTTACAAATTCTAAATTAGCATAATTAAGATGCCGTTTGTCAAATTGATGAGAAAAAATATCAAAACATGTAAAAAAAATTAAATAATTTACTAAGGATTAACATTAATAGGTTGATTTATTTTCAAATGTAAGGTTTTACACGCATTACTCCTCGAAAAAAATCAATCGAACATAGCTAATTACACTTCCTATAACGTCTTTTATTTATGTTCCAGATTTCATGAAATATGCTCAGTAATTTTTAAATCAATAGACGCATCTATTTTCAACTGTTCTGTCCCATTTGGTCCTCCTTCAAAAGTAGATTCAACATAGTTCATTAAACTCCCTATAACGCATTCTATCTATGTTCCAGTTTTCATAAAATCTTTCCAATAGTTTTTTGAATCTATGGATAAATGTATTTTCAAGCCAGCGTTATGTGCCCTTTCTTTCTTTAAAACAACATGGCATATTACATTCCCTTTAACGTCTTCTACACATGTTCCAAACTTCATAAAAATCTGCCCAGTATTTTTTTTAATCCATAGGTACATGTGGTATCAAGGACGTGTTCGACTTTCCTTTGTTCCATTCAGAAATAAATCAAACATTACACTCCCGATAACATCTTTTATCTATTTTCCAAAGTTCATTAAAAAAAAACTCTCTAGTATGTTTTTAATCCATTGGTACATTTATTCTCAAGAGAGTATTCTGTCCCATTTACTGCTTTCAAAAAGAAATAAAAATAGCCTATTACACTCTCTATAACGACTTTTATCTATGTTTCTGTTGTGGCATTTAAGGGTCGATAATAAATAAAACAACACGGTGGTATATTTAGAGTGTGTATTCACAGAAGTACAAAATAGTATGTTACAGAAAGACTGTTCGTTCTTCGTTGTAGACTCCTTTATACATAATTCTAGATGAGTTCATATAGTCACAAAATAGGGTAGATCACCATAACACATAACACCACCCTTTTTAGCCTTGATCTGTATGGAGTCAATACTTTTTCGTTTTAGGGTTTATTATAATCAAGTCCGTATGTGACAATGTCGGGGACCCGAGATACAGCGCCAGTATCAGTTGACCGTCAGCCTACGAAGATCGATAGTACAATTACCGTGCTAATACGAATAGAGAGAAAGAAAATCTTAAAATCTCTGGACGGATGAGAAAAAGAAAACCGAATTATTTTTTATGGCTTACAAAAGATAGGATAAAAACGAATTAACTTCTCAAAGTCGATATGAGAATGGGCACGAAGCGGGGTGTTCTGGACAGTTGAACTCCGTGAGGGACTTATAGTGACGGTCAAGTGTTAAATCTCGAATCGGGTCAATTGGTTCTAAGTGATCGTCCGAGAAAGATGGCCGCTGGTTAATTACCCTGCGGCACAGTCCTGATCTCTCAGCTGTTGTCGAAATCAGACTCTCTACGGAGGGGTAAAGTTATTGCCTCGAAAAAAAATACTAGTACGAATTGAGTTATGTTTGAGTGACGCGCGGCAGAAATAAACGGTCATAAAAGAGTTTGGCAACTGTTGACGAAATTGCTTTTAGGGCCTCGTGGAGAATGTAGATACAAATCCTTTCTCGGAGTGCCAAATTATAATTAGATAGGGGCGGGGTATGTCCCGATAAAAGCCAAGCGAAGAACAGCTACAATCAGAGAATCAGGGACGTCAGTCAGTCAGTTACGAGAGTCAATGATAAAAGGACTCGGTCTGTACTTTCCCCCACCGAACCCGACATATCAGTTCGTGTATATGTTCTTTTCTCTTCCCGAACTTAAAACAGATTTTCGCTGACAACGATCAAGACGCCCAGAATTATTAGCGCCCGTCGATCCGACTAAACACGCAGTTAAACTTTGATATTATCGAACGGCCTGGCTTTGTAAACAAACCAGTGTACATTATTCTTTCTTTTTTAAAATAATTATTCCTCTAAGAAAACCAAACAAAGTCGTTATGGACTTAATTCTTTCCATTCAACTGTTCTGCATGAAATGGCCCTTCTCTTCACAGCGAGACAAGGTTGCTGACCCAGCCCGGTTGTTTGCTCACTGATCTAAACAAACACAACGTGGGAGTGAGTAGTCGCTTGACCAAGCGTTTCAACATCGGCAACCTTCATGAGAACAGCAACTTTTCCCGAGCAGTATCGGGTGACCAACCGAACCCGGTACAATCGAACTGGTGACGTCACGAAAGCTGGAGGACAGGGGGTACACGTAATCTTACGTTTTTTTATCTTCGTTGTTCAGAACCTGTTTGCAGGATTGGTATCTCAAATGTGTCGAACACGACATCCATTAATTCGTCCTCTGAGGTATTATTCTCGGCGTCATCTGAATATCGTTTCTTCATCTGGTCCATGTGCCTTTTGTGGATAAACTTGAGTCCCTTTACAATGTAAATCATGTTCCCAATAATCTGTTTATCCACTAACCCTGTTTACCAGTAGGATGTATTTTTTTAACAATCGGAAAAAACCTTTCTTTCCTCCTTTGAAACGTCCCTTAGTGACATTTCATTCACGTTCTGGTTTCGTATGGGTTGGCAATAATCTATCGAATGCTGTTTTAATCTTCCTCGCAAACATTTCTTCTGCTGACGTCATGAAAGATGGAACATTATTATTGGGGATCATCTTATATACCTGCAAAGATTCTTGCATTACCTTTTCGGTAGGTGTACCCTTAGCTTTCTCAACCTTTCATGCCTGACCATTTCTTTTCACATGGTATGACGCGATCGTGACATGATCAACTATAAATGTTTGACAGAATAGTTTAAATTCACTAAACGTGAATTGCGTTCTGTTGTAGAATATAATATAGTCAATGACCATGAACCAGGCGAACAATTCATATAAAAAAAAATAATGGTTACTTCCGTTGTTGTTTTTTTTACATTTTAATATTTCCGGCAATTTCGAGAAGCTGTCCACCCCTATAAGGTAATAGAAATCATCCAGAGGGTCAGCTAAATCTATGTGGATCCTAGACAACGGTCGGTTAGTTTAAGGCCATGGTCTGAACTTTGTATGAGGTGTCTTCGGTGCCAAAGCACAACATTTGCATATTTTCACCGCATTTTCAAAGACTTTGTCCATCCTTGTCCAATACACATAGCTTCTCATGAGGCTTTTCATTCTCGAAATGCCCAGTTGATACATATGAAATCTGTTTAATATTCTATTTTGTAATACTGCAGGAATAACCATTCGATCGACGTACATAACTACGTCATCACAAATTGAATACACTTCCGAGATTTGTTTTTCGTTTCTTTTATTTTTTTTTAAATCGTCGTCTAACACCTTTTCTTTTATGTCTTCAAGTGTTACTGGAAGCTCCCTAATAGCGTTACACAATTTATTTTTACGTTTACCTCATGTAACAGCAAGCAATCTGGGGCAAAAAATCTCGGAAGACGAGTAGTACAGGCGAATGTATTTATTATGCGCGCACGTGGCCAACGCTGAATATAACACCTTTTTTTCTCACCGTAAAACTGTAAATACAGGAAATAAATCAGTCTTACAAACATGTTCTAAGAAACAAAACAAAGAAAATTGGAAGAAAGCGAAAACTTAAATAGGTTCAGAGAACTCTGCGTTGCTTACCTCTATTTTACCAAGCTACTTGTCCCAGAATGACCAACGTCTAACGCAAGCTCATCGGACGTCCGAATCCCATGCTGGCTGATTTGAAAAAGACCGCTTCTGAACAAGCATGCAATGTTGAGGCAAGACAGTTCCCCGTGCGCATGTCTTCCGGAAGAGGGCGGTGCTGAAGACAAAATGTCCCCTTCCTGAATTTTGACAGACTAACATAGAAAACTCTTGCATTCACACCTCAGTTTAGCTGGAGGCAATCACTGTGTCTGCACGGGGTTCAGCATACTTTGGGATAAGTGTAAATAAATAGGCCAGCATGACTAATTTTTGACAATGGAAGACACTCAATTTTATCCCTTTAATTGAGGAGAATAGTCCCCCATCTCTTCGTCTATTTGCAGTATGCGTTAGTAATCCCTTTTTTGACCAATAAATCGGTTGCAGTCACTTATGGTCGGTGTTCAACACAAAATGTCTTCCATTAACAAATCGATGTAATTTAGTGACTGCCAAAATAATACCCAACGCTTCCTTCTCGATTTGTGAGTAACTTGTTTCTGTAGGTAGTAACGTACGAGGTATGTGGGTGATAGGTTTTATCGATCCGTCTTCAATTTTGTGTAATGTGCATGCTCCAGTAGCTACAATGATTTCGAGATCAGGATTGTAATGCGTCAAAAATAGCTCTGATGTGAGGATTTTATTTTTCCCCCAAATGGCTCCTGGCATCCTGTCGTGCAGACCATATCTTTTTCTTTTTTAATAGCTTATTTGTTTTCCGGGGCCGGTATATTTTTTATATCACCAGCTCGCTCTAGATCTGGTCTTCTATCATCTTTGTCTATAATCTGACAAAATATTTTATTTTGTTTATGAAAAATAGCTATGGGTATTTATACAAAGTAACTAAGCACTCGTTGTCCACAGGTATTTGTCACTTTTACATCTTCCCAGTCCAACAGAGAAAACTTACGAAAAGGATTATTTTGATTCTTCGAGATTTAAAGTTAAAATATTTTGACAGAAAGGGTGTATGGGCATATATCATAATTGACATTGTTCCATCCAGTTCGTTCACAAGAGATTGTTGGAGTTGTTCATTAGGAACATTCTTAATTTCAACGTCTTTCTTTTTAATGTAACGTTAGAGATTATCTCGTCTTTAAATGTTATTTGTTCATCAGTGACGCTTTCAACTATTTTGCTTGTTCTCATCAAAGTTGGTTTTACAATTTTTAATTCCAGGTTTGAAGATTTGTTATTTACAGATCTGAGCCGGAATCAAGTTGTATTTTTATATTTTTTTTTAAATTTAAAACAGCACAAATTCCTGATATTTTCAGCTTTGTCACCTTTATCAATTTTAATAAAGCTCTTTTTATTTTATTTTTAACACTTGTCCCTTGCTATCGTAATTAAAACACATTTTCATTTAATATTGATGAACTTTGTACCAATGTAATTACTGACTACTAAAACACGGTCTAGGAGGCAAATTACTTTTCTTTGGTTGATCAAATTTAGTTGGTGAATTTATTTTATTTTTGTTACAGATTTTTCTAATATCTGACAATCCGCTTTGCACAATGTCTATTGAATCTGATAAAACGTTGGCAATCTTTTGTATTATGTTGAAACATTTAATCAAGTTCATTCTCTAGTTTATTAAGAACTATTCTTCTGATTTATGCATCCGTATTTTATACTGAACCCTGTGCGAAGATTAGACAGTTTAAATGTTTAGCGCTAAACTCTGACAATTTTAAATCATCACAGTATTTGTTGACTACGCTAGGGAAAGTAGTGTAATCTTCGTCTTCTTCACTCGTGAGATTCATACATTTCCACCTTTTGTGAAAAAAGACGTTTTTAGTGTTAAACAATTTAGTTAATAATTGTACCGCTACAACAAATGTAAGGTTGCTGTTTCTTGTGGCAATATATAATTGACGAAGTTGGTATGCTGCACTGTACAAACTTTCTTAATAATGAACGAACCTTTTTAAAATTGGTCTAATTCGCACAGTCTTTATTATTAAGATCCTCGTACTGTCTAAAATACGAAGCAAACGTCATCTCGTGTTCAGATTCGTAAGAAAAATGTTCGATAACACTCCAAATAGCGTTTTGTGAAAATGCACTTTCATCATCAACATTTTGATACCTATTCGATAATTCGTATATATTTTTTTCAGTTTTTATTGGATATCAATAAACATTTCCTCGATTTTTTTAAAATTTGTTCTGGACACTTTTTTTTCCGGCAAAAATAAATCTGAAGGGATTTATTTTCTGTCACCTGCACCTCTCTCTTTCAAAAGGGATGCTGATAGTTTTGTTTCCACCCAGAATTCCCCTTTTTCCTCACAATAAAAAAAATATCGTATGCATTTAATGAAGATCTTTCTCTGTTTCTTTTATTTGTAACAACCCTTGTTATGCTTAAATATCATAGAGAAAAAAAGAAAGAGAGAATAAAAAGAAAGTTATAACATCTGAGAAAATTTGATCTAAATAAAATATTACGTTGTGAATAAACAAATAAATGGTCTAGTAAAAGTAATGTTACGACATATTATTATGAAGTAATTTTATACAAATTACATTCTTTACTAATCAGGGCTTATAAACGCCCAGTGGCACTCGACGATAAGGATTAAGAGGGCCGGAAACAATGAGTTCGGTGAGCAGAAGATTACTTAAGAGGAATTGATTATTTGAATTTTTAAATGACGTTTTAATTTGGAGTTTGGGGATACCATCTAGTGTGTCTCAGAATTCTTCGAAAATATTGAAAATTTTGCTTATTTAATGTTTAAATTTCATGTCGATCGGAGATATTTTAATTTTCAAAGTGAATGATCTATTTACGACACGTCACAAACCTTAAAATATTCAGATAATCGTGAAATCTGGGATTTTTCCTTAATTGGTCATTGCTACATACGGTTCAAATTTTATGTAAATAACTGAGATCTGAATTCTTGAGTTGGTGTTGAGTCACTTTTATAACCTCACAAAACGATCGAAATGTATACAAGCCTATGACTAAAATATCCCGATTACTGATTTTTTACAACTCCTTCATTTAATGAGTTATTGCTTATTCGACGTTCAATTGATCTGGTCATATCTTTAATTATTGATTGTGAGTGATTAGGATGAAGATTGGCATGAAGTGAGTGTTTATCTCCTTCATGTATCGCTCATTTATCTGTTCTTTAACTTAAATTTGACGCCTTGTGTCATAAGATAATATTGTATGAATAAAAAAAATGTTATAAAAAAATATCCTACTTTAATTGTTATTGAGTACTATTATATGAATACTGTTGGGTTCATTAGATTTACTGTGCAACTCTTCTGAACAAAATTGCACCTGGAATATATATATATATATATATATATATATATATATATATATATATATATATATATATATATATATATATATATATATATATATATATATGGTTTCTTATTTAAGCTGGTGATACCAGATCAGGCTGCCCTGTGGCTCCCTGAGACGAAATTCACCTACATTGACGTTTTGTTTTTTTTGTTTTTTTGTAAAACTTAATTATGTTCTACAAAACCAAAAACAAAAACAACAGCCCCTCTCCCTTTCTCCCTCCCCTTTTTTATTTTTATTTTTCCTACCCTACTCCCGGTCCTGGATATGACCTTAAACTACATCCGATGGTGAGATCCGGCTTACGGACTTTGGGGAATGTGGAGCCTCCTCTTAATTACCATTGCTCCCAGGTCCACCCTGACCCGGAGTGGTAGTACCTGTTAGGGTCCCAACTATGGGTTAAATAGAAACAGATATTAAAAGGGGAAAGAAACAAAAAAGAGAAGAAAACAAAACCAGATTCGGCATTAAATAACCCAAAAAGGGTTGATCTGCCGTAAAACAAAACTACCAAACCAAAAACCCTGATTAAACATTTGAAGATATAAAGAACTTGAAGCATAAAAACTTTCACTATAATGACCAGATTCGGCATTAAATAACCCAAAAAGGGTTGATATGCCGTAAAACAAAACTACCATACCAAAACTACCTGAAATCTTCGGTCACTGAAAATACATGTTTAAGGCACATACTTTTGCCGAACCGTCATTATTATTTCATATTTCAAACTTGCAATTGATAATATATATTTTAAAATGAAACAAGCGACTCTTTCGCTACCTACAGTTATTTTCCTCAGACGCGTTTTGACTGGATAATCTCGATAATTTCTTTAACATTTACCCAATGCTTGTGTTTCGTATTCTCGCTTACCAGAATATAAGATTAACATATTTATATGTATCTAACACTATTTGCCTCTGATCTTCAAATTTTTCTCAAATGCGACCAGCGTAAACATCATTGGTTTTTGCAGAGATTTCACTCATACATTTAAAAGAAAATATTACTTTATTCTAATCGGTTAATCGGTATTTCTATTATTATTTGTCCGTTGATTATTCTCGAATAGAATAATACAAGATTAACAGATCTACGCTTATCGAAAACGATATCTGGTTTATTCAACAAATGGCATTTTTGTGTAACATAAAGTTGCCAATTATGCTTATCTTACAGTTTTATTAAACAAAAACAAAATTGCTTAAAAGACTAAATTTTGACGGCTTTAACAAAAGTGTAGGTGTTTCATTTATTTCACGTAAATCCTCGTTTAAAGCCTATAATAAAAAATATACAGAGATATTCTTTCTCTTTCCATTGCATAAACTTACTACTGCCGCTTATCTTAGGCCTTTAAAAACCAATCGAATGTTTTACATATTTTAATATTAGAAAAAAATAAACATAAAACTAATATGAACTTATTCATATAGATTTCACACATACTCACACACTGATTAAATAAGACAAATGCATGTACACACTTCTTACACAGACTAATTCTTTTTATCTATTTTACACCAAAGAAAAACAATTTAACTATCTGAACTTGCGCATACAAATGAACAATTAAAAAATACAATCTTTTATGTAAATTTTGTAAGTATATAAATATGTTATGTTTCATTAATTCTGGTTTTACCTTCTCCTTTTCATACACCTCTTTTTTACTTTTACTTATTTGCGTAAGTCATAGTACTAAATATAATCGTCTATATCGTAACAGGGGTTACGCTACAAGCTACTAACTAATATTTTTTTAAATTGTATTTCTAAAAAAGCATTGTTTGTGCTCTTGGACATAAAGATGTTCGATAACTATAGTAAATCGTATTCTAATTATATGTTCTGCAGACTTGTTAATGTGTAAAGAAGTCTAACTTCTAAATTATCGTGAAAACAAACTAGTAATTTGTTGTAATTTAAGAATTCAAAATTCTGTCATATTTTGTAAAAGAATTACTGAATGTCTACCATTTAGAATCTATGTCTACCATTAGGCAAATCTATTTTCAGTAGCTATCGGCAAAGGAATATAACTCGGTCAGACTCTATCATAAATCAGTCTTCAATATGACCGTTCGACTTCTGGTAACAAACTTGAAATATTTCTTTACTAATGAATCACAACTTATCAAAGCCAAAAGCCGCTCGAGGATAAGTGTTAATGAGAATGATTGATTGTCGATTTAATGAAGTAAAAGTATTATGAGAAGATTAGAAAATGATTAATCGATTGAACAAAGTTTGATTACTTATTGAGGCGGTTTATGACAAGTATTTGTTGCAATTGGATTTGAATACGGTCATGTTGTAGGCTGTAAGGATGCAGTCCCATGGTAAAGAGCTTTGTTTATTGAAATTTCGCCTGACGCTAGGTCCAAGGATGAAGGAAGGAATATTTTTCGGTTGTGGTAGTTTTCTTCGCAATAATAAATTCACGTAACAGATAATTTGAATGGTATTTACTGAGGATTATTATTTCCAGAGTGACCCTTTTGGGGGAGGGGTACTGAATCACCCCCCTTTAAAATCCGAGTTTGTATCATGTTTTCCCTTGTCGGACGAGCGGTAAAGAGGAAAACTCGTTACGCATTGAACTGACCAACGCACATATACTCGTACAGAGACGACTGGACGACTCGAAACGAAGATGCGTCCATTCAATGTACACGTGTTGCACTTGAAAATCTATTTCCAACTTAACCGTGACAGATCAACCTAGCGACTTTCAGAGCTTCTTCTAGATATGATTGGTCGTAAACCTAATTTTTAGTTACTATTCTTCTCATCAAGACTGGATTTTTTTCATCATTTTCAAGCCTCTTATAGTATTTGTTGTGAAGTTGTCCAACAGTAAATAATAAATAAAGGAAGTCAAGTCGAGGGTTCGTTTAACAAGTGTATTAACAAAGTAAGAAAGTGACTAGCACTTGGCTAGACAGTTACAAGACTGTGCTTTGTCTTCTCTGTGTCTCTGGTGACTCGCACTATTTATAGTGACAACCGGTGTAGTTTCTCCTGTGTAAGAACGGCCGGTGTAACAGTATTGTTCATCATCCAACTAGAAATATCACTAACTCGTATCCTCGAGTGGCTTTTGGCATTGGTAAGTGATGACTATTTAGTATAAGAAAAATTGTGATACGAGGTTTGTTTAACATTCTCCCTCACCCTCTAAAAAGTGAACACTCTTGATGGCTGCAAAACCTGTTGTGATCAACCCGTCAACAATACCTCCTCCAAATGGAGCAGATAATGCCTGAGAGTGTCGACTCCCGAGACCGACCACAACGATACTTCATTCCGATATAAGCCTGAGTTCGTAACCTTGATTGAAAAAGGTTGGTCTCATTTTATTTTGACCCATTTGTAAGGAAACACCTTGATTGCGGGTTCTTCTTTAAAATGAATATTACTCATTTGAATTTTAAAAAGCGTATCTATAAGAGACATCTTTCGGTGGCGGTTGCCATGGTTACAAGTCAGAACGCTGCTTTATAATCCATTGACTGAAGCTTTTTTTTTTTTTAGTTTTTACCGTAATGCGTTATTGAGTAGAATAGAAATTTCCTGATAGTTATTGCTTTTAAAAAAGAAAAGATTGTTTGATGATAATGAAATTATTATACGCCACGCTGATTTTGTATTCATCATTTAATTTTCGACAAAAAAAAACAACTCTCACTGAAAAGAAAAACGAAAACAGTTTACACTTTCCTGTCGCATCTGTGATGAAGTCGTCATCCTATCTGTCACAATATCTAACTCATCCTTTTTCCTCTTCGTTCTTCTGTCTTTTCGGGCTGAATGACAGATTGAGCGAGTGACGTAATAATAGATATATTTCCGATTACCGCCACTCGTCTCTCTCTCTCTCTCTCTCTCTATATATATATATATATATATATATATATATATATTGATTTTAATACAAAAAGACCATCAGAAAAATTAAAAAACATAACAAAGCTATAATTAAACAGACGAATCTTGTTATTTTGTTTGCATAAATCATATATATATATATATATATATATATATATATATATTACTCTGTGTGTGTCTCTCTCGTCCTATCTCTCACCCTTTCTCCCCTGTCAAAACAAAACAAAAACACACACACACATATATATATATATATATATGTGTGTATATATGTATAGTAGTAAGCAGTAAGTAAGCTTACTACCTAGGTCTACTTACGTATCGAGCACTGTTGAAGTAAATACTGAAAATTGATACATAAAAATTATATCTTCTAGATGTAGATACATAAAATATACATATAAATGTAGATTATATTAAAATGTTATTTAATATTCTAATATTTCTATTCCAGTTTTATCTCTATCTATCTATCTATCTATCTATCTATCTATCTCTCTCTCTCTCTCTCTCTCTCTATATATATATATATATATATATATATATATATATATATATATATATATATATATATGTGTGTGTGTGTGTGTGTGTGTGTGTGTGTGTAAGATACCGATACACACACGTACTTACGCACACACATACACACATATCTATATGTGTACAACTAGAAGAATACCGGGACGGATAACATTAATTCCGAAACAACAGTTTTGTAACACTTTTATGTTCCTTTACGAAGATTAAAATCAATATAAAATCCTACTAAATCTTATGTGTTGGACCCTTAGCACTTTTTTAATTAAAATCTATTACATAATTGTGATCTTAGAAAATGTTTTACATTACGGCTTAATCTAGGGAATACTGCTTAATTGGAATCTAATGACTTTGTATAAAATTCAATCATAGTTTTATATATTTAAAGTTTCAAATGAGTGGTTGTGCGCATATTATTCCCCCTCAAACCTTTTAATATATTCCAAATAAACTGAAATTTATTGATGTGTAATACCTATTGTTAAACTTTCAGAAAGATCAGAGATATCTGAATTTTCTACGAAGGAATTCTACCCAATTTTCCCTCTTTGCATAAAAAGTACATTTAACGTAACATAGCCCATATGTTGACCTTATACGCATAGTAGCTTTCTTCACAAAATTCATAATATTGCTTAATTAGTTTAGGAGTGAATTTTGTGCATACAAATATATAAGCATATAATATACCAAACTTTAGATAGATAGATAGATAGATAGATAGATAGATAGATAGTTGATTTCTCGATATCAGTATGTCTCCCTTTTATTTTACCTATAAGATTAATCTATGTGCGTGTGTATGTGTGTCGCTCTCTCGCTGTGCGCTCTCTCTCTCTCCCTCTCTCTCTCTCTCTCTCTCTCCCTCTGTCTCTCTTTCTCTCTCTAATGAAGGGATCATTATGAATTCTGAAATATATATTCTCTGCAACCCGGTCATTAACGTGGGCACATTATTATTTTTTATTTTTTTTGTAATGTTTACTTTTTTATATGTATTGATTATACCCATCCTGGGACGGGTATTCTACTAGTCTGTGTATATACATATATATCCGTGTGTGTGTGTGTATTTATCATTTATTTTTATCTCTCACTGTCTGTCTCTCCCCCTAGTTAAATTAACGAACCCATGAAACTCCTGCTCTCACCTCTGTATTCCATATTAGTGTGAACCGATTTTTTTTTAACTATCTGTAAATATTAATTATCTTTTCTATAGAATTGTAAATAATAATTAACATTTAAATGTGTGTCATATGTCAAAATTTAAAAGAAAGTTCTTCGCAACAACTTATGTACGTCGAGGCGAGGATTTTTTTTAATCTGTGGCTTGTGATGAATTTTAAATAATTGTGTCGAAGTTTCAGAATCTCGCTAAAGTCAGCCACGCTGATTAGCAGTATGACGGCGAAACAAGTGTTCGGGGATAAAAACTATTAAAAAGAAAAGTTTAGTTAAATAACTATAACTTCAGTTCTATCACAATGAGATTATAAAATAATGCTTTTATATATATATATATACATATATATATATATATATATATATATATATATATATATATATATAAATAAAAGCATTATTATTAGTATTATTATTATTATTATTAATTTTTTTACGTTCATAAAAGTAATCCATTGCCATTGATTTCTTGCTATCAGCCGTCATGAGCATGGATCGAACCTACGATTACATCGTCTGGAGTTTAACCTCCGGACAATGACGCCTTGCCGGCAAATATGTACGATTTTTTATCGCCTCAGTATAAAGTTATGGGGGCTTAACCTATTTTAAAACTTCAAATATATTTTATTTTGATGAAATTTATGTCACACTAGCAGAGTTACCCGGCGTTGCCTGGGTTAGCGTGTGCGATAGCATCATATGTAACATCATATTAAGGAGAGTTTACTTTAACAGTAACTTTGATGTTGTTAGCTACATATCTTACACAGTGAGCTATTCATATGTATGTGAATACTCTTAACCTAATGCTTATAAATAGATTAAGTTTGTCTTAAATATAAGTGTATTCACATGTACAATTTGTATGTGAACATAATGGAAGTAGTTCTGCGTCTCTACCTGCCTCTTAAAAAAGCTAACGACACTTTATTTAACATGTTACACAATGAAATTGATCTTACATATATATACGAGGTATGTCTAAAAAGTAACGGACCTTTATTTTTTTCCGTGCGAAATAGAGACGATATGGCCGCGCCACTCTACACAGTGAAGGAAGGCACCTTCCTGCGAATGTGTGACTTTTATCACCGCCTTCCTGCGCGTTAGTCGCTGCCTGTCGATCGCTGAGTGAGGTGCTACAAAACGTGTTCGTCGGATTACCGATTCTCTCAAGATTACTGAACGTGTTAAGCAAAGGTACTGCATCAAATTTTGTCAAAAGCTTGGTGATTCTCAAAACAAAACAATTCGTAAGATTCAGCAGGTGTTTGGAGAAGATGTGATGGGTGTAACACAAATCAAGGAGTTGTTCAACCGATTCAAAAGTGGCTGCACATTAGCAGAAAGTGGCCAGCATTCTGGCAGGCCCCAAACTGCTCAGAGTGCAGCTGTTGCTGAGAGGGTGCGAAATTTGGCGATGGAAGATCGTCGTTCAACCGTGCAGGAGATCGCGCAAGAGGTCGGAGTGAGTACAGAGACCGTACATGCAATTTTGCGTGATGATTTAACCGTACACAGAGATGCTGCGAAATTTGTGCTCAAGTTGTTGTCGCAAGAGCAAAAGGACCTCCGTTTTCAAGTTGCACAATTTCTGGAAACCGCCAACACTGATCCTGGGTTTCTGAATACCGTGGTAACTGGAGACGAGTCATGGGTGTACGAGTACGACCCAGAAACAAAAAGACAGTCGTTGCAATGGAAGCATCTTAAGTCTCCAAGGCCAAAAAAAGCGCGACAGGGGCGAAGCAAAATCAAGGTGATGCTGACTGTCTTCTTTGATATCCGTGGAATTGTGCATCACGAATACGCACCGAAAGGACAAACAGTGACAAAAGAGTACTATCAAAATGTTCTCCGGCGTCTCTGTGACGCTGTTCGGCGCAAAAGACCAAACATGTGGACGGCGAAAAACTGGAAACTGCATCACGACAACGTCCCCGCATCCCAATTGATTCAACATTTCTTTGGCTAAACATAGGATTTCAGTCGTTCGCCAATTTCCCTACTCTCCTTCCGACTTCTGGTTGTTTCGAAAATTAAAGACGCCACTATAAGGTTCCCGTTTTGAGACTAGAGAAGAGATAATGGGGAACGCGACGGCAGAGATGGCCACCATTCCAAAAGAAGACTTCCAGAAGTGTTTCCGGCAGTGGATGGATCGATGGGCTAAATGTGTGCAAGCACAAGGGGCCTCCTTTAAAGGGATTAGAGGCTCAACTCCGTCAGGTATTTGAAATATTTTTTCTGATTTAAGGTCGGATACTTTTTAGACAGGCCTCATATATATATATATATATATATATATATATATATATATATATATATATATATATATATATATAAGAGAGAGAGAGAAAGAGAAAGACAGAGAGGGGTAGGGAGAGAAGGGAAGAGAGAAAGATGGGGTAGGATGGTAGGATAAGAGTATTGATTTACTCCTCTCAGGAGTTAGGCACAAGGCTAGTTTTTATCTTATTCCCACAAGTAAGATGTGACCCAAGGTCGGGTCGGGAAACTTACTCCTCCCCAAAGAGGGGAGACAAAGCCATTGACCGGCGTAAATCAAGACCCGAAGGCCAAGACAACACCAGTATTGGGTGCAGTATCCATAGGAACAGATACTACACTTTGATCTTAGCCAAAAGGCCAAGAATGTCGACAAGTAAACAAGAGCGAAAATGGGAAAACAGGATGGGGCAGTAATAAAAGGAGTAAATTGACAATTGTAATTCTCCGCCAATCAACGCCGTCGTCACAGTCCAGGATGGAAGACGAACAGCTGGTTTTGACGTCATCGGGCACTCAGTTTCGAGAAAGCACACATCTATGGAAATATATAAATACGAAACGGGGTGGGGGTGTATATGCACACATACACATATATATTTTTTTTCAATTTCAATTGACACTATACATAAGTATGATCTTCCATCGATACCTTCTGTATGGAAAATGCTAATGTATACTGTCCGTTGAAAAGAAATATATATATATGCTCTTGTACAAGTAATTGAACATTCTGATTTTTCTCCTATAACCCAAGATTACACTACACACACACACACACACACTATATATATATATATATATATATATATATATATATATATATATATATATATATATATATATATATATATACAGAGTGTCTCAAAAAAATGTACTTACTCTTAGAATGACGAGACGTTTGCGAATCCCTTGGTGCGCGTTATCAGCTTTGTTTGAACAATAATGGTTATCAGTTTGAACATTTGCGAACATGATTCTTCAATTACATCTGTCTCATGTATTCGATGCTATTTCATTTCACTCTATGTTCATAAATAAAAGTTTTCTCGTCAGTCTACGAGTGAGTACATTTTTTTGAGACACCCTGTATATATATATATATATATATATATATATATATATATATATATATATATATATGTATATGTATATATATATATATATATATATGTATGTATATATATATGTATATATATATATATATATATATATATATATATATATATATATATATACTACACTGCGCATGTGCGAAACAACTGCTGTATGAAATCAAGACATTTGACAGCTTGATATGGATCAAGTTGGTGAATACTTGAATAGAGGATTTTTGTCACACTTAGATACAACAAGTGCGCTCTCATATGATCGTCGGTAGATCTATAGAATTCCACCGCGCAGTGAAGCGGTAATTCAGCATGCTAAGCCACCGACAATTACTACTATAGTTAGTTCGAATTTCAATGGCTTCGTACGCAGTGTTGATTTTTTTGGCAGAGGGTGCAGGGTGGATCATGACGCCCTACAATGTTGTCATGTTACATGACAGAGGCGTAATTCATGTGTAAACTTTATAAGTATCTCTGTATGTCCGCGTTAATGTAAATATACAGTACCGTGCAAAAGACATGCGTCGTCCTAAACCATAACAAATAAGTTGAACTACCAGTCTACATAGGGGAAGGTTTTGAAAATCCCCACGATAAATAACTTTTGTGTGTCAGCAACAATATGTTGCTTTTTTTTTACTTAAATTGTTTTCACTATACACCTGAACAGTAAACTTACAACTTTTACTATAAAATTGAGGTGTTTGTAAAATGAAAGAAAGGAAATTGTATTTCGTGTGTACAGTTTTAACAAAAAGTATATCTCTCTTGCTCTTAATTTGTCTTAAACTCAGAGGTCAGTGATTAGATCGAAAATAGATCAATGTTACGATGGAAAGAGCATATTAATGTCAATATTTTTTTATGCTATAAACAATTATCAGTGTACGGTGATGTATAATTGGTATCAGTTTTTGTTCTGCTTTGGATTTTGTTCTGCACTGTATTGATAGTAAACTAGTGCACAACCTCCGTCAAAAATGACGAAAAAATATGCTTTCCCAGTTTTTGAACTAATATTCATATAAAATCACAGAAGAATATCATTAATTTAATTTTTCATATATAAATTATTATTATCACTTCTGATGACCTAAAGAAAACACATCTACTGTTAACTAAAAAAGTTTAGAGTGGTGGATTTCTTTTATAATTTATTTCAGGCAACGGGGCTTGTCTGACTTACCATTCGATGTCTATTTTAAGTTTTTCTAACGCGTTGTTTTTATTATTTCAATATATGATCGAACTATCACGAGTTGAAAAAAAAAACAATAAAGCGGGTCATTTCGAATTGCCTAAAATTAAAAAAACAACAACCTTGACTTTGCTTTTTTTATTTTTCTTTTAATTATTGGGTAATGGATGGGGGGGCTACGGAATAGACATTAAAAAATGATGGCGTTAATGTTAAAAAAAATCAAAGACGTAAGCGGTTAAAAATGAAATTGAAAGAGAACGATCGTTACTCACTTAAAGAAATAAGAAAGAAAGAAAAAAAAGAAAGAAAACAGAAAGAAAAGAGAAAACTGTACTAAACTGTGAATTTATAAAAAAGAAAGAAAGGAAATAAAGAAAAATGTATAAATCGGTTCAGAAAGCAGAAGGAAAAAAAAGAGAGAAAACGTCTGATTATAGAAATAGATTTGCGTTCTCTTTTTTGTCGGGCAGACTTTGGTGTGACAGGGCGTTTATTTGAATTTAATAATGAACACACATTGCTCTTTATCATAGAGTAGAAGAGGAAATGGATTGTCATTAACTGTCTACTTATAAATTAATGTTTTGCTCCCTTTATCACATATGATATATTGACTCTATTGATATCACATGTTGTAACGGTTTCAAATTAGAGAGAACTTTTTACACAGACATACGAAAATGGCCGCGAAACTGTGCTGTTTACTTGCCTCCTCACGAGGGCAAAGTTAGCCACAAGAAAGGGGGGGGTATGTAGGAAATATTCAGTTCCACAAAAAAGAAGCCCTCTGGATGGGGCAAAGATAAAAATTGCCTCAGTCTTTTCCATCTGGCTAAGTAAAGAACAGATACTACACTTTGATACTAGCCCGATGGCCAAGGAAAGTTAGTCTTGGATTACTTTAGATGAATAAAAAGCGAAATAATTTACAAGAAATGTGCTATTTTCCATCACTATTGTTATCTATATCATAATACGCCAACGCACTTCGTGTTCGTTCGTACATTATCACTTTTCACACACGTTAAAAAAATGTGATTGGTATTAATCTGATGCCGCTAGGGTAAAAAGAAATCGGACTTCACCCATTTTAAAATGAATTGTTCCCAAATCAAATTCTATCATCCCGATGACTAAAGCAGTACAATTTTAAATAAATGCATTTCAAAAAGTGACATTCGTTTTATTGATTTGAAGAATATTTAAATAACAATTGTTTTTACGGTACGAAAACAGAATATTTATTGTTTTAAAAATAATTAAGTTGCTACAATTTTAAATAAAGAAACAGCTGACAATGACAATTATTTTTACGGAGTCATTTTTTTCTTAATAGTATTGACACTGACAAACATTGGTTATTTCAAAAGTAGTAGTAGTAGTAGTAGTAGTAGTATCATCATCATCATCATCATCATCATCATCATCATCATTATTATTATTATTATTATTATTATTATTATTATTATTATTATACAGATTGATAAAGAAAGCACCGTGGAATTTCCACGGGCTCTCACTTGTCTATATAAATCACAAAATACATTTTTAGATGCATCAAGGGTGGTCTTCAATGATGCACTGTCCTCACTTCCGATTTAGTGTTCTGCATCATATCAGCTTATACAGCAGACCACTCCCTTGAAAGCTCTGTGTTACGCACATTTGAAGGTTTTGCAATGTCGATGCGTTCATACATGATTTCAGTTGTTCAATTGACTTTAAGCATGAATGAAGATAACCCATCCAAACCAGTGTCAGTAAAAATGGCTAAACTCATTTATCGATAAAAAATGCATTGGTCGGGCTATTGTCGACTACAAATTCTCGTTGAACAACAAAAATGTGATGGCCAAATCCAAGTGCTCAAAAATACATTGAATTTGGGCGCAGTTGATTGGAATGAAAACGTAATTAGCGATGAAACGAAAACTGAATTGCTTTCTAACAAGAAAGAATTTATGTCTCGGAATATTTTATATGAGGGGTGGCAATTTGTATCATTTGGATTATTCGGAATACTGTTATCATCTTGGGTGTAATTCTCGATATAACCTTTGATATTCTGTAGAGACGTCTCATCAATTTTGTAATCTGTGCGAAATTTCGAACGGAATCATTTATTTAATCAACGGAGATAACTTTCCCTTATTCCGTCATTCAGACTAGGTATTGATTTATTCCTCTCCAGGAGTTAGGCACAAGGCCAGTTTTTATCTTACTCCCACAAGTAAGATGTGACCCAAGGTCGGGTCGGGAAAGTGGGATTTAAAAATTGCCTGGGCAGCCCCGTCGGCATTCCCTGGTAGGGGCGCCTCAGGCAGTAAGCAATAAACTTATTCCTCCCCAAAGAGGGGAGGCGAAGCCTGGGAGGGTGGACCTCCTAGAACTGAACAGGACAGACCCATAGACCGGCGTAAATCAAGCCCCGAAGGCCAAGACAATACCAGTCTATGGGGTGCAGTATCCATCAGAACAGATACTACACTTTGATCTTAGCCAGACTGGGTAGAAGTCTTATGTAATTCGTAATTGTATTCTTAGTATCGCCCATACTGAGGATTGAACCTTCAACCTCCGGAAGACTGTTACTTAAAACTGAGTATTACTTAGCACCTATATATGTTGCGCAACGGGTCCTTACAGCGAATAAGAAGGTCGGAAGTTACATCGACTGAAACGTTGTGAGAATAACATCTAAGATGAGAACAGTTGTCCGAATAATCCACAGAATACAAAAGAAAGAAATTTGTTAGTAGATCAAAAGGGACGAGAAACGACTCGAGTTATCTACGATAAAAACGGGGGGGGGGGCTCTTCCCGACCCTACAGCCTCTTTCACACAGAAGAGATGTTGATAGCCTCTCTCTATTGTTTCATTGTTTATTTTAGGTGCTCGGCCGAGCTCCAATTCCTGTTCCCCCTCCCCTGTAAAACATTCACAGCAAGAACTCGTCTGGCTACAACCACAACAAAGAACTTTCCCTCTCTCTCTCTCTCTCTCTCTCTCTCTCTCTCTCTCTCTCTCTCTCTCTCTCTCTCTCTCTCTCTCTCTCTCTGTACAAAGAAAACAAGTGTAACTTCCATGAACAGAGTTTCTTTCTTAGAACATCCAATTTATGGAATTAGATACCTCGTCTGCTACCCAGCCGTCAGTATGGTCATTTTCAAGTCTAATGTGAACAAATACTTGTCGAGCTGGTCTCTTGAAAAATCAAGTCCTCTTAAGTAATTTTCTGCCCATTCCACCCACTGTTTCCAGTGACAGCGATAATCGTCCAAACAACAATCCTTTTCTGACGCTTATCCTCGCGTGGCCCCGGGCTTTGATAAGTGGTGATCCGTCATTAAAACAAAAAAAATCAAAAGTAATGGTTCAAGAAACTTGATAAATGTCAAAGGTAACTTGTATATTATCAAATACACTGAATTACGGAAGGACATTTTGATTCATACTTCAATGACATACGATTCAAAATTGGTCTGGTTATGGACCCCTTTTGCCCACGTTGCGAGGAAGATGAAATTGAAACGGCGGAGCACGCCTTTTTCACCTGCTCCAAACTTCGTGAATTTTGGACGTATGTCAACGAGGTGACGGCTCGCATCACCCCCGATCGGGTGACGTGCTTGGATTTAGCATCCGTTGTCTTCAACATGGACCCCTTGTGGCCCAGGGAGAAACGTATGGTTTTGCTCGCGATCTTAGCCGTAGCTAGACTCGTGGTGTACTCTTCTCGCTTAGACATAGGGCGTGGGGGGTGCCGCCTTCTTATTATGATTTGATTTCGTATTTTAAGCACCAGCTTAAAATCAAAATCAAATCTGATAGAAGGAGGTTGCCTTCTTCACTTTTCAAAAGTAGGTGGATACACACCGCTAGTTTATGCGTGTTCACGCGGAATAGGTTCGAGTTCGTGTTCCCTGCCTAGGCATGGCACACAACGACCTTAGGTCTCTTTTTTGAAAAAGGAAAACATTTCCTTAACCTGACCAGCAAATTTTCTGGGCACAGTCCCTACTAGCTAGTAGCGTAAATGAGCTCTTTGCCCCCAGCTTTATTTTAGGTGTCAGCACTCCTTCAGGATGCCCGCTCCCTAATTTATTTTATATCCCTGACCCGCCCTAATAGTTCTTATCCTGGAGGACACCGCACATCCCGACAAACCCATCCCTCAATTTCTTTTGCCCCCATATAGAAACGCCCACTCCCACTAGGAGCTGTCTCTCTTGCTTTCGGTTTTTACCGGAAGACAGCGAGCAGTTCACACCTTAGATAGGTTGGGGGGACTCTACTAACTTTCCATAATTAGCATTTTCCTTGGTTCTTTATTTTTACTATCCCTTTTATTTTTATTTATTTTGGGGGGATTATTTAAGGCTTAGTTCTTTGTTCTCCCACTCCCATCATCACACATGTACATATTTTTCTGTAAATAAAATTCATTTCAAACACCTGGGGATATTTTAAGTAGCTTAAGTCCATAGAGTGAATGTGGTATTATGGTGACTGAAACTAGTTTCTAGGGTATTCATAGACCAAGTGGACGACCCCCGACCCCCATTTTCCCCCCCATACCCCCTTTTGGCCTTGTGCCACATCTAAAACTTTTTTGTAAATTTTTTGGATAAATAAATTTTGATTCATACTTTAAACGGTGGTGAAATCTTTTAACAGGCCGGAGTTCAATGCCATAATAGCAACACTTATTTTAGTCATATTCACCCCAAATAAGGCACATTGCCACTGAGGCGTAAGGGCCTACTGTGAATTAGGGACCATACCCACAGGGGCACACTAAGCAGAGAGTTGAACAGCGAGATGTTTGTTCACATTACATTTAAATCTCTGCATGTAAGTATAGTCAGAGAAGCCGGAAATAGAGAGGGGATTCCAAAGTCTAGCAGTTCAAGTGAAGAAACTATTAGAGTGAAACAGTGAAAGGGTGGGATTTTGCCGCTTTTCAGGTTATTCGGGAGTATTTACGTCAAGGGGCATCAGTGCTACGCGTTCTATTAAAGTACTTGTGAAACAAGCACAGGGATGCAACATTGCGACGATGACACCGGGGTTGGGGCTTGGTTGATAGTGCAGGACCTACTAGATTAGAGACTCTTTTTTTGGGACCCTGTCCAATAGAGAGAGAGGCTACTGGTTGGTGCACTATTTGCCTCATGAAAATCTTTAAGATTGGCCATCTGGACGTAAATATTATTTGATAAAAATGAACTGAACTAAAGAGAAAAGTTAATTAAAAGAATCCAGGTGATGTTGAAGAATATGACCAAGAATAACGTATGTATTTGTTTGGGTATCCCTCTACGTGCATTTCCATTTTTAACTATTTTCTCAGTTTAACTCCTAAAAAAATCTGCACCGATATTTAACTACCTAACCTCCGGACTGAGATCAAAATGTAGTATATATTCTCTTCTTGATCAGAGTAAGACATTTTTTAGCTTTTATTTTAGTTTTTACCGTAATGCGTTTTTTGAATACAATAGAAATTTCTTGATAGTTATTTTCTTTAAGAAATGGGAGATTTTTTGTTTGATAATTAAATTATAATGTGCCAGTTTTATTTTTTTATACACAGATCGTGCTCCGATGAACTAATTGCACGTGTACCCCCCTCAACGTAAGTACCCTCGAAAAACCCGACTAGCAGCAAAATCCTACCCCTTCACTGTAGAGATCCCCAAATGCTGGAAAATCTCTTACTCTAATAGTTTCTTTCCTCGGATCGCTTGCCTTTAGAAGTGCTTCCTTACTTCTTGTTTCCTCGACTTTATCAACACGCAAACATTTAAATGTAATGTTAACAAACATCTTGCTGCACAACTCCTCGACACTTAGGACGACCCCCTATAAATCTGGCCCAGTAGTCTATTACGTCTCAGTGGCAACATGCCCTGTTATGGGTGAATAAAAGTTTTTTTTTAAATACTTCTCGTCTCATTCGCTATTCTTCCCACCATCTAAACATCCAATACGCAACCAATCAACCAAGCAAGATTATCAGATTTTTAGTATTATAGATTAACGATGTATTTTTAGCCAGTTGAGATATAAGGCGTGCTTCACGAAAGTTACCAAATTGAAAATGTTAAACATTGACCTTTTCCATAAGATGTTCGTCATTGAATTTACTTTCCGTTTATTTTTTCTCTTTCTTTTTTAATCGGAAAAAAAAATCACGAATTTGGCTTTTTGTTTGTTTTGTTTTTGCATCATTATCGCTTCAGTCGCTTTGAATTAGACATTTCAAGTAAATTCTAGTTTAAGTAAATGTATTCCACCATGCAAGGAATTATCTGATAACTTGGAGATTGCATCAAATAGATAGATAAGTATAAATAGATACAGACAGACTGAAAGAAAAAAAGAAAGAAAGAAAGAAAGAAAACCGTTCAGTAACGATGCAAAAAGATGGGGAATCCACAGAATAATATGTGTATGTGTCTAGCTGTGCCTCGGTGAAGGCGGGTAGGTACGCATGTATGTAGATAGAAGGTAAATAGGTGGATAGAAAATATATAGAACCCGACGGAGTAAAATAGACATTTGTTTATCTTAAGATACATCGAAAAAGACATTGATTCGGATAATAGACTTACATAGAGAGATTTTTTTATTGCGGGGGGAGGGGATTAACCCCACATTAAAAACCGACTTTGTGCTCTACTCTGCCTTTGTGGAGAGGTAAGTAAATATAGATAGATAGATAGATAGATAGATAGATAGATAGATAGATAGATAGATTAACAAAAATATGAGCCCGGTAAGTCCATATTTATACTAGTATTAAATTATTCTCAATATTCAAAGAATAAAAATGTGAGCATCTTCCACTCTATAATAAAGACTAATGCATATTTTTGTATAAAAATAAATATATGCACTTCCAGCCCGTCACGCAAAATTTAGCGAGTAAAACACGTGCCTTTTTTCTAGCATCCGAAAGAAACCATTTCAAGCGAAGAAGCGAAAAAGAGAAAAGCAAATCGGGCAACCACCTCAGACTTACCTCGCCGCCTTAAATGGATTCAGAACGAAATACTCCGCTCTATAATAAAAAAAAAAGGTCAACGGTGGGTGTTTTAGGTTATAATACGTTATACTAATAATGTATATATGAAAAATTAAATTACTGGCGTAATTCTATGATTATATATAAATATTTAAGCAATGTATCTAGATAAATAGCGAGTGTGAACACTGGCTAAGCATAAGTTTTTTCATGATTTTTTTTACGGAGGTTGTACACTAGCATAAAATAATATACTTGAGAACTATGACGTAGTTTTGGTTACAGACACGAAGACAAAATCTCTGTTGACTCTTCCTTATTCATTTTAATATTTTCAGTATGTACGCGTTTATGTAGCTAGGGAAAATTATTTGTAAATGTTCGGCGGCTCGCTTAAAAAATATTATTGTTTACTCCATGAACTGGACATTTTATTCGTTACTTAATCTAATGGAAAGAATATTATGTTTAGTAAAAGTATTATATTTACTCCGTGAACTAACAATGGAAATACGAAATATGAATTCAAATTTATATTATTCTTGCTTGTTCTATCGTCTCTTATTTGAAATTCCCTCATTAGTTCACTGGCCAATCAGAACGACCGATTTATTTCAGCCGAGTTGTATGACGTTAGATTCTTTTGTTTTCTTTTCATAAGCCTGTTAAAATTATGAGCGTGATTACGATAGAGTAGACACTAAAATACAGAACTATATTGATATGAAGAGGAATATATATATATATATATATATATATATATATATATATATATATATATATAGTCATCCACATACAGACTGTTTCGCTGTAGCACAGCTCTTCAGTGCAGCTAGACCAGTTAGTGGCTCAAGCCGGGATTGAAACTCAACCGTCGAGCTGACAGTCAGCGCCCCTAACCCTGCGCTATCATTCGACACTGACTGAATGTAAGTGATATCTCAATGTAAGCATTCTCAAGTGCCGACAGCTCGAATTAGTTTTACCCAATGAGCTATGCCTTAAAGCTAGAGAGAGAGCGAGAGAGATAGATAGATAGATAGATAGATAGATAGATAGATAGATAGATAGATAGATAGATAGATAGATGGATTTGAACATGATAAGATAGAAAGATAAATATGCGGATGCACAGATAGAGGGATATTTACATAGATAGATAAAGCACACACTATGACACATGACACACAACTTCTGATAAATTGTGAAACTGCTGTAAAGTGTGTCTTTTTTTTATTTTTACTGATCATTATTGATTGAGTGCTCAATCGCTACCTATACAAAAACTTCGCTTGAAGTTATCTATACGAATGTTATCCAAACTTCAAAGAGGGAGGAAAACTCAATATTTGTATATGTTAAAATAGAACTTAACATATAAGAGTTCATAGACTTAAAATGACATCCAAATCAAGGTTCAGAAGTACACATTTCTAAACTCAGGTGTTTACGCACGTTTCAAAATAAACTTTATTAAGTAGACTTGCATGAGGCAAAAGCATAGAATGGAAGTATTCCGAATTGTCTTTATCGTAACACAGAGATTGCCTCTCTTCAGAAAAGTACATGAAAACAAACAACAGAGATTTTAGTTATTTTGTTTGTCGTTGGTTGACATTTGTGTGTTCATTGTTGGATGTTGGATATTGGATGTTTTTATTGATATAGCTCGAAATATGGTTCGATATATAAAGGTGTGTCTGATTGGTGTAATGGATACCGTGTCGGACTATTAAATCGAAAATGTCGAGTTCAAATAAATCGAATCGCATCTATTGTGGTCATTTGCACACTGAAACCGTTTGAAGCCTACATCTTTAACTCTTCTGATCTTCTGAGAGTTTCAGTATTCATCCTTCGACACTCAGTTGTTATCTCATCTTTCAAATCATTACGAATGCGGGGACGATTCTGTTTACACAACAGATTTGAGATGTCCCCAAAGTAAAAAGTCAAAGGGGGCAAATCTGATGATCGGGGAGGACACTCAATGAAGATTGGTGTAGTAACACCACTGCAGCTAATATATATATGTATATATATAGTAAGTTATGAACAAAATATTTATGGCACAGAGGCTTCCGCGTTAAAACTCCGTAGGGAATCGTCAGGCTAAAATGACGATTTCCTATACGAATGAAACACGAAAGCCTCTGTGTAGTTTAATTGCCATAAATATATTTCTATAACTATGTCTACTCACGAATCGAAAATTTGAATTTAAGAAGAATTTAAGAAGAAGAAAAAAAATTGTTTATTATCCTGATCAAGATTCCTGTGTGAATCGAAAATTTGAATTTAAATAAATAAATAATATTTTTATTAAAAAAAAAGTAACAAATATTTATATTTGTCGCTCCTCGTAGAAAAGTAGAGCACTGTAATGGTAGTACTAACACAGCATGACGTCACTTGCTTTATAATGCATCATTCCTTCCCTAATAGAAGTAGAATGCCTGGACGTTAAGCCGCTTTTAAAAAAGTGTTAAAATTATCATTGATTATCAGCTATTTAAAATTGGTCTAGCGACGTTGGATTGGAGTTGAAAAATACTTGTAATCCAGGGTTTCGAATCGCATGACCGGTAGTGAATACTCATATCTCTATGCTGATGAGTCCCGGTTTAAGGACGAAACGTAGACGTACATAGATAATAAACAATAACAAATATTTATATATATATATATATATATATATATATATATATATATATATATATATATATATATATATATATGTATGTATGTGTGTGTGTGTGTGTGTGTGTGTGTGTGTGTGTGTGGATAGATAGATAGATAGATAGATAGATAGATAGATAGATAGATAGATAGATAGATAGAGATCTAGATATCTAGATATCTAGATAAGGGTATATAGATTATATTGATAAACACTGACATTTAAATAAGTGTCTGTATAATAAATAATACGCTCAGGCATTTTGTACGCACGTTATCACGTTTCATACACATTAAAAAAAATGAGAGTATCCTATTACCAATTGATCTGCTGTCGCTCAGGTAAACATTCCTACCTTATTCATTTTTAGATGAATTTTTCAAAAATAAAATTATGTCGTCCCGTGGACTAAAACGGTACAATGTAAAATAACTACATTAAAAAAATTATATTTGTTTTATTGATTTAAAGAATATTTAGCTGCCATTTCTTTTTACGGTGATAAGACAAATAATGGTTATTGTTCTAAAAATAATTATATTGCTACAATTAAAAGAAACAGATACGCATTCATTTTATTTAATTAAAGGATATTTAGTTTACAATGACAATTATTTTTACGTAAGAAGAAAGAGTAATTTTTTTTTATAGTATTGACCTTGAAATATTTTATTTCAAAAGGAATATTATTATTAACAGTAAAATAACAGATTTATGTAGAAAGCACCGTGGAATTTCTACGGGGTACCGTTAGTCATTAGCAAATAATGCAGACAGCCATGTGAGATATTTGCATTTGTTTATTTCTGTGTCTTCTACGTGTGTGTTCTAAAAAAAGAAGCTTCTATTCACATATGCAATCACAGTTAAGATAAACATACACAATCCCTCCCACAGTTACAATTATATAAAAGAAATAGAGTGTTAATTAATTAGTTCTTATTCGCGTAACTTGGATTCTTAATGTCTTTGATTAGCCGCCATTTCCGTGCCCATTCCTCTCGCTTTCAATGTTTAAAAATAGAACTATTCGCATTTTCTTTTCTCTTATTAAAAAGACAAAAAGAAACTGTGTGACGATATTAAAATATTCCTTTTCCCTGTCGATATTCTTCCAAGACGTGCGTATAGTTAAGAGAAACTGGGTGAAACAAACAAACATCTACCGCGAATTTACGTTAATTTGACCCAAACCCAAATTCTCTTAGACGTCCACTCTTTTTAAAAATCAGTATTGTATTAAATTTGAGAATGTTATTCCTTATAAAAACATATCATTTATTGAATGAACACTGAAATTTTCATTATTTTTCTTTAATTCCCTTATTTTTGTTTGTTTACAAGGATTACTATTATTACATTATAGCCTGGTCCTGTGCCAGCCCTAAGCTAATTTGGTGAATGGATGGTTAGTTTTTAAAAATGCGATCTCCCTGCTACGTTTAAAACATCATTCTCATCGCTTACACAAATGAGTGGAAGTAAGATGTTTAATGTTAGACTAGCATGGCTATTCGGCGTTGCCCGTGACATGGATAACAAAATAGAATAGTTTTTAAAAAGTGAGTGTAACATCTTTCTCTCTCTTCCTGCTCTCTCTCACACCGTCTCTCTCTCTCTCTCTCTCTCTCTATATCTATATATATATATATATATATATATATATATATATATATATATATATATATATATATATATATATAAAAATTGGTTCAATATAATAGAAAGTATAAAAATAAAGAAAAGAAAAGACAAAAAAGGAAGGCTGGCTGACTGACTGGCCTAATTTCAGTGTTTTTGAAACAACAGCCAGTAAGAATTAAAAACGAGAGTTTATTTTAAATTTAATATAATTCTAGCGATATTATTTTTTTACCATAACCCGATCGAAGTCACGCTAAATCTGATGAGGTAAGGTTTGTAAATTATCTCGTGTAGGTTCCGACATTTAACCGGACACACACATATACACATGCCTTTCCTTTATACAATATTACGGGTTCAAATGTCAGGGGAAAAGGTACCATTTCACGGCAAAGGTCGATGGAAAAAATTGCTCAAAATGTCAACACCCCACTGACTAATTATGTTTCTGTTGTCATCCAAAATAATGAATATTATAAAACTATGTATCCATATTCTGTCCGAGGCAATGCTGAAAAAGAATATATCAGCTTTGCGGGTGTATCTTGGGTAGTTTCTAACTTTTAGGTTGACACACAAACAGATAATTTCCTATTATATAATAAATGAATGATCTGTTACGGATAAGTACAGAAGGAAGCGAATATCCGGACACGTGACAATGTAATTGTAACAAGGTTCGGCACTAAGAAGTAGGAAGCAGAAAGATATATCACTTAGAGGTTAAATCTCTCTCCCTTTCTCACCCTCTCTCCCCTCTCTCTCTTTCTCTCTCTCTCTCTCTCTCTCTCTTTCGTACTCTCCCTCTCGTGCACGCGCTATCTCTCTCTCTATCTTCCAGAAATAGTGATAACAGCAATATTATAGTCAGTACATTCATCATCATATCTTATCATGCAAATACTGGATCCAGTACAGATTCAGTACAATAAAAAGTATGTATATTTTTATACTATTGTTCTCAGGTTTTATTAATCAACAAAGATCAAGATCCGACCAGATAGAGATTAGAACAACCCTACAGGGGCTTCCCCAGACACGGGAAAGCGTCTCCTTTAACAAGAAGCCCAAGACGACAACATTTTTGGATCAGAACAAGCAAAGACGCCGTCGACATGTAACACGATAAGCCCGTAACTCCGACCTTACCTGTATGGTGGTTAAAATCTCGGCCAGTGATCGGTGAAGCCCAGGTAACACAAATTAAGAAGAGAGAAACAAAGAAGAGAACAAAAAGCGATCTGTCTAGTGTATCCCTTTATTATTTGTCCTCGAGATGGACGAGGTTTGACAAGCGGAAAACGAAAACATTTAATTGCTGTGGATTGAGGATTGGAGTATTGATTTACTCCTCTCCAGGAGTTAGGCACAAGGCCAGTTTTTATCTTACTCCCACAAGTAAGATGTGACCCAAGGTCGGGTCGGGAAAGTGGGGTTTAAAAATTGCCTGGGCAACCCCGTCGGCATTCCCCGGTAAGTGGCACCTCAGGCAGTAAGCAATAAACTTATTCCTCCCCAAAGAGGGGAGGCAAAGCCTGGGAGGGTGGACCTCCTAGAACTGCACAGGACAGACCCATAGACCGGCGTAAATCAAGCCCCGAAGGCCAAGACAATACCAGTCTATGGGGTGCAGTATCCATCGGAACAGATACTACACTTTGATCTTAGCCAAAAGGCCAAGATGCCTAGTTTGGGGTGATGTTTTTTTTTTAATTTTATTTGTGTGTTCATATAGTGTAACCTTAACTGTGTACGATAGTTGATTGGATGGTTGGTTGTCGGCCATTGAGATGTCTTTATTTACGTGCCTCTCAGCGAGGGAAAGGTTGGCTTTTAATGTGGGGAAAAATCCAGCTCCTCAAATAAAGTCACTCTGGATTGGGACAAAAATTTAAATTGTCTCAGTTTTGAAGGATTTTTTCTTCACTGACAAAAAAAGATCAAGTGTAGTATCAGAACAGATACTGTCATTTTCTGCCGACGTGGCACGTATCTTTCGTACACGAAAGGTTTTAAAAGTAATTCTTTTGTAGACGTATATTTTGTAAATATGGAATACCTTCTAGATGACTGGTGATACCAGATCAGGCTGCCCTGTGGCTCCCTGAGACGAAATTCACCTACATTGACGTTTTTTTTTTTGTTGTTTTTTTGTAAAACTTAATTATGTTCTACAAAACCAAAACCAAAAACAACAGCCCCTCTCCCTTTCTCCCTCCCCTTTTTTATTTTTATTTTTCCTACCCTACTCCCGGTCCTGGATATGACCTTAAACTACATCCGATGGTGAGATCCGGCTTACGGACTTTGGGGAATGTGGAGCCTCCTCTTAATTACCATTGCTCCCAGGTCCACCCTGACCCGGAGTGGTAGTACCTGTTAGGGTCTCAACTATGGGTTAAATAGAAACAGATATTAAAAGGGGAAAGAAACAAAAAAGAGAAGAAAACAAGACCAGATTCGGCATTAAATAACCCAAAAAGGGTTGATATGCCGTAAAACAAAACTACCAAACCAAACCTTCTAGATGATAGCCTTCGGATCAAAATAGTTTGAATCTAAAAAATGTGAATTTTGTTTGTAATGGACTTTTCAAGTCTTTTTATTCTGTCTTTTCTTAATTACCATCGACTGTCATTAAATAGAGAGAGAAAGAGAGAGGGGCGTATGCGAGACTGATAGAGACCGTATAATATACGAGTGGGGATCAAGCACTATACTGTTAGTTAGGATGAGAGTGATAGATGGAATCTTAGTAAAGGATGGGTAACTTGGTGGGTTAATTGCAAATTGCGGCTAATTAAACCAATTAACATGGAATTACTTTTTAAAAAATAACTCAATCCCAACACTGGGGAGTATTTTAGCTTGATTTAGTTTGATTAAAATATATAGTAGAATAAGCGTTAATTAAACCAGCTTTAGTATATATACTTACGTTCATTAAGTGTCGTATGATAGCGCAGGGGAAGGAGCACCGACTGTCAGTTCGACGGTTGAGTTTCAATCCCAAGCCGCACTGAAGAGTTGTGATACAGAAAAACATTCTGTATGTGGATGACTATAAGGAGATCCCTTCATGGGTAGAGCTTATTTGTAAGGATATTGCAAACTGCCATTAGCTTTAAGGCTTAGCTTATTGAGTAAAACTAATTCGAGCACTGAGATATCACTTACATTCAGTCAGTGTCGTGTGATAGCGTAGGGGTAGGGGCGCCGACTGTCAGCTCGACGGTTGAGTTTCAATCCCAGCTTGAGGCACTAACTGGTCTAGCCGCACTGTATGTATGTGGATTATATATATATATATATATATATATATATATATATATATAATAAGGAGATGTAGTTTACTGCGTGTAATATGTATATAGAGAAGTATTAGAAGTGTATCACAATGCAAGATGGAAATATATCGGTGTTGAGACGTAGGACAGAAACAAATGATTTCTTTTAATAATAAATCTTACTTGACTAGTCAAAACTTCGACACAGTGATCTAATGTATGTGACCGTGTTCTATAATCTATTTCGAGTGTCTCAACACATGTCTCAAAGCATTTAAAATCCGTGTGGACCGGTAATGTACTTTCATACCGCAGTAAATATCAATGTAGCCAGCAGCAAATGGAATAAAATTTTATAAAGATTTTTAATATATATATATATATATATATATATGTGTGTGTGTGTGTGTGTGTGTGTGTGTGTGTGTGTGTGTGTGTCCTGGATCGAACATGAAACTGTATCCGGTGATATACACTTGCATTTTGTATAATGTTAAGGTAAAGAAAACACGATGGATAAATATTTGAAGATATTAAGAACTTGAAGGGTAAACCCTTTTACCAAAATGACTTTATTCAGAATCAAACGCTTGATATACCGCAAAACTAAACAAGCAAACAAGGAAATCTACGCCAGTACCTACCAAGTCACTACATTAGTAAGTACGATGACCCGACTCCGTCGAAATACAGATACACCAAATAGCAATTCATTATTTTTCTCTTTTATTTTTAGATCCATCCTCAATTGTCCATCGGTCAGTATGTCGTTCAATTGGTCAGCCTGTAACGTTGGAGTTTAAACTAACATTATAATGACTAAACGCGTATCTTGAATAAGTCCAAGCACCAATGTAAGAGGCTACACCCTTCAGTCTATTTCGCATAAGTTTTAAATACCATTTTCGTTCTTCTCTCACGCTACGTTTAAAACATCATTCTCATCGCTAAATACGCATCCTTTTTATATTTACTAATGAGTCACCACTTACCAAGGCGTAATGCCACTCGAGGATAAGGGTTAATGATATTGGGAGTTAGATGATGACCAATACTATTGGTTGATTGGACGCAATGGGTAGAATGGGCAGAATTTTAGTATTTAAGAAGACGTATCGACAAGTATATGTTAACACTGGACTTGAAATCGACCCTGTTGTAGTCAGCTGTGAAGCAACCCCGGGGACTTGTATTCCACAGATGGGAAGTTCTTTGAAATAAGCTCGGTTTATGGGAGTTCTATTTGGTTACACAGAGTAACAAAGGAAAGCTCTTTGCAATGGTTTTATGAAGACGAATTTTTTGTCACGTAAAACTGGCCGCTTGCTGCTTGCTGCTTGCATAACGTCACTACCGGAACACGTAGTCTTACTCGAATTCTAATTGGAAAATGCTATTCTACCTAATTTGTAACCTTACGTGGAAATGTACTAATCTTATTTTTACACTCCCGCCTTTTATCTTGCTGCACAACTCTATAAGACGCTATATACGTAGGTAGGTTCCTTACGCTTAGGTTTAAAATGGCGTTTATGTCATTTCTGTAGGTTTGGTTTAAGTTAGACATGGCATTTTTAGATGCGTCCGCGCATATGTATAGACCGAACACTCGTCTGTCTGTCGCGTTTAAGTTTGATGTAGTAATTTCATCGCTCAACGGCGAAAGGACGCCTCTTAAGAAAATCCGTAATCGTGCTTCTATCTGCGTATATCAATATGATTGTCGCGTCGTACACGTGAGTACTTATTGTATGCAACCGTTTTTTCTTTGTGTGCAACTAATGTTTTTCTTTGAACCTCAAAGCACTTAGGTGCATTCCTCGGCGCATATCCTCGCGAGATGCGTGGGCAAATGCAAATGCATTTCATGTTTGCACAATTACATTCAGTGGCTGTGTCTGCAGATAGCCACGTGCGCAGTTGCATTCACGAAACTAAAACAAACGAAACGAAATCAAAGCACATATTGCCTTTACTGTGCAAATAATTCGGAACCCGTGTACTACGAAGACATTTAGGTGATTCCGAAAGAGAAATACGCACAATGTTTATAGAATTCTAGCCTTGAATTTCAGATGTTACTAAATCTCACCTACACATTCCATTCCATTCGCTAACATTATATGTTTGCGAAATCTATTAATTATCATGTTTAATATATATATATATATATATATATATATATATATATATATATATATATATATATATATATATATATATATATATATATAGTGTGTGTGTGTGTGCAGAGTTGAACGGTTTCGATGGGAATCCGAGTAAGAGAGCTCAATGTACTTGTTAACAGAGCAGGAAAGAAATTTTAAAAATAAACTAAACACGCATTAGGGCTGTCCGCATTATAAATTATTTCGACCTAGATGGTCTCATCAGACGCGTGCACAGCCACACTTAGGAACTGAATGATGAGAAAAAACGTTACACACCGTCTTAAAAAATGGAGAAAAAAGAAAAAATCCCCGTTAATAATTGGTCGCGTGTGCGAAAGAAGAGAAGGGGGAAGTAAGAGCTAATGTTAGATAAAAGCCCATAATGTCTAGTTGTGGTTTTCTGTAAGGTAATCGTAAAAAAGAAGGGCGGAAAAGAGAAGGGGGTGATAAAAATAAGAAATTAACCACCTTTCTTAATTTGAAGTCTATTTTAAATGTTGAAAGGAGATTAAAAAATATTTGCGCTTAAAATTGCGATTAAAATTTAGTTGATCAAAATAATTATGAAACGAAAAATTCGTAGATTGAGACGAAATTTACAAAACGTTTATTTACAACTTAGCAATTTTATTTTGTTATTAATAGTGTGGAAAAGAGATTACCTCCCCCCTATTTGCAATGAAGTATATTAAACGTTTTGGAAGGAAATTAAAATATTTTGCGACTTTGATGTTCCGATGAGGTCTCGTGACTCAGCACAAATTGCTGACTTGGTAGGGATCTATATAATATATATCATTAGTAGAATTGTTGACCCCAATCTGGTTGGGTTATACAGAGACGATGGACTAATTATTGTTCTTAATAGTAACGACCACTTAATATCTAGTATACATAAGAAATTAAATAAAGTATTCAAGTATTTGGGCGTCAAGATTTAAATAACCCCGAATTGTAAAGAAGTAAACTTTCTAGATATCCCTCCAAATTTATCAGAGTTGACATACAAACCTTTTAACAATGATAATCATACTCCAGTATATATTAACACCAAGTCGAATCATCCTAAATGCATAATCAGACAAATACCTACAATTATTAATACCAGGATCAATAAGCTTTCAGCCAATAAAAATATTTTTGACACTTATAAGCAGATATACGAAAGAGCATTAATCAATCGTGGTTATACTGAGAAATTAAAATATACCGAGAGTATAAAGAAAAACAAACCCAAGAACAAGGGTCGCAAAATTATTTGGTTTATCCACCATTTTTTCAACTATCGAGCATTAATATCGGAAGGACATTCATAAACTTGATAGATAAACACTTCAATACTAAGAATTCCTTAAGCAAACTATTCAATAGGAAAACAGTTAAAATAAGTTATTCTTGTACTAAGAATATAGACAGCATAATCAACACACACAATAAAAAAATACTAGACACTTCGATTAACGAGATTAAATCGAGCGAGAAAAAATGTAATTGCCAGATTAAAAGTAACTGTCCACTTAAGGGTAATTGCAATGTCGAGCGTGTTGTGTATAAGGCCACCATTTACCGAGAGGAAAACATTAGTAACAAGAACATTTATATAGAAGGAAAACATTTATATCAGAAGGAAAATGGAAACAACGGTTCTACGTTCACAGACATTCATTTTTGAACCCGGATGCGAACAGTAAAACTGAATTGGCCAAACATTGGTTGTTCTTGAAGAATAAA